>OX388219.1:16754587-17493773 GCA_947578815.1 Epinotia ramella | reverse complement strand
ATATTATAAATACGAATGTTTAGATGTTAGGATGATTGTTACTCAATCACGCGGCTCAACCGATTTGGATAAAATATTGCAAGAAGATAGTTTAGAGTCTTGATTAAAATATAGGATAGTTTTTATTCCGGGTCCATGCAGACAAGGTCGCGGGCGGAAGTCATAAATAAAGCGTAAAATTAGTATAGTAATATCCCGGCAGTGACACTGTGCACAAACATTGAGAACGACTCACATACTCGTATTTACCCCTCTCACTTGGAACCATTTTAATACAGTATATTTATTAAGCAAGCAAGAAATAGTTATTTGTTATACAAGGGTGCAAAGTTGTATTTTACCCGCGAGCATGGAATTGAAACACGAGCAGGCGAGAGGATTGTATAGTTCAGTTTTCTATTAGTATCGCCCGATATTTATTTATTAGTTACATTCCTCCTTAAGTTTACTACGGGGTTAGTTCGATTTGTGTAAGATCCTCCCCTAATATTCATATATTTATTTATTATTCCTTATTTCTCCAACAATTCTTCTCCAACACTCCCATTCCCTCCATTACTCCAGCCACTCACCTCCCCATGTGGTGTCGAGTTAGAATAGCAGCACCCCCATTTCCGTGCGTGTTGTAAAAGTTGACAGCAGGATCGGGTTAAGGGGATGCCTTGATTCGAGTCGACCACGCCCCCTTGACAAAGACACGCTTATGCCTTCCGCGCACGAGTAAAAGAGATGCAACACTCTTCGGGAATGGCTTTTTTGGACAAATTTCGATAAATATCTAACTTAGTGAAGTTTTATTTATATTTCATTAAGTGAGATCTTAGATGAAATAAAATACTATAATATTAACTTGATTCTGTCGTAAAATAATGTATTGTTTGAGTAGGCTGAGTTAAAAAAGGAAACTAGTATCGAGGAAATTTTAAGCAATCATGTATCTATTAAATCAGATAAACAATCATATAGTCAACAATCATATATCTGAAAATCAGACCTTATTGTTTCTTAAACTAGTCAGAACGGCGTTTCAAAGCGATACTTTCCAATTCACCCCTTTAAGGTGTGCTGTGGTGTGGGGCCTGTGGGTTGTGGGCGATTGGCTAGCAAGCCGTTACTGCACAGTGACTATGGCAGGATTTTGGTTTTGGGGGTTCTGGCTGAGGTGGGTGTGAATGTATGTCCCATTCCCTAGCTTTCAAAATCAATATGTTGAGCCAGATATTCCTCCTATTATTTGTCTCGCGTAAGTAGGTAGGTAGGTTGTATCTGAGACTGATGAGTTCTCGAAGTTTCTGAAACTCCGCAGCGCTGTCTACGTAGACAACTTCCAACTTGTTCCTTCATGTTTAATATACCGGGTGTGGCCTGTAATGGGAGCAAAAACAATATCCGCAGTTATTCGATATCGGTCCCAGTGTTTCAAAATTATTGAATTCAAAAAAAATGATATTTGAAGGCCAAAGAAAAAAAACATAAGTAATGAAATTTGACACGAACGTAGCATGTAACTCATTAAAATCTTGGTAGAACACTGGGCACTTACGTCATAGTGATTAATAGTGTCTTTGATTTCCATAAATATTGGGACTTTTCGTTTCATATTTTGCAAGATTTTAAAATAAATTGTAATAATGTTGATTCTAGTATTCCAGTTAAATAAAAGAAGCCAGGCATGCTGTTACTTTGAAAACATCAAGTTTTGTTTATCTTGATTTGTTTTTGTTAAACCCTTTGGAACCGATTGCTGATTGGCTTAATAATCCACCGTTTCATTTTTTGGTCCTATTATAGGCCACACCTTGTATATAAGTATGTTCCACGAGTAATATTACCGACATACTTGGATATCCAAATATGTCGGTAATATTACTCGATAACAACACATATACTTTTTTTTATTAAGTAGGTGACTCACAGTTTATGGTGTAGAGTCCATCATCGAGTTCCCGTTCATTCGCCTATGCGAGCTGTGGTGCGTCTGTGGTCGGTATTTGGTCGTCCATACGTACAGAGTGGAGGCATCTCAAAAAGAGTATGTGAGATTAAAAAAAGGTCGGGAAACGGTGACGCCCGTCAAAAATCGCACATTAATTAGTCCGATTATTTATGTGTGTTCCATGCATTAGAATGTTAACGAACAAATTCGTCTACGATTTTTTCATTAATCTAGGATATCACATGCATTAGAATGTTAACGAACAAATTCGCCTACGATTTTTCATTGATCTAGGATATCAAAGGGAAATATTGTATTAGTTTTATTTATTTCGATCATTAAGTGCTTTTCAAACATAACAAAAGGGTTTTCTTTGAAATCGCATGACGATTACACCACGATTTTTCTAATCTTATCTGGATTTGGGTATAGTTCTTACCCAATACCCAAGCACGTTCCGGGCTCAGCTCGGTGCAATGCAAAAGGCACCAAGAGGAAGCAATGCTATTGGTGGATGTCTTCCGCGCTCACCGCCTCGCAATCTCGCACAGCTCTGTTGGATACCCACCCTACTCTGCAAACTACGTAACATATCAAGATTAACTGTCTTCAGAGGCGTCTTTACCTATGGTGCAGGATGTGCGTTGCACACGGCCGCCCGCTACGGAGCCCCAGTCGGCGCGCGCGCTTACTAAGGGGCGCTAGAGTAATGTTTGCACACGGGCGCTAACTTGGGCTAGAGACGCCTCTGACTGTCTTATATTACTGGATACCTGGTAAGACACAAAAATGTTATCTAAGTATAAAAAAAACCCATATATGTCCCACTACAGGGCGCAGGCGTCGTCTCATGGATAAGATAACAGGCAGGAGTCCCCACGCAGGCCCCGCAGAGTGGCGTGGACTTCTCATAGACACCTTTGAATTTCTTGCAGGTTTCCTTATGATATTTTTCCTTTACCGAAAAGCTAACGATATTTTATACATCAAATGCTGTTCCGTACATAAGTTCCGAAAAACTCATTGGTACGAGCCGGGATTAGAGCCCACGACCGCCGTTTGACAGCCGCATGCTTGAACCACTAGACTACCGTAGCTTATCTAAGTATAAATAAAAATATGCATTTACGTTATAAATGTAAAAACGTAATCGTTTGATTTTCATTTTGTCTTTGAGAAAAAGTTGCTAATCCATTCTCATTTCAATGAATACCAGATGGAATAAAAATATTGAAGGCGTACCGTAAATTGTTTTTTTTTTTCTGAAGGAAGGTTTGGCATTTTTAATGCCTTGGAAAATAAATATTGTTTTAATGATTGATTTCTTTAACATAATTTTATTTCATTCGAACCACCACTGTTTGTGTTTGTTTATGCATTTTACTATGGGGTTCAACTAACCTACAAGAAAAATATCTCAAAAACTACAAATAAAGTGAACGCCAATTCGTAGGTTCAGCCGTTCTCGTCGGTTTTTCCAAGAAAAATACACCGACTTTTTTACCATGAGTAGGTACTTATATTTAGTGTAGTTATGTATTTTATTTTATTTCTTAATCAATTACAACTTTATTTTACTAAGTTACTATAAAAATACTCCGTAGTGTTCGTACTTAAAAAAAGAGTTAGTACAAAACAAATAAATGTTTACAAAGGCGTAAAATGAGGCACAAACAATGTTTACCTGAAGGCGGGATTCCACCGGTGTGCGACACTGTGCGGCACAAGCATATTCAGTACAAAAATGCTTGTGCCGCACAGTGCCGCACACCGGTGGAATCCCGCCTTTATGTAACCAAGAATATAAACTGCCGTATGTACATACGTGACATGAGTTTCTCAATGTTACCCTACTTAAACAAATGTGAAAGCCACATAGAGAAGCTTCATAGTAATTTAAATACTCGTTCCTACTTCAGTCGCTTCCTTAACGTGAAGCTCATTACCACCCTAGGAAGGAATAGTTATTTTAGTTTATTTATACCCCGCTTCTTGCTTTGCACGAATGACGACATGCATTGCTGCACTACGGAATAAGTAATGGTACGTACTAAAGTACAGTCGTATAGTCGACTTCGAAGAAATGTACCCATATTTTCACTTGAATCGTTTTGACACTAGCTGCTAAAACACCACAAAAAATACGAGAGAGAGATGAAGTAATCAAATGAAATTTGAATACATAAATAATTATATTATATGTATTAAAATTAATAATAATGATGACAGAATAGAAAAACACAAAAAACTTAAATAGACTAAAGTAACCAAATATTAATAAAATAATAATAAAATAATTTAAAAAAGGTTCCCCATGTCTATGCCGATCCGTTGGGCAAGAAACGAGCCAGCCCTATGGTCTCCGGATACTCTGACCAATTTTTTTGAAATTTGGCCGAATAATTGGTGATTTTCGACAGCAAAAGCCGCAAAAGGTCGGTCTGTGACGCCGATGTATTTGCGGCACTTTGATGCCTCGGCCGCTGCAGCTGCCCCACTACCTCTCAAAGATGTAGTGCTAAAGTGGGACGGCGCCAGGGTGTCTACGCATGTGGCGTCCCAAATAACGGGCCGTCCCAGTTTCCAAGGCATACAGTACGGCCGGCACGTTGGCGCTGACGAAGGCCGCGAGGGATATGAATGAGGCAGGCTTGGCGAGACAGGCGACCAGCACTCTTCGCGTAAGATAGGCCATGGTGTCCCAGGCTTCCCACCATGGTTCCGCAGGGACAACGATGTGGAGAAACAATGTCGGCCCCAAGGCGTAGACAGACACCCAATCTCAGGGTGTTGCAGTCAAGGAGTACGTCACCTCGAAATTGCGTAGTGGATTTTACCTACGAGGGTGAGCGTACTATGTGCCGAGGAAAGAAACGCTGGAAATTTGACGGATACCAAGGCTTCCGAGTCTGATTGCTAGAGTGGCGTGTAGGAATTGGCTATCATTGATTTTGACGTTAATGATATTTTGGAGCTGAAGATGAAGCATACAGTCTATGGATTCGGAATAATTTTTAAATTTCCAAAGGAGGCTGCAGCGCATAGCATAGGTGAATTTCGGAACAAACTTGCAAAATCGGAGGATACAAATGGCCATATGGGCATTAATTTCAAGTAAACGGTCCGAAAATTCAGAGAAACGATTCATTTTGAAGTTAATGAAATCCGGAATTGATTCCTCGGATACAGGTGCACCTAGGAGGTGAAGCGATTTCTTTTGCAGAATTTTGATGCCGGGACAGATATTTTTGAAATTTTGTTGAATTTGTGATTGGTTTGGTATGTCCGCATTGATGAAAACTTCACACTTGTTTGTATTTAATTCCAATCCAATTAATTTAAATTTATTTACTATGGTCGGAAGGTCGTCGTAGAGGTACCAAACGTTAAATTTTGAATTTAGTGTCGAATTAATTTGATGGATAGAAAGGGTTAAACATAGCCGGCCCCAAAGGGTCACCCTGTTGACAGCCGACAGAAGTCAAGATGTGGTTTTTTCTAAGTTTGTGGAAGCGCCATAACGTTGGTAGTTGCAAGGATATATTCTAAGGATAGGGATACATTCAAGGGCTACTGTTTTGAATTTCTGTCAACAGTGAACTTCTGTCGACGGAATTAAAGGCATTTTTCACTCCCACCAAGCAGTACCTGACCTTCCGGGCTATGCAGGAACGTTCGGTATCCGTGGACGGCTGCTTCACATCCACCTTTACTGCCGAATCCGAGTTGAGTTGGTTGAAATTTGGTTTCCAAGTCCGAGGTTATACATTTATAACAAATGTTTGAGATTAGACGGCGAATTCTGCCATCTTTTTTTTAAAAAGCACATATAGATGAGCGCCGTAAAGAGTGGGTACTACAGGAGAATTTACTTTGCCTGCAAGCATTAGATTGGCCAGACGGGTAATGCTTGACACCAGACTAGCGTTCTGACCTCCAGGCATGCCTGTGGTCAGATCTTTTAAATATTGGGGCGTCAAACCATCAAGGCCGCCTGCGGAGCCATTTTTAAAAGAATCAATGGCCAACTGGACTGCGTCTTCTGAGCATTGCATGTAAGGTAAAGCCGAGCCGGGTGGGTCCGGAAGATCAGGTACAGAGGGCGCTGGTGGGTGTTTGCTTTGTAAAGCAATCAAAGTTTCCGGGGTGTCCGGGGCTGACGTGTCGCTGGAAAAAAGAAGTTGAGCAGCACCTTTGAGGTCCCCATCGTTGATTTTGGATTCTACAATTTTATGGATTTTACTAGGTTTGAGAAGATATGTCGATGTTGCAGGGTCGAGAGCAATTTAATTTGATTTTTGAGGTTAAAGATTTATTAGTGTCGGTTTTATCGACATGGAGGATGTTATAAGCGAAAGAAAAAAGATATTAGCATGTACCTAATACCGTTATCACGAAACAAATTATTTAATTAAATATTTTTGTTCTTCGTGTTATTTTTAACGAGGAAGTTACCCCGATCATTTTATAAACGATATCATACAGAGAAAGAATATAATGGAAAAATAAACCATCTTCGTCTGTAGCCCCCGACAGGATTCGAACCTGCGACCTTTCTATTATAACGCTAGAATGCTCTAGCAACTGAGCTACGAGGACAGTGACGGAAGTTGTATATTTTTCAATTACACTGCCGCTAAGACTAGCGCCCTCTCTGTATCGTGTACCTGGACTTGTTTCACAGCTTAGGCACTACCTGATGTGGTTCGATTAGAATGGAGCGGGAGTTTGGTATCTAATTGAAATGAGATTTTTATTTGCGAAATCGAGGCCTTTATTTAGATGCTTTACATAATCAACTGAACTCCAATTAATTTGGAATTACAGATCATTCGTAATGTTTTCTTAGCGTTACCAGCAGCCGGCTCAATCGACTATAACCTAATTTGCAATTTAAATTACTTCACCAGTTAAACAAAATTCTGTTTACGCATCAAATTAATTTGGTAGCAGGAGCCGTATTTTATATTCATGGTTGTTTTAGCAGTCGAGACATGAATCTGATTGTGTTATAGTGCCCTCAAGTGCCTTCCTTAACCTTCAAAGCCTTCTGAATTCTATCTTCGAAATGTTTATTTAGAGGTTTTTAGGGTGCTGGAGCCAAAATTACAAAAACGTAACCCTTATAGTTTCGTTATCAGGCATTTTACTCAAAAACTACGAGTAAATAGTGTATTCGAATGAAATTTGGAGTATATAGGTGTACTTTGTTAGCCGCTACATAGTTTTGTAAACAAATGAGTTTTTTTAGCGGGACACGGGGTTCAAAAAAATATAATTATACCGCAGTAGGTCAACATATTATGGCATATCAATCCATAAGTCTTTCAAAAACATATATAGGGTTTCTTTTTTTACTAGAAGAAGGTACGAAACCATACATCGCCTCACATAATCTCAAGCACTCACTACACGGTTCTTTATTGTATGGGCAAAAATCATTTCCCAGTGTCACTTCCCAAAAAAATTTTCCCAAATATTCATTTGGCAAAAAATCACTAGTCAAATTATTGTTTCGCATTTTATCACTTGGCATTATCTCCTATGGCAAAATATTACTTCGCAAATTATTGTTTGGCAAAGTTTTATATAGGCAAGTTTCATTTAGTCAAACATATTATTTGGCATAACATTCGTTTTCCAGATTATTGCATGGCAAACGATTTATATCCTAATTGTGTAGTGCATACCAAATATATTGGCAATTATTATAAACTAACCTAACCGCCAGCGTGTCGACGTCGCCGTCGACGAACCCTAACCTAACCTACTTATAATTTTATTTCTCAAATTATTGTGTCTATTCTTGCCGTTGATGAAAGATGGCAGTTAAAAAAAAACACGGTTTGTTAAACTTTTCTTATATCAAAATGTGTGTATGTTTTGCATTTGTTTGTCTTTTCATTTTAGTTTGTAGTAAAAATAAAATATTTGCCAAAGTTATGCTATGTGAAGTGTGCGAAATGAAAATTTGAGCAAATTTGTTGTTTGGAAAACAATATTAGCCCAAACAAAGTGTTTGCTAAATAAACTTTTGTCTTAATAACATTTGACAAAGCAAAACGATGCCAGATGATATTTTGACCAAATGAACAATTTGCGAAACAAAAATGTGCTATTTGTTCGTTTGGGAAATGAAACTACTGCCATAAGTTTTGTGGGAAGTGAAATTTGGCGAAAAATATTTTGCCGAAACGGCAGGACCCCTTTATTTATTTGTCAATACATTATTTTGCCTTTTAAGATCTTTAAACACCATTATATGGTGACTTTCAATTACTCCACCAAAGCTTTTGGTGCAGCAGTTAATATTAAGCGATTCCAATCGATTCATCTTACTTTATATTCTGGTGGGAGACAGTCAATTTCCCTTCCTTCTCTCCCTCCTTCCCTTTTAATGTTTTATACCCATCATGATTCCTCGTCAGTCAAACAACACGAATAAAGAAATAAATGAAGATTAAATTGATGAATCGTCCTTGAAAGTTGGATAACGGGTTTTGTAACGAATAATTCCTTTCAAGTCATAGATCTAAGTAGTATCTCTTGAAGTCAGGCTTTACTGTGGCTGTAGGCGACTTTATCGTCGCGTTTCGGATACCTACAGCTAGGTGGAATAGAGGGCATTAGTTAACTGTCTCTTGAATTTTCTTTGTATGTTTATAGTCGCGAAGCGGGATTATTTATTGAACTTGACAGTGGATCGTATGTAGGGGAACAGAAAACATCCAATGAGTAATTTGTCCAAACCATTATAATTACAAATAATTCAAAATTCTAAATGCCATTCTCCGCTTAAAATTTGGACGCAGATGATTTAATAGATCAGGTCCAGAAAACTCTCAAATTTCTTCACCGGGACATAAAAAATAGGCTTTCGGACTACATGACTCTTCGGAATTTAGCCGTGTAATGCAAATCGGGATGGATCGGTCATACACGTAAACTCGTTTAATGGGACGAATCGAAATTTCCGATCATAGTATGCGATTTCAAGGAAACCATTTTGAGACGCAAAAAAAACGGTATTGTTATGTTAAAAAAGCACTTAATGATCGAAATAAAAACTGGTAGGTACAATATTTCCCTTTGGTATCCTTCATAATTTCCTTTTGTAGGGTCTAAATATAAATTTAAAAAAGATATATATTCCGTTTTGTTGAGCGATAACTAAACTTAATACAAATCAGTTTATTTTCTAATTTATTCTTGTAATGTACATTTATATTTAATTTTACTGTCAATAAATAATCCGTTCGTTAAATAGGTACCTACCACCTACCTACCCCTACACCTTATTACAATTTATCTAATAATTTATGTACGATATTGGGCTTGAGAACGAATCTCTCTTTAAATGTGCGTTCAAATTGACGCACATAGAAAACTGCCACAACCTCTTTTGTGACGGAACTGCATGAAATAATGCTCTATGTCACCTGCGAGCGGCCATAAACTATGAGTTCGACTGAAAACGCCGGCCGGCTCGGATCAAAGACTACAATATACATACTGAGATAGACAGGCAACTCAGCCAAATTGAGAAGGCATTTTATGCTTGCGTACAAGCGCCATCTGTGCTTTGGCGGATAAAACTTTTCAAACGATAAAAAAAAGAAGGAACTTCTCAATTCGGTCGTATTTTAAATCAGTATTTTAAATGTTTGTAATAACTGTTGTGAAATGAAACGTAAAAATGAGGAATACACAGATTTATTTAAGTTATTAACAATACATTAGTAACTTCATGCATGGAAAGGAGCATATTATTAATATAAAGCAAGAAACATTAAAACGACACGCTCATCCAAAACCAAGGTCACTCGGTACTACATTTTCCTAGATATTTCTCAACAGACCGCCGCGCTCGGTTGACTAGCGGTGTCTATAGCCCTTCCAGGTCCTCCAGTAATAGATAAATGCACAAATCACAAACAAACTTCGTTGAATATTAAAATTTTAATTGGATTTATTGACGCAAATTATGTCAACATATTTCACGCAAAACGACATTATACTTATGTCAAGCAGACACAATGTTGTGTTACCATTATACAATATACTGTTCTCCTTGACGTGATATGATCTATTTGCAACCTCCTTCCTTGCCAACCTCTAATTTTACTCCTGCCTGCCATGTCATTGTCATTCAATATTTCTCCGTGTATTATTTCAAATAATGTACAATTGTATGTTTATTAAAACCTGAATACTACAGGTTTTCTCATTATTTAACTCCTCATATTCATTTACGTAGCACGTATCAATCTCCCTACATCAAATAAAATATTTGAATGTAACAACACTGATATTTTAGTTCGCTACAGCAACAGCTACCTAGAAGTTTGCCGAGTAGGTGGCATCACCGTTTTCAATCAAAATCTGGATTTGCGATAGGTTCTAAGTTTCCATAGCATGGCTCGGATCGCTGTAAAAACTGAAACTAAAAATGTGAAAATATGAAAGTGGTGCATGTATCTGGAATCAGAAAGCCTATGGATAAATGTAAGTGAGACCCCTTTTTCTTTCGCCCAATACGTAGCTTGTCGTAGTTCAAACATTTTGGTCACTTCGGACCGGATTTCTCAGTTTGTGAACCAGATACTCATTCACTCATATTACAATTACACAATAACACAGTTTTAAAACAGTTTTTCATACACAAAGCTTTATTTCATAACTAAAGATTGTGTAATTTACGAATTTCAATTCATTTTGCATACCCGTCGTTGCCGTTCTGTTTCAAGTCAACATGGCCGACGCGGAATTGTTAAATCAACTTGTGAATAAAAAGGAGATGTGTTTTTTACGTGTTCAAACACTATTCGAATTATCCAAAGTTGTTGTGACCGATTCAAACCGTTTAACCGAATTCAATTTACGTCTCAAGGACATTCACTCAATCCGGGAACTTTTCGAGAAAACTGTTTTCGAAATACATAGTTTACGAAAGAAAGAAACCCCTAGGATTGAACCTAATTTTAAAGAAATTCAATCGTTTGATGATTTGTATTATCGAATCTTGAGTGTCGCGGCAATTTCAAATGAATCGTGGCAGTCGTGCGAGAGCGGCAGCTTGCCCCCGACCGACGGTAGCTTTTGTGGGCCCGGACATACCAACAATGATTCGCGTTCAGTCCGAGCGCGTTTACCTAAACTCGAGCTATTCCACTTCGACAGTAAACTGGAAAACTGGCAAACTTTTCATGACACGTTCACTAGTTTGATACATAAGAATGACGGCATTAGTAATGTTGAGAAGTTCTATTATCTACTGTCTGCCGTCAGCGGTTCTGCGCTCACTGTCGTCAAGGGCATGCCAGTAACATCCGATAATTACCCGATAGTCTGGGCGTTGCTAGTCAAAAAGTTCGAAAACAAACGCGCCCTAGCAACCAGTTATTTAGATCGGCTATTTCAATTCAAACCATTGTTGGTAGAATCGGCCTCGGGGTTAAATACCTTCTTACAAACGTATCAAGAATGTGTCAAAGCGTTGAAACATTTAAATATCGACAATTTGTCTAGTTTCATATTGTTTTATATGGGACTTCGTAATTTAGATGCGGTTACTAGGCGGGAGTTCGAACAATCCGTCGAACAAACACAAATACCTACTTACGAACAGCTGATTGCCTTCGTAGAGAAACAAGCGCGCGTTTTGGAAATGTCGGAAGTAAAAACTAGTGCTCAAAAGAATCAGTTTTCACCGCGAGCTGTTTCTAACGTAGTAACAAAACCGAATGTGTGGCGTCCGAATAATAATAATAACTATCACACCGGCGTAAATAAACAGTCACCGAAGCCGTGTCTGTCAGCTGTTAGTAAGACGGTTCCTGAGAGGTCAAATCAGTGCTTATTTTGCGATAAACCGCATTCGACCTACCGGTGTTACGAATTCTTGGATCTTACGCCCTCACAGCGTCTTGACAAAGTGAAACAGCTTCAATTATGCGAAAACTGCTTGCGTCAGCATCCGCTGTCAGAGTGTATTTCAAAGATTCGTTGTGTTTTGTGCAAACAACCATCATAGCTTGCACTTAGATTCAGTGTCAAAGTGCTCAAAGCGCTAGTCATCAAAATCCTAGCAGTCAAGTTCAGGTCAAAGGTCAAGGCCAACCACCCAATGTCGGTTTGACTTGTTCATCAAATTCAACTGTATTGTTAGGCACTGCAATGGTGCACGTCGCAGATCGTTGGGGAACTTACCACGCCGTGCGTGCAGTCGTTGACAGTGGGGCGATGTCTGGGTACATCACTAATGAGTGTGCTCAGCGCCTAGGTCTATCGCGACGGAAGTGTCCGTTTGAGCCCACGGGTCTGGGAGGTGCGCCAGTGCAAAATTTCGGATTGGTTACATGTTCAATTAAACCACGAAATTCACCTGTTCCAGTTCTGACTACCGAGACCGTAATAGTAGGCAATATAACCGGCAATTTACCTACACTGACACTTTCCAAGAAAATAGTCAATAATTTCAAAGATCTCGAGTTAGCAGACCCGAATTATTTCTCGGCTGCTCCTGTTGAATTGTTATTGGCGGGTGATTTATTTCCGTATATATACAACGGACAAAACATACTACCGCGTGAACCGGGTTTGCCCGTCGCGATGAATTCGATATTTGGGTATGTCATAGCTGGCCAGACAGTGCTGGATAGCGATAGCGAATCGAACAAACCTTCGTTTGGCTTGTTCTCGGCTACCAGTAGCATCGATAAAATTATGAGCTCGTTTTGGGAGATTGAAAACGTACCGTGTGACGTACCTAAGAACCCCGAAGACTTGTATGTCGAACAGCTGTTTCAAAAAGAACATAGTCGCGATAGCACGGGTCGTTATACGGTGACGTACCCATTCAAACCTAACTTTGAGTTGGGCGATTCAAGTCAACAAGCGTTACGACGTTTTAATAATTTAGAAACGAAGTTGAACCGTATGCCGGAACTTAAGGCTGAGTACGGCAAATTTATGTCCGAATATGAGGACTTAGGTCATATGACTTGTTTAGGTGATTTAGGGTCTGTGGATTCGAAGTATGTTATTCCACATTTTTGCATTCTGCGACCTTCAAGTACAACGACGAAATTACGCGTCGTTTTCGACTCGTCTTGCCAAACGTCAAACGGCAATTCTCTAAATTCGGTTGTTTACGCCGGCCCTAAGTTGCAAACGGACATAAACGAAATTTTGACCAACTTTCGTCTTCATGAAATTTGCATGTCAAGTGACATTTGTAAAATGTTTCGAATGACCTTGATTGCTGAAGCTCAACGCAAATATCAACACATTTTGTGGCGGTTCTCTCAAGATCAACCGATAAAAGTCTATTCGCTAAATACCCTTACTTATGGCGTCGCCACTAGCCCTTATCTAGCGATAAGAGTCCTGCACCAGCTAGCAGACGACGACGCTGAGAAGTATCCTTTAGCGAGCAAGGTTCTAAAAAAAGGATTCTTCGTCGACGATCTTCTGTGGTCTGTGGGTACTTTCGAAGAGGCAGCTCAGCTTCAAGATGAGCTGTTGGCGTTACTGGAAGGAGGAGGTTTCATTCTGCGCAAATGGGCAAGCAACTGTCCCCAGCTACTGGAACGTGTGCCTGCTGCTTATCGCGAGACGCCGGTAGCATTCGAGGAAGAAAAGGACCTGTCATTGAAAGTTCTAGGTCTTCAGTGGCGGCCGGCAGAGGACTCGTTCTCATTTGCGACCAATGTACTCCCACCTTCACAGGCGATCACTAAGCGCAATGTCTTGTCTCAGTTAGGTCGTCAGTTCGATCCTCTAGGTTTCGTAGCCCCTTGCATCTTCTACGCGAAATGCTTCATGCAGAGGCTGTGGCTCCATCAGCTCGGTTGGGACGAGAGGCTTCCCCAGGAGCTGGAGAAGGACTGGCTCGACTACGTGTCTGAAATTCCATTGTTGTCAAACTTTAGGCATGATCGACAGGTTACTGTCAGAAATCACAACTACTATCAGCTCTTATGCTTCTGTGATGCTTCTACAAAAGGAATAGCTGCAGTAATTTACTTGCGTACTTTCAACGAGCAAGGTCAAATTAAGGTCAGCCTTGTTATTGCCAAGTCCAAGGTAGCACCCTTAAAAACTGTGTCCGTACCTCGTCTCGAGTTGATGTCAGCGCATTTATTAGCCAAACTTGTCAAGTACGCCAAGTCTGTGTTACTTCAGCGAATATCTATTAATGACATTTTTCTGTTCACGGACTCTTCAGTCGTGCTGAACTGGTTGAATACACCCAGCTACACTTTAAAAACATTTGTAGCTACGCGTGTTTCTAAAATCCTAGAAACCGTGTCTAGCGAATATTGGTTTCATGTGAGTGGGGCCTTCAATCCTGCTGACGTGTGCTCTCGAGGGGCGCTTCCCTCCGCGCTGCTGGCTATGCCGGAGTGGTTAGCGGGCCCAAACTGGCTTTACACGCCACAAGAGAACTGGCCTATTCGATCAATTGATCAATTTAAAGCGGATAGTGTACCAGAATTGAAGGTTAGCGGCTTGTCAGCTCAGACTGTTCAGGCACTCGTGTCTAACAATGATAATACTGAATCAAAGTTCCTCCCCGAATTGGCTGAAAGGTTTTCAAGTTTTGTGAGGCTACAAAACGTTGTAGCACGATGCTTTCAGTTTATCAATAATTGCAAATCGATTAAATCAAAACGTAACTCGGGTCCGCCGCGTCTGTCTGACCTAAAGAAAGCGCACGATGCTATTATCAAATCAGTTCAAGAACAAAACTTCTCGTCTGACATCGATGCACTTGCCAAGGGTAAGACTTGCAGCCTATCGTTCAAGAAACTAACACCCTTTCTGGACCCCCTCGGTTTCCTCAGGGTGGGGGGTAGACTGTCGCTTTCGGATCTGCCATATCAAGTTAAGCACCCATTGTTGCTTCCTAAAAACGGGAATTTCACTAAAATTCTAATAGACTATTATCACAAAATGTATCTACATGTAGGCCCGCGTACGCTTCATAGTCTATTAAGTCAAAAATATTGGATTATTTCAGCAAGGCGAGTAATAAGATCGCGATTCTCTAAATGCCTTCAATGTTTCAAAGTGTCGCCGACTGCTTTACAGCCCATCATCATGGGCAATTTACCGAAATTTCGTATGCAAAATATACACAGTTTTCACACTGTAGGCGTCGACGCGGGAGGTCCTTTCTATACGAAGGAGAGTAACCGACGGAACGCAAAGACAACGAAATCGTATCTGCTGATTTTCGTCTGTTTTTCAACCCGTGCAGTGCACGCGGAGGTTCTACTCGTAAGTACGCTCACAACTCAATGTTTTTTCGCAGCTTTCGACCGTTTCACGGCTAGGCGTGGTTTGTGTCACACGATTGTGTCTGATAATGGCAAAAACTTTGTATCTGCCGGCAAACAACTTGCTGAAATCACTCAATTTTATAAACAAAATACGGATGGAATTACAAACGGTTTCAATAATCGCAGCGTTAACTGGACGTACAATCCACCTACTGGTAGTCATTTCGGTGGGATGTACGAAAGCGCTATCAAGTCTTCAAAACAATTGTTGAAACGTGTAATCGGCAATAGGCCATTGACGTTCGAGGAACTTAGCACTATCTTCGCTCGTGTAGAGGCTGTGTTAAATTCCCGTCCTCTGACTAGTATATCGAGTGACCCGTCGGAATATACGGCGCTCACACCTGGACATTTCCTTGTTTGTCGCGAGCTTTTAGCTGTCCCTGAGTACGACTTGTCTGACGAATCAGTTCACGGATTAACTCGCTGGCAATTAGTTCAGCAAGCGTCACAACAATTTTGGAAATTGTGGAAGAATAATTACCTTCATACGCTCCAGCAGCGACAGAAGTGGTTTAGCAATTGTCGAAACCTTAATGTAGGTGAACTAGTTCTAATACATTCCGATGCTCCTCCACTTCAATGGTCCCTTGGACGTGTGACGGAGCTTCACCCTGGCGCAGACGGCGTAGTCCGTGTAGTCAAAGTACGCACTCAGAATGGAGAGTATACGCGGCCCGTTGTTAAGCTCAGTCCGCTTCCAATGGATGCCGACTAGTTTAAAAGTCATGTTTATAATGTTAACCGATTTGTTACATGAATTTGACGCAAGAAGGTGTCAAGTTTGTGAATATTAGTTAGATAAGTATGTTAAGGTAACACACGTTTGACACGTTACATAATGTTTTAATTTCAATATGTTTTTTTTCAAGTATTCACGTATATACAGTCCATTGTTCTTCTATATTTCACTGTCAACCATCCCTGGTTCATAGACTGGGGAATCTGGGGTAGATTCCCGGTGAGGGGTTTATGTACGATATTGGGCTTGAGAACGAATCTCTCTTTAAATGTGCGTTCAAATTGACGCACATAGAAAACTGCCACAACCTCTTTTGTGACGGAACTGCATGAAATAATGCTCTATGTCACCTGCGAGCGGCCATAAACTATGAGTTCGACTGAAAACGCCGGCCGGCTCGGATCGCTGTAAAAACTGAAACTAAAAATGTGAAAATATGAAAGTGGTGCATGTATCTGGAATCAGAAAGCCTATGGATAAATGTAAGTGAGACCCCTTTTTCTTTCGCCCAATACGTAGCTTGTCGTAGTTCAAACAATTTATATCATAACTTTTTCAAGCTATGTGTTCCCGGATGCCAGGGATATGCAATTAGTTGTAGGTACGTCATAATAAGGTACCTCTCCAAATTTTTAACTCCTACTTATTCTACTAATAATAAAACTTCAGTTTATTTTATGGATGGATTTGAGCTGGTGTCTGATTTGCAACTAATGTAATTGTCATGGTTTTTGTATCTGAAGTAAAAATTAAATTAAAACAAAATACGTTTAAGTTGTAAATTAAATTAGAATACTTAAATTTACAACCGGTATGTACCTACTTAGAACTTCTAGCGTGTCGAGCATTTGTGTGTATTGTACATTCTCATGGTTTTCTTATTTTTGTTAACTTTTATCGTTACTTAAGTAATTCAATGGATGACTGTTATAGGCCTTATTTTATGTAAGCGTTAATATGTTTTAGTTATATTTACGGCTGTTGTTATCCTGAATACCAATAAAAAAAATAAAAAAAAATAAACGAAGAAATGTAGACAAATTGGTTGGTTAAAAATCTAATGTTCAAATATGAAATGGGGTATAGCTTCTTTCTCTCAACAAATTCATATTTTTATCAATTCACTATTGTGATAATTTATCCAATCAACAGAGTCACTAAAGCCCTCTAGTCGTTAGGGAAGGCTTTATGAGCTCTCCACACGTCGGTCTCCCACGGGGAGTGAGGTTATTAGGTCATTACGTGTAGTGGCGAGTCACTTGCTGTATACGAGCGTATTTTCAACTTCAAAGGCTCTCTGAGGTGACATTTAACCTACTCCGTGTCAAATTTGCGATAGGTCAGTAAGTTGTTGCTGCGCAATGACAATTTTGAAAAATTTTAACTCGGGAAAGAAAAATACTAGTTGCAATCTTTTTTTGGATGGTAAATATGATAAACATTACAATAGTATTTGAGACTAAACTTCAAGTATAAAAAAATGCGCTAAATTGTGTTTTTTTTATTGATTTTCCACTTTTATTCACTACTAAGTTAGTAGTACTAACTAGCTTCCGCCCGCGACTTCATCTGCGTTGACCCGAGATAAACACGATCCTATATTTTAATCCAGGCTAAAAACTATCTTCGTGCATATTTTCATCCAAATCGGTTGAGCCGTTTAAGCGTGATTGAGTAACAAACATCTGAACATCCAAACTTTCGCATTTATAAAATTAGTAGGATAGTAAGATTTCCAACAACTCGCAAAAAGCAGTTGTATGGTTCATCCAAATCGCCATATTGTGTACCTATGCAACTACCTACTCTGTATTTCTTTATTTCCGAATTTGCTAAAAAAAATTAAATATATTACGAGGTATTTGGTTCCCGTGGATATAAACTCGGCAATAATGCCGAAATTACTACAAAATACACTGTGTGTGTACTCGTGAAAATAGCCCCTGAAACCTAAGCCTGAAACTTATGGATCTTACTCAAACAGACTACTTACTATACATACCACAACATACGCAACTAACCAGAAACAGAACCCTACATAAAGAGGCTAAACCTAACGAATTAGGTTAGGTTAGATAATAGCTTCCTGGGAGTCCGTCATACCCGTCCACTTATAGCGAAAAAAACAGTTTTTTTTGATAATTTTAATATTAATAAATGTACACTGTGCAGTTTATCTAACCCAATAGATTTATTCCGGGAATAAATTAACCGAATTAATAGGCAAATTAATTTTCGTACTGGATTCACTCATAATCGAAATTCTGTATAATATTAGTGCGCAGTCAAAATAACATAGTTTGCCTCGATATCTAGGGTTCTACACGAACTACTACTTACTACTCTAGACACGGCAGTGTGTCACACGAGACGCAGAAAATTGCCATACATATTTCGAACCTAACTAAATAAACGTAATTTCTTCATGGAACTGATCTTTCTTATTTATTTATTTTTATTTATTTATTTAAATCAGGCAACAAGACCCATATTAATTTAAACTTATGAATAACTACAAAACACACAATCACTGCGACGTGTTGCGCCATTTCGAGGTGTCAGGTATACCACGTCGGCGGCAAACTAGCATATGGTCCGCGTGCTGGTAAGCGGTCACCGTAGTGTGGAACTCCTGGGTTGTCACATACATTGCCCTTTACCACATAAGCGTTGCATGCATCTTGCAATAATCGTAACACTGAATTCCAACTAAAAACTTTTTCCTTTCCAGATACTACGCCATTTTAAAGCCACTGAATGTGACGTGGGAGGCCAACGCGCGACGTGCTCTACACATCGCCTGGGTGAGCGCCGGCCTCGCGAGTCTACCGCAGAGCTTCATCTTCCACGTGGAGGAGCACCCCGATGTCGCAGGGTATGTAGGCTGTTTTATTTAGGTATTCATTACTGAAATGCTTGTAATGTGATGGAGGAGGCCCACACACAACGCGCTTCACAATGCCTGGGTGCGCCGGCCTCGCGAGTCTACCGCAGAGCTTCATCTTCCACGTGGAGGAGCACCCCGATGTCGCAGGGTATGTTAATTCTGATATAGTATTTGCGTCTTAAATGTGTTTAATGTGATCTGCGACCCAACCCGGCTGGACACGCCATGTGTGTGCTGACGAGGCGGGCCCGCAACCAGTGTCGAAGGGTTTGTAGGGTGCCTTATTCAAATAACTACGTCTCACTAAGCGCCAGTGAATGCGTTGTGCCTATACACTGGCCGTATCGGTCGTGCCGCGTCCGTGCGTTGGCCAGGGAACGGTGAACCCGTCCACAACCCGTCCGTAATCGCGTAAACGAAATGTCAATACTATAAGCGGAAAAGAAGAAAAATAAAGAATAGGCACGGGCTCGAAGCGGTAATGTCAGTCATCTTTAAAGCGTGATCTAATTTGAGAAATATACATTTAACCTTGGTAAACTCATACAATGGATTAGAATATAATGGTATAAAAATGTATAATTTCTTAAATGAGGACATACGACAATGTAGTAATTGTAAATGAGTTTTCAATAAAATTAAAGTCGTACTTGATTGCACGACCATTTTATAATTTGCATGAATATTTTGATAGATTGTATGAATAAATAACAGTAGCATTAATTTCAAGTTAGATTAAGATTTGCATGCCAAATTGTGGCAGAGCATACCCGCATGTAATCCCTACTGACATGTATAATTGTTTAACACCTGCGTATGTTCTTGCAAATAAATGAATTGAATATTAACAGCACTAAATCCTTTGACAGGTATAATAGGTGACACCTATTAAGTAGCGGCAAAATCCTTTCTTATCCTTCCAGGATGACAAATAGCACTTCAAAGCTTCCTTAAGAGCCCCTCGCACTTCGGAGTAGTTTGCGACACACAAACACGGACCTCTTGGAACCTTTGTCCTTACGATTAGATCACGTACACTGAAACGAGGGTTAAACCTCTCGACATGAAGTTTCTTAATAATATATCAAGTACTATGGGGATTTGACATTCAAATCCAGGAAGTGGACACTTACAGAAAAAAAAAACGCTTTGTATGTTTGTATGTTATTTAAATAATAACTTCTCAATAGCCTGCAAGATTTTAGAAGATTTTCTATTTGCAGCTGTGCATAGAATATTCACAACAACAATTCAACAGCATAGTAGCATAATTCTTGTACCTACCTATACGAGTATAAACTAGTAGCTAGTTAAAACAAACATAAGATAAGTATTTTAGTGTTGAATGTATATGTACTTAACCAAATGAGTTATAGCGCGCTTAATAAGTAAATATCGGATATCTTTTAAATTGACACGAATACGCGAAGTGTCGGTAATTTATTGAAATGGTAATCATGAATGAAATTGATAGGCACTGAATTCGTTTTTTTTTAATCTAGGTTCAATCAACCTAGATAAAAAAGTAAAAAAACTGAGTTAATAGGTTAAACCGAAATATAATTATTTACGATCGTTTGCTGCGTCGTTTAATATTTTATTAACACTTATAAAGATTTATCGACGGGCCGAGAGACCACTGCACGGCTAGCACGCGACGGCGCGCGAGCTCTCTCGATTTTTCTCGCACTATCCGTCTCTCACTTATTAGACCACTTAGAACAAGAGGTACAGTTGCGATAAAAATCGAGAGTATGTCGCGGCCGTCGTGTGCTAGACGTGCTGGAGACCAAGGAGCTGGCCGATATTTCGCTCAGCATTGCCATTCATTCAGCCAGCCCGGGCACAATTCGTGTTGACACATTTTGTAATTATTATTTTCTGTGTCGTAAGGCCTTGCTTAACTTTTATTTACAGTTTGTCTTGTTCTGTGCATATTCATTAGCTGAAGAAGCCATTAGCTATCGTGGCGCGACACACAAACATGTAATAAAATGTAAGTATCTACGTACGTACGTCTGTAGGTAGATCGGTAACCTATTTTTGGATTCATATGTATCCAGCGCGGCAATAACGCCAGCCTTGCACCAATGATCCAAATTCAAAAATCCGCAACAGCATTGCTAGTCTAGTTCACGCATTAGGAACTTCCCATAGGTGGATTTTATCCGCGCACAGCCCTGGTGTTGCCACATACTTCGGGTCGCCCCGTACTGCAGGCTGAATTCTTCCGCGGAATTCGCCCGTCTGACTATGTAGTAGCTACTGTTGGAATCAGCCTAGGTGGAATTCGGCGACGGAATTCGGTTACGGAGTTCAGCTTGTATGTGGCGAGCCTTACATTATCACTAGGTTACTATCATACATTTAGTTTTGTACTAATTCGCGGGCACAAAAAGATTGACGATCCCTGTAATTATCACTGTGCTGTTTTTAGATATACAGGTTGTAATAAATCGAATCCCGGTAAGGGCATTTATTTGTGTGATGAGCACTGAATATTTGTTCCTGAGTCATGGATGTTTTATAAGCATTTAAGTATTTATTTATCTATATAAGTCTATATATATATGTTTATCGTCGATAGTACAAGTTTTGCTTAGTTTGGGACTAGGTCGATTTGTGTAAGATTTGTCCCTTAATATTTATTAATTTTATTTGTATATTTTGTTATGTTTTTGTTTACATTGCTTGTTATGCCAACAAAAACGTAAAAGCCGTCACCTGCGTATCAATAAAACATACATAAAACGCTTGTTTTCATAACACAGCTGTGCGCGCGGCGGTTAAAAATGAAATAAACCCTCTCACCCTTCACACCCGCGGGGGAATCTTGTCATGCACAAGCAATGTCAACAAAAACAAAGACTGTAATGGGTAAGAACCAAATTCTTGGCTAGTAGATAGCGTAGTTAATTAATAATAATAATAATAATAAAGCCCTTTATTTACCCAAACTTCATACATGATAAACTTTAGAATGCACAATTCATAAAAATTATGATACTGGAAATAGATAAGATACAATACAATTGCTAAGAAACAAAGATTAAGTAAGGTTGGTTGGGTTTGTCCATTTTTGGACATAGGCCTCCTCCATATTACTCCACAGTTCCCTCTCGGTGGCAATTCTGGTCCAGGTTATACCTGCCTCCTCAACGATGTCGTCTCGCCAGCGGCGCCGCGGCCGGCCTCGCGGCCGCTCCGCGCCTCGCGGGTACCAGTGGAGTATTTTTTCACTCCATCTGTCGTCGTTCGTCCTGGCCGTGTGCCCGGCCCAACGCCACTTAAGGCGGCAGAGCATTTCCGCTGCATCCACTATATTAGTAATTTTTCGGATGCGCTTGTTTTTCAATTTGTCCTTTATTTTGACTAAGGATTGCAATCCGGTCCGGCCGGACCGGAATTCCGGCCGGATCCGGCGCTTTTTTGTGGCTACCGGATCCGGTAAAATTCACCCGATCCGGAACCGGATCCGGTAAAGTCAATCACCCAGCTAAAACACAAAATATTAGCGTAAAGCACTGCTAAGATTGAATGTTTCCGTCGATATTCAAACGTCGCTTGGCTTGACGCGCGCGATGCGAGATTTGCTGATAATTGTTGATTCAGCAGTAACAAATAATTGAAAATTATATTACTGTACTTAGATAAACCAAAGCTAACAGGTAGATTAATGAGGAGACTGATTATGTGGTTTGAGAAAGGTTTATTATCATTTGACAATTTTGAAATACGTGTTATTTGATTGCAATATTATTGTTATATGTGAATATTATGTTACATTTAGTAGGCTACGATAGAAGTCAATTAATATTTTGTTCATTCTTACAAAAACAACAAAGCTGATTGGATTATAATTTATTACAATTATGTTTTTGTTTGTGAGTGAGACTGACTATACTCTATATGACTCAACTATAGTAAATAATTTAAAATTATATTACTACAGATAACTAAAAAAAAATAACTAATATAAATAAATATTATATTTTTTTTTAAAAAGACTGGTTATGGTTTAAAGAAAAGTTTATAGTTTGGAAATTTTTGAAATACTATTTGATTGTGATATTTGTGATATGTGATTACTTAAAAATGTTAATTTTATGTTAAGTTGGTAAAGATAACCTTAGATTTATTTTTTGTTACTCCTTCAGTAGATATTTAAGAAAAGATCTCAATTGATGACTGATTATAAATAACATAATATTTCCTAGGTTTACTCAGATTGTGATTATTAAAAATAATTGAAACTTAAAACTGCAGTTTTAATAATCCATTAGGATAAAATATCCGTCGTTTCTCAAATTATGATAAAAAAATAATAAAACACGTGACATTTAATTATTTAAAACCAGCCAGTGTTTTCCGGCCGGATCCGGCCGGATCCGCCGGATTACGGCCAAAATCCGGCCGGATCCGGCCGGATTCAAAATCAGTCCGGTTTGCAATCCCTAATTTTGACCCCTAGTAAACTCCTCTCAACGGCTCTTTGAAATTTTTGTATTCTGTCTATAATATTTTTGGTTATTGCCCATGTTTGGCAGCCGTACAGTAGAGTAGGTGTTACTATAGTATCTATCGCCGTCTTTTTTAATTTGATGTCGAGTTTCGATTTAAAAATATCCTTGTGCGCCCAATATGCATTCCAAGCCTTCTTGATCCTCCTGTCCACTTCATCTACGTAACGCCCGTCCAGGGAGATGATTTGTCCTAAATATTTATACTCTGTTACATAGTTAATATTGGTATTCTGAATACATATGTTCTTTTCTTCTCCATTTGTCATAGCGCATGTCTTTTCGAAGTTCATATCGAGACCACATTCCTGACTATGAATATTCAGCTTTTCGATCATATATTGAAGGTCTTTGTGGTTTTCTGATAATAAAACAATATCATCGGCGAAACGTAGATGATTTAAATACTCACCATTTATATTGATTCCCATTTGAGACCAGTCCAATTTTCTAAATACATGTTCTAAGAGCGAATTAAAGAGGTTTGGTGAGATGGGGTCGCCCTGCCTCACTCGTCGTTGTATTTTGAATTTGTCTCCCTTTTGATCGAGTTTCACTAAAGCTTTGCTATTTTGATATACAACTTTTAGGATATTTATATATTTAGTGTTGATCCCTTGTTCTTTTAGGGCTACCCAGAGCTTTTGGTGTGATATAGAGTCGAATGCTTTCGAATAATCAATGAAACATAGGTACAGGGTTTTGTGATACTCAGTATATTTTTCAATAATTTGTCTGACCGTAAATATGTGGTCTACAGTAGAAAAGTTGCGTCTAAACCCAGCCTGTTCTCTTGGTTGTTGTGATTCAAGCTCTATCCTTATTCTTGAAAGCACTACATTTGTAAAGAGTTTGTAAGTACTTTGTAGTAGGCTGATTGGCCGGTAATTGTTAATATTGAGGGGGTCGCCCTTTTTGTATAGTAGTGTTATCACTGATGATTCCCATTGTATAGGTATTTCTTCTTGTATTATAACTTCATTGAACAGTTGAGTTAGGATAGGGGTCAGTGGCTCATTCAGCGCTTTTATGACGTCGTTAGTTAGGATATCATCTCCGGGACTTTTCATTGTTTTTAGCGACTCTATCGCGTGTCGTAATTCGCTTTCTAATAGAGCTGGTACGTTTTCGTCGATCTGATTTGACTCTTGGGTAGGTAGAGGCTCTACCAGACGTTTTTTCACGCTATAGAGGTTTTGATAGAAATCTGTTGCTATTTGTATAATAGTGTGCCTATTGGTAGTAGATCCACCTGTTTTGTTTTTGAGTGCTGGAATCCATTGCTTAGCTTCGTTCATCCTTTTATATCCTCTTTTAACTGATCGCCTTTTGCTCAGTTCTTCTTCAAGTAGTTGATAATTATAACAGTGCTTATTTCTTTTTATGTTTGTTCGAATTTTTGCGTAGAGTCGTTTAATTTCCTTTCTGTCCTGTTTCGTTTTGTTTGATTTTTCTTTGAGTAGTGCTCTTCTTATAATCAAATTTCTTACTCTGTCGGTAATAATATAATCCAGTTTTTTTGTCTTCTGTATACGAGGTAGTTTGTTAATGCTTTCGTCGATCTTTTTAATGACTTTAGTGTAGGTCGCTTGAATATTTTCTGTATTAGGTATTGTTTCCGCTTGTTCTGAAAATATGCTTTTCAGACTTTCTTTTTCAATCGGTAGGAATCCGGTATTTGTTTTTCACGACACGAAAATTAACCATAAAATTGTATGACTGATTTTCGTATCACAACAGAACTTTTTAACTACTACCAATTAACTTAGCTAAGAATTTGGTCCTCACCCTAATGTAAAACACAAATATATCAATGTAAACAAAAAAAAACATAAACAAATGCATAGGTATTTGGAATCGCAATGCGCTACCGAATATTCCCTTGATCCTTGATAGGTTCACACCCCATTTTTGGTACAACCTGTATAGTTTTCGTCCTAGCTCGTCGGCTTGAAAAGTTTGACGATCTCTGTATTTTACCTACGTTATCACTTCGTTTGTCTTCAGATATTTAGTTTTAGTACTAGCTCGTAGGCCTAAAAAAGTTTGACGATCCCTTACATGATCACTGTGTTGTTTCCAGATATTTCCAGTGCGTGTCGTACGGCTCGCTGCCGACGGAGTCGCACGTGTTCGCCTACTTCCTGCTGAACATGCTGCTGATGTACCTGCTGCCGCTCGCGTCCACGCTCTACTGCTCGCTGGCCGCGCTGCTGGAGATCATACGCCGGGCCAACACCAGCAATGGTGAGCGAACTGAACTGCTAGAGCGCAAGTCGTATACCAAATTTTAAATACCCCACCACCGGGTACCACGTATGTTTGAAGGGGGTAATCTCCGGGACTTTTCATTCGATTTAAAAAAATATTTCACTAATATCTAGAATGGATCTTCAGGATGGACATAGCCTATATTTTATACCGGGGCTTCACTGAAGCTGAAGCTACCTGTACCAACGAGGTTTAATCCCATTATGTAGTAAAGGTTACGCTTTTTAAAGCTTACTGCCAATCCTTCTACACGTGCAGCCTGTGGAGTAGTTTTACGCAGCGGGCGTACAGCGACCTACGGGTACAATATAATAACGCTTTCAGGATGCTTATGGGGCTGCCTCGTCACTGCAGTGCCTCGGGAATGTTTGCGGAGGCACAGGTTGATGGCTTTGCGGCCATCATGCGTAAATTGTGTGCCTCACTACTAAACCGCTGGCGAGGCAGCGCCAACGGCATCCTGGTAGCGTTAGCGGATGGATGGAACTCCACGCTTCTAAAGAGATGGACTAAGCTCCATACTTGAATAATTGTGTATTTATGTGTATTACTGTTTAATTTTTAAGTAACAAATAACACTAGAATTTATAAGTCTGTAACTAACACCTATGGATTCCGTTCGAAATAAAAAGATTTATTATTATTAGGGTAGTATTTAAACGAGTGACTGTAAATTAATGTTTTAAGTGTCAAAAATAATTAATTTAGGCTATAGTATTACTAAGTGAGCGACTGACTGCGAGTGACGAGAAATCAATAGAACAGCAACTTACAAACATTCATTTGAGTTACTTAAAATACAAAATGAGAAGCGTCATAATATTTGAGCGACCTAAGATTTGTTTGAGAGTCAACGTTACGTCCTGCATTTTTTCAATATTTTGCAAATGTGTTTTTTGATACTGAGCGGCATTTTATCTTAAATGAAGTGTTTCGAATACAAAAACCACTTTGAAAAATACTATAATGAGAGTATTATGAGCTCACATTAAAAAAAAAATATCTTATGAAATAACTATTTGAAGAAACACTATTCTGGTTTATCATCAAATTGTCGACACTCATTTTGTCGAATTTCACTTCAAAGTCAACGTTTTATGTATTTTCGTCGACAATTCAGTTCGTGGAATGGTTGTCGGATGATTAATTAAATAGTTGAATTATGTCATGGAAAACGTTTTGTGATTTATTGTTTCAAGTATTTTAATTAGCATACAAATTATAACAAGGATAATTATTTAAAATTAAAATGGTTGGCATACATATCTTTGTCAATTATTTTAACCTAACCTAAACCTAACCTAACCACCAGCGTGTCGACGTCACCCCGCTTTGCGGGGTGCCTATTTCGGCTTTGAGGGACACAAGTGAACCATAACCTAACCTACTCATAATACAATTGTTATGGTTGTTAGTTTTTTTACTGCGGGGGGCTTGGCCCTCCGAGCCCCCTTTTACTGACTGCCCTAATCTAGTTAAACCCCTGTAATCAGTTCATGGTCCGCAGCCCAACTCACCTGAATGCATCGAGTCGTCGCCCCGCCCCCATTCGAATTCGGGCGCATTAAACAATCTGTAGTTTTCTTTAAAAAATCGTATCAAAATAAAAAAAAACATAAGACCTCAAATACAATATCAGTAACCAATAATCATTAATAAAGCAGCTCACAAAACTTTGCTTAAAGTGAACTTTTTAGTAGTTCGTTATGTAAAACCTCAATTGGAAAAAATCGAATCTGTCTTAATATTGAAATTACTTTGCCCTCTCTGTATTTCTAGTCGCTCACTTAGTAATTTAGTCGCACGGATAGAATTTTAATATGTGAAATGGATTAATCACGACCCACTTTTTGTAAGCTCGTTCTGGATTTTATTATTAATCAATATTTGTCGTTAGTTTAACTAATTTTTCGCTTACTCAAATTCATACCGCTCAAGTTATTAACACAGTATGTCATCATTAGTCCCTAAGTTTTTTTTTATCCGATCGTTTTGTAATTCCCCTTATTATTATTATTATGCGCTTCGTAATATCAGTCCCAGGGAAGTGATAAAAACTCATCGTAACTATATGTAGATACAAGCGTCTGCATTTTAGAAGCAGCTTACTAGAACTAAGTAGTTTTAGTAGGTCGACGAGCTTATTTACGTCAATATTAAAGATCGGCTCCTTGGAATATCTTATCGATGCTATTGTTTGTTTATTTTTGGCATTATTGCCGTAAGGGACGGTATATATATCCTTGCTGGGGATCAGTTGGTTACACACAATACCTACAAGCAATACAAAGGGCATAATGGGAATATATTTCTTCTTCGAACCGAGTTCCTGCTTCTAAGTCTAAGTAGTTTTAAGACTTAAAATGGACTTAAAACGGAATAGACTTAAAATAGTGTTAATATTTAAGGCTTGTTTTTATTTGTTGTGGTCAAATTATACTTTTTACGCGTTTCTTTAAATATTTACAAGGAGTTTTTATCCACTGAGTTTTTCGGTACTTATGTACGGAATATCATTTGATATTTACCGTCAGCTTTTCGGTGAAGTGAGGAATTCTGCATACAGTTATCTGCGAAGAAACTCAAAGGTGTATGTGAAGGCCCCAACCCGCACTGGGTCAGCGTGGGAACTACTGCCTGTTCCCTCTCATCCATGAGAAAGCCCAGCAGTGGGACATATATATGCTGATTTATTTTTATCTCCGATATAAATTCTCGGGGCAAAGCCCGGTCATTTGGAAGGCGTCAGGATATAGATCCAACACGTATAGGGGTCATTCTTGAGAGGGTAAATTTTCAGCGTTCAGAGGGCAAAAGTACCCGACAAAATAAAATAATTGACCTTACACATTTTTTTTTGTAGTTCAACACTTAATCTAACTGGAGCACGATTTACTTTTTGTGTAAGGTAAATAGAATTAGCCATAAATAAATGTCAAACACCTAAAACATCATTCCCCTGGCGCGTCCATCAGCCATTTTGTGAACAATCTACTCTGAAAAGAACTAGTTATGGACTGAAATCAAATATTGTATCGAGTTAAATCGTTAGAATATAAGTTAATGAATTTGAAATAAAAATATGGTTCCCCTATTTATCGTAGTTTTTATAGGAATATATATCAAAGGTTTGTCCAAAGCTAAGCTATCATTCCCCTGATGTCTGACTAAACAACGCGCACATCCTTACTGCAACGTCTTGTGACGCGTAACCTCTGCCGTGCCTGACCCTTGTCAGTAGCGCTGACAATGCCGCAGAGAGATGACGCGTCTCGTCGCTGGAGCTCTGAGCAATGAAGGCAGATATATCATTCCCCTGACTTTGGTTCACTATGACTATATTACCCTGTATTTTCATATAAAATCTATTTCCTGCAATTGGCATAAAATATTTAGTGTAGAGAATAACACATGATTAATTGCATGTGTTGATTTAAAATTGACTCTTATATTAATAACAATTTCGGCATAATCGACATGAAACATACTTTTTCTTATTCCCCTGGCTGTCATTTCCCCGTTTTCTGAACAGGGTAATGATACAAATGATAGTATTCTGAAGTTTTTTTTGAAAATTATAATATTTTATCATATAACGAAAGCATAACATAATGGTCGACTCATTTATTCAACAGTTTATTTAATTAACTACCAAAGATTATTCCCTTGTCAGTTTTATCATTCCCTTGTAACTTTTATCATTCCCTTGTCTGTTTTCTCATTCCCTTGTACTTTTTATCATTACCCTGTCATTTTTTCTCATTTCCCTGGCAGAAAAACTTTGTATTACTATATTTCCGTACCTAATTGACCCAAAGTGATGCCTATTCGATAAATATGTTTATGATTAAATATTTAATTAGATTTTATTGTAACTTAGTAGACATTTCTTAAAATAAAAAACGCCAAGGACTTATTGATTTGAGGATTGGATTTATTTATTTTATTTATTTATTTTTATTTCTCTATTTCTTTCATGTTCTGTTGTTTATTTGGGCAAACAACCATACATCCTACTAATATTATTAATGCGTAAGGTTGGATGTTTGGATGTTTGTTACTTAATCACGCTTAAACGGATTTGGATCAAATTTTGCACGAAGATAGTTTATAGCCTGGATTAGAATATAAGATCGATCGAAATTTTATCCCGGGTCCACGCAGACGTGGAGACGTCGCGACGCAAATGACGAAAATGTAAACAAACAATGTATTGAATTTGACATTTAATATGTCAAATTCAATACATTGTTTGTTTACATTTTTTTCGTTTTCAACTGGTGCTTACTTTAGTAGGAGTTTGATCAGTTTACTAGGTACCCCTGTTGTTTACGTTCGGATACTGAAAGCAATTGTAGGTAAATGGGTACCTATATATGGGGGATTGTCTCTAGAAATTCTCTGGAAATACGAGTGTAGACTCAAAATTTATTATTACTCCAAAAAAAGATGCCAAAAAAATATGGCTAGTGACGAAAATCTCGTTCAGATATCTCAAAAAAACGGTTGCCGTTTTAATATTACTTGTTAGAGAAAGAAAACGGGATCATGACGTCACGAGCATATGAAGGTGCATTTAACGGAAAAGGGACAGAATATACTCCCTCTTAAAACTTTGGACACTAATAACTTTGTGATTATTTAATTCCCTGCTTTACTTTTTTCTCCATATGATTTGACAATATTTTAAATAGTTTTTCAAGAAAAGTCAACATTATTGGTTATTTTATTTGGTGTGTTACCCCTATTAGATCATTAGATTGTTTTTCGTGAACATCTCCTAGTAATGTACGAGTTGCAGAACAGATACCTACTTAAAAAAGTTGGACTATTCTGAGAATTTTCTGGAAACTTTCACGGGAACTTAAGGGACTACCCTTTTCATCGATCTTTGACAAGTTTTGAATCGTATCTCCTACTTTAGCACTACAGATAGAATTATAAGTCAAACGGCTATCGGTTCTTCAATCTTTTACCGGATTTTGAAAGAAATTAATATTTAATTGTGTATGATTTTTTTAAACATTGTCTAAAATAACACTTACTTATTTCGTATCTCTATTGACGTGAAAGAAAAGATCTAACATATACGAAATCTACATATTTGGGTTCGTCTTTGACGTCTCTAAAAACGTGTCTAGGGTTTTCATTTTAAACTAATTAACACAAAAGTTATGGCCAGAAAACCAATTTTTAACAAAAAATGTTCAACTTTGATGCCAAATATCTCAAAAACAATGAACTTTGAAATAAATATGGGATACTATATTGCTTAAAGCCATTGTTGTTAATATAATAAGCTACAAATAACATTGGAAAACTAAGGGATTCAGATCGAAGGTCATGGCGTATGGGAGCCCCTTAAGGTAAACTTCCGTTTATGAAGTTGGGAAGTTAAGAGTCCGCAGTAAGCTCGATTCTCCATACAAACGTAGTTACGCTCTCATTTTAAAACTACGTGTTGGATTGTAACGAAAATTTTCATGTGCAATGACATGAGGTATATCCAGGTCTGTAATTAGTTTATGTAGCTTCAGATACCATAGTAAAAAAATACAGCGAATTTAAGTTTTTCATACAAAACTTGTTTTTGCTGTATTTCGTTTGTTTTATAAACTGGAACCATGTAAACTAATTACAGACATAGATATACCTTATGCCATTGTATATGCAAAGTTTCGTCACAATCCAACACATAGTTTTAAAATGAGAGCGTAACTACGTTTGTATGGGAAGGTGAAATTCGGCCGAGCTTACTGCGGGCTCTTAAGTTTTGTAAGGATAAAATGGATGTTATAAAATGACTGAATGATGAATGAGATATTCCAAAAATAATGTTTCCTCCTTCAAAATTTTCACCCAGTCTAAATGTTTGACTAGCAGGTACAGTACGATTACTGTTTGTTAACCACTGACAGATAGTTTGCCTTAATTTAATTTTCAACTTTAATTTTGTACAAATAAAGCAATTTTCAGAATACTGTTACCCACGTCTACCGATTTAGAAATAACTACTTAATTTGTATGAGGTTAAAGTTGAAAATTAAATGAAGGCAAACTATCTGTCAGTGGTAAACCCCAAATAATTCTACTGTAACGCAATATCTTTTTCTAGCGGTCCGATGCTGCTGCATGTTCAATGCTTTAAAGTAATATGAGATATTTTTTTAACTAATGGAATTTAGAAATACAATCAGTTTCACGTCAGTTACGCTAGTCCAGGCTATTATAAAGTGGACTTCTAAAATATAAGGTTGGTAAACTTCCCAGCGCCGGATACTGGCCTACTACTTAAGACTTTTAATATTAATTCATAAGTTTCATAACAATAGATGTAAACAATAGGTGTCAAGTAGTTATCTCTATTGTTGTCAAACATTAGTCTGGATGTTCATCTTAAACACAGTTAAACTCGAATTATGATTTGCAACGAAATTAAAAATAATACTATTCCATGAAATGAGTCACCGGAGGTTAATTTGGTTCTTCACTCCGCATCGTAATATGATTTCAATGTGTTACAAGCGCCCGTTCCCACGCGAAACAAAATTAACTCGTGCGTGTAACTCCGAAATCATACGATGCGTAGTGAAAACAAAATGTAATATTTCTAAATCCGACATCGTAATATTAATCGCCATTATGTAAACGCCGCAAAGGAGCACACTAGCTTCTCGATTATATAAGTATAGCTGCCACCGGCCAGTTTTTTTTGTAATACATACAAAAGCAATTAAGTACAGTTGTGAGAAGTTGGTCCAAGTCTGTGGACATCTCACCAAGGGGAGGTCGAAAAATCCCTAAAATGGTGTTAATGATAATGTCTGAAATTATTTCTGTTCCGCGACTATGAAACCAAGATGTAGCACACACGTGTCGGATATGTCTTTGACACTCATACCAAAGTGCTGGAAACTTCAAAGCGCGTACTCTACTCAGTAACGAGATGATATTAAACAAAGCAATTGACCCGCAGAAGGTACAAGCCGCTATATTTGCGCTGGGATGTCGAGACTTATAGTTTTCGTATTAAAGCTCAAATTGCCTTTAATGTAACCTGTATTTGGAGCATTTGTTTTGATTCTGACGGACTTGATAAAGTCAAAGAGCCAAATGGTTTTACGTTTGCAGATTGTGAATTCATACCGTCCGTCTGTCACTTGTCTTCCACTGCTTTAGTAGGAACAACGTTTTAGTTTTCAATTATGAGAAACTAGCTTCTGCCCGCGACTCCGTCCGTTCTATAAATATGTTCGTTGGTACGCCATGAATTCATGTGCCTGAAAACTATTATCTCAGCTTGTAGAAAATGCGGGATGTTTCTTTATAAACTTTTAACCCTTGGCGATATAGAATATTATTTTTCCAATCTTTACTGCACCACGCTAAATCGCAATGATTAATCGTTATCGTTAGTGAAATCTTAAAATTAAATCTGTACTTCTATCCCAAGGACATCCAAATAAAATTAATATAAAGCGATTGAGTACAGATATATACTTTAGCTCCGTACCTACTGTAAAACTTTTAGTAAAAAGTTCAAACGTCGAAATTGTAACGTGGTAATTACACCACAATTTTACTGTAACTAGTTACCATTGATAAAAAGATACAAAATTTCACGACCGTGAATCGAACTCGGAATCGTTAGTTTTGGTCCACTGGAAGTTTTGTGTGTTTTCAATTTTCTGCAACCTTCTGACTAGTTCTTAGTTCTTTCTGTAGTTTGTTATTGATAATGAATAAAGTTGGGATTTGACCCTTGCCAAGGCCACTTACCGGGTTTTTCAATTGCTTATCAAGTCACGTCTACCCTTGGCTTAATTTCTAAAGCGCTAAGCATTTAAACTATATAAGAACTAAAGTTTCCTTTCTCCCCCTAACTCTAAAATACGGCAGAGTAAATAATTTATTAACCAAAATATAAAGTTACAATTGAAATTAACTTTCATTTATGAAATTGAGCGACGACCGAAGGGACCTGACGTCGTCTCAAAACTTTTGCCAACTATTTTATTTCTATTGTCGGGCCTATTTTATTTCTCACTTAAAATAGAGTACCTTAGAGATATAAATCGCATTGTAATAAACCGTCCATTTCAAGACGATTTATTAAGATAAGAAACAAAAGTTTATCCTAAGTATTCCTTTTCGGTAAAAACTGTTCTTTGACTTTCTTAGATTTGGGAGCGATTATGTCGCAAAATCCGGAGTTACAATATCCTCAGATTGATAAAGTTTTTGCGGCCTTCGCGAATTTTTCGGCATCTTGTTGTAAGCTTTGATAAAATTTCTGAGTAATTCGAGTTCTTTTGCGTAATAGTAGATTATACACTAAGGGGATAAAGCACTGTTTTATGTCACGGGAGCGAATTGAATCCCGAACGTAACGAAGGACTCATAATTTAACTCCTGAGCGTAGCGAGGGAGTTATAAGTTAATTCCTGAGCGAAGCGAGGGAATTAAGACTGAGTCCTGAGTGCAGTGAGGGGTTCAACCGCCCAAGACTAAAACAGTCTTATCCCCGAGGTGTATACTCTACTTTTCACACCTTATGCGAGACAAAAAAACAGGCTCAGTATAGATAAAACATTTTCATCACTCGACATTTTCAATATTATTTTTGAAATTAAATCTTCTACAGGCACCTACAAGAACTCGATTTGTTCGTCACGCGTGAACAAATGAAGGCGCGCGACGTTCCAAATTCGAAAGCACAAGCCGTGGTCCTAGATTCGAAATTCGAATTTCGAACACCGCGCTCCTCCGGACCGGGGTTCACACGGAGGCAAACTTCATTTATTTTGTCAAATCAAGTAGGCCATGGCCTAGGACAAATTGTGTTTAGCAAAATTAAACTTTATGCATATAGTAATAAGAATTATGAAAAGTGAAATCATATTATTAACCAGCGGGTTATAATGAAATTCAGTACAACATTATAACCCGGCTAATACCAAGGGATTTAATGTCTTGCTTTCGGTAGGGTTTACATGACCTATAATTCGGCATTGTCGAGCATGTGGTTTGAAAACATACTTTCATTGTAAGGCTTCTATTTATCCTGCGGGCTAAGTGAGATATAATTGAATATAGCCATATTTCTACAGACGCTTTGACCTCAAAGTCCGCGACATACGGGAGAATATAATGAGGGGGGAGGGAGAGTATTTGGTTGCCCAGGCATCCTGTAGCTCATTTAATGTAACGTTTAATATTGCATCCCAATACGGGGTATTTATGAAGTGTCTGATAAGTTAAATTATACTTTTAGATGCTATCTTATATTAGCATATAAAGGTATCATTCAAGTTTTATAAGACTTACACTTATATCCTTTTCGAACGAGCGAGCGAAGCGAACGAAGTTCTATGCTTCAGCTTGGGCCGATAACGTTCGTATGTCCGGTGTCCGGCGGTGTCTGTCACGCTGTCCGCTGTCCGGCTGCCTCGTCTACAGGTCACATTTCAAAACCGATTCTCGTGAAATCTTGTGAGCCGGTTAGTTAATTTTTTTTTTATTGCGTCACTTTTTCGAAATTAAAAAATATATATATGTATAGAAAAAAAGATAGACCTGTAAGTTCTACAGCTCATGGGGTGTATTCATGTCATGATTTGTCAGCCCCAATTTATCAGAAGCTGACTAATTGATATCGTCTGGAGGCATGTTGCGCTGCTGATCCTGAACTGTCAAACGAGTTGTACTGAGAAATTGCATGCACATGTGGTCGGAATGGTCGGATTCTTACATCTGTACGCTACACCCAATTATGACTTCGACATGTTGTACTAACAAATTGGGGAGTCAGGACTCAGGAGGTTCCTCTGTCCTTCACCCTAACCACTGGTAGCTTAGGCCCCGCCCTGCTGCCGCCGGCACCCTGAGTTAGGTTCTTCAAAATGATTTCTTTTTAATAAAGTGGTTTAAATTTATAACAATTTTGTAAAATAATAATAGTATTAACTAAGGTTTTAATTGAATAAAGGATATGTTACGAGTATGTACATACTCGTATGTCTTGACACGCGGATTCCAATTGTGTAATAAAAAATACCTTTTCCCTGGAGGCACTAATAATCGACTCATAAGTCGATATTTTATTAGAGATATTCGGTCGTAGCAATAAAAATTATGTACAGTCGACTACAAAGAGATGTATCCATACGATGTTACAAAAATATGTATACATAGACTTTACTACCATAGTAATAAGATATACATACATAACTTTGTAAAATTAAAAAACATACTTATCTTTGTAGTCGACTGTACCTAAGTAGGGTGGCTACACATAATATATAAATAATATGCACGAATTTAGGTACGTTTTCCTGAGTAGACCGATGAACAGCGTTAGGAAACGTTTTACCTATAAATGGTCACAAAATATTTTAAAGTAGGTACAAAATAAACGTTAATTAAAGTATTCTAAAAAGCATCCATTCAAAGTTACCTAAATATCTTTTTCATTCCTCAGTATGCTTTAAAAATAGTTTCAAAGTACGACTGGAAAACTTTGCCTAATGGATCAGTCTTTTATAAACTTTTCAATAGAATGTTACTTCGAAGTGCTTCAAAGAGATGATTTTTAGAACTCATTTATAACCCTCTCATGCCATTGTTGACACAGTTAACCAACTTTGACCCTTATTGCAACGACGAAATAAGGTATTATGATGCCAAAACTGGCTCCGCTAATAGAACCTATTGTCGGTGGACCTCGGTTATCGAGGCGATATACATTATGTCAAAAAACTAGGTACTGGACGGTTATCACAAAACGGCGTGCGAGCTGTCGCGGCGAAATAGACTAACCGTCTCTTTCTAATCTCTCTAGTATACTCTCAAATCTCTGAATATAAATACTCTCAATATCTCTCCACGACACAGCTCTCGTGCCATCTTGTAATAACTGTGCTGGGAGTTGATCATTTAGTTCTAAGTCCAAATTCAATTTTATTTTATCGCCGAGTGCACTGTCTGCCATTTAGTTTGTTTACTTAGTTTACAGTGCTCGATTTTGAAAGTTGATCTCTGTTCGTCGTCAGGTTTATCTGTATAGATAAAGTGGAAAAAGTTTATAGTAGTATATATGGTTGTAAATCACTTGACTTGTACGTTTATCACTATACCTGTGCCTTTTAGATTTCGGAAATAGAAAACTAGTAATTTTTTATAGTACTTCTGTGAAAAATGTACCTACCCATTTTATTTACTCTTGAGTGTATTTATCGAACGTTGATGTTAATGAAAAAGGATTGATATACGCCGAACAATTTCGTCATAATTATTTAGGCATTCAAAACTAACTCTATCTGCCTTATTACCTTTTCATATGAAACTGATTTAAATAAAATTGCAAACATTGTATATGCATCACTTCACAGTGCCCAGAAGTTACTAAGATAAAGTTTAATCCTATAAATAGTACCCCATAAAGTACCAATGTATTCCCATAGTTGCCTCTTACGACACGCACGGGTAGAAATGCGGTAGTTTTGTACACTATAAACCCCCGCCCAGGCGAGGACCGAGTTAAAAGGTCTACCTATACATAAATGCAGTTTACAACATAGTACTACCTTTTTCTAGACAACATGCGCCGCAGCGGGGTCGGCATCCTCGGGCGGGCGCGGGCGCGGACACTCAAGATGACGGTCACCATCGTGATCGTGTTCTTCACCTGCTGGTCGCCATACTACTGCTACTGCCTGTGGTAAGCCTGACTCCTGGTCATACTGACCAGACTCTGGCCGCACTACTGGTCAAACTACTGATCAGAATACTGGTAGAATACTGGTCATACTGACCGGACTACTGGACACTGTACTGGTCATACTGACCAGACTATTGACGACGCTACTGGTCAGACTACTGGTCAAACTTCTGGCCAGACTACTGGTCAAACTTCTGGCCAGACTACTGGTCAAACTTCTGTCCAGACTACTGGTCAGACTACTTGCCAGACTGTTGGTCAGACTACTGGCCAGACTACTAATTACAGTTATGCCATAAGTGGACTGCATGGTGCAGTTAGTGCTGACTGACAGCTTGTGAAATATTATACTTTTTGACATCATGCATCAAACTCTATATTAACATTTATATTATACTCTGTAAGTATTTACATAGTTGCGAGTATGCTATACGGTACATTTGGATTTCCCTCTAGGTACGACTACGAATAAAAAAAATAAAAAAAAGTTCCGATAGCTCAGTTGGTTAGTAGCGACGGGCCATGAATGCCTGTGGTCACCGGTTCGAATCCGGCTCGGAGCATTAAATTTTTCAATTTTTCCTTTATTTAAAAATGTATAATTGCTTTAGCAGCGTAACTGCTTAATACAAAATTAATACGAATATTATAATAAAATTAGTCCATTCATTTTCAATACATGACTGGCCTAGTCGGAATGGTTAAATTACCTTATTATCAGCGCGTTCAACTGTAATTAGCGAATACCTATTGAAATTGTCTACGCCAATTCCTGTAACACTACGTTTCAATGAGAATAACAGAGAATTTACGACGCCTGTATTGTCTAGTCTTACGGTTACGAGTAGTAACTAAATTTCATTACACCGTTTAGAATAATGCTGTTTCTGAAGGTATTTGTGATTTTAGCGTTGTGTTTACTGTCTATGCCTTGGGGTATTACCTCTGTTACTTAAATATTCTGAAATTGTTGAGCCCCGAGCGTTGTTGTGAAGATTTACTACTACATCGTAGCGGGTCAGTCTTTTGTTACTCGTATTTACATAGTTTCAAGTTGACAAGCGTCTAGGTTGGAATATTGGAAACAAACAAGATCATAGAAATAATATTGTTTAGTCTTACAAATATTTATTTGTTTCTCATGAAGTCATGACCAGAGAAAAACATAGATACATGGCTACACCAAATCTTGGTTCAATCGATCGAGCAAAGCGAGTAGCATCCAAGTAAGGGCCTATGCCGACTGCGTTTATTAAGCGCGCCGTCGACGCGCGTTTGTGTCAATTTACTTGTGATTAACGCGCGTCCACATAGGCCCTAAGGCAGGGTTTCTTAAAGTGTGGTCCATGGACCCCTTAGGGGTCCGTGACATGATTGCTAGGGGTCCACGGCTATCCTTCGTTCACTCTTAACGTAGAGTACGTAGGTATAAAAATATATGACACAGGAGATTTTTTTTTTCAAATCTTTTTTCAAAAGGGGTCCGTGGAATTTTTGAAATTCTGAAAGTGAATAAAAGTTTGAGAAGCCCTGCCCTAAGGGGTGGCCATCTAACCAAATGATGGGTAGAAGCATAGGCCAAGAAAATGCACTTTTGCTGCTTGTTTATTATTATTATTTTATGTCATTTTTTTGTTTTTGTAATATTGCTCTTTTTTGGTATTTATTCTTTATTAAACACGTGTGTGAGCTGTGGTCACCTGTCAGTGGCCTAAGCATCTTACAATGATTTTTGTACTAGGTTAGTTTTTTAGCATATTGATGTATTATCTGTTGGTGATCCTTAAATAAATATATAAGTTCAAAATGTTCAAATATGAGTACGACTGCGTAAATGCGTGCATGGAGAAAGCGGTATTAAAGTGAAACCGCGAGGCCACAGTTCGAGGCGACCAACGAGCAAATAAAAGCTTTCGCGACGCTTCTTGTCGCCAATTGGGGGAAACCACATGTTAATATTAAACGCCTTCTTCTTCTACGTAATCTCGGGCTTTGCCAGGGTTCGCTTTCCTACTCGCTTTCCTCCACTTTGCACGATCCTGGGCGTCTTTTTTTGTGAGCCCGTTTTCGCTCATAAATCTTCTCTAATTAATATTAAACGCCTTAAATTATATAATTTATTAATATATGATTATGTTTACTTGGAGTTACATTATTCAAAAAAACCGTGCCTGCTGAAAAAAACACAAATATATTCATAAAAACTTACCCAATGCCCTTAGGCAAGTTTGTATGAATGAATATATTTGTGTACCTAAGTAATTTGTGAGACATATATAAAAGAAAAGTTTTAATAACTTTTGCTTAGGTACGGATCCGTGCTAAACCTATTGTTTTACATGTCAAAGTCATCATTAGATTGGACAATTTTGACATATACGAGGGGTGAATAACTTTTATATGAATCGCAGTTATTGAAAATCGTCCAAATGTTTATGACAGGCGACTTGCGTCAACAATAGTAAATTGTGTCTCAAGGGACCAAAAATATATAAATATATTTACTGCGAGGGTTGTGTATTGAATACTGAATGAAGCGGAAGATTCTACAATAGAATCCTGAGCGTAGGGTGGGATTCTAAGGTAGAACCGGGAGCGTAACGAGGGATTCAAGTGTTTACGCCCAAAATGGAAATATTTTTTACCGAGTGGCACTGTATACTTTTTTTCACACCTTCTGTGAGACAAATTGAAATCCCCATTTGAGGGCAACAATTCCTCTTTTCTGAATAGCAGGTGTGACTGTTATTTGAATTTGGCGATGAAAGTTATACACAAAAGCAGAATAGTGGATATAGGTACGTGTTTGGAAATTCAATACAAATTAATATTGAACTACATTTAAGAAATAGCTTCGATGCGTGAATCAAATACATAATACATATTCCTGCTTTTAGGTACGTTATATGATCGCATCGAATTTCCTTTTCTGAATCTCATTAATGTCAGGGAATTTAATCAATATTAACCTCGTGGACGGCTTATTTATTTAGCGGATTTTCGAAAGCATTTCCTTTGGCCATTGTTTATTGAGTGTACAAGCAAACTTTTAATTCAAAGTTATGACTTCCTTGAAGCATAATTGCTTCCTTTTGTAAACTTCTTTTATGAGCTTTCAAGCAAATCGCTTAAGCCAGTTAACAACACCTTTAATTGAGGTCAAAGTATCGTATCGTAAGCCAAGTAAAGAATTAAACTAATAATTACACGGAGCGGCTTTAGACTAATTTAACATTGGACAATCCACAATAGCTCTTGAATTTCAATACTTGTAAATGACATCACAGCTACACCTGCATTTCATCATACTTACCTGACGGGATACCTGGATAGATTCACCGGCGACTGTCCTTCTCAGGAATTAAGTTTTGTTACGTATAAGTTATAATTATAAGTTATACAGGATGAAATTTAATTCGTGAAACAAAATCTATCCATGATTCTGGACAACTTTTACTATGGGATCAACTTTATATTATGACTAAAAAACTGCCGTTCATACATTTTCGTCCGTCGGCCGGTTTCGTTGGCCCCAAAGACCAACTCTATGTTATGCCAAAAAAACCAGCTATATAATATATAAGTGTATAAAAAAATGTCTCAAAATCATGGATAGATTCACATTCTGCTATTTAGTATCACGAATTAGATTTCACCTTGTATTTTTAAGATCCATATCTCTCTCTGGGTGCCCAGAAAACCAGCGCCTTTACTTTAGCATACATTACTGGTTGCATATGCTGAGTGGTTTTGGTGCATTTCAGATGTATAAACACATGTATAGTCTCTTTGTAACACCGTATAAATATTTCTTTAGTGCGTGAAGAACGCTCATTGTAAAGGCTAGTAGGGGTAGGTAATAATAAATATTATTCTAAACACTCACGTTTATTTAATGAATCACCATCGACGAATCTACTTCAAACTTTACAAATAATAATAAATCATTTATTCAGTCACAAAGTGGTTTACAATTGTTATTTGATGGTACCTCTTTTTAAGTAAACAATGCCTGTGCTAAGAGGCACCGCTCTTCCTAAGTTAGTACTGACCATGTGAAGGATAATTATAGTACCTAATCAAAATTATAATTAAAATAAACTCAAAAAATAATAAACGAACATCATTCATGAAAGGATAACCAAAGCAGTATTATCTTAGGTTTCAATTTAAAAAGAAATGTAACAAGTACTTTATTTGCTGGTATATGTGTAAGGTATCTTAAGGAACGTGTGTACATGTGAATGCGTAATGTGTGTGTGTGTGTGTAAAAGTGTATTTATGTGTTTATATTTGAAAAAAAATCTCGCTGTTATTACTGATTACCTTTCACAGCTAACTTTAACTTTTCCAGGTTTCTTTCCAGGTATTGGGTGGACAAAGAATTCGTGAAGGGCCTGGACCCAGCGTTCCAGAAGGCAATGTGGCTGTTCTCGTGCACCAACTCTTGTGCCAACCCCATCGTCTACGGGATCTTCAACCGAAATCGGTGGACGTGGAGAACTGGACCTGTGAGTATTTTTAAACTTTAGCACTCAAATTTTTACGTGCAATATAGCACTGAAACGTGTGGTCGCTCACTATGGGCCTCATTCGAATTCTCAGTCGCCCAAAGTGCAATGGAAGGGTTGTGCTGGGAGTTTTTCTGAGTGATTACATCAGAAATGAGTCTGTATCAGAACTAAGGTACCTAATATAGCCCTACGAATGTCGAGACCCATTGCACGTAAAACCGATGGCCGTTGGGGCGGCAAAGTTCTCGAGTGGCGACCACGTACCGGCAGGCGCGGCGTTTGTAGACACCCCAAGGTGGACTGATGACCTGGTGAAGGCCGCGGGAGTCCGCTGCATGCGGGTGTTGCAGGACCGGTCGTTGTGGAACTCTTTAGTCGGGTGGTTTGGTTATATTTTGCGTATGTGTCTGCAGTTTGTTTTTGTATTTTTTGTCGCGAACAAATGTTTCCTTTCTTTGTTTCTTTCTTTGCGGGAGGACTATGTATAGCAGTGGGCGTGTTTCGGCTGATATGTTAATGACACCTACCTACACCAACCTTTTTCATCAGATTGTGACTATTCATAGTGAGTGAAATGAGGTGATTCTGACAGCCATGGGCTTTAGCTATTCTTAGCTTCCAATCAGCTAACTTTAACTAATATGCTGTTGCGGGCTACGGCGTAACATACGTAGCGTTACTTGATCTAGAATGAGGATGGGCTAATGATCGCTCAATAGCTGAGCAATAACAGGGCAGCATTTGTTACGAGTGTTTTGCTTATTCGTTTGTGAAGTAGAAGCACGATATCACGGTGGATGCACATGTTTTTAATGATTTAATGCCGTAGTCTTCATCGTGGTAACGTTAACTTCTGCGCGTTCTTTTTCATCATCACTTTTACTACTACGTATCATATATTTTCATCCGGATAATAAAAACACCGAAACCCAACCTGACTACAGCTCTATCCTTTCTATTTCCAGCACGCAAGATGCCGCGGCAGCAGTGCACGGCGGGGCTCGCGCCTCCCCTTCGGAGACTCCATGGAGATATCCGCGTCAGCGCTAGCGCGCGCACGGCATTCCCTGCACGGCCGTCGGGACTCGTACGTCACGCAAAACGGCCTCAAACACCACAACAACAACAATAAATACGTCGAAAACGGCATCGTCTAGAGCACGCGCGTACAGAAACAAGTGACGCAAGAAACAAGTGACGATTTGGTTAACCTTCGAGTGTGTTTCGCCGGTAAGTTGCCGGTAATAATAGATTGTTCCATATTTTTGGTTTATGACATTACATTTCTAATTCTGCAATATTACAAACAAGGTCGGATATTAGTACCAGTTTATTTTGCAACTTGTATAGGATCTTTACAACGACTGTGCAGTTAGCGTACCTACAGTTCTCAAACAAGTTGCAATTAAAATGGAGCCCGTCTGTCATCAGTCTCGTCCTTTAAACACAGTATTGTAATCTGTTTCACAGTTTTGACCTGTTTTAAATATTTTTTCCGCCAACCAAGGCGAAGGTAGGTGTTGTATTGAAACCAAACGGAAGACAATCAAATTGAAACTAAGCGTACGGAGCAGGCAAATCCTGACAAGTAAAATTGTTACGCAGTAGATACCTAGAGGTCGTTATACAATAACACTTAAGGTCCTATGAATTAAATCAATTTACATTCCAATTAAGTTGAACTAAAAATGTCTTAGGTAATAGAGCTTTGATTATAAAATGGATCCAATTGCCCCATTCATGTCTCTCCTACTATTGTATTAGGTAAATCAAAATGTTGACTTTTAATTGCCATTTGACTTTGGTGAAAGCTGGGTATAGCAGAACCAGTTTAAAGTTGTATTGATTTGCACTTACTTAATACAAAAGCACATCAATAATGTTATCACTAATGTTTAAGGGTTCAGTGGGAAGCATACTGAAGGTTTACACAAATTTCGAGCAACGAGATTCGACGCAAATTCAAATGAAGGTTGAATCGTCTTTTGAGCACTGTCAATACGGTACAAATTGTGCAAGCTTTCTCTTAATATTGGGAAGGCAAAAAGTCTAAGAGAAATCATGTGACCTGAGAATACATATATTCATCTTTAATGAAGATTTAGACGAAGAAATAAATCTATGACCATTATGATTCTAATTAAGAAGTCGAAAGAGTTGTTGTTGTAAAGTTGCTTTTTTTTAGAACGCGACCTGTAAAAATTGTTAAATATTAGAAGAACATTGTTTAGTAAGAATCATTTCTCCGGGTTAAACATTGCTTTAGTCAGACCTTGTATTTTTCAGAATCAAACGTTTATATTCAAGCAGAAATGATTCTTATTGCTTATAGGTAGTAATTAAGTATAGCTTCCATAGAGATTTTATAATTGATTGTTATTTATTTCTTGCGCTTGCCTCAACTCTGGTTTCTGGAGCCGACACAGCATTCAAGCATTTGGTGTTTATAGTTTCATACAAGAATGGTTGGAAAAAGAAAACTAGTAAGATTCCTTTTTGTAGAAGTGGATGAAATGTTTGTAAATATAGAGAATTGTTTTGCTTAGAAATGTAAATACTCGTAATATGATATTATCGATCTTTGGACTTCTTCAGTTCCAAAGTTCCAGTTTAATCTTTTGCTTGCAATTTTATGTACTGACAAAAACTAGACTTTGCGAATCTCAATTTCAATAACTACTATAGTTTACAATTATTTCCTGTATGTGTAAAATAAAGCTTTAATGTAGACTTGAAACATATCTAGGATCTTCGTGGCGGCTTCAATTCGCCACTCATGCCTTGCCATATCCAGCCACTATGTCTGACCAACAGCAAATTGCAGGTACTTAATAATAAATTAATATTTGGGGACAATCTTACACAAATCGACCTAGTCCCAAACTAAGCAAAGCTTGTACTATGGGTACTAGACGACGTTAAACATAATTATATAGATAAATAAATACTTAAATACATAGAAAACATCCATGACTTAGAAACAAATATTCGTGCTCATCACACAAATAAATGCTCTTACCGGGATTCGAACCCAGGAACTAAGCTAAAGCGGTCGTCAACTTATTCGGTTCATCTAAAAAGATCTTTTTGTTTAAGTCCGAGATACTCCTGTAATGGTGTAATGAACACGTTATAGGGGGAAATGGCACCATTGATACAAGGGGCACATAGATTCAATGGACTTTAAAATTGAACGAAACATAGTTGAAGGTTCATTCACACTAAGAAGGTTCCTACGCAACCAATAGGCTGCCAGAGTTACACCGACGACTAAATAATCATAATCTCACGCATGACATGCACAAATACGTTTTTCGAGGTTTGGACGAAAATTTCTTTATATAAAGAATGGGATAATTTTTTGATATACTTAAATTAATATATAGTTAGCAAAATGTGTTTTAGGATAAATGCAACGGCATTTTTGTGAATTGGTTTATTTGTCATTTTTGTTTCTTGATGCACCACCCAAATGCTTAAACTACTTACAACATGTGTACGTGTAGATAGATGAATTAGTCACTTGTGGAAGTACTGATTTTTTTTTTCCACCAGTTTGTGTTTTCTAAAATTCTCAACAAAAGTACGTGTTTTTTCAATGAAGCGTAAAAAATAACTAAGAAGAGAAGAATTGTTATCCGTTGTACATACAACGGATAACAAACACGTGACACGTGACACGTGACGTTAACATTAACGTGTAGAAAGGCTATCACGAGTTTTGAACATGTTTAATGTATGTTTAAAGTTTAAACATATTCATTAGCTTATACTATGAAAGTGTACTATTCTGAATCAACGTGCCCCGGCTGTGCATCAATGTACCCCTTGATACGAATCTTCTTTATGTACAAAATGGATCATAACTGATTGAATGTCCAAGTTAAGAAATAACTATTCCCTAAAAATGTGCCTAGATAACCACTTGATGCATCTCAATTGTTTTTACAGTCGTTGTTGTATTGTAGCCTATCTTATGGTCATTACAATAAAAACCGTATCGATATGCCCCAACTCTCCCTACCAGCACTAGCCACCCACCGTACAAGAAAAATTGGAAATTAAATTTGAATTAACTACATGACTACAATAGGAAATAGAGTAGAGTTTGTGTTGTTCTTAAATCGAACGAAACAAAACAAATGTTACAATATTCTAATTCAGAATGGTATCAATTGAAGAAGAGTATAGGTAGAGGTACCTTTTAATAGGCCCAAGCTCGTGGTCCTAAAATTGGATCTACATGCTGTACCTAATGTTAGGTTTTCATATCTTTTAGGTATTAATAATAATAGTAAATAGACATTTCCCTTAATATTCTTATTACATAAAGACAGATTTATTGTATTTGTATCATTCGTTGTTGAATAGTCGATTAGAATGGCATTAAAAACAAACTCGGAGAACTTGGCAGAAGACCTGGCAGTTGGGGCGTTGAAAAAAAAGGATAAGCGGAGGAGGTTTTTGGTTTTTGCGCGCGGAGGGAATTGTTAAAACTAATGTTAAAGGCGTAAAAACACAAAACCGAAAAGGGAGATGTTAATTGATTTTATGTGTGGATTACAACGTTTGTGTACTTATTGGATATCGGAAAATAAAAGTCTTGACTGTAAGACAAGTTTGATTTCAAACTGACCTGTCTCTATACTAATAATAAACACAAATTCAATGCATATCACAAAGACAGCAAATTGGCAGCTAAATTTTGGCGTTACTTGGTCCGACATAGTGTGAGCTAGCTTGATTTTTTTATACAATGTCTGAATGTGAATTATAAAATGTATAAGCTTACTTAGATAGGCTTAATTTTAGTCAGTGTGTAGAATGCTCATCGGTCATGGTTCCAAACATTCCAATTTAGGGCGATTAAGTTAATTTTGTATCTGTAATAATTATGCGAGAAAATTTCGCACAGATAATGTTTGAGGCTGTTTTCATGAGTACATATAAGTTGTCCTATATTTATTACAAGACTGACTGACGAAAGTCTCTTCCAGTGGCTCCGTTCACAAAGCTTGTTACAATTGTACAAGTCTAGGTCTTTACCTTATGAAATGCGTCTTTACGCTGCACTAATAAATTTCCAGTCATTATTTAATTGGTCAAGGGTGTGTTGGTAATTTAGACTTGTAAAATTCTAACTTGTGGCTTGGCGAAACGAACCATAGGTCTTCTACGATCGTGTACTAATTTTAATATGTTCCGTTGTTCCTTGCCCACTAAGTTCGTTTACGTATCAATAAATATGCATTTTTAATAATACAATTACATCTAAGTAATTCCACTGATTTAATGTCATGGAGTACATAACATGTGTTAAATTAAAAACTATTTTGCACGTTCATTTTTTTATTTTTTATTTTATTAACGCGTACCTACGTTGGCTGTGACCTCTGATATAGACTACGAAAGGAAGTGTTTTATACCAAAATCTACTTATACTAAGTCATTGCCATAGAATAAGTCATTTTGTTAAATAAACATTATTAAGAATTGATTTAGGACTTTTATTTCTCGTAACTACCTATTTAGATTAACTCATGGAGCACATACCTACCAAAAAAATATGTAAAAATTGGATGTTTTGGTGTTTGTTACTCAATCACGCAAAAGTGGTTGAACGGATTTATGTAGATTAGATTTGGTATAGAGATCATTTATAATCTATATTAAACAAATAGGTATTACTGTTTATCCCGAAAATCTTCCCTCCAATGGGTGAAATTGAGGACGAAAGTTGTTACGGGAGTTTATTTAGACGAAGTCGCAGGCAAACTTTTTTGACTCGTCAGGTCTGCTACTCACTGAACCACTAATAAACAATTGAGATAAATAAAAGATCTTTTACACAATAAGTGTTTATTAAAATAAATATCATTCAACTATGGCTGTGTCTATAAACGAGAGCTAGATCAGATACAGACCTAATTACCTAAACATAATGCCGTCTATAGATACGGTCTCTATTCCGACCAAAATATCATGATTAGCAACCTTATCTAAAATATGCCCTCATTCATAAATGCCTGTCAAACCTATTTTAGTTAAAATGGTTTTAACATCATAATCATCTTGACTTTTATTTAGGTACCTATGTAATAAAGAAACGAACAATTTTAACTAATAAAGATTCGTTTCGTTTTATTATAGTCTTGATACTTCAAAGGCTGTCTAATCTTGATACTATGACCGGGATGTGAACACGCCAAAACGTTACTTTTTTGGTCGATTATTGGTTCAAATTTCCGAGCAAAACTAAATAAATATCAATTACAAAACATCGTATTATTCGACAAAACAACTAACATTAATTATAACAAGTGCGGACTAAAACTACTATTCTATACAATAATAGCCCTCATAAACATTGATTACATTACATATTGGTATCTTCAAAGTGTAGGTATATAACTCCTTAACAAAACCGATTCCCTCTCTCAAAAACAGTTTTTGGCAAAACACGGTTACCATGTACATGTCAAGATAAGGTCATTCGATAGATAGGTCTAATTATTCTTCACCTGCTCTTTGGTATGTTTTAACTAAATAGTGTGACAAAGTCATGTCAGAACACAACATAACATTCGTACAAAGAATATACATACAGCAATTACTGCGTAGTAGGTATCCTACATCAATTTAAAAGTTTTCTCTTCAATCAATATAAATTTACGATATGTAGGAAGAAACATTAGGTCAAAAATTAGGTCTAGCGTAGAAATTCTCGACAAACTAGCAACTTGGCAACTTTTTTCATGGGTACGGGGTTATTTAGGAAACGAACGGAAAATCTATAATTGGTTAAAATGGAGATATCGACGAATGACACTGATAAAAATTTAACAGTGTCATTCGTCGATATAAATACTCTTTAATAAATTACAATTACCTTAAAATATAATAACGGAAACGTATTTTAGGTAGTATGGTAAAACATATACAGGCTACTTCAAACTCTCATATATCGCTAAGCGAATCTTTTTATACATTATAAATAATAATTCGTACTGAAACGAATAAGTTATTTCTAAGGTAGAGGTTAACAATAATATAATTTCAAAGCTTAAGTAAATTATATAATAAATTATTTCAATAAATTTTGAATCATTTAAAATGATTTATCAAATAATGACTGCTAGTCAAAATCAACAAGTAAAAATATCCAACAGTATTTAAAGCCAGCAAGGGTAAGATAAAGATATTCTATTTTGTCCCAGCCCCAGGGAAAGGGGAATATCGCATTGTTGTTCCACTTCGCTTACAATAAACATAGGTAAATCAAAACGATTTAACCCCCCTAATGACTTTACAAATAAATAAACTAATATAAACATACATATTCTGAGATTAACTGGAATGCGACGAGCTTATATTAAACTCTAAAACATTGTCTTATGGCACAACAACATCGTCTTTTAAGATTCTAATACAATACATTACCCCAAGTAAATACACTACTTCATACTTAATGTATGTACACGCATACAAAAATAGATACACAGTTTAATGTTATTGAATAGTACATATAAATTTACCCAATTCTGCTGTATAATAACCTGATCTACATATTATTTTTAATTATTATGTCAATTAGAAGAATGCATGAATGCTACCAGGATCATCATATAACGTCTGATAGGGTAGAGAACAACGGAGAAAGAGACGTTTTCTGATGATTCTCTTGCCCCGCCCGAAGCATTGTATAGTCCCTCTTACCCCACTTGACGTTACGACTTGGTTCTATTATCTATAGAAATAAGTGAACAACCCAAAATTATAGTCTCAAAATCCATTCCACGACATCTCAAAATATTATCAGTGAAAACGCTTTTTTTGAGAAGTCCTGAAAAGGTTTTAAGTACAGCAAAATGCAACCTTCTTTTAATTGTTAACTACCTACACACTTAAAAACATGGCACATTGAGAACACGACGAATTTATAAGCTCTTTTATATAGAAAAAATACGTGTCGTACCCGTCTATGGACTACTATGGCACATTACAACAGTGTCAAATCGCCTCACGATTTTTACAAAAATGTCATTGATAATAACGTAACTATCAAGTGATGGTCCTTCGAACCGGATAGCATACTTCTCATGAAATGGCTACATTTTTAATATGACATAAATGGTTGTGATTTGGTCTCATTTAGAAGTTATTCTTAAGCTATGAGAAAATGTTGTATTTTTTATCATAGCCGGGCAAAAATTTAATAATTTACGTTGTGGCAAACACTTAGGTCATCATCAAAACTTTAGTATAACAGCAAAGCTACATACAACATTAAATATATCTATTAAAATACATCCCTTACTTAAACATCTATTATTTTACAACGTCTACAAAAAACTGAAATTGAATAAGAACATTTCTGGTACAATAATGATCCAATATAATATGGCCGGTTTAAAGTAGCTGTTTGATGATTTTTCGACGTAATTCTGCAAACTACGCAGATATTATGACAGTGTGTTATATATCATATGTATAATGTGTAATATAAATGTAGCATAAATATTACGGTGTATAACGTCCCCCTTCCGACATATATATCTTGGAAAAGAGCTTTAAGTATGACTTCATTTTGATATATATTTCAATTACTTCTAAATAACAAGTTAAACAACCAAACTGCACACATCGACATCCATTATATGAACAAACACACGAACTTATACTTATAAGAACCAAACGCATCCAATAACAAGTGCTATTGCAATTAAATTATTGTCCTCTCACAGATATCGTTAACTTAACTTGAACACAGAACGGTCATACCGTTGAACGAGGTTAAGCCATTATGCACTGTAGCTGAACAGAACGACAGTCTCTAGTACCTAAATGTGATTACTGAAATCTCAGTAAACCGACGATAGGTAATCGAAATCTATATCAGCATCACCGTGCACTTTCGGTCTTGTATGTCAATAGGCCTTATCATGTCTAAAAATCGTTAGCTTGCAAAAGGTGGTGATTAGGCCTTTGTTTTCGGAGATCAAATCTAAGTGTCCCTAAAGTCACAGAAAATAAGGATATGCCAAGCTGTGACAACGACTACTCGCCACAAGCTGCGGACAAATTCATTCATACATGCACCTAGAGTTTAGTGGCCCCGACCGAGCCACAAGGTGTGGGAGTACGCACGCTTCTAGTAGCCGCATTTAGTGGCGGCCACTAGTGAGTTAATGTGGGACAGTGGTCGCGTTCAGTGGCGGCCACCAGTAGCTGTAATGTGCGGTCGCTTACTTAAAACTATTCGATCTGTCGACCGTCAACTGCGCACAATGGCTTACCAAAACTCGTTCAATGGTCACCTTTCTCCAGCTCGGTGAGTTCGTGTGTGTTAGTGCCTTCCCGGTCGTTCTGCAGCGCTCGAGTCTTCTCAATGTCGCCCTGCGACAGTGACGTCACGATGATGGCGCCCAGGGCGTCACACACCACGTTGATCGTAGTCCGGAAACGGTCGCTGAAATACCAATTTATTGTGAAACATGCCATTGAAATAAACTCGACATTAATTATTGAGTGTTCTGTATTGTCGGATGAGACAAACAGACATCTGTAAAATGTCCATAGTTCGGCTAGTAAGCAATATGGATTGCAAGGAATTCTGATATAGCATTTCAAAATCTTGACATCTAGTAACTTTTAATCACTTGACAAGCTGGTGGAGGCGTTTCTAATTAGTAAGAACATTTTATTTACAGGAGCATTTAAAAATTATTAGCCTAAAATATTTTTTGTGAATTTGCGAATCAGGAGCCAAGAGGCGAATTTGCCGACGTTGTTTATGTTATTTATTAAATTTCCGCGCGGAGCCTATACTAGAGAACACAGTACTCACAGAAGCCAGTCAACCGCCAGGATGATGGAGACGTCCTCGGCGGGCAGGTTGACGGTGTCCAGCACCATCACCATGGTGACCAGCCCCGCCTGCGGAATGCCCGCCGCGCCTATGCTCGCCGCCGTTGCTGTCACACTGAAACACATAATCAGGACACATTGGTGCGGGATCACTAGTTAGACCACTGATAAGGGTTTTATTATGCCTGGTCTTTTGTTAGCTAGTCCCCACAAGGTGGACTGATGACCTGGTAAAGGTACTCCGCTGGATGCGGGTGGCGCAGGACCGGTCACTTTGGCACCCTTTGGGGGAGGCCTATGTCCAGCAGTGGACGTCTTTCGGCTGATATGATGATGATGATGATGATGAAAGTAATTAAATCATCAGGTCTTACCTGACAGCAATGATCTTCCCGAAAGACATGTCGACCTTCCTCAGCTGCGCGATGAAGATGGCGGCCACGGCCTCGTACAGCGCCGTGCCGTCCATGTTGATGGTGGCGCCGATGGGGATCACGAAGCGCGTGATGCGGGGGTCCAGGCCCATGTCGTCGCAGCAGCCTATCGTTATCGGCATTGTTGCTGAGCTGGAAGTTAAATTGACGTGTATAATATGTGAAGTTACTTAGGAAGATAGCCTACTTGATCCAACTGTTAAATTGAATTGAGAGTAGTTTCGTCTGGGGAATTAAATTGTATCTATACAATATTCTTGGGAACGGGGGATTGTTTAATATGAATATAATAAAGTAAGTATACAGATTACAAGGAATCCAAAACCATATTGTCATTTTTTGTTTTAAACGTCACTAACCATTCGTACCAAACGTATTTCCCATGGGGACGCCAATGCCCTATATTTGTAATGACAATGACCTAGTTTATGACAGTTTAACACGAATTCGTTACCAGTTAATTCTCTTTCGATAAACTGACGGATCAAATATCGCATCGCCGATTAAATGTACATACATACATACATAGATTTACGCCTTTATTCCCAAAAGGGGTAGGCAGAGCACTTAAACGTATGATCCAGTGCCACGTTAAGCATACATGTGGGCATAAAAGGTCGATAAAATGTGATATCGCAGTGATAGGTTGCTAGCCCATCGCCCACAACACACTCCGACCCTGTTCCCTTAGTACGACTCTTACGACACCCACAGGAAGAAAGGGGGTGGTGCTATTCTAACCCGACACCACACGGGGTACCATCCATTAATCTCGTGCGAGACGAGCATATAACAAGAATTTGAAAAATCGTGACGAACTTTCAATCCTCTAATTTTCTATACTATAGGGACACATACGCAAACCTCATATGGATTACCATTTACTGTATTTTAAATTAAGAAAGGTGAAAAATACTGTTCAGTAAAAAAATTGGCAGGTTAGAAAAATGCATTTTGAAAAACTATTTGTTGGGGCTCGTTGGCGTCCTCAGGAATGTATTTTTAAGATCATGTTCCTAAAGAGTTTGAATCCACTAAACATATACTATGTTACTTGTGACAATGGTAAACCCATTTTATTGTGTTACTTGTGACAATGGTAAACCCATTTTATTGTGTTACTTGTGACAATGGTAAACCCATTTTATTGTGAGGCATTTACTAACCATGCTACGAGTTTATATTATAATCATTTATTTCCTAAGATCTCCTAGTTTCCTGGGACAGATTAACTAACTTTTGCAGTAGGTACAAATGTTCACCAAACCTACCTGGAAGCGGTTCCGAACGCCGTAGCCATGACCTGCCCCATCTTAGCGATGTACCCACAAGGCAGCTTCTTGGTGGCCAGTATGAAGAGTATGCTGAGCGTGCCGAAACCGTGCAGGAACAGCCCCAGCAGCACCGTCATGAAGTACATGCCCAGCCGGCCCACCAGCTCCGCGAACGAGTCTATCTCCATGATCTTGGCGGTTACTAGGAAGAACACGCCGAGGGGAGACAGCCTGGAAGGAGAAGAGTTAATTGATGAATTTTACAGAATTTGTGGTGGCGGAAGCAGATTTTCTTCGGCTTGATAATGTTACAGGTTACCAGGGTTTGCGGGAAAAAATAAGAGTTGAATTGATTAAGCTCCTGCTCCCGGTCCTGGGAGGTCTGCGCAATCAATGCTTGGATTTTTTCGACAGCAAGATAATGCAGTCACTCTTTCTGAACAGTCCCAACATTGTACACCCTCGGAAGCTCTGAAGACTTTATCCGGCACTCATCACCCGGAACACAGAACCTCATACTTATAGTATAGTTTTATATTGAGTAGTAGTGTTATAATGGTTACGGTTTTCTAGAAGGTATATCTTCGGGTGACAACTAAAACTCACTAAGCACAGGTACTTAATAGGAAAGGAAAACTCAAACTCATTATTTCAATATAGTTGATATTGCTTCAATTATTTTTCTGTATTTACTGAGTTTTGGCTGTCACCCGACGATTAGAGCGAGACGGCATCACGACACTGACACACAAAGAATATTTAGTCACTGGACAGCATCGTTTCTTATCGAGCCAGCAATGTCTCTCGAATTGTCAATGTCAGTTAACAAATATCAAGTTCACTAACCATATGACCCAGCCGGTGATGATCATCATGGCCTCGGACATGGTCTGGAAGAAGTCCTGCAGCGGGCGCGCCTTGTCCCCCATCTTGCCCAGCGTGATGCCCAGCACGATGCTGAACGCGACCAGCCCCAGCACGTTGCTGCCGGGCATGTAGTCGCCGTCGATCTTGTATGTCTCTGGGTGGCCTGGAATCAGGGAAGAGTTTTGCGTGACTTTGGTTCTGGTAGAATATGCTTCGTTCGTAACAGAACTGTAAACTGACCCCGTATTATTAAAACTTAAAATGCCTCTGATGAAAATGTGTTTTGCCCCTTTCTTACGAACACAAATATCAACGTGACAGATAAACACAAACCAAACGGCATTTAAGCTAAAATAGGTTTGTTGAACGTTATGAATGTGCCCAAGAGCCTTACAACTGAACATATCTATTGTAAGAAGTAGTAGCACGATCACGATGACTCCTTTTTCATGGGAAATATCAAATATTTCAATTATTTTCTTGAGGAGTTTCACCGTCAATTTCCCCAACCCTATTAAGATATCCTCAGTTGAAGTAAGTATTCCAATGACAATAAAAATAGTTTTGGAAATCGGTTCACGAATGACCGTCTTAATGAGGTGAAAAAATACAGTAGAGAACTTTCTCATGTTATAAAAGTCGGTGTTAGAAATATACTAAAGTGAAGAGCAAAATTACTGGCAACAGTTACCTTTAATGGCGCCTTTTTCGACTCCATCATAAGTTAGCTTAGTTCTGTAGGACGCGATAGTAGCTTGAGCGATGTTTTCCGGGAACACATTTCTGGAACAGAAATAGAAAATTGTTGCAGTTGCAAAATAGAAGACAAAAGAAAACTTCTCCGGACTACGAGTCCTTTGAAAACTTAATACCGAAACGGATCGCCCAAACAGTACTAGCCTGACATTAGATATGACTCGTATAAATGTGAATCAGAAAGCCGCTACATAGCCAGAAAATCTGACCTCTGCCCGTAAATCCATACTAATATTTTAATGAAAGTGTGTCTGTCTGTCTGTCTGTCTGTCTGTTACCTCTTCACGCTTAAACCGCTGAACCGATTGCGATGAAATTTGGTATGGAGATAGTTTGAATCCCGGGAAGGACATAGGATAGTTTTCATCCCGGAAATCACCCCCTAAGGGGATGAAATTAGGGGTTAATGTTTGTACGGAGCTACGATATAAACGATTTCCACGCGGACGGAGTCGCGGGCAGAAGCTAGTGTGCAATACGTTAAAATAAGGCTTGTGTTATGGTTTAGGCGACGATATATCTAACGAATAGGTAAATAACTTTCAAGCTCGTCACACAAATATTTGTCCTATCCGGGATTTAAACCCATAACCGGTAATGAATGACAATAACAAAACCGAGAACAATGTCCTAGAATAATATTCATAACATTATCTTATTGCCAAACAGCGTTTAAACCCGCATGAGACATCCCTGAAGGGTAAAACAATTTATCCACAAGTTAACGCGGTCGCAATTCGATGTGCTGTTTGACCGCAAGGCCGGTCACTTCCGCCCTATAATGTAATCAACTATTTACCCACTTAAATGTCATTAAACTTCACCGTTACCCGCTAAATATTACACGAAATTATCACAACTCGTCATTAACCTTGAATCTAAAACAATGGAATACGAGCGTGAATTTTACTGCCATTTTTCCAGCCGGTATTGTATGGGTTTTCAGAACGTGATTGAGTTACAGTCGCCGAGTGGAAACCCACTAGAGCTTTTATGAAATTTACCCATTGGGTCGCCTTTTGATTTACTCAGCCATTGTAATCTTGTTTTGGCCGTAAATGGCGCAAATGTAGCTTTTTTTTAAGTCGTATCGGGTTTATTGTTGAAGTTTTGAGCATTTTAATATACGTTAATCTATATAATTATATAAACGTCCTGACTGACTCACTCACTCACTTAAACGCCCAACCCAAACCGTTCTATTTATTTATTTATTACTTTATTGCACAATACAAGGTAAAGGGGTAAGGGTAAGGTTTCTTTGTACCTATGTTTAAAAGTTATATTTTGTGTATTTTTTTTTGGCAATAAATGATTTGAATTTGAATTTGAATTTGAATTTTAAAGTACAAATGGCGGACTTAATGCCATAAGGCATTCTGTACCAGTCAACCATTGGGGAAAACAGAAACATTTGGTGCATGCATTTAAATTTAAATGAAAACTTAATCCAAGATAAACTTCTATCAAATACCTACATACTGAAACAAAGATACATATATACAAAATAATATACACTAATATATATACATATTACTACCTTTTGTACCTAGTGAAAAATACTATGGTGAACTATTCTACGCGCTTATCAGAAAGATACTTGCGTAACCTGCGCTTGACAGTCAATTTGCTTTGTGCTTGACGGAGTTAGTGGAAGAGCGTTCCAGAGTCGAATTGCCTGAACGGTAAAAGATAGACATAAAACCAGACCGGTGAGGAAGAACAGACAACTTTAGGCTACGGGAACTGCGGAGTACGCCTCCGGGTCGAGCAGCAACAAAAATAAATTTGGACCTGAGATATTCCGGCGCGGCAGAGTCGAATACAGTGTGCATAGAACTCGTACTCGTAATGACCTCCGTACACGAATGGGGAGCCAGTTAAGTCGACGGCGAAAACCGGATATATGGTCTTATATATATAATGTGTTGGTCACACACACTGCGACAGACATCACACACCTGCGGTTCTCACGTCAGACCACAGTCAAAAATCAGCCCCATGTTTCTCACTTGTCACGAAAGCGGGATTACGACGTCTTCGAAGAAAACTGAGGTTGCCTGTGTAAGGTCAACCGAAGAAAGTAAACGGGGGCTCCTGAGCACAATAGCCTGGCATTAGGTCGGGTTCACAGCCACACCAAAACTGCGCGACCAAGCAGAAATCCGGCACAAGTCATCATTAATACTTTCAATAGCACGATGTAGTTCGCTGGAGTTGCCCTGGTATATAGTTGTAGATCGTCCGCGTATCGTTGCGATAAACCGTTAAACCTTGAAAGCAGATTTTTTTCACAACAGGTAGGTAGTTTATATGACGTAATAACCCACTAAGAAGGGATTATTGAAAATTCCACCCTCAAAGGGGTAAAAAGGGGGTTGAAAGTTTGTATGGGGATGGAGAGAAAAATTTAAGTGAGAGACTTGTAACTTTGTTTATGGACACTCCTTATTGTAATAAGGAACAAATTTAAAAAAGAAATTTTAGGGTTTTCGAAAAAACCACCCCTAAGCGGGTTAAATAGGGGTTCAAAGTGTGTACGGGTGAAATTTGGTATAGAGATAGTTTGAGTCCCGGGGAAGGCCATATAATAGTTTTTATCCCGGAAATACTGATTTCATTACCCATAAGGGGGTTACCCTAAGGGGGTGAAATGGGGGGTGAAAGTTTGTATGGAGCTACGATAAAACGAGTTCCACGCGGACGGAGTCGCGGGCAGAAGCTAGTTCTTAATAAATTAAACAATCGAGAATCGTAACAAAGAAAGTTTTAAGGCAACGAAGGCCCAGGTCGAAGGCGAAGTTTATGGTACCGCGTATTTATTACCTAAGAGTGAAAACAAATATTTTAGAGGCAAATTTTATTTATTCAGATAACATGATCCATTTTGTTGCATTAGCCCAAGTATTTTTGTTAGATCGCCCCGCTAGTATACATCTACTAGAAACTATTTACCCAATTTCGCAATAAAGTGAAGCCTAACTTATTTCTCAATTCTCTTTTGTTTCTAACTCACAAACGGTTGTTCGTGATTCTAGATTTAAATATCCTTAAAAAGTTAAAACACGATCGCATATTGTTAAAATAGTTATTACTATATTACTACTCGTGATCGAAACCAATTAGTTGTAAGGAGGAGTTATGCACACAATTACAAACTATAGTTGCCAAATAAAACTACTGTTAGATTCTGGTATGCATGCATGGCATGGATGAAGAATAATGATGGAATTATCATATCGTTATACTCGTATCTACCTACTTATAAGCCGCGCGAAGAAAGGTACTCTTGTTTGATTCAAGTATACAGTCAAATGACATTAACAAGTCCTGCAATAAACCACTAAAGCTATCCAACGAGTGCGTCATGAAAACGACGGTTGCCATAGCAGCCGCTGGGGTAGGATAGGAAGTGAGTCGGACTAATAGCGCGATCGACGTAATGTCACCTGGCATTTTGCTCCGCGCCTATCTGTGTCATCATTGTGTCGTTATATTGTTCACGCACTTAGGGATGTCACTAGCAGTCGGCCATTCAAACTTAAATTAAATAATGTTGGTTTAGTAAGGGTTTCCTAAATTTAATCTTGGTTAATTTCAGGGCAGACAACGGCCGCCCCGACGGATTTGCGTGGTTTTTAATTGCACTTCGCAACCAATTCTACCGTTTTTTTTAACTTTTATTTAGGTACTAGCTTCCGCCCGCGTCTTCGACTTCGTCTGCCATGGAACCGGGATAAAAACTGTCCTATATTTTAATCCAAGCTATAAACTATCTTCGTGCCAAATTTCATCCAAATCCGTTGAGCCGTTTAAGCGTGATTGAGTAACAAACATCCAAACTTTCGCATTTATATTATTAGTAGGATTCATAGTTTAGCTCTTGTACTAGGAATAGATTCAATGAATTTATGGTTTTAATGTGGAGGGAGCTGCAGATGCAAACTGGATTTCATCATAGCATATCAAACCCGTTTCGCCAGGAGCGGTTCGCTTCGCGTGACACTTAGCTTAACAATGTCAACATGTGTCAATGTTCATTTCAACGCCTGTGTGTGTACTGTCCGTAAAACACGGCCCAAACCCTCCTACCACCCCACTTATAATATAACTAGGCTTAGGGCGACGTTAGAGGTAAGGAGTTAACGTCGGCCATAGGCTGCATCCGGACCCATCTCTAGTTGTAACGATCTCACGTTCCACTAGATAAAGTTGGGCGAGGAAGAGTGAGTGCTCCTGTGTCTGCGCGTACACTCGAGCACTATAATATGTCCTGCGCAAATGACTGGTACTGATGATGATGATGATAACTAGTTGACAGCTTCACTGTGTCTCTTGCGGTCGTACGTTCAAAACCAAATTTGATTTTGCAAGTCACACTCGAGCCTGCACGTAAAGTTTCCCAATCCTCAGGTTGATTATGATTTTGTCAGGATGTTGCCGTCGCTGGATACGTCTGGGAGGACATCATCATAACCTACTGTCAGACTGTCATCGAGTTAAGTAGAAACGGTCACATCATTTCGTAGATTTGGTTCACTGACTTCTAACCTACCTCACACATATCTAGGGCCGTAGACAAGGTTACAATCGACAAGCACTAACGCCAATAGAAACTAATAAAATGTATGGGAATGACAGATGTTAACGAAAAGTGTTTCGTCGGCATCTGTCATTCCCCTACATTCTATTCGTTTCTATTGGCGTTAGCGCTTGTCGATTGTAACCTTGTCTAGGCCCCCTGGTGTTAAAGCAGCCTAGGACGCTAATCAAGGAGTATAATAATACCTGCTCGTATTAACACGCACGTGACGTGACTCATCATTGAGGAGCAGGTGTATCTAGTTAATTTCTAAGTACGAGTAGACCTATGTATCTAAGCGACTACGAGAAATCAACAATTTTGTATGTTTTAATTATGATAAGTAAGCATTTTGCGAGATTTGGTAAGTTTTACAAATATGTAGTACATATTGTTACGGGTTCCCGTCGAACATTAGGTACTTTTCTTTCGGATGCCCCGCGCCATCTTTTAGTATGCTGTAACATGCATGTTCCTCAACCCCTAAAATGCCGGGAGACAATCTCTAAGGAGTCGGTCTCCGGAGTAATGTCCGAAGCCAAATCGAAGAAATTCTAAGGAAAGTATTCAAGAGTAGGTATTTTTCCGTTATCTTCTATGTCTGGTGAGCAATAAAGAATATTTGTATTGTATTGTATTGTAGGTAGGGTCATTTCGCCGGTTAGGGACCACCTAATTTCATGTGCCGGTGGGCGACCACTTAAGGTGAGTTGGTGAACTGAACGGATATTTTCTCGGTTTTTTAGTAGATTTCTATTCTAAAACATCAAAAAAATGCATGTACAAGTAATTGTCTCAATAGGGTGTTTAGAATTGATGTTATCTTCAATAGAAAAAACCTTCTCCTTCAGGTGGTCGCTAACCGAAGGTGGTCGCGTAACCAGCGAAATGACGCTAACCTAAACTAGAGCCTGTATGAGGAATGAGGAAAGATAGAAGTGACTCAAGCTAAGGAAGTCCTTTAGTCCTAGCAAATTACCAGTGATCTCTGATCATTAAGTGCCAAGTCTTGTGAACCTATCTTCGCACCTATTTACACTTCATTGTTCAAAACTGTTATTAAGTACATTACCACATAATGTCGGTCTTCACGTGTCTATTAAAACTAAGCCACATACTTACCTACATAAAAGTTCGTCATTTATTTATACCGATGATTATTTAATATGTCGCAGCAAGTATAGATGAAATTAATTTTGCTGGGCGACATTTCATAAAAACCATCATTGGGTTTCGAATCTTCTAGCTTGGGTATTAAAGTCGCTTATTGAACGGGTGATTTTGATACAACTCGGTCAACTCGAATAATTTCAAGTTTATCAATCTGCCTCAGAAATAAATTACTTTAAAAACAAAGTTTTAACCGGCTTCAATTCAGTACTCCGCCAAGCCACATGAATATTTCCACATTTCCTTTCCACTTTACCACATGAACATTGATTATTACAGAAAAAACCAAATGCCGCTGTATGTGGGCCGATAATATTTGAGGAGCTCCGTCGATTCATCAAGAAAGGTGATTCTGAGACCTTTGGCACTTCATTAGTTGCTATTTTAAAACGGAATCATATCAGAATATGTGACGTAGGTACTTTTATAGTTTTCAGTACATTATTGGGGAGCTCTAGGAGACATCTGTGCTTCATCATCAGTTCCATTTCACCGTATTTGTGATTTCCAGGTGTAAATACACGAGTTATAATAGAAAATACCAAAATTCATTGCGTGCTTAATATATTTGAGGAGTTCCCTCAATTCCTCGTGGATATCCCATCATCCAACTGGATTTTTGAAAAGAATGGGACCAATATGGAAGCATATACTTACAAAGAAAAAAATAATTACTACGTATCGGTTCACAAATGACGGAGTTCTGAGGTAACAAACATTAAAAATAAAAATAAAAAAAAATACCACAAGAAATAGAACCGAATTGAGAACCTCTTCCTTATTTTTAAGTCGATTAAAATTTTGGAAAAGGAGCAGTAGACTAAATTAACTAGATGTACGTTGACCGTCGTAGATAAAGGGTTCCATTACAACATTTACTCCTTACAAATCTTATAATCAGAGTATTTCCGTAATGCGGAAGGTAATCTAATCAAGTTTGTTCGGGCTCGTTCGCTGATTTTGATAAAAGATGTTTCGCAGAAACCTGCGTAAAAATGGCGTTATCGGGTTTTCTATTATCTACTAAAATCTACCTCTTTGGTGTGGGGATACTTTCAGGAACTCTATAGTTGAATGAACGCGGTGAAGCCCTCCACGGGCTTTGCCACTACTGTATCGTTCAGCACGGCTATCAGAGGACAGCCTTCGACGACTATTCGTCTCTTTCTAATTAAAACGGTTAGAAAGAGACAGATAGTCAATGTCGCCTCGACACAGCTCGCGGGCCGTCCTGTGATAACCGTGCTGGAATTTCAAGTCCGTCTACGCAGGGGTCGTTAGCCAAGGTAACTTCCGCAACTAAGAGCACTGGTGACCCCGATGACCCACTCCAGCCGGACCACTACAGATGTCGCTGACATCTCAATTACTCTTTGCCTCAACAGTACTAGCACAACAACATTAAAACTAACTAAATCCATACAACAAAACAAAAGCCCGGTGCACGCTGGCCAACTTAGCTACTGCTATAAATTAAAATGTAATTTAAAACAGCGCAGCGCAAACCATTATCTGTCACGCTCTGCATTCTAAAACTATTTCTATGTCGAGAAATACCAACTAAAAATAGCCATTCGCTATCTTTATCCCTAATCCGTTGCAAATTGCGCAGTGACAACCCTAACAAGCGCGATCTAGGGCGCTGTATAAATAACCTGGCTGATGAAGAGTGACGACCAGGGAACCGCCGGCTGGACCGCTTCTCTGCGGGGACTAATGCGATCAAGTAGTCCAACAGGTCGTAGCAAGAAACGGACGTCGTCGGGCACGGTCGGGTTCAAGGAGACGTTAAAGTATGCGCTCGAGTTGATGTGCAAGTTGCGGAAATTTTCCAGAAAAGTATTTCGTGACATTTTAAGAAAGTTACAATTTTAGAACAATTATTATTATAGGATTTAAGGGAGATGCGGTCTAATCCCAATAAGGTCTAGTTTTCCCTCTGGGTTGGAAGGGCAGAGCGGAAGACGAAAATAGATGAATGTTGCGTAGTAAATAATAGTATACCTAATTATTTACTGCGTAGGTTTTGGGCCAATAATTCAATTGTATTTAATCCCTTCTGCGCTTTGGAAGGCAGAAACTTGCAGCCTTCGCCCAAGGAAACCAGCGTTGGTAGTTAGTAAGACTAAGACAGCTTTGATGCAAAAGAGTGTACCTGTAATGGCACCAAAATTGTTTAAATAAGTTGCCAGAAGCGTGGCAGACGGCAACAATACACAAGTTTAAATCCTTATTATTTAATTTCTTACTGTCTAAGTGCTATTATAGTGTAGCGGATTATTTGAATGATCTTTGACATAATATTCTGAATTTAATATATTGTACATGTAATCTAGTATTAGAGATCCCACCAAAAACATAAATGTAAAAAAGGAGAGCCAAGTTCAATACAAAAATTATTCTCTGCTGTGGGCTTCGCCGCAATCTTGACACGCTCCCGCGTGTCTAGATAGACTTTTCATTATTAGTTTACTTAGATTAGATTGTAATTAAGAACCATTTGTTTCGTACGCCAGAAGGCACGTCATAGCTGTTCCTTAAAATATTATGTTACCACCTTATGTACCTGTGATGAACGAATAAATATATTGATTGATTGATTGAAGGAAAATTAAATACTCGCGCAGCACAATTTTATTGTGGCTTAAGATTATTACATAGATTATACAACTACGCTTTCGCTATAAAAGCTTTAAGTAACTCATACAACATTTGAATTTAAGATAAGATAAGATAATTCTTTATTAACGCCACAATAACGGTTACACAAAACATATCAATGCAAGCGACGCTAAAAGGAGGGTTCACTAATGTTTGACCAAAAAATTATTGACAAAAGTTCATTTGACAAACAACGTTTCACCTAATGATCATTTGGCAAACGAGACATTTGACAAAAGTATCATCTTACAAAAACTCACTCAGCAAATGATCAATTCGCAAACACTACACTTGGTAAATGGGTTAAATAATAAAATGTCAATTGACTTTTTTTCATTTCACCAAATAATATGATTCGCAAATTAAGCATTTGTCCAAATGTCATTTGACAAAATGTACAGGTAAGTTACAAGATTAGATTGGTATTAGTAAAAAAATAGTCGGTTCTGGCGCTTCGCCGGCCGCTGCCGCGGCACGCTCGCTTCGCTCGCTCGGCTCGCGCGCTGTATGTTCGCAGTTCAACCTAACACTCCTCCTCGCTTCGCTCGTCGTCGTACCTAACCGAGACCTAGGTTTTTTCCATGATTAGTCTATTTGCCTTTTTACGTGACGCATAGTAGGTATACCTAGGGTATTTCCATTGTGTCTAGATGTAATATATCAACTAATACTTATATTATATTCCTTTCAGGAAAGTCCAGAGTAGTGGCTTCCAAAATTATTAAAATCGATTTCTGGTCATTTAAAATTATAAATAATAATAGTATTAATATCTTAATAAATAATTATTTTCCAAATAATTTGTATTAATTTGACCCATGCCATATATATATATATATAATGAGATTTATTAATAAACGAACCACTTGTACCAATAATATGTAATAATATATGTTAATATATTGTACCAAACGTTTTTAGACCAATAGTAGTTTTGTCTGATAACTCACTTGCTAAATGTTCATTTAGTCAAATAATTATTTATAAAATGTAAATTTAACTGTTGATCATTTGGAAAAGTGAGTCATTTGTAAAATGACTAGTAGTAAAATGATCAATTGGCGAAACATTTTTTTGCAAAACGTTGTTTGTCAAGTGTAATTTTGCCAAATGACTTTTGGTCAAACGGCAGGACACCTAAAAGGAGCCCCCACTCAGCATATTGCCACGACAAGCCGTGGCACTGATTTTCAGTGGGGCCCTAGCTAAAAAACTACTATTTAGAAATTCTAAAATTTTCTAACCGAGAAAATAACGACTTTGTAGTAATACCACGCAATAACTAGAATGCCTAGTTCAAATTCAATTATTGAGAAACGTGTAAATCGTGTAATCTAGTTTGCGTATCAAACAATGTGGGTGCTAGTAGCTCTCAGCCTTATACAGTGTGTAAATCTAATACGGGCGAATCTCTTAACGATGGTTAGTATAGGATAAAGTAAAGGTAATTAGATAACAATAACTTAAGAGTTGCAAAAAAATTTAATCCATACAAAATAATTTAGCCCGCAATGTAATGTAACTCACGTTAAACGCTCGTTGACAGTTACTCTCAAAAGCTCCTATCGCATATGTTATGTCATTAACTGTCATGAGTGACTAAATAATAAATAACCAATTATGATGTTTTTTGTCTGATAAATGTAATACCTAGTTTAGAAAATAAAGTACAACAGACGTATTAAAGCAATAATTTATTTTAAGCGGGACGGGTAAGCAGAACAAAAAAAAGGGTCAAAAGAACAGGCAGCGATATTCTGATAATCTCCCCAATGAGTCTGATGGTAGTCACATGGAGGTGGATTATGACTCGACCTCCGTGTCAAATAATAGTAACACGAGTAACGAAAAAACGAAGATAAACAAACAAAAAAGGAAGTTTACGAGAGAAGACAAGAGTGACAGTTTTACCTTTGAAAAAATTATGGAAAAAATGAAGAACGTATTTTGTAAGGAGAATGAATCAATAGCTGAAAAATTTATTGCTGTAGTTAAAAGTGGTGTAAAGTGGCTAATCTCGTTTTTGTCCAACCATTTGTATGAGTTGCCTTTTTTAAGACAATTTTTGGGTTGTGATGGATCGTAGCGTACACAAAAGCAAGCTGAACGTAATCCAATGGAACTGTCAAAGTTTGAGGAACAAGGTTATGTTATTGGAGCAGGTACTGTCTCGGGAAAAGGTTCATGTCGCAGCTCTCAGTGAAACGTGGTACGAACAACAGTCAGAGTTAAGAGTAAGTGGCTACAATGTATTTCGCAGAGATAGGTTACACGGATATGGGGGAGTAGCAGTACTTACACACAAATCAGTTAAATGTCAAGAGATTCACTCTGTCGTATCTAACTCTGGTATCGAAATCTTAAAAGTTAAATTGTTTAATTGCTCTCCCCTTGAAAACATAATATCACTATACTGTCCGCCTTCCATTCAAACATCTCAAGCAGACTGGGATGAGCTATTTTCCTTATGTGATAAAAAAACGCTGTTACTAGGGGACTTTAACGGACATCACACTACATCGTCATATAAAATCGATACCCGCGGCAGCCAAATATTTGACTCCTTATTAAACTTTGACTTAATAACCTTAAACAATGGATCTCCAACTAGGATTAAATTCGTCAATGGTGCGTTGAGAGAATCTTCCCCCGATATATCATTGGTTTCTACTGACATAGCAGTTAGTTTCAATTGGAAAGTTAGTAACGAGTCTTTAGGCAGCGACCACTTAATAATTCAAATGTCTGTTGGATGTATATCAACCCTAAAACCAGTGAAAAAAAGAAACTTTAGCAAAGCGGACTGGCCTTCATATACAGGATCGCTCGAAAAAACACTTAATGAGTTAATTATCCCAGACGACTGCCAGGTAGCGTACGACCTATTCCTATGCGAAATAAACAAAGCGGCCGATTCTCATATACCTATTGTTAAGATTAACCAAAACCCTAGTAATCAGTTCATTCCTAAACCATATTGGAGCGCTACGCTATCCAAAGCCGTAGCGGAACGCCGCTTAGCTTTAAGTACATTTAGGAAAAATCCTATACCTAATAATCTCATTAATCTTAAAAACAAAATTGCCATAGCACAGAAACTCACTCGTCAGGCTAGGTATCAATCTTTTCATAACTTCTGCTCATCTATCGACCGCGCGTCATCGTCTAGCGATATGTGGAAAAAAATGAAATGGTTAAAAGGATACAAATGCCAAAATCAATACGTAGAAAAAGACCGCATATTATCCTTACTACATAGCTTGACACCAGATTTCGTCTGCTACAAAAAACCTTTATTTATGTCAAACAATAATCTATTAGGCGGTCCGATCTCTGTACAGGAAATCCAAAAAAGTATCAAAATGACTGACACTGCGCCCGGGTGTGATGACATATCCTTTTCCATGTTGCGGCACCTTCCCCGAACAGGCATAGTTATACTTCAAATATTATATAATAAGTTTCTGACTCACGGCTTCGTTCCAAGGCAGTGGCGAGATATATTCATCATTCCGATACCTAAACCCGGGCGAGATGGGCTGAGACCTATATCACTAATGTCGTGTCTATGTAAAGTATTTCATTCAATAATTAACAAACGATTAGAGTGGTTTCTTGAAAGTAACAATGTATTTTCTAACTATACCGTAGGCTTCAGAAAATCGAGGTCGTGCTTAGATAATTTAAGTTTTTTAGTGACTATGATCCAAACAGCATTTGCTAAAAAGCACGTATCCTTGGGCTGTTTCCTTGACATTAACAATGCATACAATAACGTCAACATTGGGGAGTTATTATTAATATTAGATAGACTTGATGCGGGTAGGTCAATATGTAATTACCTATGGAACTTTCTAACATATAGACATTTACATGTCAGATTCGAAAATTCCTCTGTATGTAGAAGTGCATGTCAGGGACTAGCACAGGGGGACCCTTTGTCCCCGCTTCTATTTAATGTGGCTACAATAGAAATCTGTAATCGCATTGACAACGTATTCATTTCGCAGTACGCTGATGATTTTGCTGTAATTGTTAGTGGAGCTAGTATAGAGGATTCCTTATCTAAACTGCAGGCCGCATTAATTGCAATCACACTTATGTTGCGCAATCTTGGATTGGAGATTTCACCCCAAAAAAGTAAAGTGTGTCTGTTTGATACAGGAAGAAAGACTCACTTTATGGATTTGAAAATTAACAACTCATGTTTGGAAGTAGTTGAATGTGTCAAATATCTCGGTCTCTGGCTGGATCGCTCCTTGAGGTGGGGCAAGCATGTCAATGAATTGTGCCAAAAGTTAACTAGACATATAAATTTATTTAAAGTTTTATCGGGTTCAGGGTGGGGAGTACACCACAAACACCTTCGACGTTTGTATATCGCACTAATTCGAAGTCGAATAGATTACGCTAGCTTTTTATATGGGAATAGCTGCAAAACTAATCTTCTTAAATTGGACAGGTTGCAGAATCAGGCCATGAGAGTAATAGGAGGATACATTAAAACGACACCGATTCATGTTATGGAAGTGGAGCTACATCTCACGCCTCTTGAGATACGTAGACACTATTTAGCAGGGAAATTTAATTTAAAGACAAAATCCATGATTAACAGCCCGGTAAACATAGCCATAAACCAGTTACATTCAATACAGGACGGTAGCTACTGGAGACGTAAAAAAACACCGTTACTCATAACGTCACATAATCAATTAAAGGATGTTCCTATTCACACTAGTACGCAATTAGAAATGTTTACACTGAATACCTGGGTCCAAAATATAGACTTGAGTGGCGTTATACATTTTATTGAACCTTTTAAAAAAGCCAAGCGAAACTATAGTAGGTCCGAATTAAACATTATTTGTAGCGAGGTACTTACAAAATATTCCACATTTTATAAAATATTTACCGATGGCTCTAAAGAAACCAATAGTGAAAACATTGGCGCAGCCTTTTTTGATGAGATAAATAATCAACACATAAAATTAAAAATAAACTGCAACACATCTATAATGCAAGCGGAATTAATTGCTATCGCTGAAGCCCTGTCGTATGCTAAATCTATAAATTCGAACAAATTCGTGATTTTTACAGACTCAAAAAGTGCCCTGCAACACTTGGCTCGGTGCACCTCGACCTTTCGAGGAGTTCCGATAGCCTACACAATAATCAAAACTATTTTGGATCTCAAATCTACGTCAAAAGTTATCATATTGCAGTGGGTCCCCTCACATGTAGGTATTACAGGTAACGAGACAGCTGATTTATTAGCTAAACAGGCGTGCAGTGATGGCATTGATTTTCCCTTTCTACCCTCACATAGTGATTGTTTATATTTAGTCAAGGTTAGGTGTCGCAATTTATGGAAGGAGTACTTTGATGAAAGATCCCGAGACAAAGGTATTTGGTATAAGACAATACAGCCGCAGCCCCTAAATATTCCTTGGATTGATAACAGTACTCTGAGTAGACAAGATCTCGTTCTTTTTTTGCGATTGCGTTCTGGACACATCCCATTGAATAAGTTTGCATATCTCATGCGCAAAGTAAATTCGCCGTTATGCAGTGCGTGTAATCGCGTAGAAGATGTTTACCATATATTAATGGAGTGTGTCCGAAATGATACAGTTAGGCGACATATATTTAGGGACAGTTCCATCGGATTATGTAATAGCTATTTAGCCAATCCAATGTCAGAGATGGTCGAAAAGATATTAGCCCTAGTAAAATATAGTCTGAAGGACAGATAAAATTGTTTTTAGTTTAAGTGAATTATTTAGTTTATACAACTTTGTTAATTAAGAGGCACTTATCGAGCGATATATTCGCAATAGCGAAAAAGCTCACAAATAAAAGAAAAAAAAAAAAAAAAAAATTATTTATAAAATGTAAATTTAACTGTTGATCATTTGGAAAAGTGAGTCATTTGTAAAATGACTAGTAGTAAAATGATCAATTGGCGAAACATTTTTTTGCAAAACGTTGTTTGTCAAGTGTAATTTTGCCAAATGACTTTTGGTCAAACGGCAGGACACCTAAAAGGAGCCCCCACTCAGCATATTGCCACGACAAGCCGTGGCACTGATTTTCAGTGGGGCCCTAGCTAAAAAACTACTATTTAGAAATTCTAAAATTTTCTAACCGAGAAAATAACGACTTTGTAGTAATACCACGCAATAACTAGAATGCCTAGTTCAAATTCAATTATTGAGAAACGTGTAAATCGTGTAATCTAGTTTGCGTATCAAACAATGTGGGTGCTAGTAGCTCTCAGCCTTATACAGTGTGTAAATCTAATACGGGCGAATCTCTTAACGATGGTTAGTATAGGATAAAGTAAAGGTAATTAGATAACAATAACTTAAGAGTTGCAAAAAAATTTAATCCATACAAAATAATTTAGCCCGCAATGTAATGTAACTCACGTTAAACGCTCGTTGACAGTTACTCTCAAAAGCTCCTATCGCATATGTTATGTCATTAACTGTCATGAGTGACTAAATAATAAATAACCAATTATGATGTTTTTTGTCTGATAAATGTAATACCTAGTTTAGAAAATAAAGTACAACAGACGTATTAAAGCAATAATTTATTTTAATAACCACCCTTTGAAATTTCAACTAAACTGTACTGAAGTTTATGAAATACTTAAGGAAAACCAACTAAAAAGAAAACTAAAAAACACAATTTACAACAAGACAAATACCTAGTGAGAAGACTGAGTTCAGTTTTGCCGGTTTCGCCGTAGATACCTATTCTCGACGTGCCTTCCTCGTATTTCAGCACAGGTTTCGCAACGTCGTTTAACTGACTCCATAACATGACGAAGATTGACGGTATCTCTCAGTTTTTGAAAAACTTCATTTATCTTATTTCTCAGTTCTTCTTGGGTTGTCCTTGGTTGCGAGTACACCTCGTTTTTTACTGCCCCCCACAGAAAAAAATCGAGGGGCGTTAAGTCAGGCGAGCGAGCAGGCCAACGTTTTGGACCAAACCTCCCGATCCATCTGTCCTCGAACATGTCGTTTAACGCGTTTCGGACACGAACCGCAGCGTGCGCTGGAGCACCGTCTAGCTGTAACCATGTTTGTCGACGCTGTTCTTCAGGTAGCGTATTCACATATTCAGCTAGCGGCCCGTTGATAAGTTGAATGAACTTATCCGCATTCAAGTTACCGTCGATAAAAACGGGCCCTATGATTTGGTCACCATGTATTGCGGCCCACACATTTACGGCCCAACGATATTGGTGACCAGTTTCTTTCATGTGATGCAAGTTCAATCTTGACCAGTAATGACAGTTGCGTTGGTTCCACACCCCGTTCCTGGTGAACGTGCTTTCATCGGTCCAGATAATTTTGGATATAAAATCACCGTCTTCATGATGCTGCCTGAGTAACCAATTGGAAAACTCACTGCGTGGTGGCAAGTCCCTAGGCAGCAAAGCATGTACTTTTAAAAATTTGTAGGGATGCTGCTGGTCACGTTTGAGTATTCTGTGTACCGCTGTATGGCTCGTATTAAATTGTCTTCCAGCATTTCTGGTACTACTTTCAGGATTAAGTGCAAAATGGCGAAGGATTTGGTCTTGCAATGGAACTGGAAGCTCATCGTGAATAGCTGCTCCCTCTACCCGTCCAGTCACGGGCAATCCTTCGCGAACTCGCTGTATCGCGTTTACAATTACTCGAGCGTTTCTTGGTACATACAACTCGATTTGGAAATCGTTCTCTGTACAGGGCTAACGCTCGATTTCCATTTTGGAGTGCTTTACCGTACATTAAAATCATGTCTATCAATTCAGGAGCAGTAAAAGTAGTCAATCGAGGCATTTTCAGAACATACGATTACTTTTGCTTTGAAAGACTGACATTGTCAAATCCGAGTTGAAATAAAATAAGAAACTTGCAATTTCACCAAAGAGTTTCATTCCACGTTTTCACACAATGTATCAAAAACCAAATCAAAAACGAAATACACAATAACCACTTATTAGATACTGAAGTTAAATGAGTTTTGAGAAAAGGTGTGCTATCAAGGGTGCTTGTCTATTGCTCAGATTAGGAATCATCATGACAAGTGCTGTTATCGTGACTGATTAAAATGACATTAAGTAGATGAAGTCAATTTCTTGTTGATAAACATGATATTAAATAAGATTTAATATCCTTTAACACACTAATATTAGGTACTTTAGATTACCAAAATAACTACAAAACATTAAACGCAGTGTAATGCTAACATGTGTTGTGAATGTATCTTTAAATATTAGGTAAGTTTCTAAATTCTATCGTTGTTTTGCTAATACGATGAGACATTTCGGTACACAGCCATGTTTACAGTACATTGCTGCTGTGATTTTTTTCAAAAATTAATTATGGGGTCATAATTAAGTGTAACTTAAAAAAACCTTTTAATTCATGATTGCACTAATGAATACTATGTCTGATTTAATTTATCGCCCGTATTAGACTTACACACTGTATAATCTCTCTGACTATATTAAGTAGGTATACCTATTTTTTGTTTCGGCAAAATCACCCCACATTAAGGCAAAACAGCCCAAGCCTATTTATGCATGTGCAACAGAATGCAGCTAACCCGAATGTGTCGAAAGTCCATGATGAATGGCGGCTGAATTGGTCCTAATTGGTCGTAACTCAATGCTGGCGTGATGCGCGTGACGGAATGTCCCGATTACGCTGGTTACTGACGCCATTACTAGCGCGTTACTAAATTAGTCAGATTGTGTTAATATCCGACCAAAGGCCCCCAAAGTTCGGAAAGTTTTGGTTGGTTGCAATGCCCACCTATTTAAGAAAAAATACACCTGTTACTACTCAGAAGAAGCAATGCACACACGAGAAGTTTCCAAAGTTGCATGTTTGTATCATACATGGGTAAAAGAAATGGGTCGTATAATATATGGAAAAGGAGACGGAGACTAAAATAACGAAATGTCCTTTGACCGTCGTAGATCTTTAATCTTCCATAGCAACATTTATTCCTTACAATCAGACTATTTCTGTAATGCTTCCAGTAATTTTATAAAAATTTGTTCGGGTTCGTTTCCCTTTGCCGCATGATTTTTTTGAAAGCCTTGCAGTACAGTTTTTTTTTAAATAAAAACGTATTTCCTTATCTATGCTAATAATTTATTATTTATAAATAAGTAATGTGTATGACTGTGAGTTTGTATTACAAGTAATCACAACCGACAACCGGTTAGCCTAGTGGGTAGTGACGCTGCCTACCAAGTTGAAGGCACGGGGTTCGAATACGGGCAAATATGTGTGTGATGAGCATGACTACTCGTATTTGTTTCTGAGTCTTGGATGTTTTCTATGTATCTGTAGCATTCAAATGTATTAAATATATCGTCGTCTCGTTCTCATACCACAAGTCTTACTGAGCTTACTATGGGGCTAGTTCGATTCGTAAGATTGTCTCCTAATCTATTTATTTATTATAATTTATTTAATTATTATCTCAGGAACCGCACATCCAATTCTTCTTCTTGGAATAGACCTTCGCCCGGACTTAGCCGAGGGACAGCTAGTATCTTATAGATTCTAATTAACCCCCACTGTGGGTCAGTGTTTAGATATGCTTATCCTTTACACTCGTAAAAGTGAAGTAGTAAGTTACCGTCCAACCCATTTCAAGTATCAAGGCCAAACACGGACTAGCTAATGAATTTTCGAACTCGAGTTTTGCAATAACTGGTGCGAATTAGAATTTGAAATTAACCACGAGGTGTGACAGGAGACAGCGCTAGGAATTCTGGTCCATTAAATATTCAAAAGGGTCCGAATCGTTACCCTGAGGGATTGGCCACGATTTCGAGCGGTGGCGGCAGCGACAGCTCAGCCTTAACGTGAGGATAAAAGGCTGCACTGCGATTCCGCTCTCGCGTATGGTGTAACGCTGTAGCTGACAACAAACAACAAAACCTAGACAGTTTAGTCGCATACGTTAGTACCATCGCCAACACAGTTAACTGACCGTCCGTGCACTTTATGTGCATTGTATTAAGGTTCAATATAAATACAGGATGGTCAGTTAACTGTGCTGCTGTGCTGTGCTGGTTGTACAAATACAACCTGTCATGGAGGATCGGTTGGGTTGGATTAGGATTTGGTGCAAATGGCAGATGGAAAATGAGCAATTGAGTAGAACAGCACTTTTTTAAATCTTTTTATCAATCGGGCAGCTAGTGTGTAATGAAATGATATGAAATGAAATTGCAAGGTACCTGGACTCTACAATTCGCCACCGGATAGCGAAATTATTATGTCACAGTCGGCGCGGATAAGTGGGTAATATGACAGCGAGCCAATTAAAACAATTCATATGCGCGTTACAAATAATTATAGCGGGATATTATTACACCACCAGGGACCATCTACCGGTATTCTTCACTTCAAAATACTTTTATTCAATCGTAAAATAAAAACAAAAAAAATGAATCTCGTTTATTGTTGCATTTTTTTTTAATTGTTGTGAGATTTTAATATTTTCCATTCATCATTGAACATAATTGAACGAGCGAAATTGTATGAGCACGTTCGAAGATTATATGTATAAATTTTACTTTGTCGATTAAGTTTCTAGACAATGTTTTTTTTACATATTTTTAATGACTAGTCAAATTCGTGAGGGCTTCTACTAAATAACAAAACGTTCGTAATCAGCTGCACTAATCGAGGACTAGGGACTGACTTGTATTCTAACCAACTCGTCTAATATATTATCGTCATTATCTTAACCTGAATGAATACCGTATAAGTCTCTGTAGACCACTCTTCAGTTCATTGTACAGATGTAATGAATAAATGTTTTCCATCGTATTTTCTCGAAAACGTTTGTGTTTGTCATGCTACTTCAGTCACGCTCAGTACTTTTCGTACCGAGACTGACTGAAATAGCAAGACACATTCGTACGTTTCCGTGAAAAAACGAAGGAAAATAATTATGCACTACATCTGTACCATTAGGACCCAAGTTGCGGGAGTCTGTTAGGTGAGAGCGGCAAAAGACCGATCATTGTGGCGGACAAGAATGAGAAAATCAAGAAATTTTTCAAAGGCAATTTATTTAATGTTTTGTTGAAAACCAAGCACGATTGCTTAAAATTGTCTCAGTAGAAATCAAACAAAGTTAAGCTAAGTCTCTGATCGACCATGCTAGCCCGTTTTATCTTTGGCGCCAAAGCCACACAGTAAGTACCTACTCATAGAATAGTCTCCGAGAAAATCTCTACTAAGATGTTTCCGGGCCGCTAGATCTAACGCTTAGTCGATAACTAGCGGGTTCAGTGAATGCTGGTATCTGCACCGTTAACGACATCCTCTCTTGATTGATCCCTCAACTCAGTCGGGTGGTAACCTACTGCATTTTGCACACTTTCTTTACCTCATTCCATATAACATTAAAATATTAATGGACAAAATCGTCAACTGTTCTTCGCTTTCAATCTTGTACTACTTGAAAGTAGTACAAGATTGAAAAACTTACTTCGATATTTTTTACTTTTCATGTATAGCAATAGGCTTGTGACCTAAGATTTATTTTCAATGCCATTCGAACCTGATTTTGGAGAAGAACTAATGTGTGTATGAGAGCAACTACAACTAAACAACATAAATACCCAAAAAGTTGAGTTAAAGATGGACCTCGCGGGCTGCAACCGAAACGCTTGATTCGCGCATACTAATTGACGTAAAAGTATGACGTCACACTTTGCAATTTGAATCGGTTGCGAAATACTGCGTTTAGATCCATAGCTGTCGTACAATTTTGTTTCTATAAAAGCTTAAGGATTCTATTGGTAGCTTTTAATTTACAATAATTCGATGGTTTACTATCCATTTTAGCGACACTATACGTCAGGGGTCACCAAATGGCGGACCGCGGTCCGCATCCGGACCGCCGACCCGTTTTGAGCGGGCCACGAGAACACAGCAACTTGCACTACAGAGTACCTACGTAATTAAATAAAAATGTATCCCCCCCGCATTATCTTTGTTGACGTCAATTCGAAAACGGCCGGGCGAAGTAACTTGCGAGAAAGAGTTTTCTCATAAAAAATACCTTTAATATTTTTTTAATTCTGGTCATTTCATTTCTTAAAACGGACCCTGAGCGAAACTAATTGGTGACCCCTGCAGCCTGCTATACGTTACCAATTTTAACATACCGCGACTACCCTATACTAATGTTCTTGCGTTACAAATTAGTTTTCCTTGAAATCACATGACAATGAATGCACGATTTTTCTGGAATAAGTAGCTAGCCTAGATTGCACGCGTGCAAAAACGTATCACTTGAGATCGATATTCCTCTTGGTCCTTTGGGTTTCATGTCATTCTTAGCATGATGCTTATTTAAGTACTAACCGTTTCACAAAACTGCAAGTAAAAAAAAATTGCGATAGGCAGGTTCATTTTTGCGATCGGTTAGTACTTAAATTAGCACCAAGCTAAGAATGGCATGAAACGTAAAGGAGCCGGGATGAGAATAAGGGAGCTGCAGGAAAGGAATATCGCAAGTGATACGTCTTTGCACGCGTGCTAGGGTTACCTATCGCAATCATTCAGTTCGGCATAAAGCCGTTTTCTCTGAAGACATGGAACTTTCAGGATTATTATAAACCCTAACCTAATGGGAAGCCTCTAACCTCTAGAAAGAAAGAAAGAAGACATTTATTCACTACGCAAAACACACAGAGACAAAGGGAGTACAAATACAATACAATTTACACATAATGTGTGTGTCTTCGCGGCAGTGAATCGGTCGCTGTCTCAGCATTATGCCGAGGTGTCAGACAGACACCTACAGCGCTGATTTTCAGACAGCACCGTACGTGACCCACGGAACGCAACACAACATACCGCCGATACAAACTTATACACAAAATAAATAAATAATTAATATACTAGTAAAATAAGTAACACAAGCACAATGGGATGAGAGACATGTGAAAAACGCGAAACGGTTGGTTTGTTTAATAAAAAAAAATGGATAAAAATTAAATAAAGTGCTGGATGGGTTAGGGTTGGGATTTTTGGAGCGTCAACAAATAGCCCTTAAGCTGGCGCCTAAAGGTATACCTGCTAGACGCTCCTTGGATAGGTGGGGGAGATCATTCCAACACTTGGACGCCGCGAACCTGAAGCTACCTCGAAACGCCGCGGTTCGATGCTTTGGCACCAGAATCATCGCCTTACACCTACGCGCACTCTTGGGCCATACAAGTCTACTCAGCAAATATGCTGGGACCCCAGATTGAACGTGATTAGTCTATAAAAAAAACTAAAACTTTGGGCTCATCGAGAAAACTGACTTCTTGCCGAAATGAAAATTCGGTCAAAAGATACTGTTGGGAAATTAACTTTAATGATTGCGATGGATAGCTGGCCATCGTTATATCGTGGATGGCATTATAATCGTGGCAATAAAATAAACATACGTTTTTGCATATACACTACACTTCCTATGAAGCAATTGAATGGGGTGAGAAGCTTTTGGTAGGTAGCATATTGCAATACCATGGTTGCAATAAGTAAAATTGTGTTCGCGTTTGTACGCCCGCTCGCATTCCATTTTGTAAATTGTTACTTAATTGTTGTTTTGCGCATAGGTGCCTACCCGACACAAAAAAAAATACCTTAGTTTAAGTTTTGAAGAAGCGCATTTAGTCAATAAGTTGTCTTATCAATTAAATACTTATATGTTATCATTTGTGTGCGCTCACCGATTATTTTGCATGGTATTGCATAAATTCTCATGTAAGTGAATATGTTGTATTCTTATGAGAAATGAATGATCTTTAAACCTAAAATGAAATGTGATCAATACCCTAGTCGGTGTAGACCCGACCCCGTTATATACTCCAGGCAAAATACGGTTTTGAAAAACATTAATTTATAATAGCGTTTTTTTTGTTGATTTCAGTTGAAAATGTTATTCTAAGATGATTTAGTCAAGAATCCGACAAACTTTCCACCCGGAAGTAATTATGTAGATTTAAATGAAGCATGCATTATCTTTTTTTGTACGATTTATCTTGAATATTATAGAGCAAATGTAAATGAACCAAAATAAAGACAAAAACATTTATTATTATTTTTGCTGACTTTTTAGAAGCCAGTTAACTTATCATTTTGTCGATGTCTGAAATTTTGTCGGATTTTGCCGCTGGGTAACTATTTAATTGATATCCGTTATATCCGTTATACATAAAAAATAAGCTATTATAAATTATTTCCAAAATTGTCATTTTTTCCATACAAGTTGTCAGTTCATTGCCTGGACTAATAGAGCGAACACGGTATTAGGCGGGATTAACCTATATTCCGACATGTCATCAATTTAACGCCGAATTTGGCGAATCATTTCGGATTTGCAATCTTGCTAGTCTACCCTTATTGTGGGAGCGGGTATTGCGAGGGTTATCGAATGATATCGGCATGGCGACATACCAATTTCGGTGAAATGAATTATACGCTTCCGTTTTTTTGTCGTGTTTGCGTTGTGTATGTGGTATGAGAACTGGGGCAATTTTGGATATAGTTAATAGGTCTTTGCATATAATAGAGATGTATTTTTAGGATTAAGTATAATAGGAACTCCATTAAGAAATTAAAGTATAAGTTTTATTACACTTTTTGGAACAACAATTTAATAAAGGATAAGTTCGTGTAAGATTCTTCGTTTATCTAAGATGAGGGAAATATTGTAGTTTTTTTACTTATTTCGGTCAATAAGTGCTTTTCAAACGTAACAATACTAGTACTAGGTACTACTTAATCCTGAATATGAAAAAATGGGAAGTGCTCAACCGAAACAAAAATCCATGTAATTAACGAGTTTAGTAACTGTCTTGCGCAGATGGGGCCCCGTAGTTTTTCACCGACATTTCCGGGATCTTTAAGCTCAGAAAACGTTTATTACTTTACACGGATTTAACTTGATATTTATTTACCTGAACCACGTCAAGGGGCTGGAAATAACGGTAAAAAAATATGAAAGCAAATAAATTCAATTATATTTCCTCTACTTGATAAAAATTTCACTGTTTTTTTTGGCCTTGTAAGATTATCGGTAGGTAACTCAACACTCCGACAGGTGCTCAAGCAATGACATAGGTACGTTTCGCATGCAAATTGATTTCAATTCCTTTCGCGTGCCCTTTCTGATACGTTAATTTGCCGCGCGTAGAATTGAGCGCGGAAATGTAGGTGCCAAATTGACCCCAAAGTGATCGACTGTGAAAGGCAGGAGAAGTTGATTCTCGGTGTAAATAAGTCTTACCTTTAAGATATTTTAGTCTGGAAGGTAATGAAGATGTTACCCACTACCTCCATTATCTGTTCTATTGATGGAGCTAGATATAATTTTTCTTCCCATCTTTACATTAAAATTACAAACAGTTATCGGTTCGTAATTTTAATGTAAAGATGGGAAGAAAAACTAGTGGAAATAGACCAATGAAGCCGCTATATCCTCCCTGATGATTTGCAAGGATGTGTGTTGTAAAATTAACGCTAACCAAGTGACGAAATGCATGAATCACATAAGCAGTAAATGATGTACAGTCAGCATCACATAGTTAGTAGCAGCCAAAGTAGTCAAATATATCGTAACACTTCCTTACTCGTATAGTAATAAAGACCTGTTCCGATATATATGGCTACTTTGGCTGCTACTAACTATATGATGCTGACTGCACCTACGTATAGTTTTCAGTTTGTGATTGATTACATACATCAGATATCTATTCGGTATTCACTGCAATTATAACATTATAATATGACGAATAATGTATACATTAAGCTATACCTATCGTATGAATTAGGATATCCTATTATAAAAATAAGATTAGTCACATCGCATGCGTAATGCGGTTTTCATCAAATTAATGAGAATCATACATTAGAAATTACTTATTATTTATTCTTTAAAACTAGCCTATCTATTGTTGCGCTAATCTTGGGATGACCTAACAATAACAACAACTATACTGGGGAAACACTATAGGGACGAGGACGAGCCACAATTCGTCGGTAAAACTCCTAATGATGAATTGGTTGGATACTCTGTGAACCCAATACGTCCCTACTCGATGGTAGCTGTTTATGTCAACAAGCTATTGTCTTTTAATTTTTGCCTTAGTGATAGTCCGTTGTAACGCTCTTGATTCCTAAATATACCACGCTAGCTGCCCACGCGGTTTCGCCCGCGTATTGCAAATAACAAAAAAAAAAGACCGGGTTGCACTCCGGGAGTGCCGGCAGAAGTGAAAGCTCAATGACATTGTAACAGTTTTTCGATCAGGTCACGTGTCCGTCTTACGAATTTTCAATCTCTCGAATCTTACGGTCACGTGACCTGTGGCGAGTTTAACAATTTTTCCCCATCACAAAAAGTGCACAGCGCCGCTAAAGAAGTTTTCACTTCAAAAAAATATATATATACCTATATAGCATATATAACCATCCAGAAGTCCATTTTACACGCAGGTGCAAGATTTTTTGAAACCGGATAAGCGGTTTCGGGAATAACCCATTACGTACAAACTCATAAACTTAAGGCTATAATCTCACAAACTTTTCTTCTTTATACCTATTTTTATTATACTAGATTATGCCGACAGTTACCGTTTCCTTTATAGCTAACTAAAGCCCATCAGAATTATTACTTTAAGGCTCGCTTGTTTCAAAAAGTCGGTAATCGTAAGTTGCATCCACATTACGTCCTGTGGTGGTAAACAATCACACGGGGTCGTTTGAACTTGGATACATGCCATACCAAAGGTTAAATCTGTTCGTATGGGAAATTTGACCTGTGAGATCACTACTGGCGCCATATTTAACGTTAATCGGTCAGTAATTTGTGGTTGGCGGAACCGGTACGGTCAGTAATTTGAGGCTATAAGATATAACACGACGCTATAAAAGTAGCATGGCTAAGATATACAAACCTGAAATATTTTAATGGACTCATCAATGAGTCAATACAATTAAAAATTGTATATACCTACTGACAGGGTCTCAGGGGCTCTCACGCTCCTCTCCTCCGATTTGCAAATTCACCTGAACGCGGCAGAACCGCTGAGGGCGTAACGCGAAACGAAAACGAACTTCGTTAGTGTATCTCCGTCTCTGTCGCATAACATAACTAGACGAAAGAGCACGTGCTACACGTTAGAGCAGGAAGGCATGATTTGAGTGGTTCTAACTCACACATCGGTTTTGTTAGATAGGGGATTTTCTGTGCGTAAGTTCTATTATATATGACACTGACCTTATAAGATCCAGCAGCGTATCCGACGTGAGCGTGTCCTTACTGAGGACTTTGGTGGTGGTGGTGTTCGGCTGCTGGTAGTTGGAGGAGCTGATGCCGGGCTTGATGGTGGTGACCAGTGCGATTCCCAGCATCACCGCGCACACCGTCGTCGTCATGTAGTACACGATGGCCCGGAGACCCACCCTGGGGAGGTGAGCACATTAATCAGATGGGGTTACAATACGGAACTCGTTACAGACGTCATGGAAGATTTCGACAAAAGAAAAGGTCATGTGCCTCACGTGCTACTTGTGCAATAAAATGAAAAATCTGAGTGTCTTCATTCAAATCTTGCGTGTCTCTTGGAACACCCTATAATAGTTGTGCAGTACGTTAAAAACTATATAGGTGGGGTTTTGCTTACAACAGATTATGTCTTTTCACGCCACTGCTCGGAAATGTGGCAAAAGATGGTCAGAAAACAGGCTTCAAAGCTGGAGTTAGTTGGACATCGCACGAACAGGCCAACTAGTGAACCTACTGAGTGAACTAACTGAGTCACAGCTCCCCCTAGATGGACTCGTCTCCTTCGAGGTCCTCACCTAGCGGCTCGGACCTCGAAACCACTCGTCTATCTATTGCCTACTTTCTAGCCTTTACGACCTTTTCTAGACTTTATGTACAATAACAGCACAACACTCACCTGCCAGACAAACTCAAATCCAACGATCCAATAGCCGACACGATGGACGACACCAGCAACGGTACGATCAGACACTTGAGCATCCTCAGGAACAGCTCTCCCGGGTACTGGAAGTACATAACTTCTCGCCGCGTGAACTCATGGCCGGAGGCTCGGAGGCCGCATCCTAGGAGCGTGCCGGAGACAACGCCGATCACCGTCAGGAGAGTCAGTAGGTTCTCCCGGAGGAAGCCGCGGATACCTCCTGTCGGTAGCGGCATGGTCGGTTCTGTAACAATCATAAATCCTGTAATGGGGCATACAGATTATGTGATTTTACCCCAATTTGTCAGTACAATATGTCAAAGTCATAATTGGGTCTAGCGTACAAATTTGACAATCCGACCACATGTGCATGCAATTTCTCAGTACAAGGCGTTTGACAGTTGGATCAGCAGCGCAACATGCCTCCAGATGATAGCAATTAGTCAGCTTCTGATAAATTGGGGCTGACAAATCATGACATGTATATACCCCATAAGGCTGGGCGTTCACCTAGGTGTCGCCATTTGTCTCGGCGTCAAATGGATGCATCAAACTTGACGTAATATTATCAATTCACGGGCGCGCCACCTAGCTGTCACATCACATGCTCCTAGTCGTGTGTATTGCGTCGACATTCACGCGCGGGATTGGTCTCGACGACCAGCTTTTTAAGATATAATCTGGTACAGACATCAAATCTACAAGCCGTGGAATCAAATCTGCGTCATTTCCATGGAGGGTGGAGTCCCACCCGGTAGACCACACGGTCCATTACTATGACTACGTTTTGTTCAAGCACTTGCGACTTAACTTAATGAGTAGTTATTATTTATATGCATCAGCCATGAGGTACTTCCCACTTTAATTACAATTAAATAAAATTTAAATATGACATTGGATAAGTACCGCAAAGTAATGAGCGATTCAAAGTAGGTCTAATCGTTCCGAATGCTGCCTTGCAAACTTCCTATTCTATTGACACTTTCTTATTATGGCCCCATATTCAAACAGCCCGCTTGATATGAAAGTGAAAGGTTAGGCGCCAGGTATAAACGTTACGCAATTAAAAATTTGATCTAGAGGACACTCAAATATTAATCCGCATACCAAAATGCAATGATAACTTAAATTTTCCAAAATCTAAATATTTAAAAATATTACAATCATTTGCGTTTTTTAGTTAGACATCGACACAATGTTTTGTGGTTAAAATAAAACTTATCTGTTCGGTTTCCGTCTCATTGGAGTCTAATTTTGAGTTTAATGCTCCCACAAAAATAATTAAGTAGGTAGCACCTACGCTGCCACTGCGTTGCCAACCTAGAAGGACTCAATGTGTAAGTGTGTAGGTATGTAATATAATAATATAAATCAATAGCTCCTCTGAATTATACGAACTTGTGTGCTAATTCAGCCTATTCACATTCCAATCAAGCTAAATCACAGTATGCGTCCGATACAACTGCACTGGTTTAATATTAGTCGGCTTGGCAGACGATGCCATGCGACACGTGGTTGATAAACTATTGTACTCCAATTAGTCCGGCTGTGATGGCCTGATGGCCAACGTTGGCCAAGCTTGGATATTGGCTGTATCCTAGTGCTATTGACCTTTAATTTATTTAGACAAAATGCTAATGCTATGCCTAGTTCGTTTTTGCCAAAAGTTCCGCGAGCGTGGGATATATTAAGTATTTGCATATCTATTAATGCCTATGTCAAATCTTGGAATTAGGTGTCGAAGTGGACCCGGGCTCCTAGGCTAGGGCACAACCGGGAACAACGCTAGGACACTTGAATTCATGGGGACTAAGAGAGCCGTATATTTACTTAATTTAATCGCACATTATGTTCTATATTATCGCAGGACACTAAACGGCCGTCAAAGCTGTATGACGTTTTTTATAACCATTTCTACTCAGGATCATAGATGAAAGTAACAATGTTGTCTATTTTCTCTCAAACATGTAATAAAATGTAGACGTTATTTTCCTTATATATTATAAATTATAATAGGACGCTACAGTAATGTACCTAGGTAGTGTAGGAAGCTACTATATCTGCACGTTTTTCTTTTATCCATGAGTAACTGAAAACCCATGAAATTTAGTAAATTTGAACTCCTTTGAAAGTGCGTTTTTTCCAGGGCACCATTCGATATACAAATGAAGGTGGCGTGTTTTCAATACGCCCCCTGTTTCATGTCGCTTATGTTACAATGACACAATAAATAAGAAAATACGCAGGAAAATGCCGTATTGGCCCAGTTGTAACATATTGTAATTACTAATGTTAAGTAGGGTACTTTTTAACGATGCTTGTGCGGATTGTACAGTCTAGTTCTCCAATATCTATACAGACAACAGACAACCTTTCAGAAATATCTACACATGTGTCTTATGTACTTGCACTTTAACACTTTCACTGCCAAACATTTCGTAGCGCGCATAGCCGATAGTATAAGAAAAAGACCGGGTTGCACTCCGGGAGTGCCGGCAGAAGTGAAAAATCAATAACATTGTAACAGTTTTTCGATCAGGTCACGTGCGTTGGCGGCGACGGGCCGGCTCGCCCGCCGCCGGCGGCGAACAAAATACCAATATGTTTTTGCCATTGCCAAATATTTTTCAAATCTTTATCTCTTTAGGAATAACGTCCAAATTCGAACTATTCGAATTTGCAAGAACAGCGGACGGCGGCGGTGAACAAAATATCAATTTGTTTTTGCCGTTGGTAAATATTTTTCAAAGCTTTATCTCTTTAGGAATAACGTCCAAATTCGAACTATTCGAATTTGCTCAATAGCAAAACGGTGAAGGACGCGTGAACAAAATTACAAATTTATTTGCAGAATATGCTATTGCAAAAAGTGTTTAACGGCTTTATACTCTTACGAATAGCGTTCAGTTTTCGGCTTTATACTCTTACGAATAGCGTTCAGTTTTGAATGAAGTCGAATCGGCTAGCAGCAAAATATAAAAGTTTGTGACCTCCTTCACATCGGACGTCACAAAAATCTGTCGCGTATTTAACAATTTTTCCCCATCCCAAAAAGTGCTCAGCGCCGCTAAAGAAGTTTTCACTTCAAAAACAAACCGGTCAAGTGCGAGTCTGACTCGCGCACCGAGGGTTCCGTACAAACTATAAGGTAAAGTAAATGTCCCAATATTTGTTAAATTAAATTACTTATTTGAACCCATCACAACAGAATTCAATTTCAAACAACGAATAACTTTTACACCAAGACCATCGAACTACCAAGACAATTGAATCGAGATTTTTTTTTTAGACCTGCTATTGAAATATACCCGTCCCAAGTCCCAACCCCATTAATTCTAGAAAAATCTTAACAGCGCGAAGTAGGAATGGGGTCAGCGCCATCTATCGGCCCCATTTGGTACTAACGTGCAAGGGCCAATCAGCTTAGTGATGTATGTTTATGTTTTAGCGATTATTGTTTATCACATGAACCGATCTCGATTACTTTTTTTTTATTTGCAAAAGAGTACTTCTATTATAGTCTTATAGGAATATCAAAACAACAAAATACTTATAAAGTTGATTAAATTGGAAATTTAACTAGGAAATGTTTTTTGAAAATATAACAAAAAATAAGCTAGATACAGAAAAAGTTATACTTTTCCAGTAATATTTATGTTTATCTTAATCACGAGTAATTATTAAAAATTTTCGCTTGGATAACTTCTAATATAGAAAAAGAAGAAAAACTGTTTTAAAATGTCCAACTCAAGCCCTTTCATATGATACCCCACTTGACCTAGTAACTAAACTTTGTTTTTTTTTTCCCCCTGTTATCCGTAATTTTAGATAGATATTAAAAATATATATTAAAATTTTTCATGTTCCATACACGTGGATTAATTTTCTTTAAAACTATTCCGAATTTCAAATGGATAGCATTAGTAATTCCTGAGATATTTAACTTTGTGACAGACAGACAGACAGACAGACAGAGGCGCACCATAAGGGTTCCGTTTTTACCTTACTGGTCCGGAACCCTAAAAAGACGGACAGACTTCAAGTGCTCTATAAGTGTTTTGTTGGAACAATTTCGGAACACTAGTCGTATTAAACGTTTATAGTGGAAACTTAAAGCACCGGGTTCCTGCCACTGAAAGTGGTAAAGATAAGTTGATTCACGATCGGATTACTATTTGCTTGCATTATTTCCTCTTAAATTTTAGTGTACAAATTCTGTGGAAAAATCTAAATTTCCCGGTATTCAGCTACAACAAGTTGGCGGGGCACGGCGGTGGGAGCTCAGTCCCCGCGCGGATGTTCTGCGGAAATCTTGATTTAGTGATATCGGGATCAGAGCTGTCCCCCCTGTCGCTCACACGCGTACGCGCACCAATCAGTGCCGCGCAGCGCCAATGCCAGCTTGCGAAAACTAACCTCAAACCTATAAGTTTACAATAGTGACTGACTCAAATTTATCATGGATGCAAGCTGACTCCGAGTCCCTTCAGAAACTTATTGAACCGAGGTAACGGGACGGTTGGATATGCTAAGCATCTATAGTATGGTTGACTCAAGACTTGAAAACTAACTAATGGAGCTAAATGTTTGCGCTGGATTCTCTACATGATTAAATACCTCATCGTTACACTTAGGTAGTAGGAGCATTCATAATCATAATGTTGACCAATCGGGGCTGACCGCAGAAATTCCATTCATATTAAGTAATTGATAGAAGGGGACATTTTTATGATATCACTTTTGTTTTATGCACAGATCTGGCGTTAAGGGGCTAGCCGAGGTTTTCATCGATTTATGACAAGTTTTGAATCGTATCTCCTACTTTTGCACTACAGATAGAATTAAAAATCAAACGGCTATCGGTTCTTCAATATTTTATCCCATTTTGGTCCACCGGATTTTGAAACAAATGAACACTTATTTTTTTATGATTATTTTAAACATTGTCTAAAAAACACTTACTTCGTAGTATTGACGTGAAAGATCTAACATATACGAAATCTACATATTTGGGATCGTCTGTGACGTCTCTAAAAACTGGTCTAGGGTGGGTCTAGGCTTTTCCTTTTAAACTAATTAACACAAAAGTTATGGCCAGAAAACCAGTTTTTTGGCCTAAAATTGTTCAACTTTGATGCCAAATATCTCGAAAACAATGAACTTTGAAGTAAATATGGGATACTATATTGCTTAAAGCCGTTGTTGTTAACGGCTACAAAAAACATTAGAACTAAGGGATTCAGATCGAAGGTCATTGGCGTATGGGAGCCCCTTAATTGTTTTTAATATATAGACATGAAGTGCTGATATGCCTCCTCTGCGCCGAAAACTCATTTATATGCGAATACGATGCAAACATTCCTAACCAAATCGAGTAAGTCACAATACCATGTTCCTCGTAGATTTCTTTACTAAACGTAACATAAAAGTGAACTCTTTCGGTAAACATGTGGGTCGCGAACTCGCGACTCCCAAAGGGGTGTTGCGTAGCCTTTTAAAATGGGTTACTCATATTTTTAAAATTAAAAAGATTGAAAAACACTGACCAAAAGGTCGGGAGGATTGTACAGTAGGTTTCGATTAGTTTCTCTCAATATCTAGTCCAAACTCCAAAGCTCTAAAAGAAGTGTCTTCAACCTTTTACTTATACTGATGGCTACTTTACGATATACCTACAACTATACCTACAATTTACAAATCGATGTTTAGACATCTTGAATCAGAATATCACGTTGTTGGTCCTTACATGTTGTTAATACGATTGTAGACACCTATAGGCATAGTGTAGAGTTAAAATCTGCGCAGGAGTTCTTAATGAATAGACAGTACTCGTAACAAAGAAGGAACTAAGCCGTAAAACTTTATGCGTCGACACGGATAGAAGAATTCATTGACATTGTTGAACCAGAACAAAGACGTATCTTACGCACAACACTCCTGAGTATAACAATTCGAAAAAAAACCGGTCAAGTGCCAGTCTGACTCGCGCACCGAGGGTTCCGTACAAACTATCAATTAACTTAAGGTAAAGTAAATGTCCCAATATTTGTTAAATTAAATTACTTATTTAACCCAACACAACAGAATTCAATAAAGACCATCGAACTACCAAGACAATTGAATCACGATCTTTTTTTTTGACCTGCTATTGAAATATACCCGTCTCAACCCCATTACTCGTAATAGAAAAATCTTAACAGCGCGAAGTAGGAATGGGGTCAGCGCCATCTATCGGCCCCATTTGGTACCAACGTGCAAGGGCAATCAGCTTAGTATGTATGTTGGTGTTTTAGCGAATATTGTTTATCACGTGAACCGATTTCGATTTTATTATTTTTATTTGAAAGAGAGTTCTTCTATTATAGTCTTATAGGAATTTCAAAACAAAAAAATATTTATAAAGTTGATTAGATTGCAAATTTAACTAGGAACTGATTTTTGAAAATAAAACAAAAATACGCTAGATACAGAAAAAGTTATACTTTTCCAGTAATATTCATGTTTATCTTAATCACAAGTAATTATTTCAAATTTTTCGCTTGTATAACTTCGGAGATAAGGGGGGGGGGGGGGAATGGGTTTTTTTTACATTTTCCTTCATAGATCAAAATTTTACCAATGTAGAAAAAAATAAACTGTTTTAAAATGTCCAACTCAAGCCCTCTCATATGATACCCCACTTGACCTAGTAACTTTGATTTTTTTCCCCCCCTCTTATCCGTAATTTTAGATAGATATTAAAAATATATATTAAATATTTTCATGTTCCATACACGTGGATTAACTTTCTTATTATTTATTATTATTATAAGGGTTCCGTTTTTACCTTATTGGTCCGGAACCCTAAAAACAAGAGTACCCTAAAATATTGGAACGAGTAGTGTACATACAGTTGTCGACATTTCTTGAAAGTAATAAAGTTCTTCCCACTTTTCAATCCGGTTTTCGCAAGTCTCATAGCACGACAACAGCACTCCTGGATGTGGTGGACAACATTTTAACAGAGCAAGATATGGGTCGTGGTACTATAATGACACTTCTCGATTTCTCACGTGCTTTTGATGCTATTAATACAAAGTTATTGCTATCCAAAATGAAATACTATGGCTTTGAGTTGGGGACAATTTCGTGGTTTTCTAGCTATCTTTATAGCCGTAGTCAAGTTGTTAAACTTAAGAACAACTGTGGTCTATATAAAAAGTCAAAACCATTGGCTGTATCCAGAGGAGTGCCACAAGGCTCAATACTGGGTCCACTTCTATTCATATTATATACAGCGGATGTCAGAGACGTTATAAAACATTGTAAGTTCCACCTATATGCTGACGATATTCAAATCTATACATCATTTAATCCAGCTGATACCGATGGGGCTGCTGATAAACTAAACGACGATTTAGAAAGTATTGCAGCTTGGTCCGACTCTAACTCATTGGTACTAAATCCCAGTAAATCTAAATTTATGATTTTTGGCTCTAAAAACCAGCTTAAACGGATACATAAACCAGCTGTTATCATATCGGGTGATGAAGTGGAGCGAGTACCTGAGGCGCGCAATTTAGGCATTACAATGGACGAGTCATTGCGTTTCGAGGGTCATATAGCTAATGTCGCCAAAGCTTCATTTTACAGGCTCAAGGTACTATACCGTATTCGTGACTACCTTAGTGTAGATTTGCGTGTTAAGTTATGCGATTCCCTGGTGCTTTCAAGGTTTGATTATGGGGATGTGGTATATGGCCCACGGCTATTGGCTTGTACGGACCGAATAGTGCAAAGGGTGCAAAACGCATGTGCGCGTTACTGTTTTGGTATCCCCCCGCGATCGCATGTGACCCCTTATCTGAACTCGGCGGGTATTCTCAAAATGACATACCGAAGAGAACTTCATCTGTCTTCCTTGTTGTTTGGTGTGGTAAAAACATCCGAGCCAGAGTATTTACATAAAAAGTTTACCTGGCGCTCAAACAGGTCCTCCTCACACGGCATCAGATCAGTCTGTCATGAATTGCTACCTCCACGTCACCATACCGCCGCTTTCCGAGGAAGTTTTAAATACACTGCCACTAAGTGCTGGAATAACATACCTCCACCACTCAAGAAATGTAATACCATCGGCAATTTCAAATTACATCTGAAACGATACCTTATGCAAATACAGCAGGCACTTCCTCCTGGCAGTCGAGCTGTGCCTTCATATATGTAATGACCCTAAGATTTAAATTCATATGTGTATTTATATTATAGTACCTAGTAAAATTAAAGTATTTTATTAATAATAATATTTAATATAATTATTTCTTTGGCCAAATACGTTAAAGTGCATATCCAAACGTACAATATTATTACCTACTCAAATTTCATTCCTACGACACAATATCACACACTCCGTATTCCGTCAAGTCAAACACACACACACACACACACACACACATACAAACACGTACACACTCACACACACGCGCACATACAAACTGAGACATTTCGTTCCCGACAAACAGCGAGCAATGTAAAATGGATTAACATAGTCACCAGGGTCTGCCTGAAAACCAGCGTTACAGTGGCCTTTCTACTGTAACACTATGCTGAGGCAAGCCCCTTTTTAACATCACATAATGATAACTGTAGGATTAATTTTAAATTTATATGTTAAGTCTACTTTTAAGGTTCCCATGTAACTTGAATTGTCATGTGATGTTGAATAAAGTTTTTCTATTCTATTCTATTCTATTCTAAGAGTATGTATATGTACTCCAAGATTATTTGTATTAAAGTCTCATCTGAAATTAATCCTCATTCGTGGACTGTGATGCTAGTTTTTTGGATGCTGTCAACCAATTGTCAAAAGTGTATTATGTCGGCTTGATGTCGGTGTAGAAAAGGGTTTTTTTATGCAATCGAACGAGTCTTGAATAATATTTTCACAAGCTTTAATTTCAATTTCTGAAGCTTTCATCGAAAGAAGGGAAATTCTATTAAAAACCTCGGTTGTCTATTTAGGTTCGTTATCTTTCCAGATTGCGGAGTTCTCGCTTGATGGAAATTGATTAAAATTGCCTCTGTAAATAGGTTACTCATGATTATGCGTTGGAAAAACATAGTTGCTTATTAGTGTATTTCAGAATATATACCTACAAATATCAAATAATAGATTTACTTATTTCGCGATATAAAATACAATATAAGTATGAATACATAATAAGGGATAAGTTTGCCTTTGTACAAATGTTCTTTTTGTATTTTCTGTTATTTACTTTGTTTCTTTTTTCGTGCAATAAAATGAATATTACTGTATACATATCAAAATTATAAGAATGAATTATATTCAGAGCAATGAAGCGTAGTTGCAGTGTCAAAGAAGCAACCGGATGGCTTGCGGTATTTGAGCAACCCGAACCGGGCCAACTTGGACTGAGCAAATATAGAAAAAAAAAAAAAAATTTTACTGTCGCGAGACAGCCGATTGAAACAGCGGTTGCCTAAAAGTGTGTACGCTGTTTATATAATGAAATGCAGTTTCAATCGAATACCTTACGACAATTTTTTTTCATCCCCTTTCAATTTCCGTTTCAGTCCAAGTTGGCTCAGTTCGGGTTGCACAGGGCGGTTTCACAACGCTTCGGAAGCTCAAATACCACGAGCCATCCGGTTGCCTCTCGGACACTGAAACTACGCGTCATTGCTTTAACTAATATGAAAGTGCAGCTTATCCCCGAAAACAGATAATAAAAGGTAGTTTGTATGTAGGAGACAATCTCCGGAATTACTCATCCGATTACAAAGATTATTTTATGACAAAGGTTATATATATATTATGCCGTGGCTTCGCTTGCGTTAATACGCAGGAACCGCGCGGGCAACTAGTTACTACACACTTTAATACTTTCACTGCCAGGAACCCGCCTAGCGGGCGCCTATGTCGTGGTCGCTTCACGCTACAAACGGACAAATCCACGGGATCGGCTACGAGCGTAGCGCGTAGCGATTCTTGGCAGCAGTGTGTGGAATGTGTGAACTTTCGCTGCCAAGAATCGCTACGCGCTACGCTCGTAGCCGATCCCGTTGATTTGTCCGTTTGTAGCGGAGAGCGACTACGGCGTAGGCACCCGCTAGGCGGGTTCCTGCGGCGCTACCACGAACTTCGAAAGTCGAAGTTTGTAATACATGCATCCCTGTCACTCGAGTTAGGAAGTGCGATAGAGATGGAAATACCCAAACTTCGACTTTCGAAGTTCGTGGTAGCGCCGCTGGCAGCGGAAGTGTGAACTGCCAGGAACCTGTTAAGCGGGTGATCTGCTCATAGGCGCTTTCTTCTACACGCCCATTTCCACATGTAGTATTTCCAGTGTGTAGCGGCGTACGTAGCGCTAGGAAATTGTTGGCAGTGAATGTAAATTAGCGCATCGCAGTTCAGTTTGAAGCGCAATAGCGCGATGTTGCCGGTGCTTATCCTCTCTTGTGCCACTTCGCGCCCGAACTAAAAGACTCGTCGACCTACATCGCGTGTAATATTGCGCTGGTTAAATACACCTTCAAACTATACAACTTTGTTCTAGAGGGTAAAATGTCTTCTAGTATGAAACCCACTAATACAAAATTAGATGTTGAATACATTGAATTAGTTACTGTTACTACCTACGCTGGTTTTCGGTGGGTTTTACAAACCAGGAGAGAAAGTAGCATCTCATCATCCTCCTAGCGTTATTCCCGGTTGTGCCCTAAAGGCACCTAATCCCAAGATTTGGCATAGGCACCAATTTTACGAAAGCGACTGCTATCTGGCCTTCCATCCCAGAGGGAAAATTAGACCTTATTGTGGGATTAGACCGGTTTCCTCACGATTTCTTCCTTCACCGAAAAGCCGCAGTCAAGGGGCTCCTAGCTCCCAATGACCTTCGATCTGTAACTGTCGGTTTTTTCGTGTTTTTTTTGGCTTATCGTATTAACAACAACGTGGTTTACCGAAATAGTATCCCATATTTACATCAAAACTCACAGTTTTCGGGATATATGGCACCAAACTTTTTTGGACGTAACTATTGTGAAAATGAGTTAAAAATAAAAATCTCTCGTGGGTTTTTAGAGACGTCAATAAGGAACAGTTATATCTAGATTTTATATATAAAAGTGCATAAACAACATACTAATATCGAAAACGGAGCTTTTTTGGACCATGTTCGAATTAATCCTTAAAAAAAATGTTAATTATTAAAAAAAAACTCGTGCGAATGTAGATAAAGGATTGAAGAACTGATAAGGGTTTGTGCCATAAATATATGTATAGTTTTGACGGAGGAATATCAACTCAAAACTCGTCAAAATTAGCCAAAAAGCACGTGAAGCCCCTTAAATATTAAATGATATTTTGTACATAAGTTTTATGAAAAAACCCAGTCGTAGCACTGCCGGGTCCGGGTTTCGAACCCAGGACCTCCAGATTGAAAGTCGCGTGCCTTACCGCTCAGCTAGTGGCTACAGGAGCCATGGTAAGATAAGATAAGATCATTTATTTCATGATAAGAAATTACAGTAGATAGTAGCATGATAGTGGAAAATTGGATATCATTCATCCCCCCACATCGCCTTCTTGCAACAAAAAAACGAACACTGAAGTATGATTTACCTTACTAGTAACGTCTACTTTCCCCACAGGGTTGGGGGGTCAGGTAGCAATCACTTCCACACAAGTGCCACGTCAATCTTGGCGTTACGTTGTTTAGTAGTCAAACCCCGGGTTCCTCTAGGATACCACTAAGACGACTTTAGAAATTAACCAATTCAAGGCCCATGACCCACATATGAGTCCAACGTAGGGCGCCAATGTTAACCTGACGGCCGCAAGTGAACTTTGTCGATCTGGATTCTGCATTAAACTGAACCGTGAGGATAAAGCTGCGCACTGGCAACTGGAATTTAAATTGATATTTTAAATCTGAATAATGATTGATGCCAGAAAAGTATCCAGATAGTTTGTGTGTAACGTTCCGTTAAGTTACGGTACTGCTACGGTAGCCTAATAGTGGCTCAGGCATGCGGCGGTCAAGCGGCTGTCGTGGATGAATGAGTTTTCCGGAACTTACCAACGGAATATTTCCCAAAAACATCGTGAGGAAACCGGTCTAATTCCAATAAGGTATTTTCTTCCCTCTATGTTGGAAGGTCAGAGTTGCTTTCGTAAAACTAGTGCCTATGCCAGATCTTGGGATTAGGGGACAATGCGGACCCCGGGCTCCTTTAGGGGCACAACCGGAAATAACGTTAGGAGGATGATGATCCATTACACGCATTTTTAACACGTGGCGTTGCGTTGCATGGCCTAGAATGGGTAAATGTATGAAAGTAGGTGCTGTGTTGAAACAGTTTTCCGGAGGATTACTTCATTTAAAACAACGATTGAAATACTTGTAAAGTTGCTGAAACTCGGCTGAAGGTTAGTCTCAACAAGTAAATCGCCGCAAACCACTTGTTGAGGACACGCCCCTCGGGCGAGACCACGCGGATGGGAGGAGCGAGGTGGTTGTTTTGTAAAAGGTAAATTGCAAAAGTTTGTACTTTCCAATAGTTTGAGAGACATGATATATATATATAAGTCTATTTATTTAACCTATTCAGCATCAATGCCTCGTGCCTCAGAAAGTTTTTCGCTATAGATATAAATAAATAAATAAATAAATATTTGGGGACAATCTTACACAAATCGACCTAGTCCCAAACTAAGCAAAGCTTGTACTATGGGTACTAGACGACGATATATATACTTATATAGATAAATGAATACTTAAATACATAGAAAACATCCATGACTCAGGAACAAATATTTATGCTCATCACACAAATGAATGCCCTTACCGGGATTCGAACCCAGGACCTCCGGCTTCGTAGGCAGGGTCACTACCAACTAGGCTACAGAGGTCGTGGGTATAAGGACTTGAACACTTTCACTGCCAGGATCCCGCATAGTTGGCGCCGTAGGCGCTTTCCGCTACATACGGGTAACCCACTGGATCAACTACGAGCGTAGCGCGTAGCGATTCTTGGCGAACCTGCTTGCTGCGGACTAAGGCGCAGCGCTACGAGCGTAGCGTGGCTTCGAATAGGTTAGTAGCCAAACTCTACGATGTCTCGGTATTAACACATTCACTGCCAAGAATCGCTACGCGCTACGCTCGTATCCGATCTAGTGGTTTTTCTAGTAGGTAGTTATGTAGCGGAAAGCGACTACGGTGTAGGCGGGCGCCCCCTGGGTTTCTGGCAGTGAAAGTGTTAATGCAATTATCGTTTTCCTAAGACAAAGTAAGTGAACAAAGTGTCATATATAAACATGTAACTTTCAAATGTATTTAAAGGATCGAACGCATCACTCGCCAACAAACTGTGAACACAGTTTGGCGAATTAAAATGTGGAGGTAATTTTTTGTCTAATAAATAATAATAATAATGTCTAATAGATTTATCCCACATTCGAGACGGATCATGGATTTGTAACACTGCGAAATTTAACAGCGACGCTACTCCGTCGAGTCGTGGCTACCATATCGAACGGATATCACTGGTTGCCAAGTCGAACCACGTTAGGACTAAGTGAACTATGTATATCTTAGTTAAATCTCTCATACTTCAGTTATGTCTCTCAAACCCACGCCTATCCGAAATTGAACTAGTTATAAGTTCAAGGGATTAGAAAGTATCAACGCAAACCCGCTGCCGCTTACACCAAACGCCGCAATTTGCCGCCAAAAGTGTAAGCGAGTTTCAAAAGACTTAACGAAGCACTCGGTGCCGCTTGACGCGCTCGAGGGCTCAATTAACCGCTTGAGTCCGCCACTACAGGCGCCAGGGTTGCCCACTTGGCTTCTCATTCGGCCGAGGCACTTCTTCAGGACGAGGCTTGTAAGTTGGTACTCGCTTTGGTTTGTCAGCGATGGTGGATTATGATTGCTGAGCACAGGCATTGGCAAATTATTGAATGGTACCTCGTTTCGTTCGCGTTTTGTTCGAGTATAAATTATAGCTTTTACATTACGTATTGTGATGTGCTATGTTATTAAAAAGTTTCATCAAGTTCGTTTCGTTAGTTTTTACGTGAAAAAGAAACAAAACGAAAAAAAAGCGTGTAATAATATCAATAATCATCAATCCGCAAGTACTATAATAATTTAATAATTTATTTCATTTATTCAGATAACTTAGATCCACCTGGTAGTACTATGGTCTATATTTATTGCGAAGCCTTAATTTGTATTAGAACTGTATGTACTATAAAAAAAAAGTTACTTGGGTTTTGCACTGTTAACTTGAAGACCAGTGAATCAGAAATTGTCTTCGGATCTGTGCACGGACGTTATAAGTGCAGTTAGTGGTGTCGTAGACAATCAATGAATGGATTAATAGGTAGGGGCCACTCCTCGTGGCGCCCACGCGCCTTTTAAAAGGCCGTGTCAGTTGATGAAAATTCAAATTAATTCCATGCAAGAGTAAACTTCAAATTTCACTGTTCGTTTTTGCGTGCTGGGCGCCACGAGGTTAACACTATCCTGTCTTTAACACTTTAAAAGTAGTTCTGTCGGGTAATTAAATGTTGTATCTCCATGTGCTGACACGATATAGTCGTACTAGTTATCCGCGTGCGTCCTTAATACGAGTAACCGTGCTTGGTGCAATCCGCACCGCAGCCCCAAATATTATTATAAATAAATATTGTTAGACCTGTGAGCGTTAATCTCATTCTATATCATCGAATTTTTCTTCACTTATAAGAACGGAAACCTAATTAAAAATGGCGGACGGAGCTTTCGCTAGGGCTGCGCGAGGCGTAATTTGCGCAACGAGCGCTTCCGGCGCACGCGGCTTAGTGTGGACACGGCGCCGCTACGGATATCACCGGCTACGTATATTCGACTAGGGAACTAAAATAAGCAACTTGTTAATCCGTCAACTCGTCACCGCTGCGCCAGAGACGGATATTAGTACTAAGCCTAGCAAAGAACGATTTAATTTTTAGATATACTCGTAGGTACATGTAAGAAAGTAGATAAGCCCCATAATATTTGAGGACTTGCGTCGATTCCACAAGGATCACCTTTGACACTTCATTAGTTGCTATTTCAACAGAATCTTATCAGAATATGTGACGTACTTTTGTACTTTTAAGTACATAATTGAGGATTCCATAAGTCATCTGTGGTCTTCATCGTCAATTCCACTCCACCAAATTTATGATGTCCGGGTGTAAATACGCGAGTTATAATAGAAAATACCAAAATCACTACACGCGTGCCTAATATAATTGAGGAGTTCCCTCAATTCCTGATGGATCCCATCATCCAACTGATTTTTTGAAGAAAATGGGACCCACCTGGAAGCATATACTTAAAAACATAAAAAAAATATTTACGAATCGGCTCATCAATGCAATGACGGAGAATCTCGTTTTTTTAAAGTCGGTTAAAAATACTTAACGTATGTAAGCGTTAAGTATTTTTCTCTTCAACTTGTTCTACACTTTTCTTAATCAAAAGCACTTGGCGGGCAGATTATTTCATCATCATCTACGGTACTATAGCGTTCCAAAAAGGTATTAGGTATAATCAACAATTCTCGTCTGAATGGAACCTGGCGAGGACTGATGTTGAATAACCCGTTAAAATGTACCTATACATATACTACCTACCTAATTGTCTCAAAAAGTTACCAATCAGCAATAACAAAATTTGTTATTGCTGATTGGTTACTGTTATTTTAATGACAATTCTAAATGGAGGTTAAACTACAGTTCAATTGTTAACAAAACTACTGAACGTTGACTATTAAAATATCGATGCGTATCTATACTATTCTTTCCCGCGCGAGATTTCCTATCTGTCGTTCGCAAATTAGGTACGACGTTCAACACCCATTCAGTGGAACGAAAATGGTCTATTACTTTAAGCGCACTCGTTATCCTTAAACGGCTATTATTTTAACCTTTATATCTCACGTTTAATCGCGAATCTTTGTTAAGAACAAACAATGAAGCTTACGATCAATTGCGTCTTTGTCAAATCGGAAGTTGCGTTGCAAATAAGTATAAGGGCCTATGAACGCCGCGTTTTTTAAACGCGCCGTCGTCGCGCGTTCGTGTAATTCACGTAATTAATTAAATCTAGTATTAAGTATTAGCTTTTATACTTTTTCGTATTCATTTTGTTTTATTGCCATTCGGTATTCTGTGTTATCTCGTATGTAGTGCAATAAAAGTTCCATGCGAACCAGTGTATTTTATGTATTACATTTAATTTGAAATGTGTCTGACCGCCCCCTTTTCATAGGAGCAGTAAACTGTTTTTTTCACCTCACTAAATGTGATAGCTATTTGACTGCGTCTGTGTGAACCCGTTCAAGAAAAATCATGAAAATATAATGTATTCATACAAATGACTCTATTAGGTATGCATTTTCTAGAAATTTATATAGCGTAGTATCTGATACGAAAAAAACTACTCAGCCATCATAGGGAATACTATTGTTTAAAAATTAAAGTTCTCACCAAAAGAATGAAAGAAAATGTTTATGAAAATTCCTTTAAATGGATCTTTTTTATCGAACTACGTGCAATCTTATGTACCTTTGCTAGTATTCGACACGCACCAAAGTTATTTATCCGCGGCATCAATAATTATAAATTAATTGGTACAGACAGCTACATCGCAATCGCAACAATATTTTGAGATTGTCAAACAGTCCCATCCACAAAAAAAATCCTTTGTTTACCATCACTCAACAAGTGTTTACCAAACAAAACATAAAAAACCATAAAGCTAACCTCAAATAACTCACCGTACTAAAACTTCAGTCCAATATCACACCACCTAAACGAAACACAGCATTACCGAAAACGTGTGATCGGGAGTCGCGGTGCGGCGCGCGCGCTTATCGCCCGACAGCTGGCGAGTGACTGAGGTCTCGAGGACCTCGGGTCCTGAGGGACCCGTACGGGGGGAGGGGGGGTGCGATTGATCTGCCCATCCGGCCGCGCGTCCTGAATGAAACCGCCCTCGTCCTACGGAGTACTACGGGTACCGTACTGATTACCGCTAGGACTTTAGTACGGCTGTACTCGTGTAGGTACTTAGTTACTCAGTTGGCTCGGTGGCCCGAAATGAATCATGGCCTCCGACACGAGTTTGCCATTACTAATGCACTAAAGAAAATTTCATGACGGAGGGACTTTTCTTATTATTTCCCTGTCGTTACTTATTTATACATCTAATCGAACAACTTTGATAACTAAAGAAAAATCAGTAACTGAGGTTTTCATTTTCGTATTTACTTACTTATAGAAAATTAAAATGTATTACTTGGATCTATTTGTTTATTTTTGTTCTATAAACAAATGCTTTATAGGTTAAAATAAATGATCCGAAATTAAGTAGTATTTTCATTATCACTGGAAAAACTCGCTTTGCTATCTTTAAGTACGAGTATATGCTTCAAATATTTGAACAGTTCTGTCGATTATTCGTGGACCATTCGATACAAAAAGATGTTTTTCAAATTAAATTTACTTTAATTTTATATTTAACAATATTTAAACTCTATACCACCTTTTATTTACATGAAGCATTAAGACTTTGAGTAAACAAATACTCGATTGAAAAAACACTTGACTATTAAATTATATTTATTAAATTAGATATTCACCCGTTATTCTTATTACAATTATTATCGATGTTCAGAATATTTATTTCTATAAGTTTATCCGTTAGCAAATAAAGACTTAGAAATTCTATTCCGTAATCGTTAGCTTGTCCGAATTTATGAAAATACTAGCTTCTGCCCGCGACTCCGTCCGCGTGGAACTCGTTTATATCGCAGCTCCATAAAAACTTTTACCCCCTCATTTCACCCCCTTAGGGGATGATTACGGGGATAAAAACTATCCTGTGTTACTCTCCATCCCTTCAACTATCTCCACTAAAAAAATCACGTCAATTCGTCGCCCCGTTTTGCCGTGAAAGACGGACAAACAAACAAACACACACATACACTTTCGCATTTATAATATTAGTAAGTATGGATAGTCGTAAGGACGTTGATTCTCACTTATGTGAGGTCTTTGTACACTAAATAGTCGTCAGTCTCAGAAAAAGTTTTAAATTTTTCATTGGAGAGACAACGGTGTCGTTTTGGCTCGTCTCATTAGTTTTTCGATTAATTTCTATTTCATTTCACTGTGTATTTCTCATTCGTGTTTTGTTCGTCTTGTTCGCTATCCGACATTGTGCAAAAATCATTCGTACGCTTCCTTTTCCGTAAACTCTATGGGTATTATCCGAATCTTTATCCAACTCTCTTTATACTAGGATTGGTAAACTATACTTCTCTAGAGTGCTGAAGGAATTTGGCCCTCATAAAATACTTCTTTCGTTTAATACGCGGCGAGATTAGTAGCCCTTCTTTGTTATCCGTAATTTCACTCCAAGTGCGTCCTATCCCCAGTATTCAACTCCGGCCCCGTCGCCGCATTCTATTCGCTGTCCCGGCGGCACGAACTCGTGCTCTCACACTCACCACTGCACCATGCCTTGTCTCTTCTCAATGATATACTGGACAGCGACAGCAAACTGGATATGTTCCACAGCACGGAATCTCAATTTCTCTCGACTAGCAGCCGATATTTGGAGTCTATTACGGCTTCAAGTTCCATACTTTATTGATATCTACTGTATTGTATGGACCTAAGCACCTTATTGTATAATATCCTCCTGTATAATTAACATGCATAGCTTGTCTGTTAGTGTTAATTAAGGGTTTATAAATAAATTGTCTTTTTTGGTCAAATTATGTCATTAGTAATAAGTCTTAAGTATTCGTTTTCATCACGATCTCCCTTGATCCTCATTCATCTTTTTCGTTTTAAGTAAGAATTCGCTAATATCATACCGTTTTTACAATTTTCGTTTTTACTTATGAAGGACTAGCTTCCGCCCACAACTCCGTTGGCGTGAAACTCGTTTATATCGTGGATCCATACAAATTTTCGCCCCCCATTTCACCCCATTAGGAGGTGATTTCCGGGATAAAAGCGATCCTGTCCCAAATTTCATCTAAATCGGTTCAGCGGTATTAGCGTGAAGGGGTAACAACCAGACAGACAGACAGACAAACAGAAACATTTTTGCATTTATAATATGAGTATGGATGTCTATTAATAAAGGAGTCTTTAAAATGACTCATAAATGCATTCGCATCGCATACATGTAGATGATACTAATTAATAACGATTAAGATGTTAAATGCAGATGTATCAAATATCAGTTTACTAGGAACACAGCAGTAGGCAGTTCCTTTTCTATATAATTTCATGCGAGTCACTAGTTAATACGATCAATGGAGGTCCCATTCTTACTTGACTACGCAACAGCAAATCCATCAATTTCCCCGCTTTTCAAAGCAGTGTATAGTCGTATATCGGAAAACCCGCCATAATTGTAAACCGTTTCTTCGTAGCGCGCTACGCAGGCTACGACACGTAGACGCCTACGCTACCTTCGTAGCCTTATCGTGCGCGGCGAATATCAAACTGATACAAATACATTGCACTGAGGTAAACAGTACCCCAGATTGAATTCGAATTGAATTTGGATGGAACTTTGCTATATTGAACGGGAGGCCAATTAGACACTTACATTTCGTATACTACTTTAACACTTTCATTGCCTAAATAAATAAATTAAAAAAAAAAAAAAATAATTGCTACGCGCTATGCTCGTAGCCGATCCCGTGGTTTTCCTCGTATGTAGCGGAAAGCGACTACGACGGTCTGACGCATATGTGTCGTCATGGGCCCTGAATGGGTTAATACCAAAGTCTATCCCGCGCTCCGTCTGACACGTTAGCTTGACGAGCGAGGCTGCGAGCGCAAATCGTTTCTATCAAAACTGAATGCGACGTGCATCTTTCTTGTCGGTCGTCAGACCCCGTATCATGGTCGGCTTTATCACACGATAAGTGACAAGATAGATCGTCCGTCACTGGCTGACACCGTTCAATAGAACGAGACGGACGCTCTATCTTGTCACTTATCGCGTGATAAGGCCGTCCATGGTACGGGGTCAGAGCTATAAATAAATTCTATCGTTCTCGAGAAAGAAGCGTCCCTCTTGTGTAGGAATAGCGTACCATTAGCGTGGGTTGGACCAAACCGTCTGTAATCGTAAGCGTTGTTCGTTAAAATCTGAATACTTATATGAAAAGTTTGACAAGTTTCTATGGAGTATGACAGCCGGCGGCGCCATATTTAAGGCGGGTGCATTGGAAATTATCGCATGCTTTGAAACGCCGTTCTGACTAGATTAAGGTTTAAGGTTTAAGATCATTTAATCTCATAAAGAATTTTACAATTCACTTACATGAGATAAACACATAATTAAAAACAAAAAATTGTTCTGAGTGCACAAAGACACTAAAACTATTAAGTAAAAAAGGGTACTTGCACATAACATAATGATCGAGTGCCGCTCGCACTGCATTAAGAAACAAGAAGCAGATTAAGAAACAATAAGGTCTGATTTTCATATATATGATTCTTGACTATATGATTGTTCATCTGATTTTATGGATACATGATTGCTTAACATTTCCTCGATAGAAAAAAAACCCAAATTTGGGTCTGTATTTTCCTTTTTTTACTCAGCCTACTCAAACGATACATTATTTTATGTTATGACACAATCAAGTAAATACTATAGTATTTTATCTCATCTAAAATCTCACTATATGAAATTTTAATAAACCTTCACTAAGTTAGGTATTTATCGAAATTTGTCCAAAACAGCGATTCCCGAAGAGTGTTACATCTCTTTTTTCTCGTGGGCGGAAGGCATCAGCGTGTCTCTGTCTAGGGGGCGTGTACGACTCAAATCAAGGCATCCCCTTAACGTTGATCGGGCTGTAATCGTATGTTGGTGCAAGCCTCCCTCACACTAATGATAGCGTAAACGCATACCCAGATTAGCACATACATAAATGGGTCATTGTCAGTCAGTAAAACAAAAATCGTCTCTTCGGTGGGCAATAGTTAAGGGCTTATGTTTATATATAATATGTTTTTATCGCATAGAATTATAGAAGAGGCGACGCCGTTTATGCGGATTCAGAGTTCAACCAAAAATTAGGCTTTCAAGCCCTTAACTTTGGCAATGTCCACCGAAAAGACGCGCACCTAAATCTGACAATGACCCAAATAAGAATAGTAATGATTAGCATCAGTTCTAGTATCTTGTGACCCACTTCCAGAGCATATCTTAAGGAATTTTCGGAAAGCTTATGGGTCGAAACTGACATTTGAAATTCGTATTTCAATATGACGTCAGAGTTGCACTCGCACGCCAAAATATGTCGGAACGTGCTTACACACACACAGCACGTCTATCATGAGACGGCCGCGAAATACTCTCGCTTTTTCTCGCACTATCCGTCTCTCTCTTATTAGAACACTCAGAACAAGAGGTATAGTGCGAGAAAAATCGAGAGCATATCGCGGCCGTCTCATGATAGACGTGCTGACCCCGTATCATGGTCGGCCTTATCACACGATAAGTGATAGGATAAAGCGTCCGTCACTGGCTCACACCGTTGGATAGAACGAGACGACGCTCCTATCTTGTCACTTATCGCATGATAAGGCCGACCATGATACGGGGTATGCTGACAGAACTGTCATGTTTGTTAGAGCCGTGATACAGCAACTGATCTAAATCTGGTAGGTGAGGTAGGTATTCCATTGTTTATAACGATGGATGATTTGACATCAGTTTTTCATTTGTTTGGTGGACACTGTTTTAAAATAAATGAATCTGACAGTTCATAATAGGCCTGTTTAAAAGTTGATTGTCCTCGTAATCAAATTAAAATGAATACAAGTGTCTGACCGACCCCCAGCACGAATATCACAAGACGGCGCGCGAGCTCTCTCGATTTTTCTCGCACTATCCGTCTCTCTCTTATTAGACAACTTAGAAAGAGAGGTATAGTGCAAGAAAAATCTAGAGAACTACATACACTCAGAGGCAATGAAAACGGGTCACTTCCCATGGATTACTTTACAAAGTGACCCGTTTTCATTGCCTCTGAGGTAGCGTACCTTCATAGTTCACATTGGGAATTACACTCAGAGGCAATGAAAACGGGTCACTTTGTAAAGTAATCCATGGTAAGTGACCCGTTTTCATTGCCTCTGAGTGTAGATTAAAAGTTTAAAACAACCCCGTCACAACAAATAGCTAAGAACCATCTTGACAAAACACGTTTAAAAACAAAACCCCACTCAGATCGGTTCATCCGTTTATGAGCTACGGAGCTACAGACAGACATAAACTGACATTTTAAACTTATAACTCCCCACGTTTGCAACTCTGGTTAAATAGGATAGATAGGACCAATTGTAGATCTAAAGATAGATCAGTAGTAAGGTACGCGACTTTTTAACCCAGAGGTCGTAGGTTCGGATCCCGGCTAGATGTCTAAGGGCTCAAGCCCTAAAGGGCACAACTGGGAAAACCGTTAGGTGGATCATGAGGACAAATTGCACATAGTTATGGATCCAGTGTCAGACGTCCTCGTTTTAATAGCGATGATCAGATCGCCACCTCCCCCATTAATAACGATTAGCACTAATTAGGCCGACCTTACACAACGAGCTACATCCGACACCTAAATACCTAATCCGTTCAATGTCGCGCTAATCTAGCCATCCGTTTCCTAAAATGCAGAATTCGCGTGCAATTAGTATTTTGGTGACAGGATGTTATAATGTACATTTTTTTATATGAAGATATGTTTTTTTTTAATTATTCGCCACGAGCGGGATTTGAACCCGCGACGCCTGCAAACCGTCCATTGCTCTTATCCAACTGAGCTACCGTGGGCCCGCTAGTGGCGACGAATCTTTCAATCCCTTCACTCTTCTAATTACACCTGAGGGAGGCTCGTAGTGACATTTACCGCGAAGTTACTACAACTTCTGAAACGGCACCAACGTCTCAAGCATGAACCTATAATTACTACGGACAGGCTATGGTAATAATAATACCACGTGCGAGCGAGCTGGTAGCATACAAATCTCGATAAGTGTGACAGACAGAGATATATCATTCGTTATCCTTGTCATAGTTCCACTTTTTTTCTATTTGGCACAACAGTTGTGGCATACAATGCTGTCAATGCTCGCGCGTGGCTGCATACGAATCCGAAATATTTAATATTATTGTGAATAAAATAGTGTCCTAGAAGTAATTTACGCACGATAAGGTATCTCGTGTTCCGTCTGTGCCAAGAAAATGGTTAATTGTTGCGTGCTTGGCTGTAAAAGCCGGTCGGAACAATGTGATGAAAATATAACCTTTCACACGTAAGTAGAACATCTTTCACTTTTCTGTATACGCAATACGTAAAAATAGCATGGTAAAATTACATTACGCTCAAAATCTTGTAAAATTTGACGATTACAATAGAAATAACATCATTGTTTACATTGTACAAGAGAATATTTGTTGACAAATTATCCGCCCAAATTACGTAGGTTGTTTATGGTAAGCTGCGAGAGGTGTTAGAATGTCTTCTCGATTTAGCTTCTTTGCAATCATTTTAGGGATACCAGCCAATACAACTTAAAAATACCCGATTTCTCGGGTAATTTATACTCTAACAAAATTCTCGTACTTGTTATTACATAACATTCGTATATAATGGATGGGATCTATTCTTATATACGTATATTTACTCTGTACTCATAATAAAGATAAGCTTTTATGTAGCTTGTAATCTCGGACTGTTCATCCGATTTCAAAAATTCTTTCATCTGGCTTTATTTAATCCTGCATCTGCGTTTCCGCTTGTGTTCTTTCTACTACGCGGGTGGAGAGGAGACGCGTGGACAGCTAGTAATAAGTAAAGACGATCGACGGTTTAGAATGAATCATAATTCTCTATAAGCCCTATGCTTGAAAAATTTTATGTAAAATAATATGGTTTTTTTTTCTAGGTTTCCACTAAGTGAGGATGCGCGTGCGCGTAGTATTTGGGTTAAGGCTACATATATATATTTGTGATCGCATTCTCGAAAACAGTTCTTACGATTTTGATGGCATTTGCAGTATAGGGGTTTATGGGGGCAAAAAATCTATCTCATCATCATATCAGCCGAAATGACCGATCCTGCGCCATCCGCATCCAGCGGACTCCCGCGACCTTTGCCAGTCAACCTTGTAGGGGGCCTCCCACGCTGTGCCTCATAAAAAAAATCGATCTAGCTAGGTCTCATATCTGGGAAAAATCGTTCTCAACATATGTTTACCCGAGCAGAGCTCTTTATCATTAATCTGTAATAATTTGAATATTTGAATAGTAAATGTTTTTTAATATGGTTGTGTCTCATTTCGATATTTAGTGTCATTATTTTTCCGCCTTAAGCCTGCATCGCGGTCAATAGTAAATTTTACAGCTAATGACAAGTTTACCATTGATCGCCGCGGCCAGGCCGCGCCAGTCTGTGAGAGACTTTAAGCCTCTCACAGACAGGCGCGGCCTGCGGTGGCGGTCAATAGTAAATTTGACACTAACTGTCAAGTTTACTATGAACCGCCACCGCAGGCCGCGCCAGTGTGATTCAGGCTTTATGATAATTAAGTAGATCAGCACGGCTATCATAGGACGCCCCGCGAGCTGTGTCGCGGCGAGGTAGACTGTCCGTCTCTTTCTAGTTAGAACGATTAGAAAGAGACGGATAGTCTACCTCGCCGCAACACAGCTCGCGGGCGTCCTGTCATAACTATGCTGATAAGAAACTACCAGGTAAGCCGCTTGCACAAGGACTATTAATTACCTACATGTCATGTTCTGTTACTAGAATCATATTTCATGTTATTAAGCTGAATATTACTAGTGGTTGCGAACAGAGCGCCTGCTAGGCAGTGAATGTGTGTAAAGCTTCAGTAAAAACTACTTACAATAAAAGCGCATATTTAAAATAAACATATGGAAGCGATGGGGTTATTTTTAGTTACATGGCCACCCCACGGGAATCATCTACTTTGTTGCCGTCCCTCATTGTGGCGACACTTACGTCGCCTCTGTAGGTATATACTCTAAGGTCTCAAGTTATAGCTATAGTTAAAACATACATAGCTATAATGAATTTAAAAGGAAAACTATCACGGCTAAGTAGGCGCAACTAGTTACCGAGTAATAGTCGACCAACTTAAAATGTAGGTACATAGAAAGGCCAACTTTCGTACAAATTTCGTGCGTGTCGATGTAACTAAAGGCGGTACACGGGCAATTTTTCGGGCAATTATTGTCCGGCGACACGTTGCCGAAATTAATGGAGTAATATGGGGCAATATTTCGGAAATTATGCCCCATATTGCTCCATTCATTTCCGTGTTGCTCCATATCGTCGACTACAATTTGCTCCACTGAATTTCTCGTGTATGAACGTATTGCCTAGAATGGCGCCAAATGGAGCAATAATCGCTCCATTTTGAGCAATATTCGAATTGCTTGAAGTAGCCGTGATGTCAAAATTGCCCCGAATTTCAGGCAATTCGGCCATTTTTATCGCTCGTGTAAGAGCACCTTAAGACAGACAGGCAACTACGGAACCCTACACTGCGCGCGGCCCGACACGCACTTGGACGATTTTTTATTGCTGACATGCTGCTCGGGGCAGTTTGTTGGCGTATGTGTTAAGTACGTAGTTATACTGTTTAAACTGTATAAGAGGAACCCCTAAGGGCGAGACAATTGAGAAATAGGTATCTGTAAAATGTATTGCTGTCGCGCCAACCTCAAGCCTCCCCCCGCAGAGCGCGATAGAGACAACTGCAGCTTGGACCGGAAATAGCTATTAAAAGCATAAAATCTACGTTTCGTAGTCCCCTGATTTCTTCTCCAAAACTTGACCTAAGTAACTATTTTTTTTCTTTCGCCGTGTTCCTATGTTTTCCTTTTTTGAAATAATCTAGTCAAAATTGTTTTCTGGATGTTTGAACACAGCGGAAAATCTGGCATTTTTCTTAGGTTTTTGAAGGTTAATTAATTATTAAGCAAATTATATAATTTTGAATCAAATCCAACGCACTTAAGCTCGAACACACTAAAACATATTTTGAAATAAAGAGTGGTTGGAGTCAAATTTAACGACATCTCACCATCACCACGGCTATCATGCGACGGCGCGCGAGCTCTATCGATTTTTCTCGCACTATCCGTCTCTTTCTTATTAGAACACTTAAGAGATATAATGCGAGAAAAATCGAGAGCATAGACGTGCAGGGAGGCAACGGGCTCGAAAACGACAAACTCGCCTCACGTAATTAATAGATGCCAGCAAAAATATTAAGGACCCTTCATCAGCAATTAGGTAACAAGATTATGCTATTCATTTAAAATTACCTCCACATATTCAAGTTGCTGACCTCTGGAACGGGCTGCCCGCTAAAATCATTCTGAGTATTGCTCGAGTATTGCTGTTTCCTATTTTCCTCTGTGTATATTGTACATCTGTGTTTATATCTTGAAGTTTCACCGCCCACAATCTGTCAACTTTGCTCAAAGGTCGACTGGTAGAGAATGCTTACGGCATTAAGTCCGTGCAAAATGAAACTATTACTATTACTACTACTACTACTAATACATTATTTCCTTACAAATGGGAGAACCTAAAAAACTGCTCTGCTTAGACGAAAACTTATGCTTCGGGGTTAGTAGGTATTGCATTCTAACTTAATGTAATAAGGTTTAAAATTCAAAACTTTTGGAGATTTGTTTTAAAATAAATACAGGATGTAAATAAGACTACTTTGTAACATAGCACCAAATAATTTATGTACCAAATAAAATGACCCAGTCACTCTACAATTGAATTCAATAATAAACAAAAGATTGACAAGGGGCATTTTGATTCCAATCTTAATAAACATTTATGTACAAATCCCAGGAAATGCTGTCAATAAAAATTACAATTTGACACAATCCGAATATCTTATATCAAACTTAAAATATCCAAACCACAATAGTAACATCAATACATAATGTCATACAGACTCCGGAATTATGGTGGCATATTCGAGCTGTCATAGACTACTCCCCTGGTGACTTCTCATTCGTCGACTTCGTAATATCGATATTCACGCAATAAAATCTTAGAGTATCATTACGAATATTTTTTCATGTGAGTCTTCAGATTTCCAAGTAGCCACGAAAATTCCGGTCTCTCATAGCTGTATAATTTTATTGATATCAGTGTTTAAATGTTAATTATCATGGTGACTGTTGATTGATCCCAACTCTACAGATACCATTTCAACAGATTCTAATATCTTCCTTTTTCTACAAATACCCAATTCAACATTACCTATTCCATGTATTCCCATATCTAGAGATGCCACATTATAAAGACCACAAATACCACAGTACAGGTCTTTGCCCTTCAATTTAGCATTGGTAAATTCTGTACAAATGGGATCCTGGACAAATTTAAATCTGTCCCTACAGATTCCAATTTGTTCAAAACTCAAATCTGTTGTGAACTTGAGAATTTCAGAAAATTGGAATCTACAGTGGGAATTTGTAGATATTGGAATAATCGGTTCTATGGCCTAGACTATCACAACATTTACATCTATCACATAATAAGTAGAATAGCACTTGTGGTTGGTTTAATAATTCTTATATAATAATGACTACGTTAATACGAAAAACTTAATAATATATGGAATGAAGATCAAAATATTTGGCCCATAACAGCAAAGTATACAAAACTAAAAACTCACTATTAAGGTACAAGTTGAAACCCGACCCGCAGACATATGACGTGTCGCGGCAACACAACTGGTTTCTATGTATTTCTATGAAATAGCTTTCGTACTAGCGACACGTCGCTGAGCGTAGCCGTCATCGTCTGCTGCTTCTGTCTACGATCGGGCTTTAACTTGTACCTTTACCTCATGCAAGATAAATGCATTTTCCTTGAAGCATTTGTTTCTGAAATTCTTAAACTACTGCCAATGAGTTAAACGACAAAGAACAAGAACTTAGGTAATGGGCAGACTTCGACACAAAAAATGCTGACTTTATTAAGCTGATAAAGTTATGTACATGCTTTGAGTAACTACAATCATTTATATACATATGGAAGGAAATGTTCTAGTGTTGTAAACATTACAGTATGAGGTGGACATTTTCGCGAGAAGAGATGCATCGTTAGTGACGTCACCGAGTATAAGTTAAAAGTGTTCCATTTACTAACTTTTATTACATATATATACAAATTGTATGGTTAATTTTGGTTACAAAATGGGACATTTTTAACTTACACTCGGCAACGTCACTAACGATGCATCTCTTCTCGCGAAAATGCCCTGGTACATCCAAAAATCTAGGCAGATGTCTGCCCATTGCCAACATGTTGTATTACTTACGGCAAACTGCATGTAAATGTTACATATGGCAAACTTCTATTTAGGTGAATTTGTCATTTAAACCGAAATCTGCACAATTAGGTCAAACTTGCAAATTCTACAAAATTTGATGTGACACTATGATATGATTTTTCTTGTCTATTGCAAAATATTAACTGCTATGGGCAATGATTACAGCTACTAACTAGGACTTATTCCGAAGCAAACTGCAAGTGTCACTGCTTTTCAGGAGGAGTGGTAATTTTTCGGCGAAACAGCAAAATATGGGGCTCTGCAAGAAAAATAAGTAGGTATTAATGAAATAGAATACAGCAGTACAACAAAGATAAGTTTTAATCCCAGGCAACCATTGGAATTTACAATATCAAACACCACAACATCTATACAATGTGTATTGCTTATACTTGATCAAACGAAATGTGCGGATACTAGACAAAAAAATATTGATAAAAAAAATAAAAAAAAAAAAAAAAAGCCTACCAAAAAAAAAACAAAAAAGCCAAAAAAGTGCAAAAAAGTCTACCTCAAACTGCTAGTTTTAAAGTTACAGATACTAATTTAAAAAAAGAATGTTCTTTTTCACAAATTTCTACTAATTACCTTTTTTTTTGTAGGTTTATGTTTGATATTGTTATTATTTTTTGGTTGGTCGATTAGCTGCATTTTGTAGCTTTAAAACAAGACTACTTTTGAGAAACTACACCGTTTAGACGCAAAGATATGAATTAAAAACCAAACTCGGAACTATTCATCAGAAAAAAATTTAAAACGCCTTAATTTTTTAAATATAATTTTTATTTTTATTTTTTTATCGATATTTTTTTGTCTAGTATCCGCACATTTCGTTTGATCAAGTATAAGCAATACACATTGTAGATGTCGCAACATAATGCTTAACTACAATTGACATTAACCCTTTGACTATTTGACAACTCTGTCAATACATTTAAATTTGAACCGAAATACAATCGTTTTTATTTTATCTATGACGGCAAATATGTTGTCATTACCCATTAAAGGCAAGCAAGCAGCAGCGGGCATAGCATGGTTGCCATTTTATCACTAATCACTGTGGATAAGACATCCATGATGTTCCGACAAGTATGTGAGTGTGAGTGACCGGTTTTAATTAATTTATTATTATTTATTTATTTATTTATCGACAACAATAAGTGATAAAATGCCAACCATGCTACACCCGCAGTTTCCAGCTTTAATGCTAATACTCATAATTTTTATATATTATAATATAAGATCATGCTAACTCTGGCTTTTTTACTTTTTAATTATATGGTTCTAAATAAATGAATGTGATACAGTCAACATAATAAAACACCTCAGTATACTTGAAGGACCCCAAACTATTATGTTATTCTTAACCATACGAAAAATTTTCAGTACTATGATCAACATCAAGTAAATATATACATCCAGTATCGCAATCACCTGTGACACATCTGAAAGAAGCTAAACTTGCGAAAGAAAATTCTAGAATGTTGTACTGCTGTTTTTTTTACTTATTTTTAAATCTTTATTTAACGATTTTACAAATGCCACCCTCATAGTACCGATTTGTTGTAGAATCAAAAAACCTAAAACAGATTTCTAGAAATATGTTCTACATTCAAAGTTGTTTTTAAACTTTTACAAGGTTTGAAGTCTTAATAGTAAAGTTTATAATTTCAAATGGGTTTTGATTTCTTACCAGGCTGGTGCGTCATATAGTGGACCCATCCTTGACTTTGCTGCACTCCAATCCCACGCCACTCCTGTTCTGACATCAAATGGTTCTTTGGAACCAGTTTGACCATTTCCTTTGGTAACACCACATGCCTAAAATTCATAATGGCAAAATTAAAGTATGCGCAGGCCATGTTAAAAAATATCTAATTTTAATACAATTACTATGTAAAACACACTAAAGACAGAGTAACTACATTTTATTAGTCGTAGTAAGTAATAAAACCAACACTGCCCTAAACAGTCCTCAAATAAGTAACCGTTTATGAATGAAGAACATTCTACAGTGAAGGTTAAAATTTGACTATCAGAGTAAATCAAACATTAAGACTAGTCTTCCTGGATGACCTAGACAAAATACTTTTGTTTTTTTTTACCTGTACTCATGTTCCTTGTCGTAATATTTGTCTGAATAATAAATATCCCTCGACATGGTGAAAGTTCTTCCGATTAAGTTCAGTCACTTATCCAATAAACACTGTATTATGTACACAATCAAAAACTTCTTCGAGTAGATGAAGTTTCACAGCCTCAGACAATTTGCAAACAAAGAAATCAAAGGAATAACTCCAATACAAACAATCACATCACACCGCAGAATACAAAATCGGCAAAAACCGACAGAACGAAGCGTTTAACGAATATAAAATTCGAAATTTGTATTGTTGCCTGTGCATAAAGTGCGCGTGCGTGAATTTTTTTGTAATGGCAATGAAATTATTAAATGGTTTTATTCTTTAAAATTAAATGAATTAAATCATAAATACAATAAGAAAATAATGAAATCATAAATAAATTATTGGTTGTCAATGTTGTCATATAAATAAATACTTATATATTATTATATTGTGTAAAATACTTTCCTAAGGGCATGTATAGTAGGCGCCAGTTTGATTAACAGGATATGTTTTTTTAGAAGATGGTTTCCTTGTTGTATGTACCTAGGTTATGTACGCCTTTAAATCGTGACAATGGAATCAAAGAAGGCGCGCGAGCTCTCTTGCGCTATCCGTCCCTTTATAAGTTTTATAATAAGAGAGACGGATAGTGCGAGAGAGCTCGCGCGCCGTCTTGTGCTAACCGTGCAGCTAGCAATCAAATAATTTATTTAAAAAACCCTTATCATGTTTTCTGCTTCTCATGAATCGAATCTTCTTATGCCGTTCGAAATCAAGACTAGCGAAATTATGGTAGCAAGTTATGGGGTATACAGATTATGTGATTTTACTCCAATTAATCCGACCACATGTGCATGCAATTTCTCAGTACAACTCGTTTGACAGTTGGATCAGCAGCGCAACATGCCTCCAGACCACTCAAAAGAGAATATAATGCCTACTGTACACACTGGGCCAACGTTGGCGCGTGAGCAGAAGGCAGCTATGCGTAAGAGGGAGAAGGCTATAATTGGACCTCTTTCGTTTACATAGCTGCCTCCTGCTCACGCGCCAACGTTGACCCAATGTGTACAGCCGGCATTACGACTACGTTGACCACTATAAGTTCGTGCTCAAGACGATAGCAATTAGTCAGCTCCTGATAAATTGGTGCTGACAAATCATGACATGTATATACCCCATCACGCTTACAAAACGTAAAAACGTTACGTTAAAAAACAAATCATAATTCATGCAATACGGACCATAGTCTGTAACTGTCAAATGGTGAACTAAACATCACTATCACTGTCATTTACCAAAGACTACATACTATTTACTTTGTACTTTCATTGATTTGAATGATTTGATGTATTGTGAGGCTGTAGTGTTGTTATCTGGCAAAAGATGTGTTATTAATCCACAAGAATAGTATAAGTTTCAATGAAAACGTATCGAGAAGCGTAAAGTGCACAGAACAAATAAAATATCGTAGGGTCGTCCAGTCTGAAAGAACATACTACACATTACTCAAGTTTTTTTTTCAAAAATGGCATCACGAAAATATTGGGGCGAATTCGAAGACGAAGAACGCGACGAGTCAATACTGCAGAACGTAAACTTCAACCCGATCATAGAACTAGGCATGCAGAATATTCCAGAAATACCCATCTCCGTGAAATCCTCGCCCATTGAACTGCCGAAACCGAACCTTATAACCCACACAATACTGCTACAATCATACTCCAGGCAGCTTTCCGCCATATTGGAGCAAACAGAGAACGCTGTGTTCGAAGGCGCCCGACTGGACCCTATGAGCTTGCCTACAATGCCTCCTGAACCACCTCTACACATAGAACACGCAGCTATACCACCTATCAATTTCCTCGAAAAAGAGTACTGTGATTTCTCCCTCGGTAAAGGTCCGGTTATCCTTCCATTCACGCCAGAAAGCCACCAGAGAGCCTTACGACAATGTGCAGCTATCTCTTTAGGGCATATTGGTGCATCAACTTGTACTAACACAGCGGTTTACGCTCTAGCTGATGCGTTGGACTTCTATATGACCAACATGTGCAAGCTAATGAGGACAGTTGTTGATAGGGAGGCCAGTGGAATTAAATCTGGCTTTCCAGATGTCATTCAAAAGGTGTTTGCAGATCTCAATATCGGGCATCTAGGGGAATTTTACGAAAACAGGGTTATAAAATACCATGCCAAAGTTAAAAATCGTTGTATGGAGCTACGGTCACAATGTGAAGCCTTGGCTGTTGGTGACATTGCTCCACAGTTAAAGCTTGAAGAGGTTCCAGAGCTACATTTTCCAGCAGCTCTGGATGGTGCATTCACTCCGTCATTAGAACCGGGGTTCCAGATGCTGCACAGTCTGGAGCAAGAGCAGCTGCAAGGCCTAGATATCCTGGACACCGTCTCCACTGATGACATCAAAGTGGAAACCATGGAGTTCTCACAACCTGATGCTGCAGTTAAATTGCTATCCTTGTCTCCAAGTGCCAAAAAAAAGAGAAAGTAAATTTATCCTTTTCAATATTTGTCTTATTCCAACCAGCCCCCATTTTTCATTCACTTCTAAAGGGAATTATTGCAGAATTGCAATATTAAAGGATTTTCTAGCTAGGCTGATGTTTACTCATGTAGTATTCAAAAAATACGTATTGTATCTAAACTTTATGATTTTAATAATATTTTTTAATTTATACTTTATTACAATAATTGGATGGTTTACTATCCATTTAGCAACACTACATGATCAATTTTAACATGAGTCTACACCCCTATTGAGTGCTACACATTCTAGAAAGGCATAGAACTGAACAGTCAATAAATGAAATCCTGTCCGTATGATTTACGCATGTGCTCTATTGCTCTTATAAAATCTAGCAATGTTTAAAAAATACAGGATATAAATAAAATACTACTTTTGCAACATAGCACCGAATAATTTATGTACTAAATGAAATGACTGTACTGTACAATTGAATTCATTTATAAACATGAGATTTGAAGAGACATTTGGATTCAAACCTTAATAAACATGTTCAAATCCCAGGAAAATTTTATGACAATAAAAATACAAATTGATACATTCCGAATATCATACATATATCAAATGTCAAACTTAAAATATCCAAACCACAATTAGTGACATCAATGATACATAATGACAGTGATTGTAACTATTGTAGCATTTTTGGTGCTGCACCAAAAATGCTACAATAGTTACAATCACTGATAATGAATGACATAGCTGTTTAGTTTTATGAATAATCATGGTGACTGTTGAATGATCCAACTCCACAGATTACCATTTCAACAGATCCTAATATCTTCCTTTTTCTATGAATACCCAATTGAACATAACTTTTTCCATGTCTTCCCATATCTACAGATTCCACAATCCACATTCTACAGACTGCAATACAGATCTGTCTTTGATTTTAGCATTGACAAAATCTGTACGAATGGGATCCTAAACACATTGGACTATGTAGACATGGGGAACATGGAAATTTCTGACAACTAGAATCTAAATCTACAGCAGCGGGAATTTGTAGAAATTGGAATAATCGGTTCTATGGCCTAGCTAGACTATCACAACCTTTGTATCTATCACATAATAAGTAGAATAGCACTTGTGGTTGGTTTAATGATTCTTATATAATAATGACTACGTTACTACGAAAAACTTAATAATATATGGAATGAAGATCAAAATATTTGGCCCATAACAGCAAAGTATATACAACTAAAAACTCACTATAACTAAGCAACCGCATGCAAGATAATGAACTAATTGGTAATGGGCAGATTTCTACAAAAAAAGTGAAATTTTTAACCGACTTAAAAAAAAGGAGGAGTTCTCAATTCGGTTGTATTCATTTTTTAATTTTAATGTTTGTTACCTCTGAATTAGAGATCGCTTTAAATCGATAAGACCGCCTGTTGTTACCTACCATTATTTATTAAGCAATTTTTTTTTGTAAGATGTTTCTCTCTTGTAGTGGTGCAATAAAGAGTATTTATTATTATTATTATTAATTACGTCATTTATGAATCGATTCATACATTTTTTTTTGTTTTTAAGTTACGCTTTCAGATTGGTCCCATTATTTTCAAAAATCCAGCTGGATGGTGGGATCCATGAGAAATTGAGGGAACTCCTCTAATATATTAGGCATGCTTCTAGTAATTTTGGTATTTTCTATTATAACTTGTATTTACACCGGAAATCACAAATATGTTGAAGTGGAACTGATGATGAAGGCCACAGATGTCTCCTGGAATTCCCCAATGATGTACTGAAAACTATAAACGTCACATATTCTGATACGATTCCATTGAAATAGCAATAATGAAATGCCAAAGGTCTCAGAATCACGTTTCTTGATGAATCGACGGTACTCCTCAAACATTCTTTACATACCTAAGAATTCACAAAAGTTACAGAAATTCGCATTAGCATCCGCATCCGCAACCGTGAAGGTTCCGCATAAATTTAAATATCGATGCGGAGTTTTTGTAGTGCTTTTCACGACAAGAAAGCTTGCCGCGTGCGTTTTAGACATTTTCGCCATTAGTTAAAAAAAGCTTAATTTCGTTTCTGAGACCCAGAGCAGACATGTTTGATTTGTTAGCTACAATTGTAATTTAATCTCATCATCATCACTATTATCAGTTGTTCCCTCAATGTTGAGGATTGTGACATCATGTCCTACTCTTGCTGGCCAGACTTCTCTAAAGGTTCCTATCTGTTCAATTTAGTCTCAACCTGTGATACATCCGTGTCCGTGGATGTCAAAAAAATCGCATCCCCTATCGCTATCCCGGCTTAATAGATCCAAAAATACAGAAATCAGCCCAATCAATGTTGTATTTTTACTTACTGCAAACTTCATGTTAATGACGACCGCTTTAGCTTAGTTGGTAGTGACCCTGCCTACGAAGCAAGAGTTCCTGGGTTCGAATCCCGGTAAGGGCATTTATTTGTGTGATGAGCATGATTATTTGTCCCTGAGTCATGGATGTTTTCTATGTATTTAAGTATTTATTTATCTATATAAGTATGTTTATTGTCGTCTAGTAACCAAGCTTTGCTTAGTTTGGGACTAGGTCGATTTGTGTAAGATTGTCCCCTATATATATATATATATATATATATATATATATATATAATGTTCCATTTATGGCAAACTTCTATTTTGGTGAATATGCAATTCCTAAATCTGCACAAGGTTAAACTTGCAAATTCTACTAAATGAAAGACCTACAAAATTACCATGAATATGATATAAGTACTGTCTATTACACAATATTAACTGCTATGGGCAATGATTACAGCTACTAACTAGGACTTATTTGGAAGCAAACTGCAATAGTGTCACTGCTTTTCTGGAGGAGTGGTTGTTTTTCGGCGAAACAGCAAAATGTGGGGCTCTGCAAGAAAAATAAGTATTAATGTATAGCAGTACAACAAAGATACATTTTAATACCAGGCAGTTGTAAATTGTTACAACATCTCACAACACAACATCTATAGACGTCAACTTATTGCTTAACTATGACACATTAAAACAGTGGTTTCCAGCTTTAATCCTAACATTCGTAATTTTTATACATAAGATCAAGTGTATATTATAATACATATAAGATCATGTTGATTATGCTTTTGCTTTTTAATTGTATGGTTCTAAATTAATGAATGTGATATGGTAAGATTGAGGAATAAAAACCTCTGTAGGCTACATCAAGGACCCCAAACTATTATGGTATGCTTACTACTAAATCTTTCAAGGTCACCAATAGTAAGTTGTTACGGAAATCAAACAAAAATTTGCAGTACTATAATCAACATCAAGTAAATATATACACCTAGTTATGGAATCACTTGTGACACATCCAAAAGAAACTAAATTTACAAAAGAACATTTTTGAATGTTTCACTGCTTTGTTGTAGAATCAAAAACCCTAACAGAATTTTCTAGAAATATGTTCTACATTCCAGTTACTATTTTGTTATACTTGTTTTTAAATGTGCACATTGTACAAGGTTTGAAACCTACAGCTTTGATCCACATGCATTTTAGTAGAAGTTTATGATGTCAAAAGGGTTTTGATTTCGTACCGGGTTGGTGTGTCATATAGTGGACCCATCCTTGACTCTGCTGAACTCCAATGCCACGCCACTCCTGTTCTGACATCAAATGGTTCTTTGGGACTAGTTTGACCATTTCCTTTGGTAACACCACATGCCTAAAATTCATAATGGCAAAATTAAAGTATGTGCAGGCCATGTTCATATTTAGTTTGTACTTGGACTGAAAGTTTATAGTAACTACATTTTATTAGTCTGTAATAATAAAGTACGTAAATAATAAAACCAAAAGACTGCCCTGAACAGTCCTCAAATAAGTAACAAGTAACCGTTTATGAATTAATAACATTCTAAAGTGCAGGTTATAATTTGACTATCAAAGCAAATCAAATAGACTAGTCTTCCTGTATGACCTAGACAAGATACTATTGTTTATTTACCTGTACTCATGTTCCTTGTCGTAATATTTGTCTGAATAATAAATATCCCTCGTCATGGTGAAAGTTGGCTAAATCTCCGATTAAGTTCAGTCACTTATCCAATAAACACTTTGTATTATGTACACAATCAAAAACTTCTTCAAGTAGATGAAGTATCACAGCGTCAGATAACTTGCAAACAAAGAAATCACAGGAATAACTCCTCGAATACGAACAATCACACTTGAATCACACTAAACTGCAGAATTAGCACTTAGCATTAGCAGAATAAAAAATCCGACAGACTGAGACTGAAACGTTTAACGAATTTAAAATTCGAAATTTGTATCGTTGCCAGTGCATAATCTGCGCGTGCGTGTTTTTTTTTGTAATGGCAACTGTTTAATATGCATTATTCTTTATATAAAATTAAACAAGCGACCCGCCCCGGCTTCGCACGTGTACTATATTGTACATACAAACCTTCCTCTTGAATCACACTATCTATTAAAAAAAATCGCATTCAAAATCCGTTGCTTAGTTTTAAAGATTTAGGCCTACATCACACTGGCGCGGCCTGCTGTGGCGGTCAATAGTAAATTTGACAGCTAATGACAAGTTTATTACTATTGTCCGCCGCGGCCAGGCCGCGCCAGTGTGATGCAGGCTTTAAGCATACATAGGGACAGGCAGCGGGAAGCGACTTTGTTTTATACTATGTAGTGATAGTGATATAGAAAGGTACTTATGATTTTCATTTTTCACCTTCTGAAAGCGCCAACAAAAGTAACAAATCTTCCTCCATCTTTTTTTGCTTCTGAGCAGCTAGAACTAGAAAGAACCGCAAAAGGCGCGAAACGAAAACCAAATGGCCATGGGCACAACACGCACACGCCCGCAAGTCCATATAAAAAAAAAATCGCCGACCAAAATGTTTACGTAATCCGCCACCGCACCGCAGCATCACGAAAATCGAATATCTCCGTCTATATCGCACTTATTCTTATCTCGGTCTAACGAGATACGAGATGACGACCGCTTTAGCCTAGTTGGTAGTGACCCTGCCTACGAAGCAAGAGGTCCTGGGTTCGAATCCCGGTAAGGGCATTTATTTGTGTGATGAGCACGAACAATTATTCCTGAGTCATGGATGTTTTCTATGTATTAAGTATTTATTTATCTATACAAGTATGTTTATCGTCGGGTATGCGGGCACGAGCAACTTTTGTCTCCGCAACTATTTTGTCTCTCACTCACATCAAGTCTATGGGTTAGTATGGAAGTGCGCACACGTAGCGACGCGACTCCGTCCGTTGTTGTATTGTATTTCGCATTTTTGTTCTACAATACTGTTTCTCTCAGGATTTGATAGTTGATCGTTTCCTTGCATGTACGCGTTTTATTCGCAGCAATGGAATCAAAAGCATAAAATAAAATACTGTCAGCAAAAAATAATTTATTTGAAAAAAATATCATGTTTTCTGCTTCTCATGTATCTTCATATGCCGTATGAAATCAGACTTTCGAGCAAACTTATGCGAGCATTTATTGCAAGGGTATGCGGTGTGGGTCTTGTCTGAATTATGCTGATGCTTCACATGTCTCCTGAGGTTAGCAGCCCGCCCAAAGCGCACTCCGCAGTCAGAACAGACATGGGGTTTTTCACCCGTATGGGAAAGAACATGCTGCTTCAGTTCTCCGCGAGTTATAAATGCGCGTGGGCAGGTGTCACATTCGTAGCTAGTCTCGCCTGTGTGACGGCTGAAAAAGGGAATATAAGTCAAATAAACGGTGGCTTGGAAACCTTTCAGTTAAATCTTGCAAGTGTCATTTATCGCTTTGTACACACTTCTAGATCAATGATATTCAAAATCTAGTATTTTTAGTATTGTGTTTTTATTTTACTAGTAGACACGGTCACATTATTCATTAAAATTTTAATTATTTATCAGGAGTTGAAAGCACTGATGATGCCTGTAGCCAATTAACTTTCACTTGTTGAGCTTTAATTTTCTAGTTTGAATGTGACAACTTTTTAAACACCCTAACTAATAAACTCACCGTATATGGTATTGCAGATGTCCTAGAGTACGAAAACTGCGTGGACAGAGAGTACACACATAGGGCAGCTGTCCTGTGTGCTTCCGTTTGTGTGCCAACAGTCCCGAAGAGTGAGCAAATAGCACCCCGCATATGGTGCACTCGAGGGGTTTCTCTCCCTACAATTATAGATTGATATTATACTTTGGGATTGCAGTGTGCAGGTGTTAGTTACACTAAACCAGATAATGGTGGATGAAAGATTCATCTAGTACTTCAAATTACAAAAATCATTAAAGAATGGACTGAACTTTGTATGAAATGTGTTAGTGATGGCAACACAATATTTATAATAATAACACAAGCCTTTATTCAGACAGTTTTCTATGTATCTGCCTTTTGTAGACAAAAACCTTCCCCATGTGTTGCTGTTTCTTTCTTACTCTGGATATTGTTATCCAACCCCCACCTGCTGTTGAATTCAAACAATTGCCAGGATTAAATCATTTATAAAGCAATGAGTTTGCTTACTGTATGTATTCGCGAATGAACTTTCAGATTTTCCGGTTGGCCGAAACTCTTACCACAATCAGGACAAGAATACGGTCTTTCACCTGTGTGAATGCGCAGATGCATTTTTAACCTATACCTGGAAATATAACAAAACTCAGTATATCATCACTATACCAAATTCTATTGACAGGCAAGTTTAGGTACCGACTTTGAGGATAATACTTTTCCACAAGTAAAGCATTGTTCTTTTTGGACTGTTCTCTTGGTTTTTCCAAAGTTAGCATTTGTTTGCGATAGTTCGTTGTTTGTTGCTAAACTTTCCACACTCTCACATATTGCTGAATCTATTACAAATTCATCTTCATCCAAGACTTTATCGTTTATTGCTTCTTCCAAGTTTGTATGATCTTTGTCTTCCTTCGAAGAGTACTCTTCACCGGTATCTTGATAAATATATTCCTTTTTTACTTCTCTAAGTTTAAAATCAACACTTTCGCACTGTTGTATAAAATGTAAACAGTTGTTCAGTTGTAACAAACATTTAAGGCACACTTTGTTTGGAAAACCATCATCTGGATATATCTGCAAGAGAAATAAAGTTAAGACCAATCTAAAACTCAAATATTATTGAAAAATCAAGATAATCTATTTGTATTATAACTTTTCACCTTAACTTTAGCTAAAAACATAATTTGGGTTGATATCATAACTTCTCCCTGCTTTTCAAATATATTAGTAGCTGCTGCTGTATCTAAACACAGCCTACATTGATTTAAGTTCATATTGTTAATTGTTTTATAATTAAACTTGATAAATAAAAAAGACGAGTAATATAATAAAATGTCTGGATGTGGATGAAAACCAAAACATTTTGAAATTGACAATTATTACGTCAAGGAGTGTTTGACATGCAACTGGGGCGACGTTAAAAACAATATGTGGAACAGTCCGAACTTTCTGTTTGAACTTTTGAAGTTTTGAATTGTTTTGTTTGCAATTGCATGCGTGTGCATGGGTGGGTGGTACAAAACTTACTCTTAGTTTTAGAAACCTACCTAAGCTTTCTTTACTTAGTAATTTTGCTGATCCTGGTTTTCTCCGTGTGTAGATCGACTCTGTTTTGTATTAACCAAGTCGTCAACAAAGTTATACTCATATTCCGCTTTTTTTGTGCGTAGACTATTTAGTTTACGATCATGTCTTCATCATCTGCCGTGATACTTTATCATTTTCCATTAAGCGGCCCTTCCCGCGGTGCCTTACTGGCTGCAAGAGCAATAGGCGTTCCAGTCCAAATTGAGATTGTAAACTTATTTCAAAAAGAGCAGCTGAAAGAGGACTTTTTAAAAATAAACCCTCAACATTGCGTGCCTACTTTGGACGACGATGGGTTCGTTATTTGGGAGAGCCGAGCCATTTCCTGCTATCTAGCAGACAAATATGGAAAAAATGACCAACTGTATCCAAAAGATTTGAAACGTCGTGCCATCATAAACCAGAGATTGTACTTTGATAGCTCATCTTTGTACGTGAAAATCCGTGCAATTTGTGTAAGTTTTAACTATTGTGCACTTTGTATCAAGATGGTTAAGTTAAATGATTAAATTATTGCAATATTTTCAGTTCCCAATCCTTTTCTTGGGTGAGACCGAAATAAAGGATTCCCTGAAGAATGACCTGAACACAACACTTGTGTTTCTGGATGGGTTCTTGGCCAGCAGTAAGTGGGTTGCGGGAGACAACCCTACTATAGCAGACACATCAATTTATGCTTCTGTATCCAGTATACTGGTAAAATTCTTATTTGGTATTTAGTGGCTTAGGGTGGAATTCCACTTGTCCAATGTGTAGTTGCGTCTCACATTTTGCTTAAAGAGTGAGTGAGATCAGACACAATGCACATCGGACGAAGATCTTGGACTATTGGAATACCACCCTTATTCTATTTTTGATAAGTTATACAGGTTGTATAGTGGGGAACACATGTTTTTTTTTAAACCATTTATGATATTTTTTTTAGGCTGTAGGGTGGGACATCTCATCTTTCCCCAACATCCAACGCTGGGTTAAAGACTGTGCTACACTACCTGGCTTTGCAGAAAATGAGGCAGGTGCCAAGCAATTTGGGGAAGCAGTGAAGAAAAATCTGAAGCAATAATATAAAATAATCTTTATTTTACTTAACAGATGATTATCTCTTGTAACAAAATGAAATGTTTATGTATTCAATATTATGCAGCCATTATTTGTAAAACTTAACCACTAGTTGCTGCTCATTTCTAACTCTCCTTTTTATAACAGATTTTGATTCATATCCATGCTTGGACATAATGCTGATCACTTCTTCTGGAATGTTTTCTTCTATAAGCAATAGGTAGAAAGTGCCATTAGGAGTCAATTTCTTTGGTATCAGGTCTAGAAGCCTGTCAGTGACCTCCCTTCCCTTGACTCCACCTGCCCAGCTGGCAGTAATATCAGTGCCTCCACACTCGTCAGATTCAGTCACCACATAAGGTGGATTGAAAATAATTACATCAAACTTGTTATCCAAAAACGCACCACACAAATCCATTTTAACAGCATCCAACGTCACTTTGTTATGTTCAGCTGTGACTTTAGACATTGCACAAGCCTTGAAATTCACATCTGTACTTATACAAATAGTTCCTGGAAAGGCCATGCCAAAAGCTGTGATGACTACACCACTTCCAGATCCAACTTCTAAGCAAAATGTTGGGTTCTTTGCTTTTAGGTAATCCAAGTCTTGCTCCAAGGCATCTATGAGCAAGAAGCTGTCCTCAGCTGGTTCATACACATGGTCAAATTCAGCCTTGTCAATATGGTTTTGATAAGGAGTCTCCATCTTAATTGATACTTCCTTTTCCTGAGACCCCTCCGCTACCGCTGGGTCCTTCCAAGGGGTCCTGTGCTAGGGACTGGGAGTCAGTTATGGTCCGGACACCTTTCTCTTTGCTGACCATGCGTCTTATGTCATTGAGTCTGTCCTGAAAACAAGTATACAAATTTTACAATTTAGATGTATGGATATAGAATCTACATTGTAGATAGAGGCTGTGGTACTTATCTAGGGCTATATTTTTTTTAGAACTTGGATGCAAAAAAAACAGAAAGAAGTTTAGCCATTAGTTTGTATCTAGTATAGGTTTTATATTCTCACTTTATTTAATAGTCGTGTTTCATGTAATGAATTTGTGAGAACCATGCTATTAATCCAAGTGAAAATTAGGGTAAGCAATGAGAAGAAAACTTTTATACACTTTACTAATCTGCTTCTTACTTGGGATGCCTGCAGAACGTTGAGTACAACAGTGACTTTGTGTTTGCAAGCAATCAGCTTCTTGACATAAGGGTCCAAGTCTGGGTGGTTGTTTAAAGCTTCTCGAACTTTTTGCAGCTCCTCATTCAATGAGTCTATCTGCTGTTTCAATTCCAATTGTGATATCCTGTAAGAAAATCATTACAGAGTCCAATTGAGAGTTTTATCACAAGTTTGGAAATAAAAACAAATTCCAGCTCCATTACTTCCAATTTCTAATACGAAACCATAGATATACCTAGTAGCCCTAACTCTATCGTCTAGTTGGTCGACTGTTGGCTTCAGGAGCCCCAGAAGCCCCTCGGCTAAGGTGTCTCTAGTGGGATTATCGCACAAATTGCCAGTATTCTCGTCGGCTGATGTAGTCGTACTTTCCGTGTCGTCCATAGCGATATTTATAGTGCCATCTTCTTGTACTGTAGATTAGTGAATGTTAATCACAGAAACCAATAAGTAAATAAATTAGGGGCGAGAATCTCTAAAAATTGAGCCAGGCCAGCAAAGACGAGTCGGACACAGGTCACAGTCACACAGGGCCTGGACAATGTCAACGTCAGTCGTCAAGTCAATTTGACAGTCTTGTCAGGTCAGAGTGTTTGAGCCTACATTTTAAACTTCAATATCGCTCTTTCTATTTGATGTTGTAATGTTAAAAAAAAATTGCTTGAACAGTTCAACGAAGTGTATTTAAGACACCGGTATAAATATTAGTTTTCGTATAAAATATTCACTATCTGCGCGTTTTTAAAAGTACTAGAAACAGATTAAATTAGGCGCGAAAAATAATCTTGACAGCCTGACAGAGTGACAGGTGCAGTCAGCAGTGCAGCTGACTGACTCGTTATTTTTTTATTGTTGTACGTGCGATTTAGTAAAAATCTGGGTCCACAAAATAAAAGTTATAAAATGCCCAGGAAGGTGGTCTTGCGTGCCGTGACCTGGCTCAGCGACAAGCTATATAATGAACAAAATATATCTACGAATTTCAACTATTATGAGTAAGTGCTGCTTTGTATTTATAACCAATAACTGTCCGGTATGCCGTTCGGTGTCATTCCTCGCGCAGAACTAATAATTTCCTGCATACTTAACACAATTGAATATCCAGGGTAATATTAATGCAATTGGGATATATTCTTTTACAGAAAATTTCAGTTCCAAAAGTTAATAGCTGGCATTGGCGATTACGTTCTTATTTCGAACGCTGACTCGGCCGAACCCGACACAGAGGAAGGCTGTGACGCGGCCCGTATCGTGGCGCTGTATGAAGACATCTCCAACAACAGTGACCCCTTCAGGGCTAAGGTGCAGTGGTACTCGAGGCCCAGTGACCTGCCGAACTCGTGTATAAACAATGCGGCGCCTATTGAGTTTGCGGATAAGGAGGTATGTTACCGTGATTCGCATGTTTCCTTTTATTTATTTATTTACACTATTGCACAAAAAAAACATGTCATACAAAAGGCAGACTTAATGCCATATGGCATTCTCTACTAGTCAAACCTTAAGGCCAGTTCAATAACAACTTGAAAAAAATTACATTATGGACGGTTCTTTTCTTCTTTATGTATAACTAAATCTAGTTTTGGTGAGGATTTTAATGTCTTCTAGGAGTACTAGAAAAAAATGTAATTAGGGCATTATCATATGATAAGCTGTTTTCACTTAGGGTCATTTTGCCAGTTAGCAACCACTTAATTTCATGTGCCAGTTATGACCACTTATATGCAACTCATCCCTAATGAACTGAAATGATGAGCTCTCGTTTTGTTTTATTCCTATTCTATAACTACCTATTATATGCATCCTGCTGTTTCAATAGGGTCTGTAGAATTGATGCTATCTTATCTTCATGTGAAAAAGAACCTTGTCAGGTGGTTGCTAACCGAAGGTGGTAGTGTAACCGGCATAATGACCTACTATAAACAAAGTTGAGACTTAGAATACAGCTAATTATCATTAATTTACCACAAGAACCTGACAACAGCAAATCATCATTCATTTATGAAATTCTAACTTGTCCTTATTTGTGTCTGTATTGTTGAATAAAACAAGACTTCCCAACAAACTAAGGCTTTCCCATAAATAGCATTAAGATAAGTTTAACATTGTAGTGTCTCCAATTTATGCTTACATAAAATATTTATGCATGAAAGATCACTGTTTTGTTTAGTGCTGCTCTGTTGGAATAAAATAAGATAACTCAAAGTATGTACCTATCATTAATTTCTATTTAATATTCATAGAAATAACCAACAAATTTTTTTGTTAATAGGTTTTGGAAGATCACCGGCCATTCTCCACAGATGTCTCCATCGAAACATTCTTCAAGAAATGTCACATCACCCTTGCACACACAAAGGACATACAAAATATTGACATTACATCAAAATACCACTATGTCTGTAGATACAGAATCAGCCCGGTCAGCAAGAGAAAGGTCCAAATGGAACCCGTTCTAGAGGAAGAAAGATTAGCCATACAATACCTTCAAACACCTAGTAAAAATACACCTGGCAAAGCAAGAACGCCTAAAACACCTTCAAGCCTAGTAAAACGGATGAGCCGGGTTTCTATATCTGAACCAAAGAACTGGAGTGTCTCTAAAAATGATGGCACTAAACTTCTCCTAAAAAGAGCTATACTAGCTGATAAGACTGAAAAGGACTCTCCAGTGAAAAATACCCCGAAAACCAAGAGTATGACACCTGCGGAAACTCCAAGAAGTACTAAAAAGTTATCTAACAATAATATAGAAGAGCTATTGTGTATGGAGTTGAAAGAAAACTCTGAAGGCGGGTTGCCAACCCTTATAATACGACAGCACGTCCTTGGCACGCCGAAAAGGAAGTCCTCCATATCTAAAACAAAAGACGACACGCCAAAGAAAATGCTAGTCTTTGATGATGATGATAATGAGAAAGAAACTCGTTCAAGGCGCAAGAAAAGTCCAGTTTGTTACGACAAAGACATGTTGCCAGTCCCAACTCCAACTAAAGTCACCCGCTCTGGACGAGTCACTAAAAGCACAATTAACTATGCGGAACCTGATTCCTCACCCATCAAAAGAACACCCAGAAAATCCCTTAGAAGAGCTACTGAAGAGAGTGATGATGACTTCAAACCCATTCCAGTGACACCTAAAACGCCTAGGACTCCTAGGACGCCTCGGGCCAGGGCTACCCCAGCGAAGACGCCAAAGAGTGTCACTAGGAAGATTCTGACCAGCCAGCTCACTCCCACGTTGCACACTAGGACACACTCTGTGGACAACATTGATGGTAAGAACTTGCAAAATTATATTTTATGCCGGCTGTACACTCTCGGCCGAGACCTCTCGCCGAGAGTCTCCGGGGAGAAGTTCTCGACGAGAGCACACCATGTACACTCTCGTTGCGTCATGCATTGTGCATTTGAACAGCGGAATAACCCTTTGACTCGGCCGCAAAAAGCGACACGCGACCGAGACGTACTGAGGCGAGACCCGAGCGGGCGAGACAAGGCGAGAGCATCATGTACACTCTCGTTCTGTTTCGGGGTGTCTCGCCGAGAGTGTACAGCCGGCATTACAAAGCGCCAAGTACTACAAAGAATGCAGGCCGAGGGCCTGCCGCGAAACGAAATCGAACTTCGTTCGTGTATCTCGTCTTCGTCGCTCGAACTAGCAACTGCGACAGAGAGGGAGATACACAAACGAAGTTCGTTTTATTTTCGCGGTAGGCCCTCAGAGCTGGTGAATGAATATAGTCTAGTAATCTATATCCATCCCCAGGATTTTTTTTTTTTTATGGAATGAATCATTGGACTCTACACACAAACTTACAAAGGTACTAATAAAATTCACCTCTTATAATATTAGTGTACATAATGAGAAGTTAATGAAAATGTTATACATACATCATCATCATTGTATGCCGTCACATATCACCACAAATTACATGTTTTATATTTACAGAAATCCTCAAAGAAAACAATTCATTGCCAGGAAGAGAAAGCCAGATGGACGAAATATTATCTTTTGTGAGGTCAAAACTCTTAAGTGGAACTAGTGGGTAAGCCGTATTAAATGCTTATTAACTTCAAGAATACTCCTTCCAGTAATAACTGTCTGTCAACCATCTACAACATTAAAAATTATTGTGCAAGCATTTATTGCCGACCACTTTGTAGTACAGTCTTCAACTACCACGACGGGTTTATCTCGTGTTGCTTAGGAATTGTTATGGCCACATTTTGTCTCGACCGTCAGATCAGCTGAGTGGAGCCATAATCGAACGAGCGAGCGAAGCGAACAAAGTTCTATGCATCAGCTTGGCCCGAAAATAGTTCGTATGTTCGGTGTCCGATGTCTGTCCCTCTGTCCCGCTATCCAGCTGTTCACCTCTACAGGTTGCATTTCTCAACCGACTCTCGTGAATTTTTTTGGGGCAGGTTTACATAGAATTTCTCTGTCATGTCACTTTAAATTTTTTTTTTTTTAATGCAGGCTCGCGCTTTCTACAGCTCAGAGCCACTATTATTAAAGTTACCACTAAAACTGTATGCCAAAATTCAGCTCAATCGGATACCGAGTACTGGTTAAAACGGCCTGCAAATATTGCAGGTCAACAACATGCAATGCAAGTTAAGGCGCCGTAGGTTCAGCGAAGTTAAGCGAACAGAGTTTTTGAAACAATATAATGCGTCTGTTTATAATAATATGGTTTCAAAAAAATACGAACAGTAGTCTTGAGGCTTTTCTGCAGCGAGATCAGTGAATTAAGCAATTTTCGCTTGATAGAAAAAAATCACGAGCATAGGTCTAAAATACACTTAAAACATTCGTTAGAAATTATGCACAAAAGCTAAAAATATTAAAACTGCTTCTAAAAATCGGCAATATCATGTTTGAGAGAACTCGGTGATTACTTTTTCATTTATTTAAACGGCCAAAAAATTTAAATAAAAACCATGATATCCGCGCTTCCGAGCACGCACTTCCATCTCGCTCAAGCTTATGCGCAGTGAGAGGGAGAGAAGACCATCGGCGCCTTAAATAAAACCTTGTAAAAAAGGGTCCTACACACGTAATTTCTTGACTGCTTCCCAGGTGTATGTACATATCAGGGGTCCCCGGCACAGGCAAGACGGCCACCGTCTGCTCTTCACTCAAACTGCTCCAGGACGAGGCAGATCTGCCCGAGTTCCAGTTGGTGGAGGTGAACGGGATGCGGATAGCGGAGCCCCGGCAGGTCTACGTGCAGATATACAAGCAGCTCACCGGTGAGTATTGTGTACATCTTTGGCCTTGTTGGACAAGACAATAATTATCTAGGCGTGTTTCAAACAAGAGTGAATAAGGCTATTGCCGAACCAGTGATCTCTCAAGATGGATGTAGTGCAAAGAGACATGAGAGAATGCAAGTTATCCGAAACAGATGTCGAGGACAGAGCAAAGTGGAGAAGTAAGTCGAGGAAAGTTGACCCCACCACCATGTGGGATACATAGCTAGGAAGAGAGAGACTGAACCTGTGATCTCAATCTTGGGCCTAGAGTCCCTTGCTATCAGGAATTTAAAACATGTCCAATGGAAGAACCATCACAACAGACAAGACATTAAATTTTAAAAAATACGGCTCTTAAATAGAGAGAGAGCATTCAAATGGATACTCACCCACCCCTAGACACGAGATACATAAGATAGCTTATTTTATTACATTACACGCTTTTAACTTGCAATGTATGTTTGTTCTGGTGGAATCTTGCAACTGAATTTTAAAGCAGACATCTTCAACCGATTGAGCTGAAATTTTGGGTAAAGGTATAGTTTGGATGACAATTCAGTATTATGGTACCATCGACCTGATCTGATGATGGAGACAGAAGGGAATTCAGTACTTAACCGACGCAACCCCGTTGATTTTGGGCTCGTAAGAATCGTCTCAATGAGTAGTTGATGACGGTGTACAGAAAAGTACAGTCGGCAATAAAAGCTTGTATCAAAAATGTAATTTTTGACAGGAACTTATTTCCATTTCCACATGTTCCATGTAGCCCCAAAACATGGCAGAAATGTAAAAAAATCGTTTCTTGTTGCGTGCAAGACTAGTAAGTGCTGTTGGTGGATTTTGTTCTCGCACACAGCTCTGCTACGCACAGCTCTGGTACTCACCCTAATGCCGGCTGTACATGTCTCGGGCGAGAAGTTTGACTCGGCCGCAAAAACCGATACGCGACCGAGAGGTACCGAGGCGAGACCCGAGCGGGCGAGACAAAGCGAGAGCATCATGTACACTTTCGTTGCGTCATTTGAACAGCGGAACAAGTAACAACCCTTTGACTCGGCCGCAAAAACCGATACGCGACCATGAGGTACCGAGGCGAGACCCGAGCGGGCGAGACAAAGCGAGAGCATCATGTACACTTTCGTTGCGTCATTTGAACAGCGGAACAAGTAACAACCCTTTGACTCGGCCGCAAAAACCGATATGCGACCGAGAGGTACCGAGGCGAGACCCGAGCGGGCGAGACAAAGCGAGAGCATCATGTACACTTTCGTTGCGTCATTTGAACAGCGGAACAAGTAACAACCCTTTGACTCGGCCGCAAAAACCGATACGCGACCGAGAGGTACCGAGGCGAGACCCGAGCGGGCGAGACAAAGCGAGAGCATCATGTACACTTTCGTTGCGTCATTTGAACAGCGGAACAAGTAACAACCCTTTGACTCGGCCGCAAAAACCGATACGCGAGAGGTACCGAGGCGAGACCCGAGCGGGCGAGACAAAGCGAGAGCATCATGTATACTTTCGTTGCGTCATTTGAACAGCGGAACAAGTAACAACCCTTTGACTCGGCCGCAAAAACCGATACGCGAGAGGTACCGAGGCGAGACCCGAGCGGGCGATACAAAGCGAGAGCAACATGTACACTCTCGTTCTCGGTCTGTCTCGGGGTGTCTCGCCGAGAGTGTACAGCCGGCATAAAATGTTTATTGTTGCTTGTATTGTCCGCAGGCAAGTCCGTGGTCTGGGAGCAAGCGTGCGCGCTGCTAGACAAGCGGTTCAACCACCCGGGGCCGCGCCGCACGCCCACCGTGCTGCTGGTCGACGAGGTCAGTGGCAGCTGTTACCAATATTTTTTTAGGGTTCCGTACCCAAAAGGTAAAACGGGACCCTATCACTAAGACTCCGCTGCCCGTCCGTCTGTCACCAGGTTCGTGAGACACAAACCGTGATAGTTAGACAGTTCAAATTTTCACAGATGTATTTCTGTTGCCGCTATAATAACAAATACTATAAAACGGAATTAAATAAAAATTACAACAAACGTGATATAGGACAAAAATGCTTTCGTATGTCCGGCCCTTTGATCTCTGTCGAAAAGCCTACAACGCTGGGTGAGGCGTTCGGCCGAACAAAACAACCGTCTACATAAGCTGCGCCCCGGTCGGCCGAGCATTCGATCGGTTCAAGCGAGCGGTGACGCGCCGAGCCCCGTCTACACTGAGCGTGCACGTTACGGCGAACCGTGTTCGGCCCTTGTGTCTCCGCCTTATGAGTTATTAATTATAGGTCTACAACTCCAAAATTGTTATTACTCCAAAAGAAAGAAGGCAAAAAAATATGCCTAGTGACGAAAATCCCATTCAGATATCTCAAAGAATTACGAAGCTACAACCGTTTTAAAGCCGGGGGGCCGCGTCGACGGCGGCGCCGAACACGATGGGGCGCGGCACGTTGCCGTCTATTAGTGACGTCACTAACTACAAGCGTCATCGTATCATATGAAGTTGCGTTTTGCGAAAAAGGGACAGAGCATACCCCTTCTTAAAACTTTGGACACATAACTTCGTGATTATTTAACCGTTTGCGCTGATTTCTTCTTCGTTTGACTACATTTTTAATCCTTTCTCGAGAAAATATGACATTATTGATTATTTTATTTAGTGTCTACACCCCTATTGTTCGTTAACCTTCATCCGTTGATGTGTCGACAGTTGGACGCGCTCTGCACGCGCCGTCAGCACGTGCTGTACAGCATCATGGAGTGGGCGGCGCACGCGCGCGCGCGGCTCGCCGTGCTGTGCGTCGCCAACACCATGGACCTGCCCGAGCGGGCGCTGGCCGCGCGCGTCGCCTCGCGCCTCGGTCAGTACCATCACTCTATCACCCTTCAGGTTGTCGCACACGTAACCGCCTCGGCACCGGACCGGCGCCTCCTCAACTCGAGCCGTCCAGTATTCTTTGTAAGAACTTGCATATTTAATCAATCAATTAAATTGTATCTACTAAACTGTATTATAACCATGTAGACAAAGAGCGGAGCCTCCCAACACAAGTATTGCAATACTTACCGGGAGACGCCAGCCACGAATGTACTATTCTCAAACATGCTCGGAAATGTACGCGTTAATATTACGAAATGAGGACATGAAGTTTCTTGTTTATGGCCCCCTACATTTCTTCTTGGCCTGAGGCCAAGAAGTAATGTATGAGAACCCTAAGTAAAAACATTATTGTCCGCTACTCTAACTTTTTTTTTTTTTTTAATTTGCTTTATATTAATTAAACTGACAAAGGAAAAACTTACATACTGCCAACCACTACTAGACTTTCAGGTCAGGTGGTATGGGGTCGGGTCGGATCGGGTCAGGTCGGATCAGGTCGGGTCAGGTCGCGAAAGGAGATGGCGGAGCGTGAGCGCGAAGAAGACGCAAACGCGCCCCCACAACGTCGCCGAAGACTTGGCAGGCGACGTGCGGCCTATGCTGGCCGTATGATACTGCCATGACGAGGACCTGCGGGTGAAGGATAGGGAGACCATCACTCGCATCGCATTAAGAGGTCCTGAGCTGGAAGACTTTACGAGTGTTCCGTAAAGTCTTCAGCGGAGTGGGCCCGGGGCAGTATAGCCTCGGCCCCTGGAGTTGGGCCCGCGAGGGCAGCGCTGACGGGGTAACGGTGTGCAACCGCGTTCCCGGAATCCCGTCCAATGGCGAGCGATGGAACACCCCAGGGGTTTTAGTCCGTGGGAGTCGGACATACCCACCTGGTTTCTCCCGAACCGGGTGGGATCCATAACGGATTTCCCCTGGGTAAACAAAAAAAAAAAAGGTCGGGTCAGGTTGGATCGGGTCGGGTCGGGTCAGGTCAGGTCAGGTCGGATCGGGGGGACGTCGTGGTAGAATGCTTGCGACCCCATGGCGTCCCCCTACAACGGCAGCGAGGATAACGCCGCTGGGTTTTTAGTGGGTAGTTCTCCTCCCCTCCCTCTGACTAGCTCGGAGGGGGTTGCGGGAGGAGAGAGCCCCACATAACCCCCCACCTTGGCCTCCCCCGGGCCCGGGGGGTATGCGCCCCCTTGGACTCTTCGGTCTAGGGGGGATAAACGCATTTTCCCAGCGTAAAAAAAAAAAAAAAAAAAGGTCGGATCGGATAGGGTCGGGTCGGGTCAGGTCAGATCAGGTCGGATCAACGATCAATTTGTCTTTGCCGTTGCTAAATATTTTTTCAAAGCTCTATCTCTTTAGGAATAACGTCCGAATTCGAAATATTCGAATTTGCAAGAACAGCGGACGGTGGCGGTGAACAAAATATCAATTTGTTTTTGCCGTTGGTAAATATTTTTCAGCTTTATCCTTTTAGGAATAACGTCCAAATTCGAACTTCGAATTTGCTCAATAGCAAAACGGTGAAGGACGCGTGAACAAAATTACTAATTTATTTACAGTACATATGGTGCTCCTTTGCCGCACTAGTGCGGAAAAGAGCACTTTTCGTGCATATGTCGAAACTTTAAAGAGCCTTATGTACAGTAAAACGTTGTACGATACACGTGCGAATAGGTAATTCGTAACTCGTGTCGATTTAAAACACTCCCTTCGGTCGTGTTTTAATTTATAACCACTCGTTGCTAATTTCCTATTTTCGGCACTTGTATCGTAAATAACTATTACAGTACATATGGTGCTACTTTCCCGCACTAGTGTGGAAAGAGCACTTTCCGTGCATACGTCGAAACTTTAAAGAGCCATATGTACAGTAAAACGTTGTACGATAGACGTGCGAATAGGTAATTCGTAACTCGTGTCGATTTAAAACACTCCCTTCGGTCGTGTTTTAATTTATAACCACTCGTTCCGAATTTCCTATTTTCGGCACTTGTATCGTAAATAACTATATTCTGCAATCAGAATATGCTATTGCAAAAAGTGTTTAACGACTTACGTACGGCTATACTCTTACGAATAGTGTTCAGTTTTGAATGAAGTCGAATCGGCTGGCAGCAAAATATTAAAAGTTTGTGACCTCCTTCACATCTGACGTCACAAAAATCTGTCGCGTATTTAACAATTTTTCCCCATCCCAAAAAGTGCTCAGCGCCGCTAAAGAAGTTTTCACTACTTTTTGGCCTTACGCCAAGAAGTAATGTATGAAAACCCCAAGTAAAACCATTATTGTCCGCTACTCTAACTTTTTAAATTTGCTTACTGTAATACAGGTTCTTGAATTGAAACCACCACGGATAAGTTTAAGACATATATTGGCAATAAAATCGCACCACAGTAAATAGTTTCAAAACAGTAAGTCAAGCGCTAGCTAAAATCGAATAAAACTAAACAAAACAGCAACAACAAATGTAAATTAAGCACAGTGCAGTGATTAGAAGTAAAACATACGCGCTAAACAATATCTTTAAGGGGAAGCTAATATTTACTTAAGGCGAAGCAAAACTTATAAAATTACTAACAACTCAAACCAAGTGTAAATGCAAACAAGCGTGTGCGTGATAGTTAGCAATTATGAAACAAACAAGGCAAGATTGATTTGAACTATACCAAAGATATACATATGAAACTATGAACTAAGCAAGCTGAACTTCTTAATATTGGTCTAATATTGGTCTTCCATACCATGCCTAACATGTGGTGCCCAGACATGGCTTTTCAACAAAACAACAAAAACGAAAATACGATCATGCCAACGCGCTATGGAGAGGAGCATGCTGGGCATCAAGCTAATAGAAAAGCAAAAAAGCAGCTCCATTAGACACAAAACAAAAGCAATTGATGCAGGACAACATGCACAATGCCTAAAGTGGAAATGGGCCGGCCATATGATACGCACAAAAGATGCAAGATGGACAAAGACAGTTACAATGTGGAAAGGCCCACAAGGCAGAAGAAAAAGAGGCAGACCGAAGGACCGATGGGTAGACGATATAAAGAAAGTAGCGGGTAGCAACTGGACTGAAATCGCGAAAGATAGGGAAAAATGGAAACAGATGGAGGAGGCCTATACCCGAAATGGGGCCACAACTTAATGTATAGTTAACTTAGTTTATTTTTTATTTTTATTGCATGTTATTTTTTTTATTTTTTTTGTAAGAACCTGTTAGCATTAAGTCAAGGAACAATAAAGGCCTTATTATTATTATTATCTCTTTATTTATGTTTCATCTTAAGTTAGGTTTGTACAATAATTATATATAAAAAGTAAAATATAAAACTATACATACAAAACATAAAATCATTATAAAAACCTAACCTAGGGTGCAGCTGGCAGCGAGGCGGGGCCTAAGCCACCGGCGGTCAGGGCGACAGAGACAGGAACCTCCTGACTATCCGCGCAGTATCCAGGAGTACCGCCTTCTGTATCTGACCCTTGATCCAGCCATCTAGCGAGAGCCTCTTGAGATGATGGTCGAGACTCTACGCTATTAAACCATTCGCCGAAACGACTATCGGGACGATGATCGTCGAATCAACATCCCACATGGCGGTTACCTCGTGAACCAGGTCTAGGTACTTGCTGGCTTTGTCCTTCTCGGCCTTCAAGAGGTTCTCGTCATGGGGGATGGTGATGTCGACGAGCACTGCCTGGCGTTTCGATCGATCTGTCAGCACGATATCAGGCCTATTGGCAAGAATAGTCCTGTCCGTGATGACAGATCGATCCCAATAGAGGAATATAATTATAATATAATATATATTATAATATAATAATAATATAATGATTATATATTATATATTATTTGACTAAGCTTAGGCTGTACTTAAGTTGGTTAATATACGTATTTTTATTATTATTATAAGTATTCAATTGTTAATTTTAAATTATGTTGTATTTGACAATTTATGACAAATAAATAATTATTTACATTAATAAAAGTAAATATATTATTACACATTATAATATATATTATTATTATTATGTATGTTTTTTCCATATCTCAGGACCATGGGGTCCCGGACTTTTGGAAGGCATGCGTGGGGCCGAAGCCAACAGCGCAGAGGCCCTTTAAAACAAATATAATATAAAGCGAGGGATACACATGGCAGATACCATCTCCGAGCGCACAACGTGATACACCCGGTGATGGTCCCCGCCAGGTGCAAAGACTATTGCAGTGCAACACTGTGCTGCGATGGAAACTAAGGTCATGGGTTATTGGGTTGAATGGTGGGTGGTCTGGACAATGGGTTATGGGAGGAGACTAGCGGACACCTGCCGTGACAATAAGTCTCAAAATTGTGGAAAGGCAGGCGGTGACTCGCCAACTCGTTAAGTGGGCCCCACAAACAGTCGCACGCACAGTGCGACAATGGAGCAACACGTCGGAGCGGCTGTGAGGTTGTCGAGAGGTGAGTCTGCGGTGCGCCAGATCCCGGTAATCCGTTCAAAGGCCGCCGGTTAAGGCAAGCACAGAGGCGAGGGCCAGATCACTCGGGCCCTCTGGAGGTTAGGGGTCCGCGGTGTCGCCACTCATCGTCAGCTCGCCACAAGCTGCCCCCGCGGGCTTATTATTATTTTCCTTTGTCAGTTTAAAATTAGTAAGCAAATTTAAAAAGTTAGAGTAGCGGGCAATAATGGTTTTACTTAGGGTTTTCATACATTACTTCTTCGCGTAAGGCCAGGAAGTAATGTAGGGGGCCATAAACAAGAAACTTCATGTCTTCATTTCGTGATATTAACGCGTACATTTCCGAGCATGTTTGAGAAAATATTTTTTTTGAAGTGAAAACTTCTTTTGCGGCGCTGAGCACTTTTTGGGATGGGGAAAAATTGTTAAATACGCGACAGATTTTTGTGACGTCAGATGTGAAGGAGGTCACGAACTTTTATATTTTGCTGCTAGCCGATTCGACTTCATTCAAAACTGAACGCTATTCGTAAGAGTATAGCCGTACGTAAGCCGTTAAACACTTTTTGCAATAGCATATTCTGCAATAGTTATTTACGATACAAGTGCCGAAAATAGGAAATTCGCAACGAGTGGTTATAAATTAAAACACGACCGAAGAGAGTGTTATAAATCGACACGAGTTGCGAATTACCTATTCGCACGTGTATCGTACAAAGTTTTACTCTCGTTCGGCTCTTTAAAGTTTCGACATATGCACGAAAAGTGCTCTTTTCCGCACTAGTGCGGGAAAGTAGCACCATATGTACTGTAAATAAATTTGTAATTTAGTTCACGCGTCCTTCACCGTTTTGCTATTGAGCAAATTCGAATAGTTCGAATTTGGACGTTATTCCTAAAGAGATAAAGCTTTGAAAAATATTGACCAACGGACAAAAACAAATTGATATTTTGTTCACCGCCGCCGTCCGCTGTTCTTGCAAATTCGAATAGTTCGAATTTGGACGTTATTCCTAAAGAGATAGAGCTTTGAAAAATATTTGGCAATGGCAAAAACAAATTGGTATTATGTTCGCCGCCGGCGGCGGGCGACCGGGCCCGTCGCACCCAACGCGCCCGCGGCCCGTCCGCCTAAATAATTGATAATTGTTTATAAATTTGCGCCAAATTCATTTTGAGGTCACTTGACACCGTAAGATGTCACGTGACCTGATCGAAAAACTGTTACAATGTTATTGAGTTTTCACTTCTGCCGGCACTCCCGGAGTGCAACCCGGTATTTTTTTTGTAACGCACACATATTGGCATCGGTATCGGATCTGTTCCACACGACGCACACATATCGGGTGTGTTTTCTTACAAAGAATACTGGAAGGCTCGAGTTGAGGCGGCGCCGGTCCGGTGCCGAGCGGTTACGTGTGCGACAACCTTTCCCCTTCTCTCTTCCTCGCCACTGTCTTTTCCTTAACAACTACTTTCGTGGACAACACCAGGGATTCACTCAGAGATCAGTTTTTACGTCGTTGTCAATCCTACTAATATTGTATTTTATGTTTCTCAAACAAGCAATGAAATATTGACGTTGTGTTCTTCATAATGGGCTTCGAAGTGTCACGTTTCGGGCGCAGCGAGACGAGAGGCCCATAATGGCATTTCATACAAAATTGGAGACCTAGGCCGGCAAGATGGTCTTTTTTAATTTCCATTCCACAATTCGTGGCACAGGATCACGGCGTTCGGCCATGAAAATCAATGTTTGATTTCTTGGAGTTTTTTAATTTATTTCATTGCATGTTTGAGAAAAGCACTATACATACCTCGGCATGAAAAGGGGTTGCCAGCCTAATAACTATCCGACGTCGCTACGCTCGGCCGTCTATATGTACTCGGCCGGCAACCCCTTGCTTCCTGGCCTCTGTAGTAATGTACTATTAACATAAATGTCCTTATAGGCGCGGGTGTGGTAAGCATGCCGGTGCTTACCCAACCTGTTTCGACTGAAAAGTCTTATTACTAAAGTTTTTTATTTTATAATTATTAATGGAACTTTAGGTTTGTTCATGTATATGACGAGATATTTCTTTTCTTTCTGTATGTAAATGTGAAAGTATTGATGTTTGTTACTCAATCATTCAAAAACTACTGAACATATTACAAAACTTTCCAGTAATGTAGCTCAGACATCGGTTTAGAACATGTGCTAAAAAATATACGCGCAAGTCGCGGGCAGCAGCTAGTCAGCGAGAAATCACCGTGGAATGTAGGTATAGGTAACATTATTATTGTAATACATATAAGCAGAGTCATGCAATATGACTCCTCCATATTAGGTTAGGAATGTAGTCCATATACGGAGATTAATGTAAGAGGACTCTCCCAGTGGCGTGCGTACCATATAGGCAAATAGGCAGTGCCTACCTTGCAAAATAACTCTACCACATATATTTTTCTTCTCTATGATGATACTATACTCAATAGTTTTTAAAAGAATCTACTTCTTTACTTACATTACGGGACGCGCTGCAATTTAAATTTGCGCGCGAACCAGTGTCGCTCACCGCACGCAGGTCAGGCTAGGCACCGCGAACGGCGCCTAAGCTACGGCACACACAGTGCGCTTGTGTAAATATCGTCCGTGAACTATGTACGGATTTGCTCAGTGCACACACATATACGCAAATCACACTCACACATGCTTCCAAATCCGGCCGCCGGACTTCATGCGGCAAATTAAAGAAGTCCCTTTTGCTGTGATTATTACTCGTAATGTGGGGCGTTCTAATTTGTCAGGGTTATTTGTTTTGAATTTGCTATTCGGGAGGCCATAATGGATTTTTAGTTACGACCCAGTTGTGTTGTGTTGTGAAATAAATATTCTTGTAGTTGCAGTTGCAATACATATCATCTTACGTTTTCTATTGAATTTTTCGTGTGATTTTGTTTATTGGCGTATTCTATATTTGTGTATTAAACCTTAAATATGTGTGTTAGCTGTGACCGGTGTATTGACCTAGTGTGTTTGCGGAAGTTAACTTTCGGTGCATTTAGCAAGATATTGTTCGATAATAAGGTAGTTAATATAGGTAGGTGTATGCCACAGTTGCAATTAGCTCTAACTCGGGGTAATATTACTCGTCAATTTCATGTATAGTATCAGTAACGCAATGCACGCTGACGGAGATTCACTTTGTCGAAAGTCGAAATAGCCTAAGGCTTGGTAAGTGCTAACATTATTTTACACGTGCACTGCTGAACACAACTTGTTCGTCTCCACACAGGTGACATAGGTCTACTAAAAAAATAAATGCCTACCTTAACTAAAAACCCTATGCACGCCACTGGGCTCTCCTATACATAAGGAATGGAATTTAAGGTCAAGACAATGGACACCTTCCACGTTTAAGCCTCCCCACCTAAACACGTGTAACCTAAATTCCTAAGCTTCCATATATACCAGGGTTTTAATGAATAAATGTTCAGTCTTTGTTCAGTCTTTAAGCAACAGTCCTGTGCTCCTGGCACGGTCGCCATGTAAGGATGGGACCCAGGACAGTAGTAAAATACATGACTGAACTGAACGTTTATTAATTAAAACCTAGTATAGATAAGAAGAAGAACTTTGGAATTTAGGTTACACGTGTTTAGGTGGGGAGGCTTAAACGTGGAAGGTGTCCATTGGCTTGACCTTAAATTCCATTCCTTAAATAGAGGAGAGTCCTCTTACATTACTCTCCGTATATGGATACTTGTATCCGACACCGCGCAAGTCCTGTCTCCACGGCAGCGACACAGACACTGAGCGACACCGCCACTACATCTGCAACTAGGTGTCGCAGCAGTGGACACACGTAGACGGTCGATGTATACACTGAAGTGTCTGTGTCTGGTGTAGTCGTGTGTCCTTAGCTTAAATGTTGACGAAAGTGTCGTTCTTTATTAAATTGAAATGTCTTCCAGGGCTGACGCGGCTGACTTTCCCGCCGTACACCCACGCGCAGTTGTCCCGGATCGTGGCCGCGCGGCTCGCTCGCGCCAGCCTCTCCGCTGATGCTGTGCAGCTCATAGCGAGGTGAGACTCCTCTTAGCGCAACAAGCTCGCGGCGGGTGGACAATTCGCCGTTGCCGGGTGAACGCCAAACTTGCAGCCGCGACCAAGGTTCCTATACCTATACTCTGTTTTTTTTAGCATTAGAGAGACCTTTGCAGAACGAGATATAAGGTTTTTTATCGGGCACATTCTGCGGATCGAACAGTGAATACGAGTTAATAAATATCACGTATTTATTATCCTGTTTTATTAATACATACATTACTCAGTGTTGTGAACAGATAAGAAACATAATATTAGTTAATTTATATTCTAAGATGAAAAGATAAGAATTTTAATAAATTGCGTTTGCAATTTTTCATGGAAAGGTTGTACATTAAAAAACCTAAAGAGGCAGAGTTCTCACACAATGGTCTATTTTTAAACGTCACTGTCACTATCTGTCAACTATCACTCATGTGGGTTTTTCATATTGTTGTCGGTTGAGTCGGTTGTGATTTCTATTTATTTTATTTCTATTGCCGCCATCTTGCTTATAAACACTTATAACTTACAGTTTTGCCAACAAATTAGTAATAAATGTGAAAACTATGCGTTCAGCTATTGGTAAATATCAAATGATATGTACTCGTATGTACATAAGTTCCGAGAAATTCAGTGGTATCGGTCGAAATCGAAGAAGGAAAGTTCACGACCACTGCTTCTTTGTTTACCCGTTTGACAGATAATTCTAATCTTAAAAAAAAATATAGTATAGGAGACCTACTTCAAACGTAAAAGAGCTGTCTACTTGTGGACGCCTCCCTGCAAACGTGGTGGCGCCGTGAGGCTACATCAGCGCTGCTAAGGCGGTGCTGTTACGAGCTTACATTTGGAAGACTCCGGGTGGACGGTGGGTGGGTGGTGCGTATTGGAGGCTTATCACCATAAGTGTCTCTTAAACTGATTTCGCGACGTCCGATAGAATCACCTGACTGGATCACCCAGATGATTATATTGGACGAATATGTCCAGTGAGATCACCCTGGTGATCCTATTGGACGCCATGTCCAGCACGATCCCCTGAGTGATTTTAGTGGACAGAATTATTTATTTATTTTAAGGAGAACCAACAGCTATAAAGCTTATTACTGACATGAATATTGACCCAAAATAGGATCACCTAAGTGATCTCATAAGACGTATTCATCCAATACGATCAGCTGGGCGGTCGGTTCAGGTGACCTTAGTAGATGCCGCGGAATATTTATCTACATCTACACTACTATTATAAAGAGGAAAGATTTGGTTGTTTGTTTGTTTACATTGAATAGGCTCCGAAATTGCTGGACCGATTTGAAAAATTATTTTACCATTAGAAGCCGACATTATCCCTGATGAACATAGCTACTTTTTACCGCGGGAAAATGCTTCATTCCTGCGCACTAACCGTGCGAAGACAGGGCAGCTAGTAAACAATAATCGCTAAAACACCAACGTACATACTAAGCTGATTGCCCTTGCACGTTAGTACCAAATGGGGCCGATAGATGGCGCTGACCCGATACCTACTTCGCGCTGTTAAGATTTTTCTAGATTAATGGGGTTGGGACGGGTATGTTTAGGGTTCTATAGTTAAATATAACGTGTTTAGGTATTAGAGAACCAATTTTTGAAACGCTCCTTTGCAAATACAGGTAGCGGCACGTAAGTCTAGCGCTGACCCAAGCTGACCGTTTTTGCGCAGAAGTCGAAAATAAGGTATCTCGGGGGAGTGAAGGGGACGCGCGGAGGCGTGCGTAAGCGCTCATTGGCTCTCCCGTCGTACTCTGTCCCGCACACCGATACGACACCCCGCTCACTTCTGCTGTACAGTCGCGTTCTAAATTATATTGTTATTAGTTATTACTGTCGTTTTTTTGGTTTAAGTTTGAGTTTGTTTTTTATTCACTGTTTTAATTAAGTTAGTGTTTATTTGTGATTTTAAACAGTAAGTATGCCTAGAAGAAATACACTGCACTGCTCTCGCTCCCACAGGCACACCCCAGCCGCCGCCGCCCGAAGCTGCGGCGCTACCACGAATCTCGAAGTTCGTATATCTCTTCGCTGTCTCTGTCGTTCGAGTATCTTAAACCATAAGTGCGACAGACACGGCGATATCCGAACGTAATTCGGTTTTCGTGGTAGCACCGCAGTGGCCAAGACGCGTTTTCGCTCCATTGCGTGTCATTGTTAGTTGAGCACGGAAAAAAGCGTTGAGATACAAGATGACAATGCGTGTAATACACCTACATTTCTAACATGGCAATCTGCGTCGATAGTGGCTCTTTGGCAGCGAGCGAAAAAACCATAAAATGTGAGCTCCATACAAAGGACCATATGGAAAATGTCCCTGATGAACATAGGCTACTTTTTACCGCGGGAAACTGCTTTATTCCTACGGGAAAACGGGTAATCCGTGCGAATGCTAGTATTTTCATAAAGTCCACATGACTCCCAGGAAGGTGGCAGCGGTGTCCGGCGACGCCCGGCGCGCCCTGGCGCTGTGCTCGCGCGCCCTGGAGCTGGGCTCGGGCTCCGCGGGGCTGCGCGAGGTGCAGCTCGCGCTGGAGGAGGCGGCCGCGGGCGCCGCCGTGCGCGCCATCAGAGCCTGCGCGCCCGCCGAGAGACTCATGCTGCGCGCTATCGCTGCTGAGGTGAGATCTTCACGCAGCTATAGATGCTGAGAAAGCGCGGATCAACACTGCTGGGGCGTAATCTTCCCGCAATCAGGGCGCATCGCAAACATGGAGCAGCGCTCTTGCGGCGCCCCGTACTTTGCTCATACTTAGTGCGCGATCCGCGCGATTATGCTCGACTTCAGCACGGCTATCACAAGACGGCGCCCGCTTTCGATTTTTCTCGCACTATACCTACCTTTTTTTTTTAAGTGAAAACTTCTTTAGCGGCGCTGAGCACTTTTTGGGATGGGGATAAATTGTTAAATACGCGACAGATTTTTGTGACGTCAGATGTGAAGGAGGCCACAAACTTTTATATTTTGCTGCTAGCCGATTCGACTTCATTCAAAACTGAACGCTATTCGTAAGAGTATAAAGCCGTTAAACACTTTTTGCAATAGCCTATTCTGCAAATAAATTTGTAATTTTGTTCACGCGTCCTTCACCGTTTTGCTATTGAGCAAATTCGAATAGTTTAAATTTGGACGTTATTCCTAAAGTGCCTTTGATAAATATTTACCAACGGCAAAAACAAATTGATATTTTGTTCACCGCCGCCGTCCGCTGTTCTTGCAAATTCGAATAGTTCGAATTTGGACGTTATTCCTAAAGAGATAAAGCTTTGAAAAATATTTGGCAATGGCAAAAACAAATTGGTATTTTGTTCGCCGCCGGCGGCGGGTGAGCCGGCCCGTCGCACCCAACGCGCCCGCGGCCCGTCCGCCTAAATAATTGATAATCCATCCATCCATCCATCCATCCATAATAATAAATGCGAAAGTGTGTCTGTCTGTCTGTCTGTTACCTCTTCACGCTTAAACCGCTGAACCGATTGCGATGAAATTTGGTATGGAGATAGTTTGAATCCCGGGGAAGGACATAGGATAGTTTTCATCCTGGAAATCACCCCCTAAGGGGATGAAATCGGGGGTTGAAGTTTGTATGGAGCTGCGATATAAACGATTTCCACGCGGACGGAGTCGCGGGCAGAAGCTAGTTGTTTATAAATTTGCGCCAAATTCATTTTTAGGGTGAGACCGTAAGATGTCACGTGACCTGATCGAAAAACTGTTACAATGTTATTGAGTTTTCACTTCTGCCGGCACTCCCGGAGTGCAACCCGATCTTTTTTTTTAATACCATGTCGGTGGCAAACAAGCTGGCCCACCTCTCTTTCTAAGTTTTCTAATAAGAGAGAGAGGATAAGTGCGAGAAAAATCGAGAGACCTCGCGCGCCGTCTTGTTATAGCCGCCTAGTCACCCCGCCTTGAGTGGCTGCCATCTTGAAACTCGTTCTTTACCGACTAAAATCTAGCGTAAGACAAGTTACTTAAAACAGCGTCTTTTAAGGTTTAATTTAGAATGCCAAAAAAATGCCACATAAATCCATTTTAATGTAGGGGCCGATTTCGGAAGAGGATTTCGGCGTAAAGAAGTGATATGTGAATAGTCTTGATACATGTATTTCTTGCATTGCAGTAGCGAAACGCACTTATGACGGAAATTGTCAGGGGCATATTATGTCATGCCATAGAACAGCGGCATATGTCATACCATAGAAACTTGTCAAACTTTCCATACACTGATATATCAACGAACACCGCTTACATACCCACCTTAAATAGGGTTGTTGAGTATTAGTGAATCAGCAACTTTTTAAGAAACAGCAAACACCTGCTATAAATTTTATACGTAAAGGAACAAGAGACGCTACGATTTCATATTATTTTTAAAAATATTGCAAAAGTAATTTGGAGGATGATTTGATATTTTTGGCGAGTATTATCGTGATATCTGTTTATCAGTAATGTAAGAACAATTTATTCCTACTGTTATCTAAAGTCGTCAATGCTAACTATGTAGACAAACCGCCATAGTGAAAGACAATTTCAACATGAGTTTTACATAATACCTTTATAACGAAACAAATTATTTAATTTAATATTTTTGATTCATGTTATTTTTAACGAGGAAGTTACCCCGATCATTTTTTAGATGATATGATACAGAGAGAAAGAATATAATGGAAAAATAAACCATCGTTTGTAGCCCCAGGCAGGATACGAACCTGCGACCTTTTTATTAACGCTAGACTGCTCTATCCTGTTTGGGTCTACAGACGAAGATGGCTTATTTTTCCATTATATTCTTTCTCTCTGTATCATATCGTATAAGTTTTACATAGTTAGCATATTCTATTGACGGCCGCTTTTACCGTTATTGTATGATTTATAGTCTTGAAACGTTCCTTTCCAGGTGGAGCGAACCGGGTCCGACGAGACGACCCTCTCCCTTGTGCTGGGCACGGCCGCCGCCCTGGTGTCGCTGGACGGGCGGCCCTACCGGTCGGCGGCGCGCGTGCGGCCGCCCTCGGCCGCGCAGGCCGCGGCCGCGTGCGCGCGCCTGGCCGCGGCGCGGCTGCTGCTGCTCGAGCCCCGGGGGGCCGAGCCGCGGCTGTTGCTCAACGTCAGCGCTGACGACGTGCATTACGCCACTAGGCAGATTGCTGTGTCATTCGGGAACCAGTTTCCTCATGTTTCAACAACTTGACAACTGTCTGATAATGACAATGAGCTTTTACCCTTAACCAGGCAGGCAGAGGGTACCTACATTTTTCATTGGTTTTGAACCGTACATAGAGCGCTAAGGTACAAAATCTTGTGGTCCCATATATTCCACTGCCTGGCTAAGGGTTACACTGTGACTGCCACAAAACACAAACACTTAAACATCATTTTGATAAAAAAAAACTTTATAAGCTGCTGTCAAGGTGAAATAGGGTCCAGATCGTGTAGGATTTTCTCAACTGGCATGAATGAAGTTAATTATAATATTAATATTGAGCAAAGCATTAAACTCTGCTGCAATTGATTTTTTTTTGTTTAATGCTGATCATGAAAGCACAATAAATTTAAAGAATATGGTAGCTTCAATGTCAGCCGCAGAGAATCGTCTCCCCCTGATAGAAGTCTGTATGAAGAGGTCGTTTCTCTGCAGCTCACTGTACTTTTCTCAGTTATTATATTGACATTCAATTAATTTATAAGATAAATCTCATAAGCAGGACTTTCAAACTCCAATAATAGATCTTAACATTGTAATAAGTATTATTTTATATTAATGACTGATTGTGGTACAATTTTAGTGAATAAATATGATTTTAACTTAAATATGTCTCTTATTTCATTTAGCAATCCCCCACTTGCAGTATTTTGATGAGTGCTTCCATGTTGTCATCCTTCACAGCTTTCCGACTCGCAGCCACAACTGCTTTGCTGTATTTACCAACTGTAAAACCATTAAAAAAACGTAAATTAATAAATCCGAAACTTAATTACGCTGTTACACCCATGTCCATTAGAAATTTTGGTTACAATAAATGGAATTGTGAGTTGTTTTGAATGTGTCTTTCTCTGGGAAATGCCAATGTAATAATGGCATTAACGCCAACGGTAATACGCTCATCCTCACACCTAGGTTGCGTACAGCACTGTTTCAGAAAAAATCCACCCTCGAACGCTCCGGTTGTGGAAAGAGCTCCATGCCGTGGGACTCTTCTAGAAAGGAGAGTATAATTTCTTAAAGGGTATACCGGTAACGCGCATAATGACACCCTGAAGTTGCAAGCACCCATAGGCTACGGTGACCGCTTACCATCAGGCGGGCCGCAAGATTGCTTGCGACCAACGTGGTATAAAAAAATGTTACATCCTCTGGCCTCTGTCCATTAGAAATAAGTACACTACAATACAAATACTCTTTAATGCACACCTCAATAAAAGAACACTGTACAGAACATAATCAACACAAGTCGAGCTAAAGAACGGGCGGTCAGTAAGTACCTACTTGGTTACAATAAATTATACTGTGGTTACTATAAATGTATAAATGCAGTAGAATAAAAATTATAAGCAAGATTTTTTTTTAAACCTCTAAGTCGTGCCGCCTGCTGCAGTATCATGTGCAAAGTCTTTAGCGACGCAGCTGCGTGTTCCTGCGTCGATCGTCGCACGTGGCAGCTCAGTAGCAACTCTTCATTTAGCATTATCACTTCTTTGTAGCGACTCAACATTTCTTTCCTGCAACGTTAACGTAGGAAAGTCAGCAAAGAAGTTAGACGCGCAACCAATATCTGACCATAAAATATCCATTCAACAGTAAAAATCATTAAAAATACTTTAAATTAAAGATGTAGTTTAACGTTAGTTGGTACTTGTTAAATTTATAACGTACAAATCATGCGCTGCGGCATCTTGGGCTGCTGGCAGCAATGCAGTTATCAGTTGCGCTCTTTCAGCAGTCTCTGCTGCCAACCTTGATCGCATCTCACCCACTTGAGAAGCATTTGCCATCTCTTCGCGAAGTTTGGTTTCTGTTTCAGAAAATTGTGCCGTAGACTGTAATAGAAAAGCGGTGAACTTCTACAATTTGAAATAAAAACTGACCGGAAGTAGTTAATTTTTTTACAACAGAGATTTCATTATTAAAACTATCGATTTCGATTATGAATTGACGCAAACAGCACTACTTTAACATGGCGGCGCGTCAATCTTCTATTCTATCTTGTCTATGGTAGAAGCGGCGTGGAGAACTGTCAAAAACTGAACGGTACCGTATACCACCGGCCCAATTTTAACGAAAAAACTCTTATAATGGTCGAAAACAACGAAATGGAGCTGTCGGAGGCTGAAGCTGAACAGTACGATCGTCAAATTCGTTTGTGGGGTCTGGAATCGCAGAAACGACTACGGGCCTCTAAAGTTTTAATCATCGGGTTATCCGGCCTCGGCGCCGAAACGGCAAAGAACGTAATTCTCTCCGGAGTAAAGAGTGTTTGTTTACTAGACAATGAGAAACTTAAGGAGGTCGACTTGTACTCTCAGTTTTTGACTCCTCCCGATAAGATTGGCGAGAATCGTGCCGAAGCGTCTTTAACGAGAGCGCGAGCTTTGAATCCAATGGTAGACATAACAGCGGAAACAAAGGGTGTCGACCAGCTGCCCGATAGTTTCTTTACTACCTTCGACATCGTGTGCGCGACTGGGCTGAAGCAGGAGCAACTAGAACGCATAAACAACGTGTGCCGGGACAACAACAAGAAGTTCCTTTGCGGCGATGTTTGGGGCATGTTCGGATACATGTTCGCGGACCTCGTCGACCACGAGTACTCGGAAGAAATCGTCCAGCACAAAGCCGTGAAGCGCGGGCCCGATGACGAAGAAAAAAGTGCAAGGGAGACTGTTTCTATCACTGTTAAACGTCGAGCGATCTACGTTCCGCTGCAGAATGCTTTGTCGGCAGATTGGTCGAAACCTGAGCTCCGCTCGCGACTGCGCCGCGGTGATCCTTCCTACTTCGTCATGAAGATCTTATCACGCTTCAGAGATGAATACAACAGGAACCCAGACCCAGCTAAAAGGAAGGCAGACACAGAAATACTGCTAAAAATGAGGGATGAACTTGTCAAGGAATTATCTCTATCCCCTGGGTTCATAACTGACGATTTGTTAAACAATGTGTTTGGTACTGTATCCGGAGCTGCGGCAGTAGTGGGTGGTGTCATTGGTCAGGAAGTAGTCAAGGCAGTCAGTCAGCGTGAACCTCCACACAACAACATGTTCTTCTTCAACCCAGTCAAATGTGTCGGTTTTGTAGAACTTTACGGTCAATAAGAATCTTTTTAATTTTAGAACATAAGCTGTAATTTTTTAAGTCGAATTATAATTTAAACGCATCTTCTTTTTTTATTTACCTGCAAATCTGTTAGATTTAGATAGACTGCCAGACTTTGGATCAAGTCGCCCGCCAGAGAAATGTGCGGTGTAGAAAACTTCACATTTCCATCTGCCTCAAAGTCCATCTCCAAGCGGGACCTGTCCCTCAGACAAACAAACTTCATATGAAGTTCCTTCAAATTTTCCATTTCAAGTTCAATATCATGTTCCAATAAGAAGTTCTGGTTGATCCAAATGCAGATCCTTTGGACCCTCTCAGTTACTTTGAATGTGACATAGCTGCTTTGTTTGCTGGTTGCTAAAGTAGTGGGTACCAAACAATACATAGCAAACCTGGGTAACTGTTTTGTCAATTCAAAGATGTGGAATTGTTCACTGTCTGCATAACCTATTAGTGCCTGAAACAATAAACTTTTAAAAATAGAATCTATCATTAAAGACTAATAACTAGTATCACTATCACTAAGTACATAGTATAAAACAAAGTCGCTTCGCTGTCTGTCGCTACGTATGCTTAGATCTTTAAAAGTACGCAACGGATTTTGATGCGGTTTTTTTTAATATGAGTAGATAGTGATTCAAGGGAAGGTGAAGGGTGGGTCACTTGTGAATAATAAAGTATAGAATGTCCCATTGTTACAGGTGTATTTAATTTATTTCTTTATTGAATTGCTCACAATCCTAGTGGGCAAAATGAATGTCGTTCTGCGCCTTGTCCTTCTAACAGCCGCCTTGAATATTTATTTTTCTTTAACAAACTTTGCATAATAAGTTTACGCAACACTTTTTTTCACAGAGGGGAGATTTGAGTCTTCGTGTTTCTGATACTAGATGTCGCTCGCTAGACAAGTAAAACCTGTAATTCCTGTCAAGGACAGCTATTAAAGGTAGAACATAGTGGTTATATTCTCTTTGATTAAATCTGTCTTATAAAAAATATAAATCCAAACATTTTTTTAAATATTAATTTGATGTACATACACACAGTTGACCCATGAATAATTTACGAGCATGCTTAGAACCATGTCACTTTGGTTCAATCAGCGCCATTAAGTATTAAATTTAAATTAAAGTTTATTATGTCAAGGTACAGTCGAGTTCTCCAATATTTATACCTACAGACAACCTATACACTAGATCTTCGGCACGCGAGCTCTGTCGCACTAGTCGTCTCTTTCTAACTTAATAAGTTTTATAAAAAGAGATAGACAGACAGATAGTGCGAGAGAGCTCGCGCGCCGTTCTGCGTACCGTGCTGAATAGATATTGGATAACGGTACCAAAGTTTACATTTCCTGTGTCCTAGCCGACCGAACTTCATCTCCACATATCGACGAACACGTCCCCACGCGGCCAGTCTGAAACGGTGTCGTGCCTGTTGCAAAGACGCCCCCGGAGAGTATCAACGCTACGTGAACGTTGGTGTACCGTATACCTACCTTGATGTGCACATCGACAGGCACGTCCCGTGGCGGGCGGAGCGGCACGCGCAGCGTGGAGCGCAGCTGAGACGGCGCCGGGTGCCGCGCCAGCGTCTCTCCCGCCGCGAAGATGCCCTCAGCTAGGATCATCGCTGCGCGGACCGTAGTCTCGTTGTTGGTGGATATTGCGAGGTCTATGCCGCCCTGGGGAAGTTACTGGTTAGTGTAGTTTTCTAAATGAACATATTAGTAGAAGATTTGAGAGGATTGTTGTCAGGAGTTACAGCGACATGCATACTGGTCGGCCGGGCGCTCGTCTGATACCGCGCCGATGGCGTCGTACCTACTGCACACTCCACCTGCAGCGCTGCTCTGCCTATACCTACGTATCCTCACATCATTGACGTCAGTAGTGACTGCGACGTGCAACCGCGTGCTGGTCGGCATAGCGCTGCCCGGGCGCTCGTCTGGGACCGCGCCGATGGCCTCGTAGTGCTGGAGCTCCACCGTCAGTGCCTGCTTGCGATTGAACAGCTCCACGATAGCCGCGCGGTCTTCCTCTGACGGCTGGCTTTTGGAGCCCGCAGGCTCTTGGTACGGTGGGTAGCCCAGAACTGATGAGTTGAAAGTGTAGGCATGGTAATCAAGTATCAAGAAAGAATTAGGATTAAGGGGCATTATAAAACCGCATACAAATTTCCTTTTACCACAATGGTCGCAACACTTAAACAACACTCGTAACTTAGTTTTGGCACTTTACGCTCCCAGATATCGTCGATTCTTATTTAGACTATTAAGAGAGCAGAACTTTATGCAGCGTTACGATTTGAACTCCACAATCATTCTTTTCGGACCAAGAAGAGCCAAAGGGGCCAATCTGTATGAGTTTTTGGTACTTAAAGAAATTGCCTGCTCCGTCCATTGATAAAGTGCTCTGGGTGAGCCAAACCTTACATGTCCTATCTATCAGGGCTCAAGGCTGCCTACCTTCCCCTCTATCCGACACGCAGACGAGATCCGGCGCACCAACGGACCGGTAGTCAGCGTAGAGCATGGCAGAGGCTGCGCTCCGTAGCTGCACGCGCCTCAGCACCCGGCCTGAGACTGCGTCTCGCCAGTCGATGCGGCCGTTGGTCCAACAGCATGCCAAGGCTTCTCCAGAAAGCTGCACTGAGAGGGCGTTGGTCTTCGACTAAAGAACAGATAAGCATTGAAGGCTTTATTCTGTGTGGCAACTGACTTTTGTACTGCTATTCAACAGAAATGTGCGTATCTAACAATTATATTTTGGATGCTTTCTTTTTTGAAAGCAGAATGGTCATTGTCGGTGCACAATGCTATACATTGTTTCTCTGTTTCCGTAGGCTTGGGACAATATCGAGATATCTGTGAAATAACCCTATTAATCGCCATAAATACACGCTTTGAGGAAATTGAGACCTTCCATCTATAATTGATCCATGGTCCTTCGAACCGGATAAAATAAAAAATTAAAACATTTTTATTAACTATCAGAGCCCATTTTCAGATTAAGGCCTTACCTTAACCCTCCAAAGCCTTATTCCTTCTTCGTAAATCCCGATAGTACCGTTGGCCAAGCCGTACGCGAATCTGACATCAGTGATCGCTGCGAGACAGATGACGGGTCCCGTTTCAGCTATCTCCGTTTTGAACTGGTTGTTCTTCAACACTCTTATGTAGGAGTCTTCGCATCCTAAGAGAAGCTGCAATGATATAACGAATTAATAATGCCATGACTAACGAATATCGGATTTTGACATCTAGCGAAATCCTAGTACCTATTTCTGCCAGATTTAAAATATTCGTGGTGCAAATTCTTGCACCTTTGACATGCGCTCACAACGGAGACCTTATAATTATATTAGTGCATCCTGTGATAAAACTTTAAAAAGGACCTTATTGCAAGGAGCACTAAAGTTCCTTTAGAAGAGAGAATGTCGAACCTCGTGATATGATATGATAGGAGACACTACACGAGCGAAATACGCAGGACTGCCGAGGAGAATCACAGAAAATCTAGTATGGAGTGACCTTGATTGGGCTGGCCGCTGTGCTTCCGACACGTATCCACACGGGCCGAATCACGGGGCCGTGTAGCGTGTCCTGTTGACAATGATTTCGTTTCGACTACTGTTTCTCTATTTGTCTAATTCTTACCTCATTTTCTCCATCCTTATCAAAGTCAAACGTGATCATAGCGCACACCTTCCCGCTGACCACGGTCCAAAAAACCTCGTTCCCCTGCCAGTCGATGCCCTGGACGGAGCTGTTTCCACCGACTATGGCCAGGGTTTCTTGATACTTGCCGAAAGAGCCCGCAATGATCACATTCACGCCGTCTTGCGCTTCTTTAAAGAAGAGATCGGAGTTCTCGTGCACATCGTATGCTGAAAGAATTTCTTGCTTTTGAAGGTATCTTAATGACAGATTACTTGCAGTAGCAACGATCTACTAGAAGGTTCTCCTTCCAGCATCAATAACCATAGGCTAGCCGCAAACACGCAATATTGTACAGAGAGATGTGTGAATCCCGTAAGATCTTTAAATCACGGTTAAAATGGTGTCAAGATCATCAAAATAAAATCAAACTGGACATCATAAGCTCTCACCACTCGAAAAAACACTTTAAATCCTTCTGGAAGTCCACAAGCAAACTGAAGCCCTTGGCTGGTCTCCCCAGTGGTGTCGATGGCGTGAGTGACCCTAAAATGGTAACCTCTTTAAGGACCATTTTGTAGTCAAGTCTCCCTTAGGTCCTGTGATGCCGGCGGGGATCGACGGAGAGACCTGATGTTTGAAGCTATAGCAACTAGTAAATTTTCAATCGATTCTACACGAGGGGACTGTCAATATTTTGGGATAGTCAATATAAATCCCTGTATGCGTGAGTTGTAGTGTAGCCCATTCATTGAATGGGCTAACTCACGGAAAGCTACCTCCGCCCGCACATAGGCGAAAGATAGGTAGTAGCTTGATATTGGAAAATAAGTAGATACCTACTTACAAAGTTCTGAAACGTATCATGTTTGTAATGTATGTTATACCTAATATCTGAGAAGGCGAGCCGATGAGCAGCATATCCCTTGTAGTATCGGGCCGCAGCGGTCCAGAAGCCAACGCCACCACCGCCTGGCTCAGATTCAGCTCGGACACCTCTCCATGCGCTTTAGAGCGCTGCGCGCGCCCGCTCACTGCTCCGCCGTGGGGATGGTGGATTATTATCTGATACAGTTAAAATTATATTTGAATAACCAGGGTGACAAATGCTCAAGTGATAACAATTTTGTTAATACCTTATCAAAACCGGCACAAGCGGTGAGACAAGGATGGGTGCCGTCATATTTGGCAATAGTTACGATGTTTGGCGTAACTTTGTGATTTAATTCTAGTTTGAATACTGGCTGAACGGTTGATATTTGTTGCATATTGTTGTTTTAGTTAAGATGTGTTTTGTTTATATTTTGAGATGTAGCTCATCGTCATGGTTACTATCATTTTGGTAACCGCCATGTTAACGATATGTCTGATCATTCTTCACGATTTTATTCTCGACAGATTTTAAATTGAGCTATGATGTAGAAAAGGTGCTTTTATATTAATACTAAACAGTGACACAAAAATACTTTATTAATAATTGTGAAAACTTGTGTCTAAATGAGCATTTTTAAATGTAGCTCGATCCAACCCACTGACAAACGTCAAATCTGACAGCTCGTCATATGAAAGCGCAATTTTTTTTCAGTATGTCATTTTCATTTATTTTGCGCATCGCATAGTAGTCAATGAAGTCGGCAGTATTATAAAATTTAAGCATTTTTAGTGATATGTTTACTGGCTTACAAGCTGTGGCCAAATGGGTAGTGAACTGAATATAACGACGAGCGAAACCAGGTGCGTTAATCATAATTAATATATTATTTCGTTTCGTCGGTAACGATTAGCAATTAATTGTATTGCACAACACTATTTACGTTCATTCTATTTTATTATCAAACGAAGTTCTTGAGCTTCTTGTGAACTGTTCACAGTTTCATGTTCATTTCCGCTTCCTAGGTTGCCCGAGTGCATGTTCACGATCATTACCACCGCCAGTAATGTTCGGGGCCCACTTGTGTAAAAGATGGTGCCTCTATGTCATCCACTTCATTTATAGCATCATTTTCATCTTTATGAGGTAATTAGCAAGAAGTATATATTTTTTTTTATTTACTTTACTGTTATGCAGATAATTTAAGAGTCCGCAGTAAGCTCGATTCTCCATACAAACGTAGTTACTCTCTCATTTTAAAACTACGTGTTGGATTGTAACGAAACTTTGCATGTACAATGACATGAGGTATATCCAGGTCTGTAATTAGTTTATGTAGTTTCAGATACCATGGTAAAAAAATACAGTGAATTTAAGTTTTTCATTCAATATTTGTTTTTGCTGTATTTCGTTTGGTTTATAAACTGTAACCATATAAACCAATTACAGACATAGATATACTTCATGTCATTGTATATGCAAAGTTTCGTCATAAACCAACACATAGTTTTAAAATGAGAATGTAACTCTGTTTGTATCGGAAGGTGAAATTCGGCCAAGCTTACTGCAGACTCTTAAGTTTTTTTTTGACTGATCTGGGTTGTCTTCATTGTTGGCCAGTCTAGGGACCTAGGAACCCAGGGCCCCACAACCAATGATCTTCATAAGATAAGCCCTTACCTACCAGTACACAGTCTAGACTAGACTACTAGCTGGGGCCCCATTATCATGGTACTCAGGGCCCCAAATCGGTTAAAGACAACCCTGGTCTCTGGTCTGATTTGGTATCATGCACTTCTAAAGAACTACATCAACCCTCGAGTTGTAATTGTAAGTCTTTGTCTTAATATAACAGATTTTGAATTTTAATTACTGTTCATATAGCATTTCAGACCGAAATCCTAAATTATTATATATGCTAAGCCTTTCAAATAAATGTGATTATTATTTATTTTTACTACACCACATACCTCACTTTACCGTTCTTATCTAAATGTGTCTGAATGCATAATTGTCCACATTTCAGATTATTTTAAGCCTTCAATGGGGATTGACAAGCAAGTTACTTTTATGTGCAGTGTCAGTGATGTGTGTGAATGTTTGCTTCATTTTATATTTTAATCATTTCACAATCATAATCATTCGATTATAATACCTATATAAAGACAAAATGCAAAAACTGTTGACTTCATCATTCTAACATGAATCTAGTTAAGAATTTTAATTTATCACAGATACAACATAATCAGTCAACTTTTAAAATGCTCTTGCCTAATTTGTGGCTTGGTTGAATGTTGACTATGAGCTGTGACTGACCTAATTTTCTTATTGGTTGAGTAACACTGAAGAAATATTTTTCCTTCTGTATTCCCTGAATTAACACCGTGTATGTTCTATAATATTTCTAAATTATCTATCTTACTCGTAAAATCCCGTAAAGGACAGAACTGTTCTTGCAATGAGATAAATAGATTACAGAAGATTTAATTATGGTACTATCGACAACACAGCTAACTGACCATCCGTTTACTTTATGTGCATTGTAGTAAGGTTCTATATAAAAACAGGATGGTCAGTTAACTGTGTTGTTGTTTGTACAGTCAAGTGCAAAAATGTGTGTCGATAACATCCTTTCATAAATAAGTACCAAAACCTTAATCTGCTGACGTACGAGTTATGGGACATATTTATGAGTAACTTGTATGCACCAATATTTTTACACTTGACTGTACTTGCATAACAAAGTTTTATACCATTGATAAAACGAATATCAAAGCATGTATATAAATTTAAACAGATGTGTCATTTGGTCTTTGTAGTGGTGGTACAATCAGCATCATATAGTTAGTAGCAGCCAAAGTAGCCAAATATATCGGAACACGTCTTTATTACTAAAGGAGTAAGGACGTGTTATGATATATTTGGTTATATACAGGCGACCGGTTAGTCTAGTGGGTAGTGACGCTGCCTACGAAGCTGAAGGTCCTGGGTTCGAATCCCGGTAAGGGCAAATATTTGTGTGATGTTTCTGAGTCATGGATGTTTTCTATGTATTTAAGTATTTCTATCTATTAAATATATCGTCGTCTAGTACCCATAACACAAGCCTTATTGAGCTTACTATGGGACTAGGTCGATTTGTGTAAGATTGCCCCCTAATATTTATTATTATTATTATTATTATTTATTTGGCTACTTTGGCTGTTACTAACTATATGATGCTGACTGTACAAATAAAATTGTGGTATATTTTCCACATTAAAATTATGAAATAAAATATTTAAAAAATATAATGTTTTTGTATCTAATCTTGTTTATGTAGTCTAAGCTAAGTTTATGTCTGATCCATTGCGTCATGCACAGTCATGGTTACCATGCATGATTGCATAACACATGTGTTCATTGTCTCATAAAAATAATAATGGATTTCAATCTTTATTTTCTCTCCACTCATACGTAATCCAATTCCATTGAATGCAAATTAGCAATTTATTTCAACAAAGCGGAACACAACAAGAATGAAATTAAATTGTCACATATATGAATATTTTTACGGACTTCAGCAAACACAGAAATAAACAATATTACCTCTGAGCCAATACATTTTTATCCATAATATCAAATCAGTTAGTTAAAATAATTTGTAAAAATCTCGAATATTTGAATCATTACTTGTAACAGTTACTTTATCTTCTCATGTCATGACACATTACCTAACAATATAATTATAAGTATGCTAGTATTTTGAGCCCGTGTCCATTAATGGTTATTTCTGTATTTCAGTGTAGTAAGCAGGACATGGATTGGAAATATTTTATCAATTATTTGGAAGTAAGATTTGTATCATGTTCCAGTTGATGTCTATAATATTAAATTTGCTTACTGCTTATTTATTTACATTACTGCACCAATTATAGGTTTAAAGCCTGCTTTTTACTAAGTATGTTAACATTATGTTTTATACAAGTATAAACATAGAACTACAGTGCACACAATAGTACAGGGTGTCCCTAAGAAAAGATCAAATTGAATATAGCTAGATATTATTAGATTTGATCCCTATCTATTCCAGGGACATCCTGTAAGTAAGTTTATGTTATGTGGTTTGTCTTAGTTAAAGTAACACCCCCTGTATTAAGTAGTTTGGCATCATGGTAGTAATATACCCCCTTATTCATAAAACTTAAAATGCCTCTGCTAAATAAAATGTGCTTTGTCCCTTTCTTACGAACACAAATGTCAAAGTGACAGATAAGGACAAACGAATTTTAACGCCATTTTAGTTAAAACAGGCTTGTAGGACGTTTATGAATACGGCCGATAGAATGCAAATTACAGTTTTGTAGGCAGATTGCCATAGAAACTATGATCAATATTTCCTGATAAAATGGATGGGTTTAATGGTTGAGATTTTTTTATGTGTTCAGTTTTTATAAAATTGGAATTGGAATGTTCTACCGTGGACAATAGAGTTGCTTTTCGAATGGACGACTTTGATGCAATTCCGCAAATCCAAAAAATCTCAAGTATACACTGACTGTAATTGAAAATAGAGATTATGTTAGTAATCCTGAAACATTTTTTTCCACTTTTTGACTTTTGAAATATCCACAATGAGAGTTAATCTCCATTAATAAGAACTTTTAATCAATAATCTTGAGACCTCATTTATAATTATTTGTATTACTGCTTTATGACTTGAGGTACTACTTGATCCCGTGACCGTCGTACCGCCAGTCAGCCATACTAAATGTATGAGAAATTAAATAGTTTTTCGTAAATTTTCCATATTTTAGTCGTTATTCTGCTATTTGGAGCAAAGACAAATTCAAACATATCAACCTTCATGAAAATCGGTCCAGCCGTTCTCGAGTTCGAAACATGTCGCCCGTAGTGACATTGAATACGTGAGTTGAACCGTGTAATTGTTAGTATTACTTCTTCACCATCATCATCTTTAGCCTATTTTATACGTCCCACTGCTGGGCACATGCCTCCTCAAATGCATGAGAGGGAATGGGCAGTAGTATAATCATATGCTTGCTTTACTGTTTAAAAACTAGTAGCAGGGACCTCCTTATTCGCCCTAAAAATACTTAAAAACCTGTGTCATTGTCTGGACTGGACTCCGGTCTACTTTTATTGTTAGCCTAATATACCTAAGTAACAAAAAAACGTGCACACGTCATTTAAATACCTTTGGCCTTGGGAAACCGTGTAATTTATTGTATCGTCTTTTACGCGAAATAATGACAAGTGATTCGGCCGAAGGTTAAATTTAATCATACCTTATATGTATAGCTTGTCCTGAGACCCTATGTCTACCTAGGCGTCCGAACTCTGCTCTGGACACTCTTAAAACATAATAGATACCATTAGATACGTATTCCGATACTTAAATATATAGTTCGTTTTATAGTGAGTTGGTCGGTGGTGGTGGAGGAGCAGAAGTACGTTCTGCTTAATGACGATTTTTAGTTCGAATAATATTTCTCTCGTGCATTTTTAGTTAGAATAATATTTCTCTCGTGCATTTTTAGTTAGAATAATATTTCTCTCGTGCATTTTTAGTTAGAATAATATTTCTCTTGTGCATTTTTAGTTAGAATAATATTTCTCTCGTGCATTTTTAGTTAGAATAATATTTCTCTCGTGCATTTTTAGTTAGAATAATATTTCTCTCGTGCATTTTTAGTTAGAATAATATTTCTCTCGTGCATTTTTTTCGTCCCCGTCATCATCACCATTAGCATCAGCATTACATACGGCCCCTTCATTCTGTAACATATTTTAAGCTCACCTCAACGCTCACCCACAAATATATCTTGACACCGCGATGCGTAGTAGCTAAGCGTCGGTAGAGGTCTAGTTTCGTGACGGGTGACCGGCGGGGTGAGCCGCATTAGCGCTTAGCGAATAACAGCCCTGGGGTTGGGGTTTCGTCCTCCTACGCTTAATTAGTAAATTACATCACAATTATGGATTATTGTAAAATGTAGCTCATTTAATAGAATAGGATATGATTTAAATGATTAAATGAATGCGCTACCGAAGTTGACTTCTGTACCCTTGTATGATGAATTGATGATTCATTCGCCGGACTGCGTATCGCTGCAGTCCGGCGAAGTAGGAAGAAAGATTACTGGTACCTAGGTACCTACAATAAAATGATATCACAAATTAATATCCATTGTTTGCGTAAGTATCGCGATCACTAACACGTCCAACGAATATTTAAAAGAGTGCAAAGTTTTCAAGAGGAAACACAAGGGCTGTTTTTCCATAGAAACGTAGTCCCCTGTTTTCTCCCTGGATAATGGCAGTAGAGCAATATTTTTTTTTCCATAAATCTATGGCTACTATTGACATGTTCCTTATGTTTTCCTTTTTTTCATAAATTTATTCTTAAACCTTCAAAAACCTAAAAAAAATGCCAGATTTTCCGCTGTGTTCAAACATCCAGAAAACAATTTTGACTAGATTACTTAAAAAAAGGAAAACAGGAACACAGCCAAAGCCTCTTTGATTTTTAATAAAAAAAAATAGTTAAATAGGTCAAGTTTCGGAGAAGAAATCAGGGGACTACGATACGTTGATTTTATGTACTTTAAAGGGTGAACACTATTAAATTGTCGCGGGTCGAATATGCTACAGATGAGAAAATAAAAATCTTAAATGCTTAAAACTCTTTATATAACTAATTTTACATAACGTACAATCTATAAAAAAATACTAGGGCTCTTTCAACGAACGACGTGAAAATTCCCGGACTTTACTTTTGATGTGATTCATCGACCTTTGCACGGAATCATCGGTTACCAATTTTGTGCATTTAATCCATTTTCGTTGAAAATCTGGCAATGAAGTGGCAGGTTGACAAGTTTTCCGCAATTTGCTTTTTATATTTGCCCAATATTTTTCAATGGGGCGAAGTTCGGGACAGTTAGGTGGGTTGCTCTCCTTAGGTACTACCTCGACTGAATTCGCCTTATACCATTCCAAAGTTCGAGTAGAGTAATGGCAGCTCGCTAAGTCCGGCCAAAATAATGTTGAGGAAGTGTGTTTCTTCATGAATGGTAACAGTCTCTTTTTCAAACATTCTGATATATATATATATCGGTATTAATTGTCCCAGTAGTAATAAATGGTGAGCTCCTCGAGCCGCACTGACATATAGCTTGCCAAACAAGGTACTTCTTAGCAAATTTTTCTACTGCGATAACCTTCTTCGACTCGTCCAGATTCGAAATGTCACGAGCGGAATAGTACTGGTTACCTGGTAAAGACTTAAAGTCTGCTTTGACATACGTTTCATCGTCAATAATTGGCAACATTTTTTCTGAACCAATAACGCATACAATAACCTGGAACGTCTAACCGCACGATTATACTGCTCCGCAGTTCTCTTTGGAGCCTTTTGCTTCTTATATGTTTTAATGCAGCAATCATTTTTAATTTTTTGGACATTTGACTGACTAGTTTTTACTTTTTTCGCCACATCCCGGGAAGAGATACTCGGATTCTTCTCAAATAACTTGCACACCTTTCTTTGTAACTTAACATTAGATTTTCTGGTAGGTTGACCCTCACGCCGCTTCCTATCTATAGATTCACCTTGTTTAATTTTTTTAAGGGTCCTTTGTACCGTCCTCCGAGTAGTTTGACAAGATTTTGCCAGCTCCAAAGTTGATAAACTAGGATTTTTACTAAATTCTCGCAAAATTAATTCACGAACATTTTTTTCGTGTAACGCCATTTTCATGAATAAAAAACAAATGAATATTTTATGGTTGTCAAAATGGTACACGAGGGTTCTAAATTCCAAATTTTAATCAATATTAAAAAAAGGTTTGATGCAACACGCTAGAAAAATAAAAATGTAGGCGACAATTTAATAGTGTTCACCCTTTAAATAGCCATTTTCGGTCCAAGCTGCAGTTGTCTCTATCGCGCTCTGCGAGGGGCGGCTTGAGGTTGGCGCAACAGCAATACATTTTACAAATACCAATTTCTCAATGATCTCGCCCTTGGTGTTTCCTCTTAACAACGCGAGATTTGCGAAGTGGCACCATTCGACTAAATGTATCGTACTCGCATGGGTGTTCTTCATATTCATATTCATTTATTCGTAATTGTTAATATTACATGTCAGTGTTTATAGTTAAAAAGAAAAATACTTCCTACTTCTGTTGGTGTTCGCTCTGGGATTATTACCCATACAGCCAATAAATAAATGAATACATATTAAGGGAAGATCTTACACAAATCGAACTAGTCCCTTAGTAAGCTCAATATGGGTCAGTCAGCATCCGAAGTAGCTAAGCAAAATAACACGCTCTGAATGACCTACACAGATCCCAAACGTTATATTCATACATTGTATCCTAGTTATCCTACAGGTACGAGTATAGTTTAAAAATAGACCCCGCACTAAATCAGCTCACTTATCTAGATTACTCCATGATTGACCCTAACGACCTAACCCCCCTGCTCACGTAGGTACATTAACCATACCAGTACTTAAATATGTCATTGAATTAGCTCTTATGGCGTTGACAAAAGGCTTATTGTTGCTTAACCTGGTCCACACGGATTCTGCGTAAAACTAACTAACGTAGAGTACTTATAGTATTCAAGTTTTTCCGATAGCCTCAACAATATCGCATAGTTTCCTTTTGACGTCATACATTGCGTATAGCGTCAACGGGTGACCATCACTTAAAACGCGATATGCACAGAGCGGCTACTGCTTTGTGAGAACACATTTATAAACAGCCAAATATACAAATGTAGCTCGTTTAACAGTAGATTTATATATACAAAATCTATGCACGCATACAATGCTAGAGGACAAATAAACAGTCATTTTAGTTTTAAGCTAATTGTGTGTAAATTTTTACAGTGAATTGCATGTACAGTAGTTTACTTAACACTCCGCATGCGTTTTACTAGTTGTGTGAGGTCGGATTTATATTCGTCCTTTATATCGCGGAAAGCGTGACATCGCATTTATGATACGATAAAACAAAAGATAACATCATGAATTGGTCTTTCTGTTTAGTTTCGTTTTTCTATCATTCAGTTTAAAAGTGACGACTGGCGAATGTCAATTTTAAACTGAATGCTAGTCAGTATGAGTATGACTCGTCACATATGAAAGTCCGACTTTTTGTGTTTATATATAAACAGCTAACGCGTCATGTTGAGATAAAGGACATATATTCATATTGAGCTAAGAATGCTATGCTTGGCGAACACTATTTGAAAGCTCAAAATACGAAGTGATGACCGAGTATGTAGATATGTGTATGTGATGTATGTATATATGCCATTGAAAGGGTTTACCCTAATTTTTTACCTACTTCCCTGAAAGTTAAAGATACCATAGGCGAACTCTTTATCACATATTCTATCCGTATACCATCCAAGGCTTGTATATTTCTGCGTACTCGGCTCATACGTCTTTAACTATCAGTATCAGGAGACAAATTTTATGTTTGGTCCTTAGCCGGTTGCATTCCATATGGGAGCTGCGCCTCCGGCCTCAAGACTCGGCCACGACTTCCGGCGGCGGTGGCAGCGGTGCGCCATACGTGGGAGCGAGGTGAGGCAATCTGTTGTCCCCCGTATGGCGCACCACTGCGTGCGGCGGCCCGAAGTTGTTGGGCTTCGTCTATGAACCAGAGGCCCTATCACGACTTATGAACACGAAGTTGCTTTGTGTATCTCCCTCCGCACATTAGAGCGACAGAGAGGGCGGTACACGAACCAACTTCGTTTTCTTTTCCTGGTCGAAGCTCCCAAGCAGGGCATTGCGCAGCACGGTGTTACGTCCAACCGCAATACGGCAAAGTATGGGAGCGTTAACGCGAAATCGTGCGCTTTTCTGACCCGCAGTATTATCCTCTAACCAGCAATTTTTGTTCATCATATCAGCTGAAAGACGTGTCCACTACAGTGCCACAATGACCCGTCCTGCGTCACCCGCACCGTTTACCAGGTCATCATTTCACCTTGCGGGGGTAATTTTTGATCTCTATCATAAATATGTTGTCTGTGTTCCAGTTGGACAGGGAGTTGGTTCAGCTGGACGCGACAGTCGGACACTATGCTGCGAAACATTGAGAAGAAAATATTGTCATGTGAGAACACTTTACATCATTTTTTATAGCATTGCACTTTGGCAATTAACAAAACTCGCGAAAATACTGGGAAAATATCACGTTTCAACTAGTTTTTTTTATTTTAAAGTTATTGAAATACATACAGATCAAAAATTTTACGCTGATCAAATGACCAAAGAAAATCGTGACTTCAGTTGTTTCCCTACAAACATACTGGCAGAGCGTTATTGACGTTTAGTAAAAAGTTGTTGATTTCACTTTCAGTCGACGTCCCCATTCCCCTTCCATTATAATATTTATAATCGCTCGAAGCTTGACGTGTGTCGTGATTATGATAATCATACGGAACTACGATAAGTGCGATTATCTTACGAGTACCTTGTCCTCTAAGGATAGCATTGTTTGATAATAAACGCTTAAAACTGCTAGATAAAATAAAATACTGGGGTGTCCCATAAGTAAAGAGACAATATAAAATTTGTTTTTTTTTTATTAGACAATAGATTAAATTAAATTAGTTACATATAAAAAAAATTAAAATATTATAAAATTAAACATTTTATATCTTTGCACCAACCACGCCTTTGTACCCTATTTTTCTCAGATTTATTGCTGCTCGCCGCATGACAGCTTTTCCTGACTTTGTTGCCACATTTTTTGCCAATCTGGTCCACCGATGTTTGAAAGCTGTCAATGATTTGGGCTTATCTGTTCGTTCTTTATATTCTTTCTTACATAACGCCCAAAACATTTCAATTCCTCGAGCTTGGGGTTTTCATGTTTAGGTCGTTTTTTAATTCTAGATACACTAGACTTAGATAATCTTAATTTATCCGCCACGGCTCTGACGGATAAAGTCTGTTCAAACACCCCTTTTACCTTATTTAAGTTTCGAGCCGTCGAAACTACACGTGGTCTTCCCGGTAGAATTTTGAAATTTTGCTCTTCTGTTTCTTCAAAACGTTTTATTATTCGATATAAACTCGTTCTTCTCGCTCCCTCTTGTGTAAAATGGTGTATTGTGTCTTTTTGACCATGACACTCATAATATTGAATAACTCGCTTCGCAAATAGTTCATATTGAGCTCGTTTCATTTTTGAAAATCGTATGAAACCAATACGCAAATGCCGAATAATTTGATAGATTTGCTTTGACGGTCGCCATGACAGTTATTTTTCTTTTTTTGAAAAATCTGTTTTCGGCCAGTACGACATTAAAAAGTTGTCTCTTTACTTCTGGGACACCCTTTAGAACTCTTTATTAATATCCAAAGATAAATATAATTAATCAATGTCTATTTGATTGAACTATTCATTAGACATTTGATTGAATGATACTGTCATCCTATTATTAACACTTTCAGCGCCAGGAACCACCTAGGTGAGCACTCTGCTCGTAGGCGATTTTGTCTACATACGGTTTTCCCATGTTCTCGGCTACGAGTGTAGCGCTACAAAATCGCTGGCTGTGAAAGTGTTTTGATACAAAAGACAACTCGCCAAAATTAATCAAATATGTGTAATGTACTTATCTACTACAATGACATTGTAATGCACTTAAATGGTAGCATACGAGTATGTACACTTCCTAATTTGGTTATCGGCAATTATTTGAAAGGCCCTTCAGGACCCAACATAGAAAGCCTTAAAAAAACTCCCTTATTTGCATATAGCACTATGCATACAATAAATAAATACAGTACGGGTTCTCATTAATATTTAAAACCCGCCTAGGTCTGAAGACGGCATACAAACGGTTCTACGTAGACATCGGCTCCGTTGTGGGGCAGAGCGACAGGATATGGACCATCTCGTTAAACGACGAGGCGTCAACCACGCCGCTCGTGATGCTGCATGGCATGGGCGCGGGCGTGGCGCTGTGGTGCCCTAACCTGGACGCCCTGGCTGCTAACCAGCCGGTGTACGCTATAGACCTACTGGGTGAGTCTACTAGTCTACTTAGACAGGATATGGACCATCTCGCTGAACGACGAGGCGTCAACCACGCCGCTCGTGATGCTGCACGGCATGGGTGCGGGCGTGGCGCTGTGGTGCCCTAACTTGGACGCCCTGGCTGCTAACCGGCCGGTGTACGCTATAGACCTGCTGGGTGAGTCTACTGGTCTACTTAGACAGGATATGGACCATCTCGCTGAACGACGAGGCGCCAACCACGCCGCTCGTGATGCTGCATAGCATGAGCGCGGGCGTGGCGCTGTGGTGCCCTAACCTGGACGCCCTGGCTGCTAACCGGCCGGTGTACGCTATAGACCTGCTGGGTGAGTCTACGAGTCTACTCAGACAGGATATGGACCATCTCAATAAACGACGAGGCGTCAACCACGCCGCTCGCGATGCTGCACGGCATGGGTGCGGGCGTGGCGCTGTGGTGCCCTAACCTGGACGCCCTGGCTGCTAACCGGCCGGTGTACGCTATAGACCTGCTGGGTGAGTCTACGAGTCTACTCAGACAGGATATAGACCATCTCATTAAACGACGAGGCGCCAACCACGCCGCTCGTGATGCTGCATAGCATGAGCGCGGGCGTGGCGCTGTGGTGCCCTAACCTGGACGCCCTGGCTGCTAACCGGCCGGTGTACGCTACAGACCTGCTGGGTGAGTCTACGAGTCTACTCAGACAGGATATAGACCATCTCATTAAACGACGAGGCGTCAACCACGCCGCTCGTGATGCTGCACGGCATGGGCACGGGCGTGGCGCTGTGGTGCCCTAACCTGGACGCCCTGGCTGCTAACCGGCCGGTGTACGCTATAGACCTGCTGGGTGAGTCTACTAGTCTACTCAGACAGGATATGGCCCATCTCGTTAAAAAGGAGTACAGTTTTGTTCTAGGGATATAGGATGACTGGCTTGAATGTCTTAAAATGTTGGAATCACGTTTTTTACCACTTTACCATTATGAGGGCAAGTATGTATGTATATTGTATGTATGTTTATTTGTATGCGTTATGTGTGTATGTTTATTATTAATGTAATTGTGTATGTTGTGTAGTTCGGTTACTTCCAATTTTGTCACCTACCTATTTTGTAATTTTTTGTTGCTATTTCTCAGCTACCTAAAGGTTGTCTGGAAGAGATCGCTCTTTAGCGATAAGACCGCCTGTTGTTAACATCTATTTTTTTATAAGATGTTATGTCTATTTGTTTCATGTTTTATGGTGTGAAATAAAGAGTTTTTGTATTGTATTGTATAACCAACAGCGATCATGACCCGAATGATTACGCTATTGGACACATTCATCCGTCTCCCTCGCACTGTGATAGTACGGTTCAATTAAGAAAGAGGCGGTCATTGTCATGTCCGCAGGTTTCGGGCGCAGTTCTCGTCCCAAGTTCTCGTCCGACGCGGAGAAGGTCGAGGCTCAGTGGGTGGAGTCAGTTGAGGAGTGGCGGCGGGAGGTCAACATTAGGCAGTTCATACTGTTAGGGCACAGTCTCGGAGGGTACATCGCTACTGCGTATGCACTCAAGTACCCAGAAAGGTGAGTGAATAATTTAAATTGAAAATCAAATTATGATCAGTCGTTTGGTAGCAACCGTTTAATATAGTACGATACCATATCCGTATTGGAGTCAACGCCGATATCGGGTGGTGTAATAGGCATGATGCCTCATGTTCAAATTGATAACGTAGTGATGCTAAATGGATAGTAAACCATCAAATTATCGTAATAAAGCATAAATTATAAAATATAATTAAAATCATAAAAAGATATGAACCTTGAAAGTTTAGAAAAAATATGCATTTTTTTTTATTGTCCAAGAGTAAATTAAAAGCTACCAATAGAATCCTTACGCTTTTCTAGAAACAAAATTGTATGACAAAAATGTACTTAAACGCAGTATTTCGCGACCGAAACAACAATTAACCTGATTTTCCATACTACGATTAGTACAAATATACAAATGTGACGTCACACTTGTATAGACACACAGTATGAAACGTTTCGCGCTGCCGCCAGCGAGGTCAATCTTTATCTAAAATTTTTAGGTATTTATGTTATTTAATTGTAGTTGCTCCCATACAAACATTTGTTCCTCTTCAAAAACTGGTTCGAATGACGTCACAAAAAAATCTTAGTCATCATCCCTAATATTTTACATGACAAACCGTAGGATGGCGTGGGACTGGGGTTCCTCTTTTATTTACTAAGTTTTGATGTATGTTATTCCAATTGAAAAATAACAAAATCAATGTCCCACTACCGATCGAATATTTCTCTGTGGTATTGAAGTGCATAGGAGCGGATAGTAGATTTGACGACCTCTGTAGCCTAGTTGGTAGTACCCTGCCTACGAAGCCGGAGGTCCCGGGTTCGAATCCCGGTAAGGGCATTTATTTGTGTGATGAGCATAAATATTTGTTCCTGAGTCATGGATGTTTTCTATGTATTTAAGTATTTATTTATCTATATAAGCATGTATACTGCGACATGCTACGATATTCGCCATGGCACTGCGCAAGTTCAGAAACGGTTGGGCATTTAAATTTAGAACCAGCCTATCTTTTTTTAGTAATCAACTCATTATTTTGCTGTCTATTCTGAAAACAATATATCCGATCATTTACGAAACATTTTTCGCAGAGTGCAACACCTCATACTCGCCGACCCGTGGGGCTTCCCCGAGAAGCCGGCTAATGTTCACGAAAAGTACCAGATTCCTCTGTGGGTCCGCGCGGTGGCCACTGCCGTGTCCCCCCTCAACCCGCTGTGGGCCGTGCGCGTCGCCGGCCCGGCCGGGAAGTGGCTGATTAGCAAAACCCGCCCGGATCTCTCCAGGAAGTACATGAACTTCGTGCCGGACGCGGAGACTGTTATACCGGATTATATACATCAGTGCAACGCGCAGACGCCTAGGTGAGTTGATTGTTATCAATTATCATTCCCCCTATTTATAACCCGGTTACAATATCTGTGGACCTGGCGTCGATGACGTCACGTCGGCGCTCTGGTACGGTGCGGGGCGAGCGCGGGTAGGTAAAAGAGAAGGGGGAGGGGCTTCACATTCCAGCGAGGTCCACAGATATTGTAACAGAGTTGTACTCGGGGTTTGACGCTATGGCGTACTTCAAGAGGAACCTTTATAGGGTTACTTAGTGGTCCGTCTGTTGAAACCCTTTTTCTCAGGAACACGTGGCGGTATCCAGTAGAATTTAAAATGAACTCCTCTGCAGTTCCTTGTTTTCTTTCACTTCTTCGTCTGTTGATGTTGCCCGACATCCCGTCAGGAGTGAATAGGATAGGAGCATCCTATTTATGCTGTCGCACACACTATCCATCCACTTGATTTGCCTTTTTATCTTACAGACTTAACTGTACTTAAATGTCATGTCTTGTCTTCCATGCCTAGACTAGCTGCTGATGCGTTAGAATTTCGTCCGATAAGCTACATTTCGTCATATGTTTCACCACATAAAATATGGCTCGACCAGAATTTATTTTACTATAACCATGGTAAAGGATATATTTACAGAGAAAGAATAGAATGGAAAAGTAAACCATGTTCGTCTGTAGCCCCCGACAGGATTCGAACCTGCGACCTTTCTATTAACGCTAGACTGCTCTACCAACTGAGCTACGAGGACAGTGACGGAAGTTGTATATTTTTCAATTATATTCCCGCTAAGACTAGCACCCTCTCTGTATCGTGTTATAGACTTGTTTCAAAGTCTTGGCACCACTCTAATGGGCGAGCTATGCGCCCGCTCCATACTAATCGAACCGCATCAGGTAGTTTCGAACTAGCGAGAGAGATGGCACTGGTGTACATTACCCTAAATAACACGAAAACGATACGAGCGAGCACGCACGCGATATTTAATTAAATAATTTGTTTGGTGACAAGGATAACCATGGTAGTCAGAAATGCAACTCACCTTGTACTTACTCGTCCAAACTTCTTTCTCTAGCGGCGAAAGCGCGTTCCACACACTAATGCATGGCTTCGGCTGGGCGAAGAACCCAATGGTGAAACGTGTGTCCAAACTGGACGCGGCCCTTCCCGTGACTGTTCTGTACGGGTCCCGCTCGTGGGTGGACAACAGCACGGCCCAGGTGCTCGCGGACCAGCGCCAGAGCCCACACAACACGTTCGTGCAGGTGATTGTGAACTTTATCTCCGTAGCTGTAAGGTCGCTAACTAGAGATACGGCCTTGTGTGTCGTCAAACTGGACGCGGGGCTTCCTGTGACTGTTCTGTACGGGTCCCGCTCGTGGGTGGACAACAGCACGGCCCAGGTGCTCGCGGATAGCGGCAGAGCCCACACAACACGTTCGTGCAGGTGATTGTGAACTTTATCTCCGTAGCTGTAAGGTCGCTACCTAGAGATACGGCCTTGTGTGTTGTCAAACTGGACGCGGGGCTTCCTGTGATTGTTCTGTACGGGTCCCGCTCGTGGGTGGACAACAGCACGGCCCAGGTGCTCGCGGACCAGCGCCAGAGCCCACACAACACGTTCGTGCAGGTGATTGTGAACTTTATCTCCGTAGCTGTAAGGTCGCTAACTAGAGATACGGCCTTGTGTGTCGTCAAACTGGACGCGGGGCTTCCTGTGACTGTTCTGTACGGGTCCCGCTCGTGGGTGGACAACAGCACGGCCCAGGTGCTCGCGGATAGCGGCAGAGCCCACACAACACGTTCGTGCAGGTGATTGTGAACTTTATCTCCGTAGCTGTAAGGTCGCTACCTAGAGATACGGCCTTGTGTGTTGTCAAACTGGACGCGGGGCTTCCTGTGACTGTTCTGTACGGGTCCCGCTCGTGGGTGGACAACAGCACGGCCCAGGTGCTCGCGGATAGCGGCAGAGCCCACACAACACGTTCGTGCAGGTGATTGTGAACTTTATCTCCGTAGCTGTAAGGTCGCTACCTAGAGATACGGCCTTGTGTGTTGTCAAACTGGACGCGGGGCTTCCTGTGACTGTTCTGTACGGGTCCCGCTCGTGGGTGGACAACAGCACGGCCCAGGTGCTCGCGGATAGCGGCAGAGCCCACACAACACGTTCGTGCAGGTGATTGTGAACTTTATCTCCGTAGCTGTAAGGTCGCTACCTAGAGATACGGCCTTGTGTGTTGTCAAACTGGACGCGGGGCTTCCTGTGACTGTTCTGTACGGGTCCCGCTCGTGGGTGGACAACAGCACGGCCCAGGTGCTCGCGGATAGCGGCAGAGCCCACACAAAACGTTCGTGCAGGTGATTGTGAACTTTATCTCCGTAGCAGTAAGGTCGCTAACTAGATATACGGCCTTGTGTGTCGTCAAACTGGACGCGGGGCTTCCTGTGACTATTCTGTACGGGTCCCGCTCGTGGGTGGACAACAGCACGGCTCAGGTGCTCGCGGACCAGCGGCAGAGCCCACACAACACGTTCGTGCAGGTGATTGTGAACTTTATCTCCGTAGCTGTGAGGTCGCTAACTAGAGATACGGCCTTGTGTGTCGTCAAACTGGACGCGGGGCTTCCCGTGACTGTTCTGTACGGGTCCCGCTCGTGGGTGGACAACAGCACGGCCCAGGTGCTTGCGGACCAGCGGCAGAGCCCACACAACACGTTCGTGCAGGTGATTGTGAACTTTATCTCCGTAGCTGTGAGGTCGCTAACTAGAGATACGGCCTTGTGTGTCGTCAAACTGGACGCGGGGCTTCCCGTGACTGTTCTGTACGGGTCCCGCTCGTGGGTGGACAACAGCACGGCCCAGGTGCTCGCGGACCAGCGGCAGAGCCCACACAACACGTTCGTGCAGGTGATTGTGAACTTTATCTCCGTAGCAGTAAGGTCGCTAACTAGAGATACGGCCTTGTGTGTCGTCAAACTGGACGCGGGGCTTCCTGTGACTGTTCTGTACGGGTCCCGCTCGTGGGTGGACAACAGCACGGCCCAGGTGCTCGCGGACCAGCGGCAGAGCCCACACAACACGTTCGTGCAGGTGATTGTGAACTTTATCTCCGTAGCAGTAAGGTCGCTAACTAGAGATACGGCCTTGTGTGTTGTCAAACTGGACGCGGGGCTTCCCGTGACTGTTCTGTACGGGTCCCGCTCGTGGGTGGACAACAGCACGGCCCAGGTGCTCGCGGACCAGCGGCAGAGCCCACACAACACGTTCGTGCAGGTGATTGTGAACTTTATCTCCGTAGCAGTAAGGTCGCTAACTAGAGATACGGCCTTGTGTGTTGTCAAACTGGACGCGGGGCTTCCCGTGACTGTTCTGTACGGGTCCCGCTCGTGGGTGGACAACAGCACAGCCCAGGTGCTCGCGAACCAGCGGCATAGTCCACACAACACATTCGTGCAGGTGACTATCGGCTCTATGTCCGTAGCAGTAAGGTCGCTAACTAGAAAAACAGGCCTTGCCTCTAGTAACAACATGTTCAAAGGCTACAACATCTCCGTTTATCCGATGAAGTAGTTCAACCGTAGCCTATTATTTTACTTTGGTACCCATACCTACAGTCCTTCAGTCTTTTTCTGACTCTCACACTGTAGGTTGCTATTTTTTGCAACCGAAAGGTAAAAAAATCATGACGGTCCTCTAAGCCCTGGTTCCCACTATGTCGTCTGTCGGGACAATTTTTTATCGTGTGTCGTAGTGGCAGAACATTGTCGAACACTTGTCGGACACCAATATGTATGAGGCGACGACACACGATAAAAAATCGTCCCTACAGACGACATAGTGCGAACGGGGGGTAAGTACAGAAAAAACACCGCAACCCCCTTACCTCCCGCTACTCCTAACTTGTTATCCTAGATTTGTTTTACTAATATTGAATCCTAACATAACTTTTACTTTAAGATCACAGCTGTAAGCCCTTTAAGAGGCTTCCAGACCAGTGTGTTGAAAATCACTCATCTATATGATCCAATATTTGGCATTATCTATTCCGTGATCATTTCAGGTGATAAATGGAGCCGGCCACCACGTGTATCTAGACAAGCCCGAATTATTCAACAAGTTCGTGATAGAGGCGTGCGCGCGCACCGACGGTAGCGATCGAGCGATCACTAATCCAGCGAGCCCCAAAGCCATTGAGCCAGCGAGCCCCCAAGCGACTGAGCCAGGGACCCCACAAGCTGAGCCAGCGAGACCGAGTGACGCCAGCGACGAGCGAGCGTCTAACAACACCGCCTCTTGATCCTAGCTGTAACTATACTGCTAAGTGTGACCGTTAGGTCACACGTCACGCGTGATAACTTATTGGAGGCTTAAAATACTGTCATTTTAAGCGCCATTTGACGTCCATGTAGGCCTGTATAAAATGCAGAGCTGTACTGTTATAAGATTAATATATAACTGTATTCTGCCGTGTTGAGCGCGATTAGCTGAGTGTAGACTTTAGTAGACCCCTGCACGGCTATCATGAGACGGCGCGCGAGCGATTCTCTCGCACTATACCTCTCTTTCTAAGTTTTCTAATAAGAGAGTGAGTGATAGTGCGAGAAAAATCGAGAGAACTCGCGCGCTGTCTTGTAATAGCCGTGCAAGGTACTACGGCAGCATTGTTGAGTTGAGACTGCGTATTACCTGACGCTTTTCGAATTCAAATACGACATAGAGTAGTTACTGACTACGGGGCCACGACTATTTCTTGTCAAGTATTGTTACCATCATGAATATAACCACTTGTTTCTTTCAAATGAGATGTGTACCGTGTTAGAATGAGACGAATGCTTCGCTGTAGGCACGCTAGAAATGAATGTTTAATTTTATAGCACAATCTGTCGTTCCTAAAGGGCATCTCATTATGCACAGGGAACGCACTTACTCTTCGGACTAATAAGAGCTTCAATGTAAGATAAACCTTATGGCTTAGATAATAAAGTTACTAGTTGAATTCATCCTTGATACCCTTCGATCCAACGCGAGCTTGAAACTTGTAGAGTGGTGGACTGCTTTTGACCAATTCATAAAATGGCAAAACAAGTACATAAAAGCTGGCATACCATTTTCTCGATATCGCAAAGTACACTAAAACATGGTAATTATGTATACTAACATTTTCATCTAATATTAAGTTTTTACAATTGCTGTACTATTGGAGTTTTATTGGCGTGAGATAATCATTGGTTTAATAATAGATATATAAACTACACTGCCGACCCATATACAGTGCTTAAAAAGTCTACTGCACACCTCATAAAATATAAAGTTACAGATACCGTAGAATTTTCTAGAAATTTACTGTCTTGGTGTACGAATAAAATTATACTGACTAGAATACGAAAATATGTAAAGGCATGGGCGTGCGCACAGTGGGGCATTTGCCCCATCCTGCTGTCTGAACCGAAGCTGAGAATTTTTTGGTAAAATTAAATAATCATGTCACTTTAAAAAATAACTTCTGCCACACCTCTTAAAAATGCTGGGTACGCCCATGTACATATGTGTAAAACCAACACACAGCACATTAATGTTATACCCTATTCACCCACCTATATAATATAATACTGTGATTCAACTATATATTACTATAGGTTTCAACTACTAATTTTGTGCTTCTCACAATTTGAGATAATAATTATAATAAAAAGAGGTCACTAATAGCAAGGGCATATACATAATAAAATAGAAGAATAATATATAAGGATTTCTCGCGTTGATGCTTATGCATCTCTGTCTAGCTACGTCCATCAATTGGAAGAGTGTAAGTTTACCAGGTTTTTTCTTCATTTCAATGGCAATTTTAAGGTTATTTTTTTGGAATCTACAGGGTGGAATCTTGAACGTGATCCAAAATAGCAAAATGTGAATCTATCCATGATTCTGAGCAACTTTTATTATGGGACCAACTTTGTGTTATGCCAAAAAAAAACACACCTGTTCATACATTCTTGTCAGTCTAAAATGAGCAGAGTTAATGAAATAGTTGGATTTTTTTGGCATAACACAAAGTTGGTCCCATAATAAAAGTTGCTCAGAATCATGGATAGATTCACATTTTGCTATTTTGGATCACGTACAAGATTCCACCCTGTATATACGGCGTCAAGTATAGTATACGTGAAAGAGCGGCTTCCCATACCAAAACCTAGTCTCTAATCTGCTTCAGATAAAAAAAATATCAGCCACAATACATTCGGTACGTTACACTAAAAAAGTAGAATACTAATCTAGGTCTCAATCTATACACGCCCGAATATTATAATATAGTGTGTATAATCACTTATTAAACCGCTTACCTATTCAATTTGTCCAAGATCGTTGTCCGATGTATATTTGCGTCTCACATTTTGCTTAAGGCGCCGTAGGTTCAGCGAAGTTAAGCGAACAGAGTTTTTCAAACAATATAATGCGTCTATTTATAATAATATGGTTTCAAAAAAATACGAATAGTAATCTTGAGGCTTTTCTGCAGGGAAATCAGTGCTTCGAAACATGATCAAGCAAATTTCGCTCGATAGAAAAAAATCACGAACACAGGTCTAAAACACACAAAAATACACTTAAAATATTCGTAACAAATTATGCGCAAAAGCTATAAATATTAAAATTGCTTCTAAAAATCGGCAATATCATGTTTGAGAGAAATGAGTGTTTACGTTTTTATTTATTTAAACGGCCAAAAAATTAAAATTAAAAAACATGATATCCGCGCTTCCGAGCACGCACTTCCATCTCGCTTACGATTATGCTCAGTGAGAGGGAGAGAAGACCATGAACCTACGGCGCCTTAAAGAGTGAGTGCACATTAGACAAGTGGAATACCATCCTAAGTTCAGAAGCCCTCACTACTTACTAGGTTATTTATTTATTTATTATAAATAGGATTACTCCGTGTCATACCCCGGGCCCCATAACACGACGATTCCAAATTCTAAAACATAGTGTATATAACCCTTTTTGACCACTACAACCCCTAGCAATAGTCTCAGACACCTGCCAGGTTTTGAAGTAGTAATGCGGAGTTACTTTGTTTTAAACTCGTAAAGTGTACAACAGAGGCTCTAGTATAAGTTTTACCGAAACAAAACTTTACGATCGCGTTTGCGTTTTACCCTCAATTTGTATGGGATTTGACAGCTAAACGCGAACGCGGTCGTAACATTTTGTTTCATGAAAACTTATACTAAAGCCTCTGGTAAGTGTTGTTGTAATGGCACTTACTAGGTTTCATAATCTCCGGGATTATGCCGATTTTTAAGCTGGTGTCTTTGAGAATTGGGGGTCACTTAGGTAGGCAAGAATATTTTAAAAACGATTTTCCTAAAAAAACCCTTACTCGGTTTTATGGGGTGGACTGACGTTGGGCTTATCCATATATTACGTCATCGTTTTTTGACACTTTGAAATGACGTTATATGTGGACAGCCCCGTTAGATACGGATAGTGTATATGACTGCGGTATTGTGCTAACAGCGCTTAACCATCCTCGTTTCGTCAATGCCATTCGCGCCAGCTTTCGTGTATTACCTACAATAACTCCTTTATAAGATTTATGACATTCACAGGTTACGGGTATTATAATTTGTTGCCATATTATATGAGGATTGTTAGATAAGGTCCTTCGAATTCTCTCCCACTCCTCTTTAGATGTTTAGATGCTGTCCTTTCTGTATTATAATAACTTCTCAACCCGTCCTAGTTCTATAGTCATTCCAAATATTTGTGGTAGCTTCAGTCCTTCCATTCTATTACTAGATATAAAACAAAGCTTTAAACGTATGTGCAATCTTTTGATAGTTCAGAGTCGCTCAGAGATAGGTTGTTCAGGGGAAAATGTGGGGTCATGGATCTAATTATTGACCTTTTATATATATTTTGATTTAGAAAGCTTTTATGAATTAGTATGCCATTTTGGGCTTCTCAATATCCCATTTGGACGCCAAGAACATGTAGAAGCGTTACGTGTTGTCGCGCACACGTGCCAAGATCCCTAACTATATGTGTTATAGCGTCAAAGTCACCTTCATGTATTTAACTAAGGTTCATATTAAGACTGCGAAAATACTTGGCGTATAGTTCACTTTCGTGAGCGAAGAATGGCACAGATCTTATCTGTGCTTTCGATTTTTATTTAGAAATACTCATTCGATGATGTTTTGGGGCGGTTTACATTGGTCATAAAGCGAATTCGACCAATGAAAGCGTCGTAAGAATTAAGGAGATGCCTAACCGAATCATTTTAGTTTAGATTACTTACTTCTTTTCCTGAGAGAATGGAATAAATGCTTCTTGGTTAACAGAAGTTTGATACGTTTTTTGAACAATGGAAAAAGTATGCAGTCTCTGCGTTGGCCACATTTCCCCCCGCTCACTTTATATTTTGAATGTTATTGTTTGACTTGATTTAGTTGAATGCACATGTTTTGACAATGTTTTAAATAGAGGGCAAATTATATGTTGTTGTAATGTGTTTGTTGTTTAGCCGCTGGATTTTTGATACGCGGTTAGTTTTATGTAAATAAAAATTATTTATTAATTTGAGTTTTTCTCCTACTTTCCATAAAAAAATATAAATGTGAAAGGAAGTTACCATTTTACGCTACCACCAGTACCAGTTTACTGCTGTACCCATTGAGATTTAAAAAACGTATACATTTTTTTTATTTAGATAAAATATTATCCATACTAATATTATAAATGCGAAAGTGTCTGTCTGTTATCTCTCCACGCTTAAACAGCTGAACAGATGGATAGGTTGAATCGCAGTGAAGGACATAGTTTACCCCAGAAATCATGCCCTAAGGGAGTGAAATAGGTATTGATAGTTTGTATGGAGCCACCAATGATGTAATTAAAAAAAAAACCGGCCAAGAGCGTGTCGGGCCACGCTCAGTGTAGGGTTCCGTAGTTTTTGTAATTTTTTTCAAAAACTATTCAACCTATCAAGTTCAAAATAATTTTCCTAGAAAGTTTTTATAAAGTTCTACCTTTTATGATTTTTTTCGTATTTTAAAACTTATGGTTCAAAAGTTAGATGGGTGGGGACACATTTTTTTTTACTTCTGGAGCGATTATCTCCGAAAATATTAACATATTATCAAAAAATGATTTTAGCAAACCCTTACATCATTTTTAAATACCTATCCAACAATATAATCACACGTTAGGGTTGAAATGAAAAAAAAAAAAACACCCCACGTTACGTATAGGGGAGGTACGTCAATAAAATAAAAAATGCACTTTTTATTTTATCTCTTTTTTTCGGCGTGATTGATATACATATTAGTACCAAATTTCAGCTTTCTGGTGCTAACGGTTACTGAGATTATCCGCGGACGGACGGACAGACAAAGCGAAACTATAAGGGTTCCTAGTCGACTACGGAACCCTAAAAAGAGGCAGATGATGCACTCCGAAAGTGGCACACTAAAACTCAGCCAATTGTATGACCTTGCCTCAATGTCGCGTCGTCAATGGACGTCTCAGCTGTCAGATTTGGTGGCCATTTTTAAACACGGAATTTCATATAGACAGATACGTTGTCTCACCTCTTTTTTATATTACATCATTGGGAGCCCCGATATAAACGAGTTCCATGCGGACGGAGTCGCGAGCTAGTGCTAATTATAAGGCCCAAAACAGACGGTGAAACGCAACTGCAACCAAACTGCAACTTCTTGAGTTTCATCTGAGTTTATGCCATAGACTCCTTTGAGAGACTACACATGACGCAACCATTTTGAAACCGGTTTACTGCGTTTCAAACCGGAGGTACTCTATACCCCCAAAATCATCTAGTCGAAGTTATAATAGAACGACGATTAACGAGATAGACGCGAACGACGTCACAGGCAAAAGCTAGTATGTTAATAAAACGAGTTTTTTTAAGACAATAACATGATGTATTAATAAAATCAACTTACATAAAAACTTACTTAATAATAAGGTACAAAGATCAGAAACCATGCTGTACTGTATACATCACATGCGTATTAAGGGCACTTAAAACTACTTGTCTGACAAAACGTATATAGTAAAAATGAAAATAATATATTACTTTAGGCATTTTCAATAAGGCAAAAGTGGTTGGACAAATTTAACACTCTCGCAGTAACATCGGACTGTGTGGAACAAATTCAACCTTTTTCTTCAACATTGTCGAGTTTATTGTAATTACTAACTTTTATATGGACCCAGAGTCTGGAATAATCATAATTATATCGTTTATTGCTTTAAATGACGATGATAAGAGTCCAAATTATTTTGAAAAAAGTGACCCATATGGTCAGCGGGAGTCCAGGAGATAAGACCTGTGACCCATATAAGAGGACCAGTTAAAATACCGTAAAACCTCCCAACCAGTAGAACAAGTATTTGTCCAAAGTAGACTAATTTCTGCCAATGCTGACTTTTTTATTGTAATTTTGTTATGGTTGTATATAAGTTCAACAAACCTATTTCAGCTAAAATGCCGTTAAAATTGGTTTGTCTACACTTTGACAATTTGTGTTCGTAAGGGACAAAACCCATTTTATTTATCAGACGCATTTTAAGTTTTATGAATCCTTATTCATAAAAAAAATTGTAGTTACATTGTCTTTCACACAGTTCATCAACAATAATAGTCACACCAAATCGTGTAACATTAGAATTCATTTGGACCAAAGCTATGACCTATGCTTTGGCTATGGTGATATGGACTATAGTTGGGAGGTCTTACGGTACACGTATCGGTGGTAATCACTAATCAAACTAAACTATTTTATAAATAGCTTCGTGGGAGGTTACAGTTGCAGCCAGCTAGTACCCAGTTTTAGAATCCTTCACAGTACATTGTACCCTAGCCAACTCCAGAATACTTAGTGGTCGTTAAGTCGCATATTTCGCATTTTAATTATTGACATTCTGTGTCCTACGGGATATTGACGGGGGTCACCGTTCGTTGGTCGGCACGGAAGCGCCACGACAGACACGAGTGGATGTATGAAAACTCTGGCCGAGCGCCGGCCAGACTGAGCGTGGTGTACAGTAATCCTTTCTCAAATATGCAATGAAATATTGACGTTGTGTTCTTCATAATGGGCTTCGAAGTGTCACGTTTCGGGCGGAGCGAGACGAGAGATCTAGACTAGGCTCAAGATGGTCTTTTTTAAATTCCATTCCACAATTTGTGGCACAGCATCACGGCGTTCAGCCATGAAAATTAAAGTTTGATTTCTTGGAGTTTTTGAAGTGAAAACTTCTTTAGCGGCGCTGAGCTTTTTGGGATGGGGAAAAACTGTTAAATACGCGACAGTGAAGGAGGTCACAAACTTTTATATTTTGCTGCTAGCCGATTCGTCTTCATTCAAAACTGAACGCTATTCGTAAGAGTATAAAGCCGTTAAACACTTTTTGCAATAGCATATTCTGCAAATAAATTTGTCATTTTGTCCAAGCGTCCTTCACCGTTTTGCTATTCAGCAAATTCGAATAGTTCGAATTTGGACGTTATTCCTAAAGAGATAAAGCTTTGAAAAATATTTGGCAATGGCAAAAACAAATTGGTATTTTGTTTGCCGCCGGCGGCGGGCGAGCCGGCCCGTCGCACCCAACGCGCCCACGGCCAGTCCGCCTAAATAATTGATAATTGTTTATAAATTTGCGTCAAATTCATTTTTAGGGTGACACCGTAAGATGTCACGTGACCTGATCGAAAAACTGTAACAATGTTATTGAGTTTTCACTTCTGCCGGCACTCCCGGAGTGCAACCCGGTCTTTTTTTATTTATTCCATTGCACGTTTGAGAAAAGCACTATACATATCTCGGCGTGAAAAGGGGTTGCCAGCCTCATAACTATCCGGCCGAGCGTACTCGGCCGGCAACCCCTTACTTCCCGGCCTCTGTAGTAATGTACTATTTAGTTGCTGGGTCCTGTTCAGCAGAACCGCAGATGCGTGTGCGACACGATGACGGCCTTGCCCTCGTCCTGCAGGTCTCGGAGCGCCTCGTCCAGCTGCTCGCGGGTCACCGTCTGGAAGTACAACGGATTGTAACAACTGTTGCGAAAGTTGACCATTGATGTACAGGTGAACAATTAGGAATTATAAGACGGGGAAAGTATTGAAGAGTTATTTGCTTAGCGTATTTTGAACGTTGCCCGCGGAGCTAATTTTGCTGCTGAGCGCACCAAACGCTTAGTTTAGTCACAGGTTTAGTTGAAACCTGCTAATCTATGATACTTTATTTTAAATGTTATTGAAGTGCTTCCCATTAAAAGGATATCATATGCTGTTCATAGTGTTACCGTAATGTTATTTTTTTTTAGTTGTTATTTGCACTGCCCCACAATCTTTTCCGCTTTGCCTTAAGGTTTGACTGGTAGAGAATGCCATATGGCATTAAGTCCGCCTTTTGTACGATAAGTTTTCTTTTGTGCAATAAAGTTTAAATAAATAAATAAATAATAGTGTTCATCAAACCTTAATCATTATCCAAAAACAGTATTCAAAAACGTTTCACCTTGACATTTGTCAAGAAAAAGAGGAGAAAGGGATAAAACACATAACAGGGGTGTAGACACTAAATAAAATAATCAATAATGTCATATTTTCTCGAAAAAGGATTAAACATGTAGTCAAATGGAGAAAATTCAACGCAAAAGGTTAATCACGAAGTTACAGAGTCCAAAGTTTTAAGAAGGGGTATGGTCGGTCACTTTTTCGCAAAACGCAACTTCATATGAAACGATGACGCTTGTAGATTGTGACGTCACTAATAGACGGCAACGTGCCGCGCCCCATCGTGTTCGGCGCCGCCGTCGACACGAGCCCCCGGCGCGCGCGACGCGCTCTGCGGCAGCCTCGCGGATTGTGACGTCACACACTGTTTGCGTTTTCTCTCTCTAACAAGCAATATTAAAACTGTTGTAGCTTCGTAATTCTTTGAGATATCTGAATGGGCTTTTCATCACAAGGCATTATTGAATCGCTGTTCAAACTGTCCAACAATAACAACCACTACTACAATGAAACATTGTAGTAGTGGTGGTTCAGGTGCTACAGCTTTTGCCTACTTTCCAGCTTGATTTTAGACCATCTATTGCCACATTTCCGAACACTGGCGTGAAATAATGATTTTCGAGTCTACACCCTTATTGTCCCAGACCCGTGGTCAGGATGCCCAGATCGATGCGGCCCGGGGCGACACCTGTTGCTGACTGCTATGTTACATGGATCGTCTGTCACTCACTATCTGCGAGGCAGCGTTGATCTCCTGCAGCAGCTTGCTGTGCGTCATGGTGGTGGGCTTGGGCAGCGGCTGCGCGAGAGCTCGCAACGCCGCCACCAGGTCGGCGCGGCGGCGACGCGCGCCCGCGCCGAGGCCCGTCGTCAGGATGCCCACGTCGATGCGGCCCGAGGCGGGGTCCGTCGCAGACTGCTTTAGGGCTTCGCGGTGCAGTCTGGAAGGTAGACATCGAGATTATTCACTATTAGGAGACAATGCGACAAGTTTGAGTCGGACTTGAAGTGGGTCATTGCGTTCTCTGCAAGCCCACTCATTTACACAACGCGTGACAGTCGCTCTGCTAAGAAATCCGTCCGTGTAAGTACAGTAGTACCACAAATATAAGTTACAACGCAGAACGAACGAAAGTTGCAACGAACTGCGCAGAAATAAATTTTTGAAAACATTTTAACCAATCATATGGCAGCGCGTTTGCGCGGGTAAAATCTTCAACGCCCATTGGCCGAAATTTTGCGTGCGACGCCGGCAGCTTCGGCGCCCGCCATTTTGTCTGGCGCCATGAGCGGGAAAGCACGAGTTCACCTGTCATTGCATATTGTACCTTACGTATAGAGCAACAAGGTATTTATTTAAATGGTCTTACGTTCGATTTCATTCGGTACTTGTCAGCACTCGTCGGCGCGGACGAAGATTGCCGATGTAACTTGTATTTGTGGTACTACTGTATTGTGTTCTGATTAGAAAAACTAAAAGATTTTTTTTGACGCGATTATTTTCTATATTTGTATGGAGCAGGTCACCCCAGTCGGCTAACGCTCCATACAAAGGAAAAAAAAAAACCCGGTTGCACTCCGGGAGTGCCGGCAGAAGTGAAAACTCAATAACATTGTAACAGTTTTTCGATCAGGTCACGTGACATCTTACGGTGTCACCCTAAAAATGAATTTGGTGCAAAATAAACAATTATCAATTATTTAGGCGGACGGGCCGCGGGCGCGTTGGGCGCGACGGACCGCCGGCTCGCCCGTCGGCGCGCCGACGGGCGGCGGCAAACACAATACCAATTAGTTTTTGCCATTGCCAAATATTTTACAAAGCTTTATCTCTTTAGGAATAACGTCCAAATTCGAACTATTCGAATTTGCAAGAACAGCGGACGGCGGCGGTGAACAAAATATCAATTTGTTTTTGCCGTTGGTAAATATTTTTCAAATTCAATTCATTTCACTCAGATAACAAGATCCAGAATATGCTATTGCAAAAAGTGTTAGTGTGTGTGTGTGTGGTGTGTGTGTGTGTTGTGCGTCGTTATACTCTTACGAATAGCGTTCAGTTTTGAATTAAGTCGAATCGGCTAGCAGCAAAATATAAAAGTTTGTGACCTTCATATCTGACGTCACAAAACTCTGTCGCGTATTTAACAATTTTTCCCCATCCCAAAAAGCTGCTCAGCGCCGCTAAAGAATTTTTCACTTCAAAAATTACAAGCTTTTATTTAGTTTCACCTGTCCCCATATTTGTCATCAAATCTTGCAAGTTAAATTTGACCCACTTCCCGGTGACCGATTGAGCTGAAATTTTGGATATAAGTATAGTTTGGATGACAATTCAATATTATGGTACCATCGAGCTGATCTGATGATGGAGACAGAAAGTGGACATGGGAATTCAGTACTTAACCGACGTAACCCCGTCGATTTGGGTTTGGGCTCGTTAGAATCGTCTCAATGAGTAGTTGATGATGGTATACAGAAAAGTACAGTCGGCAATAAAAGCTTGTACCAAAAATGAAATTTTTGTCAGAATCTTGTTCTAGGTTAAATAGCGTGGATCCGTAGGATCCCGTTATACTGGCGGAACGTGGATCCTCGCTCAAACGACCCCTCGCGATTGGTTCGTTTTTCTATAGTTTTTATAGGAATACGGTCGAGAATAGAGAACGCGGATCCGCGTCGGCACACAACCATATTGTAACTCCAACAGCCGCGGCACCAAAGGTTAAGTCTATTGTTTTTGGAGTTGTATGACGTCAATGTCAGGAGTGGCAGGTGGGTTGTTCAGTGGCTATAGTTGAAGTGAGTGGCGGTGAAGGTTAACTATGAAGCACTCTCACCTGGTGGCTTCGTCGACGTCGATGATTTCGACTGTGGGCGAGAGTCGGACGCGCGCGTGCGCCTCGGCGAGCCGGATAAGGCTCTCAAGTTGACGAGGGTACGCCGTGATCTGTCCGCGCCCACTGCCGACTCGTCTGCAATAAATCCACATACATAATGCCACCTTTATACGTTAACTAGCTTCCGCCCGCGACTTAGGCACTTGTCCCACGGCCGGCGAGTAGCGAGTATTCTCATAGTCATTCTTACTCGCTTGAGCAAGTAGCACATAGTAACACTCGCTTACTCGCCGGCGGTGGGACAAGTGCCTTAGTCTGTATTGTAGTATCTAAACGCAGTCTAGTCATCGACTATTAACTGTCACTTTGACAGCGCTCTCTGCTACTCAGCCCCTTGTAGCGAACACACGCAACCTCATACACTTATATTATGTATCTGAAATATCTAATAAATAAACTACCGAAGATCTCAAGCAAGACCATCTTTTATTACATAACGATACATGGCGCAGCCGGTAGGATGCGTAGACCCGGGATAAAAACTATCCTATATTTTAATCCAGGCTGGTCTACGTAGACCCGGGATAAAAACTATCTTACTTACATTTTCATGCAGGCTATAAACTATCTTCGTGCAAATTTTCATCCAAATCGGTTGATTAGTTATAAAATAGGCACCAAAATAAATGGATTGAGAATTAAGACATCAGTGCCGCAGAGTGTATATTACGTACCGCATATCGACGTAACCATCGATCAGTCTCTGTTGCGCGGCCTCACTGAGTGTCGGTTGCACGCTCTCCTTGGCGAACGCGATGTAGTCACGCATTATGGCCATGTCCTGAAACAGTGCAGTTTGTAATGTACAATATTACGGAACATTCTTAATATACATATCGAACTAGCCATATTGAAGTGTAAGGCGTTCAGTACGTCCCACACAACTTGCTGCTTAGTCGCTTCGCGCGCGACAGCGCGTCTCTTGTCCCACTCGCACCATGCAGATTAGAAATGAGGAGGGTAGATCTTTCTCGACCCGCGTCGCGGCATTGCGTCAGTTGTGCTAGCCTGGTTAGATAATGACTACTCGAGACTTGGGTAATAACTATAGCTGATGAATCAGCTATAGTTACGCTATAGCTATAGCATAGTTATCAAGGACACTTACGAGCACGCCGTCATCGGTTTCGGGGTCCTCCGGATCCTTGTAGTACAGCGACACGAGATGCGTGGCCAGCCGACGGTCGAACACCTCGTCTTGCGGGTCCAACACCAGGAATATTAAGTCGAATCTGAGAATAGAGACACATTCTTCAACTCCTCTATACATGTGCAGTCACCAGCGTTCAACAAAGCGTGCATAAATATCTGACATGACCGTCAGGTCGTGAAAAACGATCAATGCTTTTCTCTTCCAAACCATTTTCGTACGTACAAAGGTACAGTTTAAGTTTCAAGTTTGGATTACGGGTCAAGTAACACGTTTACTCCGAGTGGTAAAAAGTCCCGTAAGTGCATAAAACATTGCAGACTCGGGTCGCTGGTACTTGACCTCTTAGCCGACGGCAAGGGCGATAAATAAGCGATCAGAGGCTTTCTAATTATCGCCTGTGGTGAGTACTGAATTGTACAGCCCTGGAAGCGTGATATCCTGTATGCGTAGCAGGCGGAAATTGCCACTTTGTGGCTAGGTGTGACGAAAATGTTCTCATGGCGAGGATGGAGGTGCGCGCGTTCAGCTGGCAGATGATGCCTGCCTTCGCTATCTATAACATTGTACAGTACCGGGACATGAGTGTGTACGGCAGCTGCACGTTCTCCACGATGGTCTTGTTCTTGTTCCACTGCGACTCGGCCGGATTGGCGGCGGCGAGGATGGAGGTGCGCGCGTTCAGCTGGCAGATGATGCCTGCCTTCGCTATTGACAGCGTCTGCTGCTCCATCACCTGTAGAACAACCGCTCTTATTGTAGTCAATATTAACCCATGAAAGCACACGCAACTGAGGCATACTTTGGGCACCACCGTGCCGAGCCCTCACGTCAGAGCGCCTCGAAAAGTCCCGTGATGTATGTAAAAGCGCAACAAAGGTAAGACTTTTGGAGTTTCCCATTGGATGTTCCCCAGTCTACGTTCCCACGACGCATTCTGATCGCAAGACAAAATAAGATAGTAAAGAATAGCTTGCCTCATGGAGCACGCTCCTGGTGGAGTCATTCATTTTGTCGAACTCGTCGATGCAGCAGATCCCGTTGTCGGCCAACACTAGCGCGCCTCTGTAACGATGCAAAACATTCATTTAATCATCATTTAATTCGTACGTTGTGTGTGTTTTCTATTAGTGACATGTCGCCATTTACAATTATTATAATTTATTAGTTATTACTAAACAAAGGCACTCAAACTAGTGCACGTTACTGCAAAGCTTTCCTCATCATCACCATTATTTAAGAATCTTGTGGTGGAGTAATCGCCATTCTTCATTGTTTGTATAACTCGTGTTTGAGGACATTTTAGTGTCTTCACTCGCTTTTGGCACCGCAGTTTCTGAATGCTGCGTTTTCGGCAGTAGTCTGCCCTCTGTTATCAGAACAGAGTTAACCTTCCTTATTTCTTACGGAATCCACATGTCGACGTTTATCAAACTCATTTATATTAGGCACATAACACACAGCACCTCGTTTAGCGGACGCGAAACTTCGAAAGACGGTGTAGTACATAAAATGTGCGACCTGTTCAAATTGGCAGCGAAATAGCGGCGTCTTCCACTACCACGCGGACAAAACGGAACGTGTAATCCGCTTTATTGGTGTCGTGAGTAGATTGCGGAGTAGTCACGTCTGCAGCACGCTGGAGCCGCGCCCGGACGTGTACTGCGCGCGCGGCACCAGCCCGTGCACGTAGCGGAGTAGCTGGGACTTGTAAGGAGTACACTCACGTCTGCAGCACGAGCTGGCGGGTGTCGGGGTCCTTGGTGACGTAGGCGGTGAGGCCCACGGCGCTGGAGCCGCGCCCGGACGTGTTCTGCGCGCGCGGCACCAGCCCGTGCACGTAGCGGAGTAGCTGACACTTGTAAGAAGTACACTCACGTCTGCAGCACGAGCTGGCGGGTGTCGGGGTCCTTGGTGACGTAGGCGGTGAGGCCCACGGCGCTGGAGCCACGCCCGGACGTGTACTGCGCGCGCGGCACCAGCCCGTGCACGTAGCGGAGTAGCTGGGACTTGCTGGTGCCTGGGTCGCCGCAGAGCAGGATGTTGATCTCAGATCTACAACAAGAGTATGTGAGTAGGTTTGGGTTCTAGTTTGTTAGGGAATGTATGTTAAGGTGCGTACAAATTTGAGCAGCCTCGGGTTGAGGCCCGCACGGCTCACCTATTTTGCTCTGCCTAATTCATACGCGCTTACCCGCTGTGCACGCGCAGCGCGCGGCGTGCCGCCTAGAGGCGGCCTTTTGCCCGTGCTCGAAGGCGCCTCAGTGTGCGTGCGTAATTTGGACGTGTATCCAACAGTGCCGCGGACAGAACGATGTAATTAGGTGAAGTAAATGTGCACCACACAAATTACTATTTTTGTACAACAGTTTCATCCACCACCGAGGCGATTTTCTCTTCTTTTGGGTAATAGTTCGGTGAATTACGATAAACGCAGCCGCGGCGGCTGTCATCGTGTCCGACGCCATTTTGAACGATGCACAATGTCGGCTCTCCGCGAGCACGTGCCTCGCCCGCGCATGTTTATGTGCACCAATTTGTCTCGCGAGTAGCTCACCGCGCGGGGCGAGCATGCCTCAGGCTGAGCCGCTCAAATTCATAGACACAGCTTTAGAGAAGTCAAAACTATTTCACGAAGATGTCGACCTCGTCGTGTCGTAGGACGCAAGTTTTTTGACAGGGATGACAAAGAGCACCTAAGCGCCTATGCAAACTGCGTTTATGACAATTTACTTGTGATTTGACACGCGTCGACGGCGCGCTTAAAAACGCAATGGCGCTGTTTTTGTTGGAATGGAGCTGTTGCCTTCAAGACTCAAGTCGGGTAACGAAGTGTGCTCATGCATCTGTTGCGATGCCGCGGCAACCGATTCGGCGCCGTAAGGTGGTACACAATGGGTACATCTGTATTACAAGTGCGCCAGTATCTCGCAGAAATCTACCTCGCGGAACAGCGAATTGACCAAGTCCACTAACTCAAGCGATGTCTCATGCAGGTCACATTAATAAAATACCTGAAATGCGTCCAGCCGCATTAAAGTTCTTCTTAGTGCCGCCGAGCAGCTGCAGTAGCAGGTCCTTCTTGATGTCGAGATTCTCGTAGATGGACGGCGCGATGGCCCGTGCCAGGCGCTCGTAGCAGTCCGCCTGGCTGGGCAGTGACTTGAGCAAGTCCACTCGCTCGAGCGGTGCCTCATGCAAGTAACATATTAGTAATAACCTGAAATGCGTCCGTCCGGCCGCATTAAAGTTCTTCTTAGTGCCCCCGAGCAGCTGCAGTAGCACGCCCTTCTTGATGTCGAGATTCTCGTAGATGGACGGCGCGATGGCCCGTGCCAGGCGCTCGTAGCAGTCCTCTTGTCGGGACAGGGATTTGAACATCTCTACACGCTCGGGCGGGAAACGGTGCTCCTTGCTGTAGCAAAAATTAATCTCTGGTTATTCATAAATAATTATAAATCTTTGTGGAATGCATGAATGAGCTAGCTTTTATCTCTAAATGTAATTTTCAATGACATTATTAATTTAAGCGACTAACCGAGCTCTGTGGGCCAGGTTTAGATGTTAGTTTTACTTAGCACCTTTACTCTTTACACCGAGTTGATTAGTTACACATTTATTCAAAATGTGCAGCAATATACGCTAATCGCTTGGCACCTTCCGTCCTATAATGCAGCGCGACAATATAAAGCTTATGCAGGGCGCGTATGGTCGGTTTTCGCGAGTGCACAGTAGCGAGTGTGGCTGTACAAATTGTATAATGATGGCTATCTCACTGTCTCACTCACCCCTCCTCAGTCTCGAACAGCCGATCGCTATGCACCTTCCTATAATGCAGCGCGTCGATATGAGTCTTATGCAGGGCGCGCAAGGTCGCTTTTCTTGGGTGCACCGTAGCGGGGGCGGCGCGGAAGACTCCGGTGACGCTGACGCGCTCGCCGGCGCCCACGGCCTCCACCAGGGCTCCGTGCGCCATCACGTTCACTGTGGCTGGGGTCCGGCCCGCTGGCATGTCGTCTAGAGGGAGACAAAAGTTACATTATAAAATAGATAAATTCACGGAACAAATCATAGTTTTAGAGTTCCGCGTCTGTGTGTGTGTGTGTGCAGTGCGACCCCGTCGCCAGTTTATAGGGCGATAGTGTGAGCTGGTGTTACTGGACCGTACACACACACATACTACAGGAAGTTAGCACCTTGTTGCCGATTGGAATGTGAAGAGCCCTTAACTGAGATCTTTTGCTTTTTTCCATTTTTTTTTTAATTTATTTAGAAACACAGACAGTCGCTTAAACAAATATATAAGGGGTACACATAGAGTACCAACAGACATAATGCTACAGACCTGGAGGTTCATTAATATTATGATAATTGTGTTAACAAAAAAGGAATCTTAATCTTGCAACTAAAAATGAAATGTAGACATTTTTCGGTTAGAATACCTACAAGGAGATCTGAAGAGTAACATTTACATTAGGTAATTATAATTATGTAGCTATAATAACTGTTCTACAATAGAAAGAATACCTAATCAAAACGTGAATTCTCCGTGTCCTCGGTCTTTATTGAAATAACTTAAAAACTAGGTGAAATTCACCAACTGCCAGCCTTTTAATAAAAAAGTAAAGTTTTGAAGTGGAAAAAGTGGCTTTTGCAGAGACTGCTGAAATATGCCAATTTTCAACTCACACTTAAGACTGGACGGTTCTTCCAAAAAAAAAAGACCGGGTTGCACTCCGGGAGTGCCGGCAGAAGTGAAAACTTGAATATTTTGACATTTCGAATCGACGAATACCGTAGCAACAGAAGTACACTATTTCACTTGCAAATTAGCGCGTGAGAACTTATTGTGAGTCGGCCGAACGGGTAAGCGCCGCATCGCCACTACGGCATCGGTCCCCCCCCCCCCCCCCCCCCAAGCCTCGTCCCGAATCTCTCGCCATTTACGGTCGCACGTACCGACCTGTCGCGAGTTTAACAATTTTTTCATCACACTTGCTCGAAAAGGGCTTGAATGCGCAGACATACAGAGCTGTAATAGCCTGTGTTACGCCCACGGGCGTAATGGTTTTTTTCTTAAATTGTATCTCTCACTCATGCGGCAGTTACAAAGCAAAGAGGTTTTATATCAAATACGATGTCTGAAAACGTATTTATAAATAAATTTAAACTTAAAAAACGAATTAAACATGTTTAACTGAATTATTTACAGATTTAAGTGTTTTCAAATCGTGGCTGTATACCGAAGGGTCTTTGCCATACGCGCCTCACGTCAAATTCAACAAAATGGACGACTGACATGTTGCAGTTTTTATTACGATTTGTATTAATTTCATCTAAAATGTATTTGTTTCCTCGCAAATGTGATGAAAAACATTGTGTATAACACGGGCGTAAGAATATTGCAAACTCAAGTCACCAAAAGCCCTCCGCCTTCGGCGTCGGGCTTCTGATAGACTTGTTCGCAATATTCCACTTACGCCCCTCGTTAAACAATGTACTATTCCGCATCCCAAAAAGTACATAGCGCCGCTAAAGAAGTTTTCACTTCAAAAATGTTAATATAAAAATCACGGACGCGTCTTTGCTGTGTGTGGTTTAATCTGGTTGTGGGACGCGTCGTAGGTCGCCGGGCCGGCGCCGATGGCCCGCCGCTCGCCCCGCGCCGTTCCCCAACGTCGCCGCCGCCAAACAATTTGTTTTTGCCATTGCGAAATATATTTCAAAGCTTTATCTTCTTAGGAATAACGTCCAAATTCGAACTATTCGAATTTGCTCAATAGCAAAACGGTAAAGGACGCGTGGACAAAATTACAAATTCATTTGCAGAATATGCTATTGCAAAAAGTGTTTAACGGCTTGATACTCTTACGAATAGCGTTCAGTTTTGAATGAAGTCGAATCGGCTAGCAGCAAAACATAAAAGTTTGTTACCTCCTTCACATCTGACGTCACAAAAATCTGTCGCGTGTTTAACAATTTTTCCCCATCCCAAAAAGTGCTCAGCGCCGCTAAAGAAGTTTTCACTTCAAAAAAAACTAGATAGTGATATTTGTAGATAATTTAAAGCACTTTAATTTCTGTAAACACGCCATCTACTAAAAGTTAAGAGTTTTCAAGTTTTAAGCAAAAATCTGAAAAAAAAAGCAGAAATTTTTCATTTTTTTTTGCGATTTTGTCAATGTTGCGTCACGAAATTTTGTTAGCAAACCTCAGATTCGGATTCAGCACCCCAAAATGCATATAGAATGAAAGAAATCAGAACTACCCCAAAACTTTCCCACTAGGGGCACTTTTGAATACAATTTGACTGCACTATTTGGACACTTACAACTTCGTGATTATTTAATCTCTTGCGTTGTTTTTTTCTCCATTTGACTATATTTTAAATCCTTATTCGAGAAAATATGATATTATAAATATATTTAGTGTCTACACCCTTATTTTCTTATTCATCCAATTAGTTGGTTAGTTTCATTGGGCACTCTCCGCAAGTCGACATCCAGCGTGACTATTTTGCGTGAAAAGGGGGACTAGCGCAGCTCCCAAAACGCAAGCTCTAAAAAGTTTGTCAGTCAAAATCAAATCAAAAATCAAAAATCATTTATTTCGGACTTTATAATCCATAATTTGTTAGTAACAATATATTTACTTAAGAACTAGTGTTATTAACAAGTAACTTAAAAGCTAACTAAAATCGGCGTGAGGGGGCACGCACCGGAGCATGCGCCTCGTCCCAATACCGCATTATCGGGCAGTCCACCCGTTCCACCAGCGATTTCAGGATGCTGTTGGTACTACCCCGCACCCTCCGCATTAGTGATGCCACCCTGCTGCGCATTATTGCGTGGAATCCCGGCACGCCCGCCGCCGCGAACATGCCGGACGCACTGCAATAGCGGGGCAGACCCATCAGCATCCTGAACGTATTATTGTACTGCACTCTTATAGCATTGACGGCCCGCTGTGTATACTCAACCCACAGCGCACACGAGTAGAAAGACTGACAAAATGCTTTAAATAAAGTAACCTTGACACCCTCACCACACCGCACGAACCTACGAGCCAGCATATTACACCGGACCGCCAATGCTCGGCGCTCCCTCTCAATGTCGAGATCGTCGCATAGCGTCTCCACTACCCAGTGCCCCAAGTACTTAAATTGGGAGACTCTTTTTAATGGTGTGCCGTCAAGTACCACTGGTGGGACAATATCGTAGGTTTTATTGCCCGCCTTGAACAACAATAGCTCACTTTTCGTCGCGTTGTACTTGAGGCCCTGGGCAGCAGCATAACTCTCGCATATGGTCAGCAGCTTCCTCAACGCACTGATGGAAGGGCTCAGCAACACCATGTCGTCCGCGTAACTGATGTTATTAATAACTTTTCCACCAATAGAATCGTTTTCTCTGGATTAAAATATAGTCGTCCGAGGGGTTTACATTTTCATTTTTCCATTCACCACAGCGCACAACTTCAGCGATAGTCGGAGCAATAAAACGCGTATTATTGTTGATAGGTGTCGTAGGCTCAACATTTTGTAATGGCTTGGTACGAGGGCGTTTATTTCTACGCCGTTTCATGGTACGGGGTCGAGCGCTCCCCTCCGGCGCGTTATCAGTTGGTACTTCGTTCGTAGTACAGGCCGGCTCCCCCGCCGCCCGCTCCCCCGCCACAGCGCCTGGCTTAGTAGCCGCCGTGCACGGCTCGATTTTTTCCGTTAGCGCAGATATACAACTACCCTCCTTCTTATTTACGTCATTGTCGCGGGCTTGAGTCAATGACCGCTGCAACAATGACTCATTAAGATCAGGTGACTCATGCATACTCGTTTCACTTTCTTCGTTGTTAATAACAGTCAAACCCATGGGACCGCTGCCACCGTCATAGCTTATGCTTTGGGCTAAATATGCTCCTCTTCTGGTATTAACATTGCAGTCGAAGTTGTTAACGATCGATGCGACCTTTAACATTTCTATCTCATTCTTTACCCGGCTCACTTCCTCCGTGGTCGCATATGTCTGTTTTATATTACTTAGCTCACTCTGAATGATTACAATGTCTTTAAGAAGCCTTGTCGCATCGATGTGATCAAAAGTTAGTGGAGGTAACTTGTGAAGCTCTCGAGCTACAAAAATAGGAATAAGTTCAGGGTCCACTTGCTTAAATAAACCAATTATATCATCAAGATCTCTTTGAGATTTTCCTTCGCGTTTCCTGGTTATCTTACGCAATTTAGATGGGACTGAGTCAAATAATAAGCTTTTAGCAGCATCAATGTCCGCGGCGGTGAAGGCCGTGGTGCAGATGCGCACCAAGCTCTCCTCTCCCATCACCTGAATTTTGTTCTGGATAAAAGCCAGCACCTCACTAATCACTATATTGCAACTTTTGCACATAAGCACGTTCGAAACCATTTTTGACAATATCGCCTCGCGGCGTACACAATGAACCGTGCGCACGCAACGCCGCGCGACTGACGACTGAGTCAGTGCCTTGGTGTTTTTTATATATTTTATTTTATTTTATTTCATTTCTTATGGTGTTGTGTGCCTTCTGTGTGTTTGAGACCCTAAGCGTTTTTCCTGTATCTTTAATAATATTTGACTTACCCAGCGAATCCTGCAGCTTGACCAGCTGCTTGTCACTGAAGTGGCTCCGGTTGTGTATGAGCTGGAAGCAGTGCGCGGTGTTGCAGTACGCGCAGTGCGCGGGCTCGGGCACGCGGCCGCCCCGTACACGTACCTGGCGACTCCTGCAGCTTGACCAGCTGCTTGTCACTGAAGTGGCTCCGGTTGTGTATGAGCTGGAAGCAGTGCGCGGTGTTGCAGTGCGCGCAGTGCGCGGGCTCGGGCACGCGGCCGCCCCGTACACGTACCTGGCGACTCCTGCAGCTTGACCAGCTGCTTGTCACTGAAGTGGCTCCGGTTGTGTATGAGCTGGAAGCAGTGCGCGGTGTTGCAGTGCGCGCAGTGTGCGGGCTCGGGCACGCGGCCGCCCCGTACACGTACCTGGCGAATCCTGCAGCTTGACCAGCTGCTTGTCATTGAAGTGGCTCCGGTTGTGTATGAGCTGGAAGCAGTGCGCGGTGTTGCAGTGCGCGGGCTCGGGCACGCGGCCGCCCCGTACACGTACCTGGCGACTCCTGCAGCTTGACCAGCTGCTTGTCACTGAAGTGGCTCCGGTTGTGTATGAGCTGGAAGCAGTGCGCGGTGTTGCAGTGCGCGCAGTGCGCGGGCTCGGGCACGCGGCCGCCCCGTACACGTACCTGGCGACTCCTGCAGCTTGACCAGCTGCTTGTCACTGAAGTGGCTCCGGTTGTGTATGAGCTGGAAGCAGTGCGCGGTGTTGCAGTGCGCGCAGTGCGCGGGCTCGGGCACGCGGCCGCGCTCGAGCTCGGCCGCGGCGGCGGCTCCGCACACGGCGCATTTGAAGAACGCCTCGCGCATCTCGGGCACGATGGTGGACGTGCGGATCACCATGCCGGAGATCGTCACTAGCTGGTCGATGTCTGGAACAACATTATACATATTGGAGGAAATATCGTCAAAAAACGATGACGTAGTTTATGGACAACCCCTTAGTGTGGCCCGGGCATAACAGCATCGCCCCACCTCGGGACAAGTTCCGTCACCGTGTGATCGCTCGCTGGGGACCGGGCGTGGACGAGGAAGCTTACTTTAAGCCTCCTATAGACTGGCGCGGCCTGCGGCGGCGGTTAATAGTAATTTTGATAGTTATTGTCAAATTTTCTATTGACCGCCACCGCAGACCGAGCCAGTGTGATTTACGCCCTAAACGTAAAAGAGCTGTCAGCCGGTGGACGGCTTGCGGTGGGTTCACGCCGGGTGGACGACCAGTGGGTCGGGTGACGGAGGCGATCCACCTCGGCGATAAATGTGCGTTAACTATTATGTTATGATACTGGCTATATTAATTAATTTATATACGAAGATCATCAGCCAAAATACTACAGTAGCGATAGTGAGCTAATAACAGATCCACACCGATAGCATAATAATTATAAGAATAACTACAACTTAGAAAAGTTGAGAAACCCCCGACATTTTCATTTCAAAGTCCAATATCTCAAAAACAGCTGAACAGATTTTCATGAAAGATGGCTAAGAACACGCGGGATAAAATTATATATAACACAAAAAAACTAAACGAAAATCGGGTTTGGGAGCTACAGACACATACACAGACAGACACGTAAAACTTATAACGGTTTACCATTGAATTGCCGACAAACATTTAATCGAATATTATTTCAAAGACAACGTTTCAAGTATTTTCATTTCATCGACAAGTCATTGCGTCGAAGACTCGATACTAGGTAATTTGAATCGAGGTCTTTTAATTGGTAGTTGACTTATTTCAATAACATTCATGTCATGGCTTTTCATTTCGGGTTTTTTTTCATTATAATTTTTTTACATGTAATAATATTTATTCCGCATAACATTATTTTGGATCTGGATCTGAATCCCTAACGTTTTTTAACCTAATTTTGCCTTGCAGCGAGTCGACGCCGCCCCGCTGCGCGGGGCGTCTATTTCTGGTCTGAGGGACACAAGTGAACCCTAACCTAACCGACTTAAAACAGAGTTCGCTTATGACAAGCCATTTTTGTCCGCCCTGATATTTTTATGTAATAAACGATTTACACCAATGATTCTTAGTTTTATTATGCATAAATATTATACATACTTGTATGTCACACAATTAACTTTTTAAATGTGCAGTAGGATATATAAAATTGTATTAAAGTAATACGTCGAAGAAATGAATTGCAATGTTTTGTAGTTGTACCAATTAAGATAATTTGAAACAAATCAGCGATTAAGTAATATTCGTTGAATAGTATTTCTACGTAGTAAGATAAATTGAAATAAATAGTAGTTGAAATGAAATAACGCCAAACAATATTACTAGTACTGATGTTTCGATGAATCGTTGTCGATGAAATAATATTCGATGAAAAGGTTGTCGACAAAACAAGGGTACACCCTCACCAAGCCCTACCTTTACAGGCGTCCATACATTTACAAACTACTAGCTACGTATTTAAAAATCTTATTATATATCTTTATGCACATGCAATGTGCATTTTTAGATGATAGTGCTAGTCGTACTGTCGGCGTATACAGTTTGTGTCTGTATTGTGCCCGCACTTTACGAGTTCGCAACTGTTGTACTTCCAATAAATTAAATTTATATTTGTGCACGAATACAGAGGCCTCTAAAATATACATACAAGGGGCGGTAAGAATACCATTATCTTTGAAAAATGGTCGACATGATTCCATATGGTTGATCCCGAATATTGCTCTGACACACCGTTTTTGGGTAAGGAATACCTGGTCTCTGTCTGTACTGTTTCCCCATAAAACCAATCCATAACGAAGAGTTGAGTCTACATAACCATGATAAGCTAAGAGGGCAGCTTGTGTAGAGACAGTCCTCGCTATCCTTCTTAGTGCGTATGTGAAACTATTAACCCTAGAACAGACACTGTCCACCTGCTTCTGCCAGCTGAAGTTACAGTCGAGTATAATGCCTAAGAACCTTGTATGCTGGCCTTCTTCAACGGGTTTAGTCTCAATCTGAATTTTAAGATTGTGTGAGTTACTTCGGCTTGTGTGGAATTGGATATAATTAGTTTTACAAACATTTACTTTTAAATTATTAATATTTAACCATTCAATTGTTTTTGTCAATGTCATATTGATGTCATCATTATAGTTGGAAATATCATTACATTTTATTATAATAGAGGTGTCGTCTGCGAATAAAATACACTCGTGTGGCAGATGGTTTGGTAAATCATTTATATATAATAAAAATAATAAAGGGCCCAATATGCTACCCTGCGGTACGCCATAATTATTATTACCATATTTAGATCTATACGACACTAAATATTTAGACTTGGGACAGTACTTAAGTGTCTCCACACATTGGGTTCGATCATTGAGGTAAGAACTAATCCAGTGAAGGGCTGGGCCACGTATGCCATATTTACACAATTTTGTTAACAACCTCTTGTGACTCACAAAATCGAATGCCTTACTCATGTCCATGAAAAGAACTGTTACGGGGGTTTGACTATCGACAGCATTTAAAACACTATTTACTAATTTGAATGTCGCTAAAGAAGTACATTTACGTTTCCGAAATCCGTGTTGCTGCTCATTTAATAAATTCTTACTTTCTAAAAATTTCACTAATCTACTAAACATGACTTTTTCATATATTTTGGAGAAAATGGGAATGATTGTTACTGGTCTATAGTTGCCCATTTCAGTTCTATCACCCTTTTTATAAATGGGTTTAACAACCGATTTCTTTAGAATGTCAGGAAAGCTACCCTGCATTAACGATAGGTTTAATATATGAGTAAATGGTTTTGAAATTACGAACATGCTTTTCTTTATTACATCAGTTCTCAAGTCGTCATAACCAACAGCTTTTGAGTTCTTAAGGTTTTTAATAATATTTAGCAACTCATTCACATTTACGGGATTAAGAAAAATTGTCGAGTCATAATGGGGAATATCAATATCATTACAAGTGTTAGTGTGTTTTGTGTTGTAGTAATTCCCTGCTTCTGCCGAAAAATCGCCGAGACACATCGTCTCACAGAAGAAACTATAATGCCGGCTGTACACATTGGGCCAACGTTGGCGCGTGAGCAGCATGCAGCTATGCAAACGCATGAGAACGAAATAAAGCCCTCTTCCTCTAACGCATAGCTGCATTCTCCTCCGCGCCAACGTTGGCCCAGTGTGTACAGCAGGCTTTAGGTTTACCTTCCGGGTTGAGGTCGCGCATGTGTCTAGTGGGCGCGTTGAAGGGCCGCACCTGTATCTGGTGCTCGAGGATGGCCGCCGGATACTTCTCGAAGAACAACTCGTTCACAGCCGCGTCGAACGCGGGCACCACCTGCGAATTACGACCTTAGTGGTAACACAATAAGGTATATCCTCTAGCGATAAGACCGCCTGTTCTTTGCCTCTGCTCTTATTCGCTATACCATTTAAGGTGCGCAAAAAGCAACCACCACCAATCTAAAGGGAAAACTAGAACTGTTTGGGATTAGACTGGTTTCCTTACGATGTTTTACTTCATTGAGAAGCTACTGTTAAATAGCAAATGATATTCCGTACATAAGTATCTTGAAGAACCCAGTGGTATAGTAGTACCACAAATATAAGTAACAACGATGTACCTGCGCAGAAAACATTTTAACCAATCATATGGCAGCGCGTTTGCGCGGGTAAAATCTTTAACGCCCAGCTCCGGCGCCCGCCATTTTGTCTGGACGCCATGAGCGGGAAAGCACTAGTTCACCTGTCATTGTATATTGTACCTTACGTATAGTGCAACAAGGTCTTTATTGCGTTCGATTTAATTCGGTACTTTTTCTTGTTCGGTGATTGCCGATGTAACTTATATTTGTGGTACTACTGTACCAGCCAGCGTTCGAACACGACCTATAGATTGAAAGTCGCGCCTTACCGCTTGAGCAGTCGACCAACGCCATCTTGATAAACGAATATATAAAAGGACATGAGAAGATGCACTAGTGCTATATTTACCTCTTGTGGATAGCACACAAGCTGCCGATGGAGCTTGGGATCGAAAATACGAACGTGATCCACATCCACGTCCAGGAATGGCTCTTCCAGTGTGTGTATCTGGAAAAAGCAAGCTGGTTTACATTTCACTAAGAAGATACATAGGTGATGTATTTTTATATATTTATTATGTTTTTCTTTTAATGTTGTTAAACTAATAGTTAAGTTTTAATATGGCTTTAGATAACGAGTACCTTAAAAGTTGATTCACCCAATATATATATTTTTATGATCAAACGAGATGGAGTAACAATAAGCCAAAACAAAGTTATAGCCTATTCACTCTTGCCAAGTGAAAACTTCTTTAGCGGCGCTGTGCACTTTTTGTGATGGGGAAAAATTGTTAAACTCGCCACAGGTCACGTGACCGTAAGATTCGACAGATTGAAAATTCGCAAGACGGACACGTGACCTGATCGAAAAACTGTTACAAAGTCATTGAGTTTTGACTTCTGCCGGCACTCCCGGAGTGCAACCCGGTCTTTTTTAATCTCTCATACTCTTTTGGAGATGCCTCCACTCAGTAAGCATGGACGCCGGCGAATCCCGAAGCACACCAGTCACGTCTACACTGAGCGCGCACGCTAGGGCGGGCGTGGCTCGTTGAGGGACGTCTACACTGAGCGCGCACGCTAGGGCGGGCGTGGATCGCTGAGGCATGTCTACACTGAGCGCGCACGCTAGGGCGGGCGTGGCTCGCTGAGGGACGTCTTCACTGAGCGCGCACGCTAGGGCGGGCGTGGATCGCTGAGGCACGTCTACACTGAGCGCGCACGCTAGGGCGGGCGTGGCTCGCTGAGGGACGTCTACACTGAGCGCGCACGCTAGGGCGGGCGTGGATCGCTGAGGCACGTCTACACTGAGCGCGCACGCTAGGGCGAGGCGTGGCTCGCCGAGGCGCGTCTACACTGAGCGCGCACGCTAGGGCGAGGCGTGGCTCGCCGAGGCGCGTCTACACTGAACGCGCACACTAGGGCGAGGCGTGACTCGCTGAGGCACGGCTACACTGAGCGCGCGCGCACGGTAGGGTGAAGGACGGCTATTGAGACACGGATTATACTGACCTCCTCCAATTTCTGTTCATACAGCGGCTCATTGGTGACCGCAGTGGGCTCAACAAACCGCTGCACGAACTTGACGAACTTGTCGCGGCACTCGGCGATGGCCACGTCTGTGCCCCACACCACGAGTTGCGGCTCGCTCGATGGGGCCTCCACAGCCGGCACTTCGCCCTGTAACAATACATGGAAACGGATAAGTAGGTTGTACAGGTTGGTCACCATTATTACCTGGTGAAGAGATGCATCGGCTGAGACCAGACTGAGCAAGCATGGACAAGACCAGTTTACGAACTTGATCCTCCATCTTTCTGTGTGTGTTGACAACACAACCTTGTCAATGCACACATTCCTTGCTGGGCCACCTGCTATCGGTTTTCGGTCTATATTCAAGGAATTCAAAGGTATGTGCAAGAGACTTTCTACTGTAGCATAGTAAATTTCGATATAATGTATACTGTTTTGAAAACATGATAGCTCGTTGGTAACGTACGCGAGCGGTTCTGGCAAAGATTTATTTTTCAGAAGGCGTGCATGTCTAAATTACAGGTAGAATTCCTAAAACAGCTAAAGAACGGCACTCCGTGACAGGAGCCATAGCTCATGCACTATTAAACAAACACCTTTTTGCTCTAGCCTGCATGGGACAGGAAGAGACAGCCGCCCACGTCATCCTGACATGCCCTGGGGTGGTAGAATACCGGGCGAAGCACCTTGGAACACCGGGGTCACTACTGGAGGCCGTCGGCAACATAAAGGGTCTGCTAGGCTTCCTGGTGGAACTGGGTTAGCATGAATAGCAGTAGTGCCAGTAACCCATACCCAAAATAGGCGCTATTATGACGTCGGGTTGCGGAAACCCAGTAGACCTATATGTCGTGCAATATGTCTAAAGTGAAGAATAAGGAACTTTGACTTGGTCTAAGTATGTGGCGATAACCTTTTTGTAGACATGTATGTTACACCTTTGTATTGCCGCGCATGAATATTGTATTGTGTTCTTCTTCTTGATGAAGCCAACCAGTATATATGGCTCTAACCTTTGTAGTGAATATTAATTTAAATCTTATGTAAAAAGTGAAATGAAATTTTCTTGTTGCAGTGGACAACTCCCATAATCATATGCTTGTATAGCACTTATGTATGGAATTTGCAACAGGCTCAGTTTAGACTGGGTTAGTTAGTTTTAAGTTGTCATTGTCCTAGTCTCTTAATTGTAGGGCTTCTTTAGTCCAGATACACAAAATGACTTTAAGCATGCTAACAAGTCCAAATGGGACCTAGGTATGAGCAGCGAACGAAAAAAACCATCTACCCGAACATGTGCCTAAACCTGGTATGCGCATGTTCGAACTAAACGGATGCTTGGTATTGTTTTGCCACCCCGCCCCCATCCCCGCATAATGGGAATAGCACCCATTCTGTGGGGCCATTTGCAGTGCTATTTAGACTTCTATGGTTTTTGCGTTCGCAGGGTATGAGGCATCTGAGTGTGCCATACTTCAGGAGGAATATCAGAGGCAGTCTTACCCCTCTTGTGGGTGTGGGAGCTGGTACGTTTCGTCCCATTTGGTGGCCACGCAGGTCTGCCCGCTGCCGGGCGGGGGTCATGGCGCCGCGCATGAGAGAGCGCGGGGTGCTCAGGGAGCTGGGCGTACCATAGTTCAATGGTGAACTCAAGTCGAAGTCCGTCCCTGAAAAGTTTGAAGAGTTATCATATATCATCATCAGCCAAAGACTACAAAGTCTAATTTTAACTTTTTAAAAACTTCAAGATGTAGATGTTAGGCATTTGAGCGAGTGAAAAGTTTTTAACCGAGAAATCGTGATTTGCCAAATCAAAAATTTACATTATCACACTTTTAAAAAATTGTCAGTTTAACTTATTGTTTATATTTATATTGTCAGTTTAGTTTGTAGTAACTGACAATTAGTGGCTGGAAATGCGCAAGCAAGGCCTCTGAGTTGCAAGCGTGCATGGGTTACGGCACGTTACGGTAACCGCTTACCATTAGGTGGGCTGTATACAGTCCTTTTACACCAACATGGTATAAAAAAAATACTTTACAGATATGTCTGCATCTGATGAACAGTCATCATAATAATAATAAATATTTTTAATAATAATAAATATTAGGGGACAATCTAACACAAATCGACCTAGTCCCATAGTAAGCTCAAGGCTTGTGTTATGGGTACTAGACGACGATATATTTAATAGATAGAAATACTTAAATACATAGAAAACATCCATAACTCAGAAACAAATATTCATGCTCATCACACAAATAATTGCCCTTACCGGGATTCGAACCCAGGACCTTCAGCTTCGTAGGCAGCGTCACTACCCACTAGACTAACCGGTCGCCGAATATAATAAATGTCATCTAAGGGACAAAAACCTCCAAGCTCTTTTGAACATGGGTTTCTGTATGGCATGGTGAACAAGAGCACTTACAAGTACTTCCAACGAAAAAGTAAATTTTAGCTCAACAGTTATATACTTAAAGTTAATTGGATGCATCATTAGTGGTTTAACTGCCTGCCTGATAAATATATAAATAAATCAAACATCCGGTGACCAGAGGGGCTGGCACCTATTTTGGCCAAAGTATTATGCCGGCTGTACACATTGGGCCAACATTGGCGCGTGAGCAGGATGCAGCTATGCAAATGCATGAGAACGATATAAAGCCCTCTTCCTCTAACGCATAGCTGCATCTGCTCACGCACCAATGTTGGCCCAATGTGTACAGCTGGCATTAGCCTAGCAATCCAAAGAGGTAACGCCTTTAGGGCGCCATAGCCAATGGCGGGAACCTGGGGGGCGTTTACTTTTTATAGGTTTAGTTTAGTTATATGTATTTCTCTATAAATATTATTATGTTACTTAAGTTTATAACTTAGTTGTTTGTTTTTTTTAATAAACAGCCCAAGTTAAATAAAAGATGATTAAAATTGACCTACCAATAGGACTAGACTGTAAACCCTGTGCTGGTGAGGTGCCCGGCGCGCGCGGCGTGCGCGGCGTCCCTCGTGGGGTACGAGGGGTCCCGCGCGGAGTGCGGCTTGGAGTGGCTGGGGTTCCATCTGCATCAAAACATTTTGGATATTTGGATGTTCGTTACTCAGTCACGCTTCAACAGCTGAACCAATTTGGATTGAGTTGATTGGATGAAGTTTAATATTATTATTGTTCTGGTAGTGGCTTCCGGGCTGTGAGTGCCCTTATATCACTGCGACCATCGCTGATCTATTGTGATCACCACTTACTACAATTCTTGGTCAAGTCTTCACATGTCTGTATTTGGATATACTTTTCGTTTGTTCAATAGAGATGAAAAAGTGTGGTCCACTATAACTTTTGATGCTATACTGTGATGGATGAAACTGCCCATTATTGCATACATTACAAATCCTCCGGTCTTACCTCTGTGTTCAAAACATTCAATGTTATTGTCTAGAGATTTTGTGTTCATAGAGTATAATATTAATATATATTGATAACAATAACCTCATATAGTTTTAGTATTGTATTGTAGTCATTAGAACAAGCCATTTAGACATGCTCTAAGATTCGATGGGAGCATAATAATAAGTGAAGTTAACCGTAAAATGTTGACTAAATATTGATATAGGTTAGAAGACCCAAAATTACTAACGAAGATAACAAGGATATATATTGCATTAATACGTCTTAGGTACCTTGGGAAGATGTTCCTGAAGCTCGTTGTGGAGTCTCCGGGATGACCACTTGCTCCTGTTGGGAGGAGCGTGTTCTACGCGTTGGAGTTGGTGCATCCGAGGACGCTTGTGAAGACGGCCGTTTCGATGGAGTCGACATGATGAATCGCTTCACTTATTGATGTATTTGAAAAAGCAGTTTACACAAAATGTCAGATACTAAAACTAATCCAAAACAACAAAAATGTTGATAATACAGACAGTAACGCGACCGGCGCGTGTTTTGGGCGCGAAAACAGTGTAAGTGTAGTGTGGATGTCAAAACAATGGCTGTCAAAAGTGTCAAAATATCAACTTTTAATAGCTGGATTTCGGCGTTTTTAAAAGGTGCTCAAATGATGAGGATTGTGTGAAATCTGAAATCAAAGATATGGAACCAATAGATGATAAAATTATATAAAACGTATTATTTATTATATGATACTCCTATTTAAATATAAGATAGTATACATTTTGTAAAAGCTGAATTAAACCACAATAAACTACATCAAATTTTAGCTCAAAACGACACCAATCGATCGATACAGACATCCCTAGTACTGTCAAGTTGTTGTCAATTAACCATAGACAATAGAATTAATCATTGATTGATCGTTCATTCACCCCACTGCTGACTGATGTTTTCGTGGTGTTTTACGATAATAAATAAATATAAACAATTATTGCGAAATAATAAAATCTATAAGCAATCGCGATGGTCAGCGGTATGTGAAGTCGGTGCAATAAACTTTGTGGAGTCAATGACAAGCAATTGAAGTTGGCTATCATCGTAAGAGCTATCTTTGTGCAATCTACCTGCTTTGTCGGGCATATTATTGTGAATAAATTATCCCGACTAGACTTAAAGGATATTCGATTTGAACGAACAGATGAATTATAAATACTGTGTGACTGTTGTTTTGTGATTTGGGCGTACATTCGTGCTGTATTTAAGGTAAATATCATCCGTGAGTATGTAGAGATACATATATACCTATTCATAGAATGATTCACTCATCTGCCCATCCGTCGGCTAAAATGGTTTTAAAAACAATACAATGGTATGACTACTCTTGTTTCCGTAATTTAAGGCATGCGGTAATTGGTTATTAAAAGCTTGCTTTGTCTTCACATTAATCCTGACAAGACCTAGCGTATTTTGAATTGCCTGCGTGCCTAGTGTGTGAAATTGCGCATAAAGAAGACAATCCAAACAGGCAATGACGGGCACTTTCTTATGTTATCAGACTGGCGCAGTGTCAGGGTAGTAAATTAATTGATCTGAAACAAATGGTACCTATAATGTTGAAAATTTTAAGATCCTAACCATATCATATATTTTCTTGCATTGTGTCCACCACCCAAAGGTTGTCTGGAAGAGATCGCTTTTTAGCGATAAGACCGCCTTTTGTCTACCATTGTTTGTGTTGAATTTAGCTCTATTTTATTTTTTACTATGTCTGGTGAGCAATAAAGAATATTTGTATTGTATTGTATTGCATATTCAAAAACTTCTCCATTTCTTTCTTTTTTTAATTAAATGAAATAATTTCAAAACATTGTTTGGTAAATATGTTATACAATTTTTGGTCATGTTGTTATTCTCTTTATTTGGCCTTCCTTCACTTATTATTGTTGCCAGTTTACAAAGTTCATATAATTTCGGTAAACAGATAAGTTTTGATCATGGTTGTTCACTTAACATAAACAAAAATAGTGGAGTGGCTAATTTTATTCTATTAGGAGCCCTGGGATGCTGCTATATCAAATTTTGTTGATCTTTTATACCCACATTTATGCTAAAAGTGGTGCTGGGAGATAAGTTTCATGTGCTCTGCTAGAGCAAGGGTTGCACCTCCACCACCTTTGGGTTGTACATTGTACATAAACTTATGCATTTATCCAGAATGGCAAATAGGATACACAGCCCTATGTGGCAAATCACCGCAAATGGCAAATGTTTTAAGTTACACTATCATTTCCAGTGTTTCTTTTATTATAAATATTCTCCATTTAGATCAATTGTTGTCACACATATCCTATGTCTTTGATCTGAAATAAAGATATTCTATTCTATTAGTTTTGGTTTTCAACGGATGGTTATCTTAGGTGAGATACAATCATTAACTATATCATTAAAACATGTCATTAGTAAAAACCACAAAAATGTTTACTTCAGAATGAGGTCATGATGAAAAAAGAAAGTCACATTATCATAATTTTAGAGTTAATTGATGAAGTGATTGAATGATCATTCAAAATGCGCTCAGCAAAGAAGCTTATATCTAGGTTACATCTAGGTTGCAGGTACTAAATACCTTAGAGTCCATTTTGAGATAAAAAATACAATATAGATATCTTATTAGGTATGAATTAATTTGGTAGACAATTAGGTACTTCGCTTAAAGTTAATTGATATGAAAGTCCGGCAGACACTGTTATTACACAAGTTCGAAAAAATATAAGTGAAATAAATTTATCTTTTCATGGACACCTTATCCAAAAAAACTTGTAGTGTGTAAAAACTTTTTGTACTGAAAACTTATTGAACGATTTTCACAAAGAGCTCAGGCGGAGCCACAGGTTGTATGTAAAGCCAGATCATATAGACTCATCCTTCTAGTGTTGTCCCGGGGTTAGGTGTAAGGACTAGTTTTACGTGCGACTGCCATTTGACGTAAGGAAAACTAGACCTTGATTGGAACTAGACCACTTTTCTCACAATGCTTTCCTAGATATAGTCTATAAGCTTGTGACCTAAGATTTATTTATGATGCCATTCGAACCAGTTTTTGGAGAGGAACAATTTGTATGGGAGCAACTACAATTAAATAACAAATACCCAAAAATTTGAATTAATGACTGACCTCGCTGGCGGCAGCCGAACCGATTAATACTAATTGACTTAAAACGTATGACGTCACACTTTGCAATTTGTACTAATCATTGTATGGAAAATCAAGTAAATTGCTGTTTCCTTCGCGAAATACTGCTTTTAGGTCCATAGTTGTGATACAAATGTCTTTCTATAAAAGCGTAAGGATTCTATTAGTACCTTTAAATGTACTCTTGGATAATAAAAAAATGCATATTTTTCTATACTTGCAATGTCCATATCTTTTCATGATATTAAATATTAAGTATATTTTGTAATTTATAATATAGATAAATATTTGCGGACCATCTTACACAAATCGACCTAGTCCCAAACTAAGCAAAGCTTGTACTATGGGTACTAGACGGCGATAAACATACTTATATAGATAAATAAATACTTAAATAAAACATCCATGACTCAGGAATAAATATTCGTACTCATCACACAAATAAATGCCCTTACCGGGATTCAAGCCCAGGACCTCTTGCTTCGTAGGCAGGGTCACTACCAACTAGGCTAAAGCGGTCGTCAATACAATACTTATACTTTATTACTTTAATTTGATAGTTCACTATCAATTTAGCAACACAACATTATCAATTTAACTACCCTATTGTAAAAATTTACTATGCACATACAATGCTGAACAATGATTTTCTTCTCTTACTATACATCACCAGATCATACATCATTTCATTTCCTTACATTGGAATTTCAATAATTAATTAATTGAATAAAATTAATCGAATTGAATTCTGAAGATGGCTGAAACTGATCTGCAAGCAGTTATTGGCATACTCTGTCAAAATTATAAATACCATGTTAATTTTCGACTTGGAATGAATCAAATAGGCAAATTGTGCTGTTATTGGATTGTATATTATCCAGGTTATATTAAAATCTAGGTGACAAAAATACAAAATACCCAATATAAACATGTAGCCATACAGATAAACCTGTGTACGGTTGAAAACATTAACAACTGTACAGAACCCAGGATCATAAATTTCTAAATACGTCTTTGTGCCTTTATTAATAGTCATGTTCATATATTGATGAGTCCGAACTGGTTAGATACGAATATTTTCGACTTCACAAAAGTGATAATATAATCGCATTATTTTCTTTTTATGAGTCAGAAATCTATGCAGTCAGCAGTAGGTACTGTAAAACATGTGCAAAAGATAACTAGTGTATAGCAGGTAGCATTTTGATGTATTATTTATCAAAGATCAGCCCAAAGCAGGTAGGGTAGAGGATTAGGCGAGAAACCGAGCAACCCGGTCCCCCGGCAATGTTGTTCCGCGCATGCGCTCTCGCACCCCTCGGCACGGCTCTAGTTCAAATTGTTTTGAGATGAATGTATCAAAACAATATCTACCTTACGACATGCGCTAGAAAGTTTACATTGCAAGGACTGCGCATTTTTGTTAAGTTCGAATAATTTCAACTAGGAAACGTTTTATTTCGCTTGTCGCTCAGTACGTCCCTTTCGGTATGGAGTAGATGGAAAGGGATTACGGTCACAGCTATCCTGAGCACCCAAATTCCCGGAGTATCCCGATTGAGCAAATGTGGTTTACGTTGCTATCCAACGGCCGGAATCCTTCCTTAACACAGTTCCGTGAGGCCTGTGTACTGTGTAGTAATTTGGAAGTTAGAGCTCGAGCGAGCCTTAAAGACTCGAGCCGACAGGGCTAACGCTACTCTTCTCAATACTGCATAAAGCTAGTCTTAGCTTTAAAGGCTCTAGTCGTCAAGGCTCAACTGAGCGCTAAATCACAACACTACTGTGTAAACGGGTAGGTACACTACATGATTCCGAAGAGTCAGTCGTCCGAAAGCATATTTTTTCCGAATTAATTATGATTATGATTATGATTGAAATTATGGAATTCCGAAAACCATGTTCCGCTCAAGAAATTTTTGATTTTTTCAGGACATAAGTAATACTAACCTAAATAACCAATTTATTGTATATTCCATAAAATTTTATGCGTCCAAATATTCTGTTAGCGTAAAATCGCATTCGTACCTCGCAGTTAGTATGATGCTGTAATAGTCGAATGCTTTTATGTCCGACGTAAACGCGATCATGCTCCGAATCCTGCGCATCATATCAGCCGAAAGACGTCCACTGCTGGACATAGGCCTCCCTCAAAGAGTGCCAAGCGCCACGCGCATCCAACGGACTCCCTCTCCCTTTACCAGGTCATCAGTCCACCTCGTGGGTGGTCTACCCCCACTGCGCAATTTAGTCATGATAAGGACGGCGCAATACGTGGAATGTGTGAAGATGGACATCTCTGTTCATCGCTGCTGCGTCGGTTACTAAATTAGACACGAGTAACCAGGTCGGCTAGACCTTTAGCTGGACCACTCCACCCACAATGGACTGATACAGGGGCCTACATCCGCCTTGTGGTTTACTGCGGTTCATGCGCCAGGCCCTTTGGCATTCGCGCGAATGTGGAGTTAGTTAAGTATAATATAGGTATGAGTTAAGTTAACCATTGAAATACTCATGAAGTCATAAATAAATTAAAACCAGACTCGTATGCCTATAGATTTGAAAATCTAGGAATTAATTCTAAAACGCGACTAAGATGCAGTGGAAACGGGGTCTAATAGTTCCCATTTTAAAGCCCAGTTTTCACGGGTTTAGTAATAAAATAATAGTGAATTAGTACCGGAAGGCGCAGCGTGGGTAGACCCCCGCAAGGTGAACTGATGACCTGGTAAAGGTCGTGGGAGTCCGCTGGAGGCGGGTGGTGCAGGACCGGTCATTGTGGCACTCTTTGGGGGAGGCCTATGTCCAGCAGTGCGCATCTTTCTGCTTTTATAATGATGATGATGATTGATGAGTCATTTAGTGTCGTAAAGTCATGAATGAATTAAAACCAGACTCGTATACCTATAGATTTTAAAATCTAGGAATTAATTCTAAAACGCGACTAAGATGCAGTGGAAACGGGGTCTAATAGTTCCCATTTTAAAGCCCAGTTTTCACGGGTTTAGTAATAAAATAATAGTGAATTAGTACCGGAAGGCGCAGCGTGGGTAGACCCCCGCAAGGTGAACTGATGACCTGTTAAAGGTCGTGGGAGTCCGCTGGAGGCGGGTGGTGCAGGACCGGTCACTGTGGCACTCTTTGGGGGAGGCCTATGTCCAGCAGTGGGCGTCTTTCTGCTTTTATAATGATGAGGATGATGAGTCATTTAGTGTCGTATTTTAATCCCGATCCATCATCACCAGTAGTTCTTTAACTTTGCTTTAAGATGGACATGGAACTGAGCGACACGTAGCGAGTTTATGTAAACTTGTCATTAGTTTAGTGAGCAAATAGTAATAAATAACACCGACAAGTACTAGACTCGTGTAAACTGGGTATTAAACGAAACGGACTCTTCTTGGTTAGAATTTCAGGGTTAGTATGTTAGTACTCGTATCAATTATTTAGGTAACATCGCAATTCATACATTATTTATGAAATCAATGACGCATTAGGTACCCTTGGACTCATTATCTGAATGCTATAAAACTATATTATATGCATACCTATCTACTGTTATTGGGATATTTTATATGTTTTTATCTATTCTAATATGTATTCTTGCCTTAGTGACCATTCAGCCAAACAAGATTAAAGTTTATTCCAAGTTAGTCCATAGGTCCGTACAACTTTGATATTTAACCTTAGATTAAGTCCTTCCTTATTCCTGTTTGGTCGAATCCGTCCGGCCTTAGGAAGGTACTTGTTCGGTTAGGAAACTTGTTCAATCCGGTTTTTTTTCTGAGTTTAAGGCTCGGCTACCATTGACGGCATACATTCGGCAGGGCAATTTTAATTTACTTGAGCACTTCTTACTTACTTCCGTTGGCGCTACAACCCTTTGTGGGTCTTGGCCTCCTCCACAGTCTTCCTCCAGATGTCACGGAGTCTGGCGACTTTCTTCCAGTTGGTAAATTTCCCCATCTTCCTGAGATCTTCTTCCACACAATCCTTATTATCACGAATACTAACTGGATTACCTTTTAGAATCTGATGTTGATAAATTCTTAATTTGACTCGTTTTATGGTATTGAGCATATAATGTTGAGCTGTTTACAGATTTAAATACAATCAGTGATGAATTTGTTTAGATTTTTTTTTTAATATTCAGCCAACGTTTCTTAGGCCTGCCCATCGGTCTTTTTTGTTGCGGCGTCCACCTTGTCATAATTTTAGCACTTTTGTATTGAAGTCTCCCAGCACACAAAGAGCATCATATTTCGGCACATTGCTGCATAGCTCCTGAAGGTCCTCGTAGAACCTTTCTTTGACATCGTCTGCTGCGTCTTCCGTCGGCGAATATGCACAAACAAACGTAGTATTGTAGAGCTTTCCTTTTATACGTAATTTGCATAGTCTGTCACTAGCTGGTTCGAGGCCCAGTACACAACTTCGGAGTTTCTTGCTGATAATGAAACCAGTGCCGCGGTGCCCCTGTTTTTCGGCACAGCTGTAATGCAGTGTGTACTTAGCTTTATCTATAGAACCGGTTCCTTGCCATCTGATCTCTTGAAGAGCGATTAGGTCGAGTTTGTATTTCTCTAGCTCACGACCAACTTCATCCATCTTTCCAGTCTGTAACATAGTTTGAACATTCCATGTACCGATTCGTAGGCAAAATCGTTTTTCCATAAGTCTTCGCCGAGGTCGTTGGGTATAAGTCAATCCGGATTTTTCTGTATAGGACTTCGGAACGTTTGGGTTTTTACCTTGTTGGGTTGTTGGCCCCACGAAGAACCCTCCTCCTTTATCCGGGCTTTGGACCGGCAGTGCGCGAGATGCTACACAGGCGGAGTAAAAACCTGAGCACTATCGTTGTAATTTCAACTTTAGTTTAATAAAATTAAGTTTCATTATTGTTTGTGTACAAATCCCCTGCCACGAATGGGCGTCGGCCCTTATTCTTTAATATCTAGAGCTATTTATAAGATAGTGGCGGCGCAATTTAAACTACAGAAACTTGGAAAATTGACTCGGATCTTCGTAGGATAGGAGCTTTAGTTATGTTAAGATCGGCGCAGTAGAACAGTCTTGTTATAAAAAAAACTATTTAAATTACGAGTTCTACAGCTCACAGTGCCACTAGTAGCTAGTATATTACCCACCAAGGGTGGTAAAACAAAGAGTGTCTCGGAACGCAGGCATTCGACGCCTGAACGTAACCTGTATTATATCGCCATGGCCTTAATACCTAATACATATATTGTATGCTATCTATCTGAGGCATTCTGTATTACCGCCCGTGGTGAGTACACAATTTTACGTGCACGTATAGCAGGCGGTATTAGCCACTTTATGGCCAGGTGTGAAAATATCTAACATGCTCTAGGAAAAATTCGGTCAAACATTTCTGAGCGGCTAGTCCTCTCCGATCCAGACCTAGCAGCATCATACTTTCGTTATGTATTACGTGACATGAGTATATTTTCGCTGTAAAACATGACGATAAAACCTATCGTGCTAGCTGGGCAGGTGATTGTACAGTTGAGAACTGTTCCTGGTGCTCTCCAAGGCCTTTTCTTGTTTCACTCGCCTCAGCTACGTATTGCCGGTGAAGCTCCAAGATGTCGAGTTAACTCCGCCGACCCCAGTAGACCGTGGGTCCGCGCGTGCGCCCTCGCGCCCCACGGCACGCCGCAATTATTTATACCAATAAAGCCTGCTCCCACTGCCCTTGACAACCACACAACTAAACGTCGCAAGCGACACCATACTGCACTAACACACGACTTTTTGTAAGCAGAGCGCAACTTGCCCTATTATTTTGTTAGGGTATTTGAGTGTAAAACTGCGCTCAGGATTATGAAGCGCCAGAGGAAATTGTACGAGGAATGAGCCATGAAGTATATTTTTTAAAATGTTAAAACACGTTTGAAACCAACACGAAGCGGTTAATGTCACGGTAGAATAGTGTAGGTAAAAGGTTTTAACAATAGCTTTGGACGTCAATATATTTGTCGGTGAATACCTGAATAGTGTGCACGATTATGTAAATCTAGTAGTGGCCTACTCTAAAATTCTAGAACAATGTTCCGTCCTTCGTCGCTGCAACGATTTGCGTATAATTCCTTAGTTTACGAAGTTTGTAAGTGCTGTCGAGATCTCGTATATATGTAGTCCGTTCTTGCTTACAAAACGCTGATTTGACAACAATTTATCTTATCAGTTCTCGACGGGGTGCCCCCGGATAAAACTTATATTTAACTACTACTACGAATACTCCGTATGTGTATGTAATTCGTGGAAGTTTCACTTCACATAAGAAAATCGTCCGAGCCGTGTGCTCCGTCGGGCGAATGGGGCATTGCTCGACGAAAACTATTGACACTTATTTTCACCCCTCGGTAAAATGCGTGTTTCCACAATCTAACTGAATAATATTATTTTCAAAAATCTCTAGCTACAAGGGTAGAGTAAAGTAGGTAGGTAATAAATTTGTGCTATGTCAAGATCTCTCTAAAATTTACCTTTACTTTTTTATTAGCCTGTTGATTTGTCCCAGCTTTCTCATCCTAATAAATAGTTTTGTTTCTACGTAAGACCGTGACATTGTCTTATTTCGACATGTTTATAAAAGCTAACGGTACTTCTATAATAAAACCTTTTATGCGGGCTATTATTATATTCACTCAGCCCCAAAATTTACGGCCTAAAATAAAACTAACACGCCGCAGGTACGCACAACAAATTTCCACGTTTTCTTTTAAGGTCCGTTTCCGATTCGGGCTTGTGGCTTTTGTTTGGAATTACGAGGTTATTACAGCGATTACAAAAGGCTGGAACAAAGCTAGCAGGCTGCGAGGGACGCGGTCTCGGCTGTCGCAGGTAGCGGGCCATACACTTACATTATTTCTGCACGCGGGTTCTCAAAGTTTGAGCCTAGATAATTGGCGTAGCAACATACGTACATTGTACTTGTTAATGTTTCTGGTTTTTTATAACAGCTCTGTGGTTGCTAATGCAGCTTCAAGTCCTATTCACTGTACAATAATGTTACACTCTAACTCTAAGTCTATCCTGAACTATAGCAAACATAACTACAACTTAGAAAAGTTTTAAAACTCCCGACATTTTCATTTCAAAGTCCAATATCTCAGAAACGGCTGAACAGATTTTCATGAAACATGGCTAAGAATAAGAACACTCGGGATAAAATTATCTATTACACAAAAAAAACCGCATTCTAATCGGTCCATCCGTTTGGGAGCTACGATACCAGAGACAGATACACAGACAGACACGTTAAACTTATAACACCCCTCTTTGCGTCGGGGGTTAAAACGAGAGGGTATACCTGCACGGTCAACATTAATTTGCCAAATATTCCGCATGAATTTGCAATCAGACTACGATTTAATTTCTAGATAACAACTATTAACGTAGTAAACGTGTAATTGCTTGGCTAGCTGAGCTGTAGTCAGGACTACAGCTGAGGAGGTCACGTTTTAAACACATTAATTTTATATACGGTTCTCCATTATAATATAGTCATGAGCTAGTGTGGCTTGTTCATAGTTTTTCGTATATTGGCAAAGCTCATTTGTGTATCATCTACAATTTCTATAATTGATATAAGTAACTTAATTTCGTTTAAAGTAAAAAAAAACAGGCAAGAACTCGTTGTTATAGCGATACTGAATTAGCCCTTAATGACAATAGATGGATTGGAAGATAAGTACGCTAAGTCGTACCTACCTTTAGCTATGAGAAATTGACCGAAATTATCATTTGGAGCCATAATCACACTGGCGCATCAATAGTAAATTTGTCGATAGCTGTCAAAATTACTATAATTCGCCACCGTAGGCCGCGTCAGTCTGTGAGAGGCATGTGTCCAATCGATATGACAGCTACTTTATCAGTTTTATCACACACAGGGTCTTTTCAGTTATATTACTTCTGAATCTCGCAAAGTATGCCGACAAATAAAACATTATAAAACGAATGTATTTGAAAAAACCGGCCAAGTGCGAGTCGGACTCGCGCACGAAGGGTTCCGTACCATTATATATAATAATAAGTTACAATAGAATTTGTACGAAACTATTACTTCTTGAAGTACATTTTATAAGTTGGTCGACTATTACTCGTAAACGTGTAAAGCCTACTTAGCTGTGATAGTTTTCCTTTTAACTTCGTTATATGTACTACTACCATGAATTTTTTCACATATCCCAAAACAACCATTTAGCTAGCAGGGGGTGGGGACACTGGAGTCTAACAAAAATTAGCACTTTAAGGCTTAATATTTCTCAAACGGATCGTTTAATCGAAAAATTGTTTTCACAAACCCCCAATATTTTTAAAAGACCTATCCAACGACACCCCACACTATGGGGTAGACGACAATAAAAAAAATCATCCCCACTTTACATGTAGGGGAGGTACCCTAAAAAAAAATGTTTTTCAAGATTTTATTTTACCACTTTGTCGGCATGACTAATATGTATATTCATGCCAAGTTACAGCTTTCTAGTACCAAGAGCCTCTGAGCTAAGCTGCGGACAGACGGACGGACGGACGGACGGACGGACATAGCGAAACTATAAGGGTTCCGTTTTTGCCATTCTGGCTCCGGAACCCTAAAAACGGAACCCTTATAGGATCATTTTGTTGTCCGTCCGTCTCTATGTCTGTCAAGACCCTTTATCTCGGGAACGCGTGGAGGTCCGTCTACAGTCCCTTAAAGCTGTGAAAAAAATCAAAATGCTAATTAAACGTATAAAAAAAAGATACGGTTTATGCCGCAAAAAACGTACATATATTTCGACATTCTCAAGGGAATCAAAATTTATAGGGTTCTTTCCGTTGACCTACAACTATGATATTTGGCAAGTAATATCGTCTTATACTACAAGTACAGGGAAAAATTTGAAAACTATACATTTGTAATTTGTTACGGAACCCTCGGTGGGTGAGTCCGACTCGCACTTATCCGGTTTTTTTCTATAGGATGACGGCTGTCAGGGTCAATTTTAACGTTAATCGGTTCGTTAAATGATGAATGATCCACTATCTGTATGTAAGAGCTTCGTTATGTATAGGTCGACACAGTAAAAAGAGCTCTGCGCGCCATATTAAATATATGGCCTCTAGAGCTCTTTTTACGTGTGTCGACTTGTAACTACAACTACAACACTATGGTCCGTGTATGGTGTTTTATAAATTCTTAATACAATAACTGTCATTCGTCCACCCTATGTTCACCATACACAAATGTAGCTCTAGCTAGGCTCTCACCGCCGGTCAGCACGCTCTGACAGATTAAAACAATAAAGGTTTAATAATAATAAAAAAGCTACGGTAGTCTAGTGGTTCAGGCATGTGGCTGTCAAACGGCGGTCGTGGGTTCGAATCCCGGCTCGTACCAATGAGTTTTTCGGAACTTATGTACGGAATATCATTTTATATTTACCGTTAGCTTTTCGGTGAAGGAAAAACATCGTGAGGAAACCTGCATACATCCACGAAGAAATTCAAAGGTGTATGTGAAGTCCCCAACCCGCATTGGGCCAGCGTGGGGACTACTGCCCGTTCCGTCTCATCCATGAGAGGAGGCCTGTGCCCAGCATTGGGACGTATATAGGCTGATTTATTATTATTATTAAGTAATAATAATAATGTATTTATTTAATAATAATTATTTATTTATTTCAGGCCGAAGCCCATAAAGTTGTTAGTACGGTACAATTATGATAAAATTACATTTCATTAAAATTGTTAAATTAAATACAATAAATTAAATTAAATAATATGAATTATAGACCAAGCAGTCAAATTTATTTTTCTCAAACATGCAATGAAATATTGACGTTGTGTTGTTCTTCATAATGGGCTTCGAAGTGTCACGTTTCGGGCGCAGCGAGACGAGAGACCCGTAATGGCATTTCATACAAAATTGGAGGCCTAGGCCTGCAAGATGGTTTTTTTAAATTTTAATCACAGGATCACGGCGTTCAGCCATGAAAATTAAAGTTTGATTGCATGGAGTTTTTTTAATTTATTTCATTGCATGTTTGAGAAAAGCACTATACATACCTCGGCGTGAAAAGGGGTTGCAACCCCTTACTTCCCGGCCTCTGTAGTAATGTACTATTACAACACCATCAGGATACTGTTGTTAATAGACTAAAAGATATAATTTGTGGGACAGTTTGAGTTGGAGCAGTTTATTAATAACCAGCTTCTGCCCGAGACTCCGTCCGCGTGAAACTTGTCTATTTCGTAGCTCCATACAAACTTTCAGCCCCCATTTCACCTCCTTAGGGCATGATTTCCGGGATAAAAACCATCCTATGTCCTTCCCCGGTATTCAAACTATCTCCACACCAAATGTCATCTCAATCGGTTCAGCGTGAAGAGGTAACATACAGACAGACACACTTTCGCATTTATTTATAATATTAAGTATGGATCATTTCATTTATTTAATTCAGTAACAATTTACATTGTGTTTGAATGTCGTAATACTACAATATTAAAGTAAAACCATAGTAAAACATAATCTATAACATAAAAATAATTAGCCAATTAAATTCAATTAAATCACAGAAGATCAAAGTTTGAGCACCCCCAGCCAGCGATGTGTCGCGAAGGCTGCAGGGTGCGTGCACCGGCCGGCCGGCGTATTGTGCACAAAAACGGCTCGTTTTTGCCGAGCGACTAGACAAAGCACTGCGAAAGGCGAGTAACTAACCTCTAGCGCTAGAGTGATTGACTTTCTAAAGGCACAGCTACATTGGTGGCAAACAAGACGTCTATTGTACGTACACAGAGCTTGACAGGCAATGTAGACGATGTGTAGATGTTTTTCTTATCGAGCCTATGACTACTAATTCGTCCATTTTTAACATCAACCCATAAATAATTTTTTTGAAGTGAAAACTTCTATAGCGGCGCTGAGCACTTTTTGGGATGGGGATAAAATAGTTATATACGCGACAGATTTTTGTGACGTCATATGTGAAGGAGGTCACTTTTTGCTGCTAGCCGATTCGACTTCATTCAAAACTGAACGCTATTCGTAAGAGTATAAAACCGTTAAACACTTTTTGCAATAGCATATTCTGCAAATGAATTTGTAATGTTGTTCACGCGTCCTTCACCGTTTTGCTATTGAGCAAATTCGAATAGTTCGAATTTGGACGTTATTCCTAAAGAGATAAAGCATTGAAAAATATTTACCAACGGCAAAAACAAATTGATATTTTGTTCACCGCTGCCGTCCGCTGTTCTTGCAAATTCGAATAGTTCGAATTTGAACGTTATTCCTAAAGTTGAAAAATATTTGGCAATGGCAAAACCAAATTGGTATCTTGTTCGCCGCTGGCGGCGGGCGAGCCGGCCCGTCGCACCCAACGCGCCCGCGGCCCGTCCGCCTAAATAATTGATTATTGTTTATAAATTTGCGCCAAATTCATTTTTAGGGTGACACCGTAAGATGTCACGTGACCTGATCGAAAAACTGTTACAATGTTATTGAGTTTTTACTTCTGCCGGCACTCCCGGAGTGCAACCCGGTCTTTTTTTTTTACTGCCACTTAAAAAAAAAATGGCCTCTTAGCTTGCATCATGGTATTGCCAGCATAAGGCCTGAATCAAACTGGCACGGTCAATAGTAATTTGGACACCAAATATCAAATTTACTATTAATTTGACCGCCACCGCACGCCGCGCCTGTCTGTAATGGGGCTTCTAGACGGGCTATACTTTTCCGGAAATGTGTGGCCGGCAACTATGGGCGTCCCTCTCTTACTAACATGTTAGACAGGGACACCAATAGTTGCCGGCCACATATTGCAGTGAAAATATGGCCCGTCTAGAAGCCTTTTAAGAGGCCTTCAGCATTTTACTCCCTTGACTCTCGATTTTGCGAACTTCTAAATAACCAGTTCCCACTTGTTAATGGCGAACTTTACCGAACTTAAGAAACAAACAAACGTAATTATGTAGTACTTTTTCCTGTTGACCGTATACAAAAACACCACTATTTCAAAGCTAAATTGCGGTCATTTCCGTTGATATGGTATATAATACTGACTAATGTATATACATAGGTAATTAGTTACTGTCAGGGGTATAATGTAGTTAGTCTTTGACATAGTGAAATTATATTGTACTTTAAGATTAGACAATGTTTTAGATAATAGCATTGTAGTCTATAAGTAAAATTTTCATGCTTCTTTAAGCAAAATGTACGCACATATCAATATACGCCAACAAATCACTTCACTACATTTTTGCAAATAAATATTCTTATTTTTCTAAATATACTGTATACGTGTATAGTACATAGCCAAAGTGAAATCAAAAGTTTTTTCGAAATCTCAACTGCTTTTTTACAAATATTAGCCTTTAGGCTGCAGGGCGTGCCAAATAATAGGACATACACACACACATAAAAACATACATACATACGCTCGAAAAACGTAATCCTCCTTCCGAGGCAGTCGGGTAAAAAAAACGTAAATATCTGCACACGCCTATGACATTGATAAATTTGATAATAGAGTGCTGCACAGGTATATTTATGTTATTTTTATGTATTCGTACGTATACTTTTTAGATACGAAGTATAAAAATACAAATATAAAATTTAACTTAGCTATAGTTTATTATCCCATGTAAAAAGACATGTAAAATTATTTATAATCTTATCAATAAATATCTTAATCTCTCAATCTCAATGCATAATATCGATCGATAAGGGACACTGTACGATTTTACCTTAATTCATTTGTAATAAATTGTTTTAATTTCTTAAATCACTATAAAGTCTTAAATGTAATTCATGCCCATATGTGACAAATGTATTAAATCATAGCTTAATTAGGTTAAGTACCTATATTGCAATACCCTAATGGGCGCATGTTGATACTGTTCAGTCTATTTAACACCCTGTAAAACACATGTATGATACGAAATAAATGAATATGAATATGAATAAGCAATGAAATAAATAAAAAACATATCTAAGCAGATACAGATGTATTTTCCAGTACAGCACGCTTAAACATGATACAAAGGACTGCTAATTAGACACGTGCGAGATTCCCACGAACTGTTTAGTTGCTTGTTCTACGTAGGGTTACCATATGGAAGAATTAAATGTCCTGATAAAAATCCTGACATCACCCGACAAATCCTGACATTTCTTGTAACAGAGATTTAGCGTAGCTTGAACGACGCCCCGGCGGCGCGCTGCGCTCTGCGGAGTCTGCGGTGTATGTATTGTGGATCTACCTTTCCCTTTCCCTCCGCCCGACCCTGTAGCCCCAACCCCGCGCTTACGCCTTGTTTAAAATTTGTAATAAATATATCACGGTATTTTTTTTTTATGAGGTCATTCCTAAAAATCCTGACATTGCCAAGTCCGGCCGCAATCCGGACAAAGGGTCAAAAATCCTGACATGTCCGGACAAATCCTGACGTATGGCAACCCTAGTTCTACGCTAGCAATCGATATTTTGGAATTTGATACCGGCCGGTCACGTTCAGGTGTAATTCCGTGCATCGCGGCCGATCGCAGCCGCGCGCAATATTTTGCGTGCGACTTAGACCCGGTTGCGGCGAACCGTAGAGGTTTTGCGTTTGCTGATTCATATGTTTTGTCCAACCGCACGGCAAGCCGCACGCGGCTAGCCGCTTAGTGCGTACTATCGACAACACAGCTAACTGACCATCCGTGCACTTTATGTGAATTGTAATAAGGTTCTATATAAATACAGGATGGTCAGTTAACTGTGTTGGCGTTTGTACAAGAGCTAACGCGCGCGGCTGATGCGACGCTAGGTGAGTGTATGAAAAATTGGAAATGCATGGCGCCGTTTCCGAAGTCTGCGACAGACGCGTGCGGCATTTTCATTGTCTAATTCAACTCATGTCATTCACTCAAGTCTTTGAGTATACACTTGTAATGAAATGAGCATCCTACCATTCCATTTCAGGTAAAAACTAACAAAATAAACAGGAGCGTTTTAGATGTAATGTAATTATTCTTACTAACACATATTAATGATAATCGTACCGTACTAACAACTTTATTATTATTATGTATCTCCTTTATTCAATTTTCTTCTTAGACTAGGTTTTTACAATACATATATAAAAAGTAAAATATAAAACTATACATACAAAACATAAATCATTATAAAAACGTAATCTAGGGTACCGCCGCCAGCGAGGCGGGGCCTAAGCTGCCGGCGGTCAGGGCGACAGAGACAGGAACCTCCTGACTATCCGCGCAGTATCCAGGAGTACCGCCTTCTGTATCTGACCCTTGATCCAGCCATCTGGCGAGAGTCTCTTGAGGTGATGGTCGAGACTCTTCGCTATTAAACCGTTCGCCGAAACGACTATCGGGACGATGATCGTCGAATCAACATCCCACATGGCGGTTACCTCGTGAGCCAGGTCTAGGTATATAGTAGGTAGGTAGTATTCTGTTTTTTCTTGCTGGCTTTGTCCTTTTCGGCCTTCAAGAGGTTTTCGTCATGGGGGATGGTGATGTAGTTAGTTAGTTATTATATATAATAATATATTTATTTAAAGACAACATAAAGGTCCAAACATTATTAGTATTTACTTCGAATGTTAGTTCCTTAATTAATACAAAAAAGAGATTTAGTCCTCTGACCCATTTGCCACAACAGAGGACAATCAGCTTGTTAGCTATCATGCTTAGGATGCTGTTGCTACTCCCGCGCACCCTGTCTAGCAGCGAGGCCGTTTTCTTGCGCCAGACGGCGTCAAAACCGTCTGTGCGCGCCTCGGCGAACATAGACGATGCGCTGCAGAAACGCGGAAGTCTCAACAACACCCTAAGTCGGTCGTCACACTGCTCCGCATCTCCGGACGGAGGTGCGGAGATGCATACAAATTTCGCCGGACGGAGGTGCGGTGCAGTGTGCCGTACCATACGGAATTTATATACAAATTGAGATACTTGCATACAACGATAAACGCACCTCCGTCCGGAGATGCGGCGCAGTGTGACATCCACCTAAAAGCATTATTGTATTTGAATGCGCACGGCATTGTATGCCCGTTGAGTATATCTAACCCACATACTTGACGTGTACAGCGATGTACAGAGAGCCCTGAATAGTGTTATTTTCACTTTATCTGTACACCGAGCAAATCTGCGGACTAGCATATATGGGCTTCAGCCTGAAATAAATAAATTATTATTATTATTAGCGAGCATTCTAGCGAAACGACACTTAAAATGTCTCGAGCTTATTGCCGTGCCGAGCAATTTTGTTACGCGACCGTCACATCATTCCGTCCGTCATTTTGTTACATTTTCGTGAAGAATACATTTTTAACGAGCATTTCCCAGAGCGTTCGCTAGAATTATCGTGAGAATGTTCGTAGCGATGTTTGGTTCTATGCGTGGGTCTGTTTGTTGTTGCTGTTCTATGCGTGGCTCTGTTTGTTGTTGCAGTTCTATGCGTGGCTCTGTTTGTTGTTGCTGTTCTATGCGTGGCTCTGTTTGTTGTTGCTGTTCTATGCGTGGCTCTGTTTGTTGTTGCTGTTCTATGCGTGGCTCTGTTTGTTGTTGCTGTTCTATGCGTGGCTCTGTTTGTTGTTGCAGTTCTATGCGTGGCTCTGTTTGTTGTTGCAGTTCTATGCGTGGCTCTGTTTGTTGTTGCAGTTATATGCGTGGCTCTGTTTGTTGTTGCTGTTCTATGCGTGGCTCTGTTTGTTGTTGCAGTTCTATGCGTGGCTCTGTTTGTTGTTGCTGTTCTATGCGTGGCTCTGTTTGGTGTTGCTGTTCTATGCGTGGCTCTGTTTGTTGTTGCTGTTCTATGCGTGGCCTGTTTGTTGTTGCTGTTCTATGCGTGTCTCTGTTTGTTGTTGCTGTTCTATGCGTGGCTCTGTTTGTTGTTGCTGTTCTATGCGTGGCCTGTTTGTTGTTGCTGTTCTATGCGTGGCTCTGTTTGTTGTTGCTGTTCTATGCGTGGCTCTGTTTGTTGTTGCTGTTCTATGCGTGGCTCTGTTTGTTGTTGCAGTTCTATGCGTGGCTCTGTTTGTTGTTGCTGTTCTATGCGTGGCTCTGTTTGTTGTTGCTGTTCTATGCGTGGCTCTGTTTGTTGTTGCTGTTCTATGCGTGGCTCTGTTTGTTGTTGCAGTTCTATGCGTGGCTCTGTTTGTTGTTGCTGTTCTATGCGTGGCTCTGTTTGTTGTTGCAGTTCTATGCGTGGCTCTGTTTGTTGTTGCTGTTCTATGCGTGGCTCTGTTTGTTGTTGCTGTTCTATGCGTGGCTCTGTTTGTTGTTGCTGTTCTATGCGTGGCTCTGTTTGTTGTTGCTGTTCTATGCGTGGCTCTGTTTGTTGTTGCTGTTCTATGCGTGGCTCTGTTTGTTGTTGCTGTTCTATGCGTGGCTCTGTTTGTTGTTGCAGTTCTATGCGTGGCTCTGTTTGTTGTTGCTGTTCTATGCGTGGCTCTGTTTGTTGTTGCTGTTCTATGCGTGGCTCTGTTTGTTGTTGCTGTTCTATGCGTGGCTCTGTTTGTTGTTGCTGTTCTATGCGTGGCTCTGTTTGTTGTTGCAGTTCTATGCGTGGCTCTGTTTGTTGTTGCTGTTCTATGCGTGGCTCTGTTTGTTGTTGCTGTTCTATGCGTGGCTCTGTTTGTTGTTGCTGTTTGTGCGTCACTAATTTAGGCGATACAATTAATTCTTTATTATTCTGTGAGGCGGACGGATTGCGATTCGCGATATATACAAAAATAATAAAGACTACCTATTATATAATCTGTGACTCTACGTCTACGCAAGGGAATACGATACGGCACATGTTTCGGTTTTGTGTACAGTACCAATTAGAGACTAGAGATACTCTGTGAGCTGTAGAATTCGAGACGGTCTTTTTTTTAAGTACCTTATATACCTATATTTCGATAAACTGAATAGCCAATAAAGTCTATATAATTATAAACCAGCTCACAAAATTTCACGAGACGGCTGGAAAATGCGAGCTGTAGAGAAGAACATCCGAAATTCCGGACATACGAAAAAAAATGGTACAAGCTGAAACTGAGAACTTCCTTCGCTTCACTCGCTCGTTCAACTATATCATCACTGCACTGGGCATTTTAGAGCCTGTCTCGTTGCTTTACTAGTTCTACATATGATTATTAGGGTCAACGTCCTTTTGAACTTATCTGTATTCAATAAGTAAATCATTACTCAATTCTTAAAGTCTGACGCCTGACGCTTACAATCTCAAAGGACGAGACGTTTAAAAATAGTTATCTAATATCTGCCATAAGTCAATTTGTTGAGCAGTTTAGAACCTGTCTGATATTATTTTGGTGAAGGAAATTGTCGCGAGGGAACCTGCATACATCTGCGAAGGAATTCAAAGGTGTATTATATACCTTTGAATTCCATGTGAAGTGCGCCAAATCTTGGAATTAGGTACCAAAACAGACCTGGTTAATCGCTACGCGCTAAAACGGCTCACCCCGCCGGTCACCCGTCACGAAACTAGACCTCTAACCTACGCATCGCAGTGTCAAGATATATTTGTGGGTGAGCGTTGAGGTGAGTTTAAATCAAGTTACAGAATAGGGAGGCTGAGGTCGTTTGACTAATAGGGGTATAGACTCGAAAATTATTATTACTACAGAAGAAAGAAGGCAAAAAAATATGCCTACTGACGAAAATCCCAGTCAGATATCTCAAAGAATTACGAAGCTAGAACCGTTTCAATATTGCTTGTTAGAGAGAGAAACGTTACGGGATGCTGCCGGGAGGCCGCGTCGACGGCGGCGCCGAACACGATGGGCGCGGCACATTGCCGTCTTTTAGTGACGTCACAATCTTTCAGAGTCATCGTTTCATATGAAGTTGCGTTTTGCGAAAAAGGGACAGAACATACCCCTTCTTAACACTTTGGACACTTATAACTTCGTGATTATTTAACCTTTGGCGTTGTTTTTTTCTACATTTGACTACATTTTTAATCCTTTTTCGAGAAAATATGACATTATTGATTATTTTATTTAGTGTCTACACCCCTATTACCTAAAACAGTATTAAATACGTGTGTATGGATAGTCGGCTTGAGTCGATCGTGCTGGGGACGCGTTGACTGAAATGCACCATTTTCTGCTCACTCAGGCTTGCATAGAATTTGGACGAGTGAGATAACGACGCTAAATTAGATAAGAAGCATTCCAACACGTGGTGTCGCCGGGGAGTCCGTTGATTTCAAATGATAACGAAAATAACTCCTTTATGTGTAATGTACGCTCGAAAAAAATGAAGGTTTGTCACATGTCTAATAAGTTATTTTTACTGTATCGATGCTGCATGTAGGTAGGCCATCACATATCACCTGGTATTTATATTTATTTCTCTCTCGTCTATCCAAATAGTGTATTAGAATAGTAGTTTATATATTAAATTGTATGACGTTTCCGTGAGTCACCAACGGTGCTGGCTGAAAATCAGCGCTGTAGGTGTCTTGACACCTCAGCATAATGCTGAGCCAGTGTCCGGTTCACTGCCGCAGAGACACACTTTTTTCATGTTTTATGTGCTTTTCTTGTTTATTTTATTATTTAATATGTGTGTCCTGTGTGTTTGTGAATAAATATATCTTTTTTTCTTTCTTTCTTACATGTCAACTCTATTTGAAAGACTTTAAGGTCCAAAAGTGCTAAACATTACATTTCCTCGACTGTACATACACTGACCATTCACTGACATTCTTTGAACTTTGAAACAGTGCTATTTTTGGTTAGAGTTATACAGTCAAATAAGGACTTGGGAATACCCTACACCAGGCAGGCCATAGACTTGTTTGCCACCATAGTATTATTAACAAGTTTCGTAGCAAGAAAAATGCATGGAAAAAACATGGGGTATGTAATTCTTGATCTTGCGTACCGTAGAATTAGAAGTACCGTTCATTCTTTTTAACCCCCGACGACAGGGGTGTTATTAATCTATCCGAGTGGTAGATTACCTACCATTGTGTCCCACAGCATGGTGTTTTAGAGTAGGTAGCAATGGCGACTTAGTTGTTAATATTTCGTACAAATGATAAACCAAATAAGCTGATAAGGACCGCGATAACAGTATTCTCAGTACTGGTGTTTACCAACAAAGGATGACGCATAGGCTTTGCCGACCGGATCTGTAATGTGCATTACAAACTGGGCTTCGGACAATCCATCTTAGCTAAACATTTCTGTGCATTTGTTTTAGTTGGCTATGTTACAATGCTATCTAGACTGTAATCTGCACTAATATCATAAAGAGGTAGAGTTTGTTGGTAGATAATCTTCGAAACTAGTCATCCATTTTATTTAACCAAAGAATTAATGGCTGTTCCGATCGATATAGGCGCGCTGTTTAGTAAAACGTGGATGGAAAGGGATAGTGTAGCAGGGATATGAATTATTTTAATCATGCATTGATTAAAATAATCCCATTGAGTTAGGACTGGTTAAAATCGAGTAGTTGATGCCAGTGCGAAGAGGTCAGCCGGGATTAAAACTTGTCTCAAACTGTTTTTGATTTCGGCTTTATTATTTCACTCTTTGCCTGCGGCTTCGTCCGCATAGGACAATACGGTAGGTAAAAAAAAAAAAATTAAAATACAGTTCCATGTATTCAGCCTGCACGCAGGCATGCAGTGAACATCCGCCATAAAGATCTACCTCGATTTTCACCTTCAAAGCTTTTGATTTCAAACCTATTTAATCATCAAAATATTGAGTGGAATTATAAGAAAAAGACAGACAGATCAAATGGTCAACTCAAGGCGACTCTCCATACAAATATTTTGGTTCACATTTTAAAACTGCATACTGGAATAACATGAAACTTTTTGTACACAATGAGATCCGGTATATCTAGGTCGGAACCTAATTTCAGTTGCTAGAAATTATAATAGAAAACTACTATACTAATGATAATAATAATTATTTATTGCACATATTACAGTTGTTACAAATAAATTATAGTATCTGTACAAGCGAGCTGTACATTGCAACTTTTATGTCTATATAGCACAATTATATTGCGTCGTTTACATACCTACCTATAATTCGCACCGTTTATATAAAGTATGTTTGTGACTACTTTTTAGTGTCAATAAAATCACTCTACAGAACACATCTTTTACTTTGACAACAAACTACATTAATTCCACGGGCAGACAGCCCGGAACATTGGTCCTTCGAACCGGATCTAGTCCTAGTGCAGTATCAACGTGTTAGTGAGCGGTTCATCGATCTCCTACAAGTGGGCATCGCCAGTGGACTGCCGACTTTCGCTACTGGGCCGCGTCAAGGACTGGATCAACAACACCACGACATACAAGTGAACAACAGCAGTTTTACTACTGCATTTACACCTTCGCCTACTCTTGCTGGTTACCCCACATACATACATTTGGAGCCAGCACCATGGAGGCATTATTTGAACGTCAAAAGGAACTGGCCTAATTACCCTAGGTCAGGGCTGTTTATTGAAGCATGACACATTTACAACCCCGCGCACAGAGATGAGAAGCCCGAGCTACGAGATGCAAGTACTCCAGACACCCGCATCGACAGAGGCCGCCCAGCAACGACTTACTGCCGACGTCGCTACATCTCCGACCATGACTAGACAGTCTCGGAAATTATAATTTATGTTTTTTTTCTTTATTTCTACCTTTAGTTGTAGGCAGCATGTACAAGCGAGCTGTACATTGCAACTTTTATGTCTATATAGCACAATTATATTGCGTCGTTTACATACCTACCTATAATTCGCACCGTTTATATAAAGTATGTTTGTGACTACTTTTTAGTGTCAATAAAATCACTCTACAGAACACATCTTTTACTTTGACAACAAACTACATTAATTCCACGGGCAGACAGCCCGGAACAGTATCTTATAGACCCTGACAGGGTATTGCAAATTGTCCTTAAAAACAAACATCTAAATCTAACTACTCTTATGTAGGTTAAGAGTAGTTATTTTATGGAATCTTCTATAAACTCTTGTATAGACTATAGAGTAATAATAATTGTTAATCAGTAGTTTTTTGAGTTTGTTAGTAAATAAACTTTTGCTCTTTATATACTTGATATTGTTGGGTAATTTAATTTGTTATATATCTGCATCGAACGGTAGTATGGTCCTTTTTGGGGTTCCGTACCCAAAGGGTAAAATCGGGACCCTATTACTAAGACTTCGCTGTCCGTCTGTCTGTCTGTCACCAGGCTGTATCTGAAGAACCGCGATAGCTAGACAGTTGAAATTTTCACAAATTATGTCCTTCTGTTGCCGCTATATCAACAAATACTAAACACTAACAAATACTAACAATATAAAATAAATATTTTAGGGGGCCTATATGGTATGGGAGCTCCCATACAACAAACTTTTATTTTTTACTGTTTTTATAGATAATGGTACGGAACCCTTCGTGCGCGAGTCCGACTCGCACTTGGCCGGTTTTTAATTCATAAATGTCTAGTATTGGTTCCGGGGCGACTAGTTGATCTTTGCGACGTGCATTCTTGTTAAATTCAAATATGTTAGTTGTTTCTTACAAATGTGGCTGCTTCGAGGACATATAAAGAGGGGACTGTCAATATTTGTAGGTGAAGTATGGTTTGCATGTGTCAGTTTGTTGAATATCGGCTATTGTCATCAGATCAAAGCTATCACATATGCTCTCGCAGAATATTTCGGCAAGAACAAAAATAAATTAATGAAGGACACTGAGGAAATAGTGGATGGGAGCGTCGCTCCGCTCCGTGGCGTGGTCCGACCGGATCTCTAATTAGTCCGTCGTATGTAAATGCTGTTTGCCCACTGGCCCCGTGCCCGGCATCCCAGCGTGCGTCTATTGTTATTCATATCTGTGTTTGCTTTATTTACATGTTAACCTTTGTGTACGTAACGCATGAACGGTCTTGGGATCTAACTATGTAGTTATATAATCTATCAGTCAAAACTAGGGACTTCTACCGGTATTCAAAATGTATATCTACCTCAATTCGCGATTTTCGGTATTTCAAAATTGTAATTAGATGACACGAAATTATTTTAAGAACCAGTTATAATATAATACAAAAATATGAGATATCAAGTGTGATACCGAAATTGAATGGTTTTTTCAAACATTTCGGTACCTATTCAATTTCTACAAGAAAACTGTTTTTGGTGTTTCATACAAAGTCGCTGATTTGTCGAACAGTCAACATCCCTTTTGCACAAAAGATCTCACTAAGCCGAAGTGCACCCAACAATAAGTAGGGTCGACAGACCAATAAGTATGTGCCAAGATTTGTTCATAGGTACTGTATTAAGACTTTTTTTGTGCAACGGATATATCATAATTTTAGTAATTTCGAAGAGACCTACAAAATATCAATCCATAACATCAATAGTTAAATTCCTTAGCCATTAACAAAAAAATATTTTTTAATTTATTTTTTGTATAATGTATACCTGTAGGTACCTATTAGGTATTGTATTGTATACCTACCTAATTGCTCTATAACAATAGATAAATCGTTAAAAAATTGACATTTTCATTTATATCTTCGTAGGTAGGTATTTACATTTACTTCCGGATGGAAAGTTGGTAGGATTTTACTGACTACTGACTTTACTGGACTAAGGGCCGGTTTTTCAATCACCAGATAAATGTATCAGTCAGACAAAAGTATCACTATCCTTTTCCCCAGACATATAAAAGAAAAGGACAGCTAACATTTATCTGACAGATATGTTTTATCTGGGGGCTGAAAAATCGGTCCTTTACCTATTTTTAAACAAATTTTCAAGTATTTAGCATTTTACTATGTCACTGTCCTTATGTTTCGCTACTGATGAAGGTTTTGTCGGTTTAATTAAACAATTAAGTAAATACGTCTTTAATAAACTAAACGCGACTTGTGTACAAAGTTAAACAACAACAACACACTTCACTGACCAACCATTAGTCGGCCTTGTCTCGTTACAGTAAGGCACTCTAATTATCAGTTACTGGCGTTAGTACTTAAATAGTAAGACACATAGTAACCAATACAATCTATATTATTCTATAAACGGGAATCGTTAAAAATAATCGAGAAACAGAGCTAGAAAAGGTAAACTTTACCTGTAATAGCTAAATGTGATAAAATCCTTTCCTCCCGCATCATAGCTACTTCATTACAAACGACTACGGGTCGATAGGCGAAATCATGTTAGCTTTATATATCGCTATAGATATATAAATATATTGTGGCATTAGATGCCAGCAGCGCCCTTCGGATAAGGGTGCTACCATCGATTTTTGGCACCCTCCGAGTTCCAAGCGGGGGCGCTCCAAGATGGCGGCAGGGCCTCTGGACCTGCCTCAAGTCCCTCGCTATCCCAAGGTCACGTCGCCCGCACATGCTACCCGAAATACAAAATCTTGACTCCCCTCTCTCTCTCACTGCTTGAAGAAGTATGCTGCGTCCCCGTCTCGTGCGGACGTGAAATGTGGGATTGCCTCCCATCAATAGTGTTGTTAAGGATGGGCCAGGGTTGACAGTGTTTGATTTTTAATGTAATTGAAGCTTGACCATGACCATGGTCAACGTGTGTGATGAACTAAATGTGGGATAGTTTTCGTGGGTAACATAGTTCCATAGCAAATATAATATTTACATCTGTAGGACAGAGCTCAGCAATACCAAAAATATATCTACATACAATATTATTACGATATGAACACTTTTCAAAACAAGGATTAATCTGTTAATCTAAACCAAGATAAATATTATAACTGATTTAATAAGCAACAAATATGTACTTGTTACAATACAATAATCTAATTCAACTAGTCGCCGGCGGCAACCCTAATCATAGTAAACGCTCTTTATCTATATTATGGAAAATTTTGGAATGCGACATTTGGTAACGCCGTCCCGCTCTATCGCGCGTAATCGTGCGGGTGTCTCCTTCTAGGGTCGCTACCTACGAGGGGTAGTGGTAGGGAGCGCACAAAAGATTTGGGATAGATTTTTTTCGCAAACTGCACTTTATGGAGTGGCACAGTGCACCCATTACAGCCGGCCGCTTGGCACGCACACAAGCACGTTTTTTTTTCAATTCAATAATAAACAGTTTTGTTTGGTGCCATCAGCTAAGTTTTCTGTAATGTCGGCGTCGTGATAAGTTGACAGTTGCGACTTGAACTAGTTATTTTTGTTGATCGTGTAAGTGTAAAGTGATACCGTGTTCTCATTTCTTAACGTTTTTGTGAAAGGCTCGTTTTACTATCATGTGTTGATTCTCGATTATGGTTTGATAAATATCGGGCGCTTAGGTATAGCATTTATTTTGATTATATTAGGTATGAAGTTTTGTGACTTCAGTGTAAAATAATATTTCATCGTAGTAATAGTTCATATATACAAAATAAAAGTCATTTGAGTTACCTATGAACGATTCGCGTTGCCTATTTTATGGTAGATCATTTAACTACATATACTAATATGGAGAAAATGTGATTAATTTAACTAACTATAGTTAAATTAATCACATTTTCTCCATCTTAAAATCTACAAACAATTGCTAGAAATGGCATTGAAAACTGAATTTTATGTGCTTTGCTCTGCCTACCCCTTTTGGAAATACAGACGTGAGATTATGTATTTAGATTCTAGTTGAAAGAAAATCTATGATTCCAATGAAAAGGGTTTGTCAGAATCTATCCCCAGCCCAGCCCCAGAAATACACCAGATTAAAAAATGAATTGTGCTCAAGTGCTGTCCTGTATCTTTTACAGGTCTAATGTCGTGACGTGCCCGGAGCAATGACGTCATTCGCGAACATGTCGCAGGCGCTGGGCGCGAGCCTGCCGGCCACGTCGAGCGCCGCGGGAGCCGCCGCGCACGCCGACCAGGAGGACCCGCTTGCCATGACGCACATCATCTGCAACTTGCTCGAGAACATGAACAAGCCCAATCTGCACCCCGCCACCTCGGCCTCCTCCATGCCCTACGACATCTGGGCGCTGCCCTCCTGCAGCAGCGCGCTTCAGAACCCGCTCGGGCCGAGCCGTGAGTACTCCACCTCCAACAATAATAACCAGCATCACTCTAAAGAGGACAACTCGAGCGGCTCGCCAGGCACCTCCTCCAGCGTTTCTATCACTTGCTTCCGCTGCGAGGAGCGCACGCCGACCACCCGCTGCCTGGAGTGCAACGACCTGTTCTGCCACGAGTGCTGCCATAGCGTCACTTCCGACTGCCAGCTCAGAGAGCACACCCTGCTACCCATTCACCAGATCTCGCCCATCGGCGTCCGGCCCAACTCGGTCAACAATGAGAAGGAGGTGTACTGCGAATTACACGGCGACCCCGTCAGATTCTACTGCGAGGCTTGCGTCGTCTTCATCTGCCAGGAATGCACGCTGTGGGTTCACAAGGACCACTGCTATACGCCTATTAAAGGCGCACTTGACATGTGTCGTGTCGGTGTTTTAAGGGCTATAGAAGATACCAAAACAGGTACTAAAGCTATCAAGACTGCCATAGACCGTGCGGTAGCCATGTCAAAGGCGTACGAGAAGGAAACCGCAGAGGCTAATTTGAAAATAAGGAAGGCGATGCGTTGCTACGCCCAAGCTATTGAAGATCGCGAGAAATATTTATTGGATAAGGTGGAAAAACTACGGCTGGCAAAGATGAACGAGCTGACTGACCATATGAACACATTGCGCGGAATCCTGGCTGGCCTCGCGCACACTAACGAGACGCTGGTCCGTAGCATGGACTCGGAGGGCCTCGACTTATTCATGGCCAAAGAGAAAGGCAGAGCTCAAGTCGATTACTTCTCCTGTATGTTTAAAAATATGTATATGACAGAGGAGCGCATAATGTTCGTACCTCCCAACTACGACTTAGTAGACCAGTTGAAACGACAGTGCGACGTGCAGTCCGCCGCGGCCAGCTCCATGCATAGCCTCAGCTCCGTCCCCTCGCTGCCGTCTCGTCAGTCTCTCCTTACATTACAATCACTGCAGTCTGCTCAAACTTTTTCACCTTTAACACCCTACAATATGTCTTCAACCAGCAGCCTCAGATCACTGCCCGATTACACCAGGTCCACAAGTTATTACGATCACAGTATTTCGTCGAGTATGGCATTGGACTCCAACTTGTCTCGTGGCATCGGTCAAGCTATACCTGGTTACTGGATGTCAGTGTCAGTCAGACCCACGAGAAGCCCGGTTCCTGGGGTCCCCATGTTTTCATTCGGTAGAGAAGGTCAGGATGAGGGCCAAGTATCCCGACCTTGGGGCTTGTGTGTTGACAGAGAGGGAAACATTATAGTTGCAGACAGAAGAAACAATCGCATTCAGATCTTTAACAGCCGAGGAGAATTCAGAACGATGTTTGGTTCCAAGGGAACCGGCCCGGGAGAGTTTGATCTGCCCGCTGGGATTACTACCGACACGTACGGTCGTATCATCGTAATCGACAAAGACAATCACCGGGTTCAGATATTTACATCTTCAGGAAATTTCATCCTCAAGTTTGGTTCGTTCGGCAAGGAATGCGGCCAGTTCCAATATCCCTGGGACGTAGCCGTCAACACTCTGGGTAACATCGTCGTGACCGACACACGCAACCACCGCATCCAGCTGTTCACTAGCGACGGAATTTACATCACAAAGTTTGTGTTCGAGGGGGCTAATCCTGCCAAGTTGTTGAAGGGGCCGACGACTCCTAGAGGCGTGTGTTTCACCACATCTGGCAACATAATCGTGTCGGACTTCGAGAACCATCGTCTGTTGATGGTGGACCCGACGCTGTCGAAGGTGCTGCACTGCGTAGGGCGCGAGGGGTCGGGCATCGGTGAGCTGAACCGTCCGTCGGGGATTGTGACGGACGACGACGGGCGCATCATCGTGGCGGACTCGAAGAACCACCGCGTGCTGGTGTTCACGGCGGAGCTGCGCATCCTGTGGGCCGTGGACCTGAAGAGTCCGGGGCTGGACGACAAGGACCGGCCCAGCGACGTGGCGCTCACGCCCGACGGCTACCTCGTCGTCCTCTTCGAGACGTTGCCCGACACAGCGCGCGACATCTCCTCCCACGGCAAGCAATACATCAAGGTATATTAATCTATCTATAGGTATTATGTTTACACTAGCTGTGACCTAAGGTCGACCATATATTCTATTTTGTTTTGTTTAAGTTGTGATTTCTTTGATAACGTGCCAATTTTATTATCCATTGGAAAGGTCCGATTCGAGCATAGCTTGTCCGGAAACTTAGCATTTGCTCATAATTAGTATTTGCAAATCAAATTCTCCTTTAAATATTTTGTTAAATGTTTGGTTACCATGATAGTCATTTGTTTTTTTGATATCAGCATTAGACTAGTCTTTAAGGACCAAACGTACACGATGTAGTAGCAACTTATTATCGATAGCCGTCAGTATCCATAGAGTATCTAACCTAGATGTACACCAAATCCATAGTCGGAGCACTTGTATTATATGTCGATTACGCTCTGTCCGATTAGTCTTACGATTTATAATATGAATTAAGAAAAAACTATAAATCGTAAGGGATGTAAAAATCACAATGTGATGTAAAATATGTTTTTATGTGAGATAATTTAGAAACTTAAAAAGTATTTTTCCAAAATGTTAGGTTTGCGTTTTTAACTTGGTTAAACTACTAAATTCAGACGTTAGTGTGTCCTCTTACGCTAAGTTATTTCGCATTTTAGTTTGATAGGTATATATCTATATATTTTTATTGAACGCTGTTATTAGAGCGCTGGGAGATGTAAGTAATTGGCGTGGAAGCTGCTTATTTCTCAACTACTTCTAAATTATTATTTAAACGATTTAGAATGCAGGGAAGCGTAGTATTATTGTGCAAGAAAATCAATGCAATAAAACTTTAAGACTGACTTTAGAAGACTGTCTTAAAGAGTCGAGGTCCGAGGGTCACTCTGTCCTCGCTGGCGTGAGGCGGCGTGCCCGCGCGGGCAGCTCGCCGCCCGATCCGACGCGCGTATTATTAATTTGAATAAGTGTCGTGATATTTTATTTCATGTTTAAAATGAGCAAATTTTTTGTTTAAAACTAAATGTAGTAAAAATTGAGACTGCGGCTAAATCTATGTAAAACTTACATTTGAACGCGAACGAAGAACTGAACTGAATCGTGGCGTTCGATTCAATATTGCAAGATCAGCTGTTACGACGTGTAACACTTTGTTATATTTTTTTTTCATTTGTTATTTTAATTTATGAGGGTTGCCCAGCCTGTTGTCTGCTAGTTTCTATATAAACTGAAATGTATGCACACTTGACAGATCATTTAATACAATTAACTAGTCAAATCCTGTACGTCTAGCATAAGTTGCTGACAAGCCGCTTCTCGCGCGACTGAGCGTCCCCTGTCTCATACGCACCGTGCAAATTCGAAAGAGGAGGGTAGATCTTTCTCGACTCGCGTCGCGGCGCGGCGTCAGTTGTGCTAGCCCCCTTGTCTAGTATAAAGTTCATTAAACGCCGTATAAACCTTATGGCTTACGGGAGTAATATTTCCTGAGCGTCATAATGCTTTCGTAAATATTTTATTACAAGGAAACGGCTTAGTCAAAGTAATTGGTATTGTTTATTTTAATGTTAGTTTATTTTACTGCCCGTAATGTAATTAGGCTGTTATCTGGAAAGGGTCATACGTAAATAGGTTTAGTCTTTCCATGTCCCTGATCTAGCTAAGAACAAGAACGCAGGACAATATGTATATTCGAAAGGCAATTTATGTGTGGTACTTTGTATGGAAGCATTTTTGTTGTGCAGTATACTTCTTGTATTTTTGAAAGGGGATGGTTTTTTTACGACCCAGAATCGTCACACTACCCACTTGAGCAACTAAATATTTATCAAGTGAGCGCGTATTGACATCCGGATGGACGTTTGACCCGTCCCATCATATCGTCCCGGAGTGTGTCGCGTCATTTGTCTACTCGATAGACGCATGATTGACTTGATATAGAAACCAGTAGCCAGCAAGCCTGCATTCTTCGAATAAGACGGTTAAAGGCACTTGAATTTAATATAGGTAATTTATAGCTATTCTTCTACAAATTAGTTATTTTTTAATTAGTTAATTGGGTGGTCTTATACAATCAAAATTGTTGTATTAGGTTAAATATTGTAGCAAAATTTTTGCCCTAAAATTCTATGAATTGATGCATAATAAATCTATTATTAGAGATACTTCGATGATATTCGATTTTAACCGCTGTGTTCATTCGATATGTGTTCACTTAATCTATTTAATATAAGTTTACGTATGTAGTGTCGTGTCCGTTGGGCCGCGGTGTGACTGTAAAGGGTTAATTCTTATAAGAGCTTCGTACGTAGTTAAATCCAAATATTCTTAGTACCGCCGGGTCCGCGGGGGCTCGGCGCGTAGCTTGTAAGTAGAGCGTAGCGTTCGCTTTGCCGTTGTGGGAATATTTTACTATTAATCGCATGTTAATAAAGGTTTCTAGTACCCTTACCGAATCAGTCTATTTGTCAAGTAGGGTGCCATATCTCGGCAGTGATGAACCGCCGTTCGGCTAAGGGGCGTTACCTTATATCATAATAATGCTTAATAGACAAAGTAGTTAGATTGTAACACTGCCCATTAATCCCTAAATACGAATTGGTTGTATTAAGACCTTTAGAAGATATATTTTAGATCTACTTACCTACTCATTAGACCAATGCCTGAATAATCGTAATTGTGCCGTTCGAGGTACGATCGTACTTCAAACATAGTTGTAGAATTGCTCTAAAACATTTAGATAAATTAGGTTGTAAAAGTTAAACTAACATTTTCTCCCTTTGTACTTAGGGTTACGTTAGGATAATTAAATTAACTTTGAAGCGTATGACTAATCTGGTATCCTAGCCGGTGATATGATAGCAAATTGTGTAAACACTAGTTCAAGCAACAATTTTCTCGTGATGCGAACATTTAGATTTAAATTCCGAACTGATTATATTAAGGCGGCGACTAAAATGGGAGTCTGAAACTTAAGAATAATGGCTTAAGGACTGAAAATTGTTGTTTGAAGTCGCGCGGGTGCGCCCGCGCCGCGAGTATGTGTCTGTAGTTTAGTGGTGTGCGTGCAGTGTTTGCGTCTTGACGAATTGACAAATTCCGCTAATGATATAATAATTAATATTTTGTTTTCATATCAGTGATAGGTATTTTTTTGTTCAGTGCCATTATTAAAGTATTACGTTATTTTTAAAATAATGTGTGGCATGAAATGCATTTTTTTATTAATGTATTTTCGGAGAGTAATTCATTTACGTAGAATTCAAAATGTTTTCTTTATAACTTAATATTTAACAACGAATCTCATATTTTCATGAAATCACAGTTGTTTGTAAAGATCGATTGGTTTTGCAAAGCAAACGCCGACAGCCGTAATGGTAATGTACTGATTACGCGAGCATTCGAAGAATGTTGCCAGTCTGTCATAATGACAAAACGTAATTTAAAGTAGTCGGCCAGTGGGCAGCCTTGGTTCCTTATTCCACCTATTGTAACGCGTGAAGATGAAGCAGTGACATTAAATATCCTCCGATCAACATATTACATGTCTTGTCTCTAACACAAGTGTCGTTCGTTTCAGATATGTTTGCTCCAATAAAAGTCCTACCATGTTATTTTTATATAAAACTAAAACATGTCCCTGTGGTGCTGGTGCAAAATATATGATACGCTCAAATAGCAATAGAGCACCAAATATTTCAAAACAAATGAACAGCTATACCTACACGAAGTTTAATTTGACTGCTTTACCTCGCGTGCGAGCACAGCGGAGCGTAAGGCGCCCGAAACCCGAGAGTAGCTTAGCTTGGAGCTAGACTTCATTTTAAAGCACCTTTTTATTTGGCTTGGTTATGTTTTTTAAGATTATTTTTGTTACTTTCCTTCGAACTGCGGTAACATCGAACATACAGTTAAATGCAATTTGACTAGGAATTAAATGACATCACCACGTTTGATAGTTCAAGCCGTAATCAGCGGCGACATTGTTCGCTTTTCGCGCAAATTTGCCCGTTTCCTTTTTTACAAAAACGGCTTCGTCGTGTATTTCCGACGTTCCCGCAGAGCCTGGAGAGATTCTGTCGCACAAGGCGACACGTACCTACTTTGTGAGATCTGCTAGCAGCTAGCAGTATAATTGTGGTTTTGTGATAAATACAATAAAATTGACAACTTAATAATAAAGTAATTGAAACGTAATCATAATTTTTGTACAAGTTTTGAATGTTTAAAAACATACAGCAATGTCAGTACATGTCCGACGCGCCCGCGGCGGGTGCGGGGGGAGGCGCAACTGCATATTTGATACGTTTACGAGATTTTAGCTAATTGTATTAAGCCATTTTCGTGCTATTTTTGTAATGTTAACTAGGCGCTTGTGTTGTGTTAGTCTTAGTGTAAATTATATTCATTCGTCTCCTGTTTATGTTTCTGTGTGAGTCCTGTATGGAGGACGCGTAACTATCCAATCGGGTTGCCATTTTCTTTGATTTAGAGGCGGGAAACTCAAAGGGTTGTCCCGCGTTCACAGAGAGCGCATTAAGGTGATAACCGCTAGCCACGCAGGATTTGGAAATACTACGCCAGATAACAGCGAAGTGAACGCGGCATGCTTTTCAAACCCTGGCATTGCGCTGGCGGTTGAGTCATGTTTGATCCATCGTCGCGTTTTACCATCATAATCACAAATAGGAGAGGAATGCAATGGTCGATAATATCATGTGTTACTGAGATAAGTAGTATTTTTGTACACTACCCGGCGGGGAGCCGCGGGGCGTCTCTGGCGGCGGCCGCGGCCCCCGCTAGGCGCTACTTGTGTTCAAAGTTAATATTATAACCGCATCTACCTCACTTGTAAAGCATTGAAGACTGATTGGAATTAATGTGTAACGGTGGTCAGATCACCGCTTAGAAGTCTGTTGTCTACTGATACTTTACGCCCAAAATTCTACTGTGTGCTTTACAATTTAAGATATCAGTTTTGTTTCTAGGTACATAGTATTATTGTAATTATTGTGCAACTCGCGCATGTCGTGGTGGACAGCAGCCTTTTCTTTTTTTATATCTATATCTTACGTTAACTTCGGTAATACTGTTGAAAGAAGACTGAAATTTTATAAATGTTCCTATATTTTAATTTAGTGCTACCATATTTCGTTTACATTATTTTACCCTTTCGGTAATTATCATTACATTCTTAGCTTATCAATTGTAAGTGACGCTATATAATGTCATGAAATTTTTGAAAATTTTAATGGAATTTTGTATGGAAATTTAATAAAGTGATTGATAGAACAGTGCTGTTATCATTTCAGAATCCTGCAACATTTGAGCTCTTATTAATAATAATTAAATAATTAATTAGGAGCATTGTTTGCCAAAAAACCTATAAGCATGTAGTTAAAAAAGAGAATAAACACTTATTATTTATTTATATACTTTATTTATAGTTCTTTAATATACAGGGTGACGGGAAATTCGACGTATTCTTGAAAGGGGTTATTCTATAGCTCATTTGCAATGATTTAGACCCAGTCAACCGGGGGTCAAAACTCATTGGTTTGCAAGTTATTCGAGTTTTTAGAGTTTTTTTAAGAAAACCCACCTTTTGGCATAAAACTCGTAATTGTGAAAAAACTAATTAAATTTAGACCTCAAAAAAGGATTTATTTAATAGCCAATAAATGACTGATTAAGGAAAATAAAAAAACATGCCAAAACTTTTCAAGATACTTATTGCAAAGAAAAGCATTTAAAGTCACAAGGTTTTAAATTTTGTTCCAAATTTTGTAACACTTCGAGGCATTATTTAAAAAAAAAGTATGACACTTCGCGTAAAAATTACATAAATTAGTTCCTCAGTTCATAAGCTTTCATGAAAGGTACAATTGGCGATATTTTTGTAATAATTTTTAATAATAATGATAATAATAGCGGAGCAGGTAGGCAGCGTGCCTTCGGCGACGCGACGCAAACAAACCAATTAAGGGTCATTAGGTTAATTGTTCATTTTGGTTTTTATGTATTTTTTTCCTTATCTTATTCATTTTCATGAGGTGGGGGAGTACCTGGGAGAGGGACTAAACTAGGCTTGATAATTCTTCATGCATTAAGTAATCAATCAGTTAGTTTCAACTTTCTTTCCAATTCGGACGATTATTGACAACTAAGCTTCCTTTGCAAATGGCTGCTTACGAATTTGCAGAATACGCAGACATCATTTATTGTTACGGACTCTGTGATGGTGACTCCGCTGCAGCTAGAAGAGAGTACCAACGTCGTTTCCCTAACCGCCGCTTACCTCACAGAAGTGTGTTTGGGACGACGTATCGACTTATTCGGGAAAAAGGAACAGTTCGACGCAGCCAATCTGATGCTGGAAGACCTCGAATTTATGATCCTGCTGAAGAGGAACAAATCCTACAGTGTTTCCGAGCAGACGGCACTACCTCGACGAGAATTGTTGCTAACCGGCTCGGTATTTCTCAGTGGAAGGTGTGGTTTACCCTGCACTCAGCTCGGCAGTATCCATATCATTTTGCTCCAGTCCACGCAATTGAAGAGGGAGACCCAGCAAGAAGGGTGGATTTCTGCAGAATTTTAATTAATACTGATGTTGAAGACCCCGATTACCTGAAGAGAATTTTATGGACCGATGAATCCAATTTCGACCGTGACGGAATTACAAACTACCACAATCTGCACTTTTGGGCGCCTAAAGGTCAAAACCCAAGAAAATCCAATGAAGGAGCTCATCAGCAAAGATTTTCTTTGAACGTGTGGATGGGAATCGTGCACGACAATTTGATCGGACCGTTCTTTCTGCCAGCGCGATTAAACGGCATCGCGTACGAACATTTTTTAAGGGAAGAGTTACCCACATTACTGGAGGATGTGCCACTTGCCACAAGATTGAGTATGGTGTGTAGAGTTTTTTTAAAGATAATTATTAGGCAGTTTAGTTTTAATTAAGTCTTTATTTTTACTTTCCTGTATCTAAGGTTAGTGTGACTTTATAAGATACTTATTATGTTGGTTTTTTATGATTGATTAAATTATTTTATTTACTAATGAAATTGTTAGTAACTCTTTTCAATCCTTTCCTTGTGACTGTCATTAAAGTAAAGAAAATCAAGAGACCATCTAATAAATTACTTAAAACACCAAAGGCAACTTTTAGTGACTCCTACCCTAAGAAGATAAGATAAGGAACCGAAGACAAAGCCATTGTAACATGTAAAATACCACCCCTTAATTGGTTTGTTTGTCGCGTCGCCGAAGGCACGCTGCCTACCTGCTCCGCTATTATTATCATTATTATTAAGAATTATTACAAAAATGTCGCCAATTGTACCTTTCATGAAAGCTTATGAACTGAGGAACTAATTTATGTAATTTTTACGCGAAGTGTCATACTTTTTTTTAAAATAATGCCTCGAAGTGTTACAAAATTTGGAAGAAAATTTAAAAACTTGTGACTTTAAATTCTTTTCTTTGCAATATCTTGAAAAGTTTTGGCATGTTTTTTTATTTTCCTTAATCAGTCATTTATTGGCTATTAAATAAATCCTTTTTTGAGGTCTAAATTTAATTAGTTTTTTCACAATTACGAGTTTTAGGCCGACAGGTGGGTTTTCTAAAAAAAAATCTAAAAACTCGAATAACTTGCAAACCAATGAGTTTTGACCCCCGGTTGACTGGATCTAAATCATTGCAAATGAGCTATAGAATAACCCCTTTCAAGGAATACGTCGAATTTCCCGTCACCCTGTATAGTGTGGTATAGTCCCTGGACGAGTAGAGAAAATACGGAGGTAACGACACACTTCATTGAAATCGTTAGAGCCGTTTTCAAGAACGTGATTACAAATATATATATACAATTAATTGCTCGTTTAATAATAGGTATAGGATTTGTCACATTCATATAATAAACTCTGAAACGAATGGATCATGTCAATGTCATTGATGTCATAACCTGTTGATAAATCGGGGATAAGATATAATAACCTTTAGCTCACCATACAAGGAAAATTGCAATGAAATCAACTGTAATAGAAAAAACAGAGTAGAGTAGAGATTGTTTTGTTTTAAAATCGAACGAAGCAGAACCTTTGCAGTTCTGTTCTAGTTCAGATTGGTATAAATTCCATTAATAGGCAGAGTCCTGTTAATGGAATGAATTCCCACCCCATAGCTACCCAGAGGGGTAGGTAGCTAGAGGATATGGACGTATGGCTAACGGATCTTGAAACTTCACAAAAATCTATTATTTACTTGAAGCGAGCTCTATATCTGTAAGATATTTCTTAGTAATGTTGTACTCAACGTGTCCTTCCAGACTGCCAAAAATGACACACTTGTGAATTATTGATCTTAAACTTCTTTTACGTATTGGACTTAACTGAATGGTGTAAAATCGTACCGCTCCATGCCATGATTGTGAATATACGAGCTTGTGTATATTCTACATACCACGAGTTCTGCACGACCAAGGAGAACCAAAATAATTCCGGTCGTAAGGCGATGTCATAAAAGTCATGTTGACAAAGTCAATACAGCTGTGATCGAAATAAAACGATGGGCATCAATTTTAGCTCGTTCTTCTCCGGTTTGGGAAGGTTTTTCGAGTATCCCGTGAAGAGGAAACCTATCTGTTTTTACAGGCAAGAAGACTTCACAGCCACAGGTATTTACTATCTAACAATTACGTAGGTAAGTAGGTATTAAATTGTAAGTACCTAGGCTAGGCACCTACCAACAAAGAATTGTACATCAAACATTATATAACAACAGATACACTGAGACCGATTTTATAGGCGATAGGTATAGGATCTTTGAATTCATCACCAAGTTTCAAATTAAAAAAACCGGACAAGTGCGAGTCGGACTCGGCCACACAAATGTAGTTTTCATTTTAGTCCCTGTATTTGTAGTATAACACGATATTACTTGCTAAGTTACATAGTCTTAGGTCAACGGAAAGTACCCTTTAAATTTAGATTCCCTTGAGTGTTGAATTATATTATTTTTTATTGTTATATATTATCGTTTATTGCGGCATAAACGTCAAGTAGTGCGATGGTCAAGCGCATATCGGAGCCATACAGGTTGGAGTGTGGGGGGAGTGACCTCACCCAAACTCTTCAACCTGTATGTCAACGCGCTATTAGAGGAGCTCAGCGGCACTCATGTCGGCTGCCACATTGCCGATACCTGTCTAAATAATATTAGTTGTAACAGACGACATGGTGCTGCTGAGAGTGCCTCCCCTTGTGGACTGTCCACGCTGGTTAATATTTGCGAAAAATATGCACTCAGTCACGGCTTAATATACAATGTTAAGAAAAGTGAATGCATGGTATTTCAGGCCAGAGGAAAATATGTACCGCCAGTACCTTCTATCAGGCTGTATGGAGTGCCCCTAAATAGGGTAAACCAATTTAAGTATCAGCACGGCTAGCACGCTACGGCGCGCGAGCTCTCTCGATTTTTCTCTCACTTATTAGAACACTTAGAACAAGACGTATTGTGTGCGATAAAAATCGAGAGTATGTCGCGGCCGTCGTGTGCTAGACGTGCTGGGACATGTGGTGACCTCTGACCTGAAAGATGATGTAGACATTGAAAGAGAGCGAAGGGCGTTGTATGTCAGAGGAAATATGGTGGCCCATAGATTTAGTCGTTGCTCGGTGGGTGTTAAGCTCACACTCTTTAGAGCATGCACCAATTCCTATACGGCTAGTCTATGGACTCATCATACGCAGAAACAGTACAACGCTCTTCGTGTACAATATAACAATGCCTTTAGAGTGATGATGGGGCTACCCCGTTTCTGTAGCGCATCAGGTATGTTCGCGGAGGCCGGGGTAGATTGTTTTTACACCATAATGAGGAAACGCTGTACATCCCTGGTGCGCAGGGTCCGGGCTAGCTCCAATCCCATCCTGAGGGCATTGTCGGAGAGATTTGATTGCCATTACATGAATCATTGTCATTTGATTCACGTAGTGGCAAACAAATCCCAGTAATCAATTTAATGTAAAAAACATAATTATATTATTGTACAGTATATTGGGTAATGTAACAAGCTAATTATAATTATTTCCTGTTATTCCTCGTCTTGTAATATGATCCCAGTTGGTCGTAATTAATGATTTTATTATTATTATTTATTATTTAATAAACGGCCGTACCTTTTTTTTACGGTAACTTAGAATTTGATTTTTGCACAGCGTCAAGGGTCTATAGACCTGAGTATATGGTTTTAATTTCAATTCGATACCTCCATACGGTCCCGAAATAAAGGGTCTTGACAGACAACAAAGTGATCCTATAATATAAGTAAGTCGAAAGAACCGAATAATTTCACGACCCAGTAGGACTAAGTATGGTGATTTATCTACTAGTGAAGCGCGTCCTTTTTTTCAGAATTTCGCAACCCTAACGTGGTCTGCGGTAGGTAATAGCCTTTTTACTCCATCAGCCTTCAGCCCTCAACCCGCTCCTTCTTAGATAAGAAATGCCTTTTGTGTTATGCCGAAGTGGAGCCTCGCTAATATATTTTTCCATACTTTGACCATGACTCACAAACACGACGGAAGTTAGGGAGGAGGTTGTTTGGACGGAGAGTAGGTATCTAGGTACAGTGACGTAACTCCGTGTGATGGTGGTAGACCTATAGCACCCCCTATAAACTTGAGGTGTTCTTAGCGTAAAAGGGCAAAAGCAGATTCAGGAAAGAAGGCTTAGTTGTAGGTACAGTCACACGCATTAATATTTCAAGACACGACTCTATCTCTAGGGTCGTTAGATATTTTTGCCCTCATTTTTATGGCAGGCATAATGCTGCTGACTGTACACGTATGGTACAGGCGAGCCGGTGCGGCGACCGTCGGACCTGCCGAAGACCGCCATGACGGACTACGACAAGCTCGTGGACTTGTTCTACAAGCGGCTCGCCGAGCAGCGGCAGTACAACCAAGTATGACCGATAATTTTACCTATTTCTCAATAAGTTTGTGTTGTTGGCCATACATAAAATTAGCTAGGTTCGCGTTTTTACAGTGGACATGTCCTAAGTTAAGGACTGTAAAGCCAAGTTTTTGGTTGTACTCATAATCCGCATAAACGGTTTCCTCTCATTATAAAAATCTCTGTGATTAGATTACTCATGTTTTGTCCACTCTACATGTGACAAAGCCCGTGACTGAGCCCGTGACTGAGCCCGTGAGCGTGTGACTCGTATGATTCATTCCGCGCTCGACCTTAAACTGCATCTCCACAGCAGAAATTCAAAATTATCATGCTCACTATTTGGCCCTAAGGATTGAAATTGTTTGATACGAGGTTGTATAAGTAGGCAGCTATATTATCTCTGTGTAATTATCTTATGTATAAGCTTACTTTCGAATCGCCAGTGAACATGTAGAGAGATATATATAGAAACAGTAGATACTAGAGTCTAGACAGTCGTATTCAATTAGCATTAGAAATGAACACGATGACAACTCTGTCTTCTTTATCTTTCACTATAGCTGACCCCGTATCATGGTCGGCCTTATCACACGATAAGTGACAGGATAGGGCGTCCGTCACTGGCTGAGACCGTTCGATAGAACGAGACGACGCTCTTATCTTGTCACTTATCGCGTGATAAGGCCGACCATGATATGGTGTTTTGACACGTGTCAATCATTAATCTCCACATCGAACCAGCTCTATCTTTTGTGTATCTTTGTTCTGCTGATACTTCTTGATTGGCTAAAACTGAAGGAGATGAAAGACTTGGACCGGCGCTGGAGCACGCAGAAGGTGGTGCAGCGGTTCCCGGGGTGGAGCGACGTGACCATCGCCAACCTGCACAGCCTGTTCCTGCTGTTCGACAACCAGGCCAACGGCATGCTCGGCTGCGACGACTTGTTAGTAAATATAAGCTTGTTTGCCACAGACATTTTTTTTATTAGCAAAAGTACCTATGCATATCACTTACAGATTAGTCCAACACATGATATGTACAACAAAAATACATTAAGATTAAACAAAAAAATAATACATCAATACAACTTAGTAAGTAGGTTACCTATGTAGATAGTAAGTAGTTACACAGTCATACTTCCTACTCTGCGAATATTTAAGAAAAACATAATTGCCTGCTTGCGGCTTTTGTAAACTCGGTCAGAGTGCAATTAATTGCACTCTGACCGGCCTTGTTTAAACAAGTCAATTTTAGTGCCAAGCTGGTTTAGTATGTTTATGGCCCGGACAATGAGCGCATTAGCTAGCAGGGTGGTGCGCGCGAGCAAGCGCGGTGCACGCCGCCGCGGCCATGATTTAAGTTGTATATTAGGGGGCGCCACATTGCAGAACATTATATTTATCGAAATTCGGAACTCGGTTACTACTTGAGCTACATAGATGGAGAAATACGACCTTTGACTTCGGTATCTTTTGGAATGAATAGTAGTTTCGTATCAGTATAGTATCTACTGCCGCGGCCCTTGCTGTTGTCGGGACCATAATATCGCTTTGTCGCGACCATTGGAACAGGGTTAAGTACCTAAAATTAACATTAGACACCTCTCACATTCTGAGAGCCTCCGTCCAATAAGAACCCTGGGTTTGATCTTTGATCGCATGAACCGAGGGTACCTATCTATTACCTACTATTATTTCTTTACTTGAGGACTATTATTTCATGTATTTCAGCGGAGCGGTGCTTGAAAGCCTGGGCGACGAGAGTTCGATGGAGATGCGGAAAGATAAATTCACGGCTGCCGACTCCGACAACGATGGCTGGATCACTTACGACGAATTCCTCTCGGTTAATATTACGTGTTATGTTAGAAGAGGATGCAGTACACATAGGTACCAGCAGCTCGGTGCCGTTCATCTCAAACGTCCCTAAGCCAGTGGCGGATTTACAAATTTTCAAGGTATAGGCTGTATAGTTTTTGCCGCCCTTGCCTCTACAATTGTCATGTGTACACAAAACCGTCATAGGTACGAGTATGTTTCATGCTGGTGAATACCGTGCTTGATTTTCCTACAAGCTATTGAGCGCTCTCTGACATATCATGTGTACGTATCGCCAGCGTTTGCGTTGTTTCACCCTTACGTACGGGCCACGACATTGCGCGAATTGCGGCGCGGCAAGCGTTTTATCTCTTCATTGCGCGGTCGTGATGTGCAACGCACTGTGGTTAGTTGGGATCACACGCAATGGATTAGAAAACCCGCTGCCGCCGCCGCGCGTGTCCGTGGCCAGGCCGTTAGGGTGATAATCGCTTAACCCTTCGGATGCTTTAACGCTGACATTGCTGAAGGATAATACAATTTGCGCTTCTGTCATAGAGTCAATTTTCAATAGCACTGATCAGTGCTAAGACATACGAAGGGTTAAGCGTCTCGCTTTATTTGTCGAAAGGGGCAGTTTAGCTGGTTACATTAGAACAAGGTAAAATATTACTAATAAATCTACAATTAAACACAGATATTAAATGTCACTACAGGCGACATGTTTCGAACTCTTCGGGAGTTCTTCTTCATGGTGTGCGTTTTCGTTTCGCGGCATTGTCTGCCTGTGCGCGCTCCGACCGCCGCGCGGCGTTGACGCACGCGTCGACAGGGCGGGGTACTGGAGTTGTTGTGGGATGTTGCGGCAGGAGACGTCGCCACCGATAGACTACATACTGAACTCAGTGTCCACGGGATTGTCACAACACACTATGTTCACTTCAAGTCAGGAATAGGGAGTGCTTCAAGCGACATTTCCGCGAAAACACTCATCCTGAAGAAGAACTCCCGAAGAGTTCGAAACATGTCGCCTGTAGTGACATTTAATACGTGAGTTTAACCGTGGATTTATTACTAGGTAGTATTTTAGACGTCTCACAAAAGTTAAAATTTCAGCAACGTAAAATGTTGTTTAATAGACCGCGAGCTAGGAGCTTTTTTTTGTCAGTCACTTACCCCCGGGCGATAACTTGTGAGAAGGTTAAGAATGTTGTATCACGAAGCCCCGTGACCGTCAGGTGCGGTTCCGTTGGCGAGTTCTTTTGTTTTACGTGTTTGGGAGGCTGCTGCTGGTCAACCCACCGACGGAGCACCAGCTGACGTGCACGGGGCTTCGTGATACAACATTCTGAACCTTCTCACAAGTTATCGCACGGGGGTCGATTGGTCACGAAAATCTGTTGCTAGCTCGCGCCAGGCCATTAGTGGAACACCGTGAACGCAGGTGACTGTACCTTAGGTATTATCAAAAGTTGTCAGACATTTTGGAGGGTCTTGTTCTGGCGATTAAAATAGCGTAATTTCAGCTGGTATACAGTTTCAACGAGCAAAAGGAGGGTCGCCTGACGGGCTTGGCGCTGCTCTGCAACGAGGTCGCTGAGAACATACAGTTCGTGAGCAACCTCACCGTCGGCGAGCAACTAGAATACGGACTCTTTTGAATTAAACACTGTTAACTAAGTATACGTATGTTTTATTAAAAACTATATTTTAAGGGTTCCAGCAGAAATAACAGAAGAAATACTTAGGTCTCAACTTTGACATCTGGCGGAAAACTACTAAACCCAAACAAATTTGTATCTACGTGCTATTTAAACGTAGGTATCTGTCCATCACAGTCCATTTCTAATTATTCTAATTGTATTTCTGCACGACGGGCGGCGTGACACTGCTGACCAAGGCTGGCGTACTGCGTACGTAAGCTCAGCAGAGCATTACCTAACTTAAAAGATCCCAGTTGCTCAGGATTTGACTTGGGGTTTGTCACTGGGGGAAGACCCGCGCACACTCTTAAAACGAGACTACTTAGACTTCGAGCCAGTACTCCCCGCAGTACAAGATCAAGAACCTCACTACGCGGGCATCTCGTCGTCGCTGAGCGAGTCCTGGTCGCTGAGTTCAGCGAGGCTGGGGTCGCACGCGCGGCATCGTCCACGGACTCCGAGCCAGCACTTCCCGCAGGAACGCGAGGCTCAGTACACGGGCATCTCGTCGCTGAGCGAGTCCTGTTCGCTGAGTTCAGAGATGAGGCTGGGGTCGCATGCGCGGCAACATCCACGGACTCCGAGCCAGCACTTCCCGCAGGAACGCAAGGCTCAGTACACGGGCATCTCGTCGTCGCTGAGCGAGTCCTGGTCGCTGAGTTCAGCGAGGCTGGGGTCGCACGCGAGGCAACGTCCACGGACCTCGAGCCAGCACTCCCCGCAGTAGAGGAATGGGCACTTCGGCATGGCGCATGCCTTCCATCCACTTTCTACAATATAGGCAACGATAAAATGAGTAACTAATTGACTACTAGACACAAGAAAATATGCTAAAGAAAGCAAAGCAAGGTCACTTGTAATTCTATACTAATTTCACGAATTAGCACTTACAGGAGTGAGCTGTGTTTTCGTCAATAAACATCACAGGTCGATAACGCCTTTTGTGATAGAGCTCGAGCTGGAAAATAAACACTATGGCATTTCTACTGAGCTGGGGACGAACGGTACGAATAAAAATCGACCAATCAGAATGCAAATGCTGGTTTTGAGAGATTTCTGTGCCCTTTTTTCAAACCCTAAGGAAAAGGCGGCTGAACACTTTCACTGCCAGGAACACTAGGTGGACGCCCTCTGCTCGTAGGCGCTTTCCTCTATAATCGGATTCCCGATAATATCGGCTACGGGCGTAGCGCTACGAAATCTTTGGCACTGAATGTGTTAAGCGTTAATACATTTACTTAAACCTAGCTGACCCCGTATCATGGTCGGCCTTATCACGCGATAAGTGACAAGATAGAGCGTCCGTTACGGGCTGACACCGTTCGATGGAACGAGACGGACGCTCTATCTTGTCACTTACTCATGATACGGGGCCTGGACTTCCCTAAGAGGTAAATAACCCAGTCAAAGACTTACTGGCATTCCTCGGCTCGATCTCACCGCAGATGAGACAGGCCATCCTGGCCGCCGGCAGCAGCCGCAGCCAGCCCAGCACGTTGGGGAAGCGCAGCAGGAGACTCTCTCCCGAAAGGTAGTGAGCTCGTACTGACTGCGAGATGTTACTGATAAAGAACATGCTAGAGCATACGACGCGGTTAATCTGGCTGCCGTTTAGGCGGTCGTCACACTTATTTAATCGTATGGCATACATTATTTTGGCCTTTAAAGTTTGTCACTCTTTAGTACCACCCAGGGGACACGTGCAGGGTTGTGGTAGGTACAAGTAGCTCCTGCGGACGCGAGTGACAGTTGTCCCCCCTTTGTCAAGTGAGTGTGGGCAACTCGACTGTTAGAAGTTCTTAAGCCGCCCGAAGTCCTCTAACTCGGTTAACGACTACTGTCAGTACTGTCATAGACAGCAGCCGGGATCAACTGCTTAGCGTGCCTTCCAAAGCACGGAAGCGCTCATTTATATTAACCACTCAAACATCAGGCGGTCACCCATCCAAAGACTGACCGCTGCCATCTTTGCTTAACCTGCGTTATCGTTTCCGACTCGCAGGCGCCGCTGGGCTATGAGCGCTTCGTCACACTGCCACGCATCAACGGATGGAGGTGCGTCGCTGGATACAAATTTCGCCGGACGGAGGTGCGTTGCAGTTGCAGTGTGTCGTACCACGTGGAATTTATATACAAACTGAGGTACTTGCATACAACGAGAAACGCACCTCCGTCCGGAGATGTCCACCTTAGTGTTAATTCGTTTCTTTAATGTAATGACGCTTAAGACAGATGTTGACCCTTAACCGCTATCTTCTGATATACCAGACAGGAGTTGAACATTGCGAGTAAATTATTTGACGAATGTATACTTTGTTTCGCATGCTGCACGCACACCTATAAGTGGTTATGGCACTCAGTCCCAATATTTAAATCGTTTTATTAAGTGTTAACAAGTGTTGGCGGACCTTAAATAAAAAAATAAAATAATAAGAGGTAAAGAAGCCACATATTGATGCAGTTATAAAAACCGATAAGACTGCTGGGTAACTATTTCCCGCATTTACCCACTTCTATCTGTCTGTACCAGTAATACCAGTATTTATATGCTCATCCTCCTAGCGTTATTCCCGGTTGTTCCGAAAAACTCATTGTTACGAGCCGGGATTCGAACCCACGAGTCCCACGACCGCCGCTTGACAGCCGCATGCTGGAACCACTAGACCATTGTAGCACAGTATTATTCTTCTATACTGTGATTGTAGCTTTTTCTATATATACCAGTATGTTTTTAGGGTTCCGTAGCCAAATAGCAAAAAACGGAACCCTTATAGATTCGTCATGTCTGTCTGTCTGTCTGTCTGTCTGTCCGTCCGTATGTCACAGGCATTTTACTCGAAAACTATAAGGTGTATTTGAATAAAATTTTGAGGATAGGTGTATTTTGTTAACCGTTACATAGTTTTGTAATACAAATACCAAATAAACATTTTTTTAGGGGTGCACGTGTGTTTTTTTTTCATTGCAAGCCCACGTGTGGCACTTCAATCGATAGGCCTTTCAAAATAAATGTAAGGTTTCTCAGCAATTTTTTTGATTAAGTGAATAGAGTCGGAGATAATCGCCTCGAAAGTCACTAAAATTGTGTCCCCACCCCCCTCTAATTTTTGAACCCTGTATTTTAAAAATATGAAAAAAATCATGCTTATAAGGCTTGCCTTCCTTAAAGAAAAAGACGTAAGTGCCATAAGATTTCAGTAACGATACGACCTTTTTAATAGGCACGGAACCCGCGTTGTGTGTAGTCCGACACGCACTTGGCCGCTTTATTTGGAATATGTTGTAAGTCTGCGAGCAATGTCAATTAGGTACCTACCTAGTCTTCTACAGCTCTTTTGACTGTCTACAAAATGTTACGCGCAACACTGCGAAAAATAGATTAATCTTCAAACCATAAATTTACATGGGACGAGTACAAGACCAGGCTACGAGGCCTACGAGTTTCATTACCTACTGTAGGGCTTTGATCGAACTATTCGTACCTCGGTAGCCGGCAGCCCCCAGGGTTCGAAATTAACAAGATAATTACGCTTCTTGATAATTATCGGATAATTATCACCAGTATCAATGACACTCGAGTTCGCTCAACTTTGCATAATCCGAACTGAATTCTTCTTGTAAGGGGAATCCCGACGGCGCGGCACGTCACGTTTACACTTCGTGCTTCGTTGACAATTAGCGTGATAGACGCAAGTGTGGAAATACACGTTCGAACAGAACAGAACCTCGTTTACAGTTCACTTTCACGAGCGCTATTTTTTGTTATTATGAATCGATAATTATCCTTTCGAACCCTGGCAGCCCCGCAATATAACTCCTCACATATGATTTCTTGCACCATGCAACTAGTTACTAGGTTATAAGCAAGAAACAACTTGCCTGGACAGCTTTCCGTCGCAGCGTAGCATCCAGCTTGACCCGCTTCTTTAGAATGTCGTTGTAGAGGTGCAACACCCTCTGCTTCTCCCGCCGAGGGTAGAAATAGCTGCAGATCAGCCTGGCATTGAGGGTGTTGTCATGGTCAGTAGGGTGGTATTGTAAGCAACCACAGGCCCTTCGGTTTATCGTCTGAGAGAGTTCGAAACTGAGAGAACCGACTGCCCGCCAAGATTATTTGCCTTGTACTTTTTCGTATACACGTGACTATAGGAAAATATCGTACATACATTCGCGAAGTATTTAGAATTGTAGCTATGTGATGTGAAGGCCCCAGCACGCACTGGGCCATGCAAATATATCAGAGGCCTACATATATCTAGTAATAGGAAGTACCTTTATAAACTTTAGATAATATTATTACAAATTTTAAATACATGACAATATTCTCGTTAGCATACAGCCAGAAAAATGCTAACGTAACATCAAGTAACATGTGAGTAAAGTTCGCTTGCCTGATAGCTCTTGTCTTTAGTCAACTATGATGCATTTACCTTCTCAACCTCAAAGTATAAGGATTGACGCACAACAGCACCAGCACCCAGAGGTATCCCCCGTAGATCCGCAAGTAGAAAATGGTCGGCATGATACGGGGCCGAGGCAGGCACGTGTTCGTCACGGAGCCCTGAACTTGTGAGGCGCTCAGGCGAGCGAGCATCGCGCGGAGAGTGTTGGCCACGAAGCCAGTTCCTTCCACCTGGATTTAAGGCTGCTTCAGTAAGTTACCTAAACAGAGTTGCGTATTCGTAAAACGCGCTTACTGTGGCCAATGAGCATTAGGAACATTTGGAGGTCATACTGAATTGAAGGATTGATGTCTGGTTTGGTGAATGTCATACTTTTTTGAGAAAACTCTGTTCCTACAATAGCAAGCTTTCATGGTACGGCGGCTATTGTTATATGCTGATGGGCTCCCGGCCTACTTAGTACCTAGTATAGAATGGATTGAGCTTTTGGCACGGTCGTTTAACAGGTATATATGTATGGCCACCACCTTCAGCAGCAACTTCAGCGTCTTCGCCAGCAGCCACGGGATATGCTAGGGAGTAAGTACCTCAATCTCCAGGCCCCGTGTCCCAGCTGGTAGAGACCAGCGCGTGCTGGCGCACCACGTCCAGCGCCTCGTAGCACAACCGGTACAGCATAACTAACGTGGTCGTCACTAACTCCAGCAGTTGAGTACGCTAGGGAGAGGAGGTGCCTCAATCTCCAGGTCCCGTGTCCCAGCTCCCCCTCTACCAGCGCGTGCTGGCGCACCACGTCCAGCGCCTCGTAGCACAACCGGTACAGCATAACTAACGTGGTCGTCACTAACTCCAGCAGTTGAGTACGCTAGGGAGAGGAGGTACCTCAATCTCCAAGTCCCGTGTCCCCGGCTCCCCTTCCACCTGCGCGTGCTGGCGCACCACGTCCAGCGCCTCGTAGAACAGCCGGTCCAGCATGACGAACGTGGTGGCTGTCACCACCTCCAGCAGCACCTTGAGCGTTTGTGCCAGCAACCGGTGCCGGTCCGCTGTGGAGTATGCTAGGGAGTAGACGTCCACGTAGCGGTTGCGCTCCATCTGTGTAACCGTATCACTAGATTCTATATAATGTATTCAGCAGACCAGATACACTATATAAATATTTTATAGATAGTGAACTCGCCTAAAGTTAAAAGGGAGAGTTTTCGATGGAATATCTCTTGAGACACTGAAATAAGTCACAACATCTGATTATATGGCTTTAAAGCCGGTCGTAGATAAAAATTGGGTAAAAAAAATATTCACGAATATTACACCAGAATTTTGATTTCCGTAGAGGTATGATCTAGGTGACATCTGGTCACTCCCGTCAGTGTAGGTAACTGTTCTTTTGATCACTTTGGCGTTCACCTTTTTTAACGGTAACAGCGTGTACTGATTCCTCCTGAGCCTCCTCCTCTCGATCTTCTTGAACAAGTCCGTGACGTATATATTGTCGTAGTCGATGCTGGTAAGGTAGAGGTCGTGGTACGCCTGCGCGGCGACGGCGATGCGCAGGAACAGCAACGCTTGGCACACGTTCACGACCGTGATGGCGCTTTGGATGACCAAGAACTTGTCTTCGAAGGCTTGCTTTAGGCGGTCGCCGGTTTGTTTCGCGGCCTGTAATGTTCGACCTTTTAACTGGCAGGTCTCGACTCTAGATATTTTTTTGGTTTACCCTTCTTTTATCGTCAAACGTTTCATCGAATTTTCATTTCATAGCAAACTTTTTTTTCAGAAACAGTAAACTTTTCAGGATTGTTATATATAAAACAAACCTAATCGGTTCCACACAATCACCTTTTACCTTTACCTAAAAAGATAACAGGTTTTGAGAAAAAAAAAGTTCGATGAAATGAAAATTCTACGAAACAAAGCATTCGGTGAAACATTTGTCGGTATAATGAGGGGATCCCTTTTTAGGGTTCCGTAGCCAAATGGCAAAAAAACGGAACCCTTATAGATTCGTCCTGTCTGTCTGTCTGTCCGTCCGTATGTCACAGGCATTTTACTCGAAAACTATAAGGTGTATTTGAATAAAATTTTGAGGATAGGTGTATTTTGTTAGCCGCTACATAGTTTTGTAATTATATTAGGAAAATAAATATTTTTAGGGGTGCACTCCATACATAAAACTAAAAGTAAATTTTTTTTTCATTGCAAGCCCACGTGTGGCACATCAATTGATGCCTTTCAAAATAAATATAAGGTTTCTCACCAATGTTTTTGGTTAAGTGAATAGAGTCGGAGAACTCGGAGATAATCGCCCTGAAAGTCACTAAAATTGTGTGTCCCCCCCCCTCTAATTTATGAAAACGTGTATTTTAAAAATAAGAAAAAAATCATGGACCTTATTAAATTCTTTCAGCGAAAATTGTTTTGAACAAGATCGGTTCAAAGGTTTTCGAGATATTTCTAAAAAACTGCCTTCCTTAAAGAAAAGGACTTAAGTGCCATAACATTTCAGTAACGACGTAACCTTTTTAATAGGCACGGAACCCTTCGTTGTGCGTGGTCCGACACGCACTTGGCCGCTTTTTTTTATACTATGACAGTTTTATTTTATACAGCCTATTGACCTGCTACTTCAGAAGAATCACACGCCCGTTGCCGACCCTTTATGGATTTGAGGATTCGTTGTGTCGACAGCTAGAAACTAAAGCAGTCCCTTTACTCTCAACATAGCCTTTGGGAGGTACTGGCTTCCTAACTCACCACAAGGATGCCCAATACCACATACCTACCTACGGAGCCAGTAGAGTAAAGGTATGTAGGTAGCACCTAGTAGACATACGTAAATGCTAAGTTCATGGGGCGTAAGCAGAGATGTGCAAAATACTTTTAAAAAAGTATTTAAATACAAAATACAAATACTTTTCTAATTTAGTATTTCAAATGCAAAATACAAAATACTTTTGCTTTTTATATTTAAATACTAAATACAAAATAGGTATTTTCAAAATACTTTATTCAAATAAAATACTTTCAAAAAGTAATTGAAACAAAATCGAAGTCAATCTCCGTAAAAAGCGAAGCGTAACGTCATGTTTCACAGATAATAACGTTCATTTTGTTTTAACTGTCATTTTGCACATTGACTTTCAAAGTTGCAGCGCCTCTAGTGGCCATTTGCCGATTCGCTGACCCATTCACTTGAAAATTTGAGAATACTTTTGAAACTTAGCAGTAATAAAGTATTTTATATTTGACAAAATATGAAATACATTTCGAAAAGTATTTCAAATAAAATACAAAATACTTAAAAAAAAAAGTATTTAAGTACAAAATATAAAATACGTATTTTGTATTTGCATTTTAAATACAAGTATTTCAAATAAGTCACAACTCTGGGCGTAAGGTTCTAATAGTTAAGATGTAAGGTAACAAAAGGGCAAGGCCCTCTTTGCTGCGTCTTCTCAGCACAGGAATACGGACTGTTTTGTCAAAATGTCCGCCCATACAAGCCACCACAGGTTTGTCCACTTATACTCACAGCTCGCAAATTACGCTTGTGTGACTTCACCCTTATATGAGAACTTGACAGATACCTAACCGTGAGTAAGGATTTTCTGTGTTCCTTCTGAAGTATGTACCTACCTGAACATCGTCATCATTTCCATCAGGTTCTTTGTAGGTAATGGTTATTTCATCGGCTCCTTTCATTAGCTCCACCTTGGCTCTTTTCAGGGCCGCGTATCCTACACCCAAGCCGGGACCAATCTGTAAGTAATTCATTTTTCCATTTTTGACAATAGAAACAGCTTATATAGCTAGCATGATCACGTTTATGTTCGACATACATTTGTCATTTTACATTCGTCCTACTCGCATTTAACATAGGTACTTGCTAGTCCGGGACAAATGCTTTACGTACAGTCAGCATCACATAGTTAGTAGCAGCCAAAGTAGCCAAATATATCGTAACACTTCCGTACTCCTATAGTAATAAAGACGTGTTCCGATATATTTGGCTACTTTGGCTGCTACTAACTATATGATGCTGACTGTACAGCTGGTACTAAACGACGCAAAAGGCTTTGTTACATAGCATTTCACTATTTTCACTTACTGGAACTTTGTTTCGCTAAATATAGAAATCGGAAGTACGAAATGTGACAAACCTAAAAATAGTCAGCTTAAAAACCGCACCTGTTTGTTTTTCTTGCGTTCGTCGGGCACATATGGGAGACATCGCACGCGGAATCTAGCCGCAAAAAAATGTTTATGTGATTGGCGTTTGCCATTGCATTTTGAACCATGTTTATGAGTAGTTTTTCGCTCTTTAACACGGCACACAGCCCAGATGTTGGCTGTTTTATCCACCCTTTACAGGCAATATACACTCTTTGACCGTGGCCGAAGTTTAAAAAAGAACCTGCTGTCTGGTGTCAGTCACACACGTCAGGCCCCAGCGCCCTTTGGGACATCGCAAGCGGCCGCCCATCATTGCCCCGCACAACGCGGACGCGACTCGCCACGGCAACGCCTCGCCGCACGCCCGCCGCGCTCGCAACATCTGCTCCTTGCCACACAACACAGCTATCCGTCTGTTTCTAACATTTACTGGCAATCTACACTGTTTGACCGCGAAGTATAATAAAATGACCTGCTGCCTGCTGTCACAGACGTCAGGCCCCAGCGCTCTAGGCACGTCGCAAGCCGCCGGCTCCATCATTGGCGCACACAACACAGACGCGACACGCCACGGCAACGCCTCGCCGCACGCCCGCCACGCTCGCAACATCTGATCCTTGCCGCGCAACACGGCCTGCGAGAGCAGGTTGTTGCAGCGGTATTCTGTCTTCATGAGGTATTCTTTCTGGTAAATGGTAGTTTCGTTGTCTTCAGGTGAAATGCTGGAGAATTGAAACATGACTTGGGTGTTTGTTGAATCCCTAAAGCTGAATCAGATTTTGTAGTTGTTTTGTAGTTTCGCTTGTTTTATTACGAAGTACCTTCACTAAGAGTTTATATTTAGCCCTTTCAGACATATGAACTCTAACAAACATCCATCTATAGTAAATTGCATGTTCCTATAGTACCTACTTTACCTATGCCATGCCGCTGAGAGCAAAAGGGACTGCAACTTTATCAACGGCTGCAACAACCTCAGAAGCCAATCATGAACTCCTAACTACTAAGATTGTAAAATATCGACCACAAACACAGAGACTTACAAATTCGTGACGAAAAGTACCTACGATAAACCTTGTTTACCGGTATTTGTGTTCGATGTGGCAGGAGCGATTCCTTTGCAATAAAGCGTCGGCTGTGCGCGTCAACTCAGCGCTCTGCTGCAGCTCACCAGTTAGCTCTATCTCACTTTCTATTGGGGCAGTGACATCTTGGAAATATCTGCGAACAAGTACTTATCATTAAATTTGCCAAAAAACGCACTGTTCCAAAATCAAGCTATCTCTCTTTACTTTGTGCAGATCATGAGGCCATCCTCATCAGATCAACCCGGGAACATCCATAGCTCAGAAATAGTACATTACTAGCTATTTCTCAAACATGCAATGAAATATTGACGTTGTGTTCTTCATAATGGGCTTCGAACTCTCACGTTTCGGGCGCAGCGAGACGAGAGATCCGTAATGGCATTTCATACAAAATTGGAGGCCTAGGCCTGCAAGATGGTCTTTATTAATTTCCATTTCCAGGGCGTTCAGCCATGAATATTAAAGTTTGATTTCTTGGATTTTTTTTTATTCATTTCATTGCATGTTTCAGAAAAGCACTAAGTATACATACCTCGGTGTGAAAAGGGGTTGCCAGCCTCATAACATGTACCTGTAAAGCTTGAAACAAATTATCGGACGCGGCACACAGCCGGTATCTGGATAATGAATATGCACTGAATTGTGCAAACTATCGGACGTAAGCCGTGGACGTAACCTTGAGCGTTCGGACGTCCGACACGCATCTGGCGCGCTAGATCCCGTTCGACTGTGCACATTTATCAGTCGCGGACATCAGTCGCGTCCACCGGACGCGTCCGATAATTTGTTTCAAGCTTAACTCTGTAGTAATTTACTACAGAGGCCGGGAAGTAAGGGGTTGCCCGCCGAGTACATATAGACGGCCGAGCGTAGCGAGGTCGGATAGGTATTAGGCTGGCAACCCTTTTCACGCCGAGGTATGTATACATAGTGCTTTTCTCAAACATGCAATGAAATAAATAAATAAAAACCACAAGAAATCAAACTCTAATAATTCATTCGTAAATCAATAATTTCCCCGTTAATACTGTGGAGTTTGGAATGAGACTGTGCAGTCGAGTTCTCCAATATACAGACAACCTTTCAAAAATATCTACACGTGTCTTATGTCACGACCAATGTCTGTATATATATCCCGCATCCAGGGAGGCGGATGCTAGATGCGGGTGGCGCAGGACCGGTCACTTTGGCACTCTTTGGGGAAGGCCTATGTCCAGCAGCGGACGTCTTTCGGCTGATATGATGATAGATATATTTTTGAAAGGTTGTCTGGCGAAACCCGTTGTAATTAGCCTTACCTACGCAAGCGGGGCTCTGCGTAGGTGGACAAACTTTCCCTAGCTACTCGTGGGACAAAAATGGAAGAATTAAATAAAAAACAACAAAAAAAAACAAAACAAACCACCACGCCACTCTTGGCTGGGACGGCGCAAGCTGAACCGCCGAGGGAGGCGCCAAACCAAGGTGTGAGATCGGCTGAGGACTCATTGAAGCCAGAAAGGACGCCAGACGCTGGGGTACCGAAAGGAACCCCGGCCAAGGTGACCAATCCGGAGACGACGAAGAACTCGACTGCTGGAACCTCACAAACCAAACCAACAACCGCTGAGAGTGGGACGACCCCGGTTGAACCCTCGGAGCAGGTGATAGATCCCGGCTGGGAGATAAGGTGCAAACCTAGGGGCAAGAAACCTCCCCAGCCGGAAAAACAAACTCAAGGAGATCTCATGAGGATGAAGGTCTCTCAGAGAAAGAGGCAGCGACTCATGAGGCAGGCAGAGAGACGCGCCTCCACAACAACAAAAGAGGTCGAAGCCCCTATAACACCGGCAGTGGAAGCGACGACCTCCAAAATACCAACCAAAGCGGAGGAGACCAAGATCTCCAAAAGGGCTCGCCTGGATGAAACCATATCCCCCAGAGGAGAACACAAAAAACAAAAAACGGACTCCCTGGGAAGTAAGGAAACACACCCCACCTACGCAGCAGCAGCGGCGACAGATCTGACGGTTGCTATCACTAGTGAGCGCACGGGCAGACTGTCGCAGCAAGAAGCTGAGGAGGTGGAGAGGAAGATCGGGGATGCAATATTCCAGGCAGCCATCGAAACCGATCTTGACACCATAGCGGAGGCCCCTGCATTTTCGGGTAGACCAAGTGTGGTGTATGGTTACCTGAAACTGCGGTGCCAAGACGCAAAAAGTTATATTTACTACTAAATCCCAACCTAGGGAAGTTACATTTACTACTAGAACCCGATCCTAGACTAGAGCCTAGACCTTTACTTCTTTTTTTTTCAATTACTACCACGGAATATAAAGTTTTTTCTGTTCTGTGATTAGTACACACCCCGACCTAGGCTTCATTATCCAGTTTGTGATTATACATATGGTCCTTCGAACCGGATAAAAAAAGCACATATCCTGAGAAAGCGACGTGACCCTGACATGCCCAGGCTCATCGTTGTGGTTTCCAATTAAGTTTACTACATTTACACAAATTCGTGCAATTTAGGTATTACGTTCAATCAGTGGCGTGCACAGGGGCGCAGGTCGTGTGGGTGTCACCCAGTGCGGGCTACGCTACTGGGTCTGGGCCAAGGAAATGATTGGTAATAAGAAGTCAGAAACCTGAGCGTCTCCGCGGCCCGTCTTATCTCCTCGCCCATCCCGGCTACCGTGTCTCGCAGCGGGCGCGCGATCATGGCGGTGCGCGTGCCAGACAGATTGTGAGCTAGCTCGTCGCTGCACGCGAACACGCGCACCACCTCGCGCGCGTTCAGGCTCATGTTCATTATGGGACCTGCAACTCCGAACTTGCTTAGGAATAGAAGGCAATCAAGCGAGCATCATACATATGGTATGGTAACCAGGATATAGAATACAGGATATGGGTATAACCAGGTATAAGTAGATGCTTCTTGCTCCTGAATGAGGAATGAGTATTGACAGACTTAGGCGCCTTATTGATTTGATTTCGTTACAAAAGTACTTACTTACATTCTGATAAGAGGCATTAAGAGCATGTTTATTAGCACATTCTGAATCGCACATGTTTATTTATTAGGTTACGTATGTGCATGAAGGCGGCCTCAAGATATGTTTGGGCCAACCAGTGGCCGCGTTGAGCGGACAGCAAAATAAGAGTACCTAAGTATCGTAAGTATCTGTAGGTAGGTATACATAGCGCACTTGCCTATATTTGGCCTAATAGACAAATGCAGATCGCCACGTGTCAACACTGTCAACACAGCCCATCCTCCGGTTTTCTGACGTTACCACTAGAAACTCAGAGCTACAATCAGAGTTACGTGGCTGCGTGTTCTTCAGTCAGCAGGTAGGTACTTACCAGCAACCACATACGTCAATATCAGCCCCTTCAGAACACGTCGGCCGTCCTTGCCGAGATACATAGGAAACGTCAGAAGCGAAATACATCGTATTTGGATAGCCGCTACATTTAATAAACCTAAAATGAAGCAAATGATTTATAAGTAAATCTCTCTCTTCAGTCGTTCACTCTTGACAGAGTGGTCGTAGTTTCATGATGATATATGGACAAAGCAGCCCTCACGATACTCCTCCACTTGTTACGGTCTTCAGCATCGCGGGCACACTGGACTATGGTGGATTGTGTCGCAGCTTTTATTGAATCCGTCCAACGAGTAGGAGAACGACCGCGTGATCGCTTTCCCTCTACCCGTCCCTGTACAACGAGTTGTTCCATGCAGTTTTTGTTTCGAGTAATGTGTCCGAAGTATTTGAGGAAAAATAAAATAGGCGAGATTTAATTCACATAATGCGCTGTCTTTGTGCCAGGACAAAAAACTCTCCGTCTTTATTATGGACACAAATCAGTGGCAAATCGTAGGTATTGGGCTCAGAGCAAAGATTTTTTTTTATTTGGTCTGAGGTAAGTATTCGGTTTTTTTTGCCATCGGGGTCTTTCTTGCTCTTATATCTTCTGCCAGCGTGAATTCATGATCGGAAGTTGATGATGATTGATGTTTATAAGATTGAACATTAAATAAGGAAAACCCTGCTCATCACATCATCTCACATATCTAATCTACTTATTACATTCATATAGTTTTAATTATACACAATAACAGGATAATAAATATAGGTACATGTCACAATATATATTATACCTACTCTATATAATAAATTAATTACATTCATATTCAAAAACAATCGAAATATCATTAAAAATCAATACGTTACCTACAAAATTACCTATTTGTGGGCTGTTTGTGGGTAATTAGATATGATATATATATTTCCCTTTAAGGGTCAAACACACAGCGCCGTCGCGGGCGCGCAGCGCGATATTTCCCTACAAACCGCTAGCGTGGTCAAACATGCTGCACCCCGTCGGCAACGCGCCCCGCTTCTGTCGCGTCCCGCCGCGCACAGGCCGCGCGCCCGCGGGCACAGCGGAGCGCGCGGTGCGTACGTGATGCTGGCGAGTTGATGGCGCGAGGCCAGCGCGATCCGCGCGGGACGCGCGCGCGTTGCTGGCTGGTTGATGGCGCGAGGCCAGCGCGATGCCGTCCCGCCCCCATCTACGCGCTCATCAAGCCCCGCTACCGTCCCGCTCGCAGTCTGTTCGACCCTTTATGTTTCGGAATGGCAGTTGACAAAATATGGCGCGTAGCTTGTGGCCCATGCAATGCAGGGCGGGATACGGGAAAATTGAAATACCAATACCAAGAAATGCATAAATGTTAACAAATTCAAGTCTATTTATTTGCCTACTTACCAATGGTTACACTTAATACTAAAGATACCACGATTCCCACATTGTAAGTCAGTAACTCCCTCAGCATAAAATTATAGTAGATCTGGCACAAAATAAAGCCCCCGCCAAAAGCGAGCCACGCTCTGAAGCATTTTTGAAGTCCTCCGTCTACCATAGTAACTGAAGACTCATTAGGCTGTATCCCAGTAAAACACAGAATCGCTTTTTGAAGATACTCTTGTTTGTCGACAAAACAAACTTATATTTCCATAATATTTCTTATTTCTATCTAAAAACCGCACCGTGTCAATAACAGTCAAGTAACGTCAGTAACGTAGTGGTCAGAGAATATAACCACTACGTTTTGGTAGTGGTTGCAAGTTGCAAGTGGAAGTGGTTGTCAGGGGCTGGAAACTTAGAAAAGAGGCGACACGCCGATTTATTGTATGGAAAGTAGTGACATCTCTGGCGAAGCGGATCGCTGTATTTAATGTTGTTGACAGAAAATGGAAATAGATGTCAGTACAATAGACCCACGACAATACATTTTAAGATTTTGAAATGAAATAAAATATATTTTTATGTTTTGAGATAGAACTTATTAAGTATCCATTTTATTTAACTGAACATGAACAAATATCTCATTAATATGGAATTGTGTTTGTTGTTCGGCCTTTGTGGTTTTAGATGAAGTATACATACCTACGTGTCAGTCAGTAAATAAATGTCAATGTATTGTCTATAAAAACATTGAATGAAAACACATTTAAATCATATTTAAATAAAATCAAGAATAGTTTTAGCCAAATTATTTTATCTATTTATAAAAATAATATCTAGGTATTATGTGTGCAGACAATAGTTTGAGGTTGTGTAATATGCAGTGTAGATCGGCTGTACGTGGATTTGTTAAATCTGGTCTAGGAGATTTAATCTCATGTTTTGAAGCTAAATCTCGTCCTTGTCTCGTGTTTTTTGTTAAAAAGGTTGTGCTTTGTTAAGTTCTTGTTACGTAATTTGTTATTTGTTAAGTTGAATAAATACTTTTATGAATGTTGCCGCTTTGCCTTAAGGTTTGACTGGTAGAGAATGCCATATGGCATTAAGTCCGCCTTTTGTACGATAAGTTTTCTTTTGTGCAATAAAGTTTAAATAAATAAATAAATGTTGCATGTTTCACTTTTCAGATCCATTTCATACTTAGTTGTGGGATTATTTTGAAACCTACAATGTGACTAGCAAAGTATGAAAGGAAGCGTACTTAGGTAACTAAAATGTGATTTATATCATGTTTTAGAAACGTTTTCTTCCTAACTTTGGTAGTCGCATTGTAGGCTTCACAATCAAAACAGAGAATAAAACTTGTTTACGTGTGTGCGTGGTGCGTGAATATGTGTGTGTGCGTTAGTGTGTATGTGAAGCGTGCACGCTGCACGCATGCGTGCGTCAGAGTAGTTCGACCACTTCCTACTAGGCGGCTGTGGGACCAGTAATTTCTTGGTGTTGCCACTCTTTACATAAATATACTTATTATACTCTTTGGTCAAACGGTTTAGGCTGCAGGGCGTGCCAAAGAATAAGGTCACATACATATATATAGCCTGACAAGTTCCTATTTAGCCCTGATATAGTGTCGCTACAGGCAAAATACGGTTTTGAAAAACATTAATTTATAATAGCGTTTTTTTTGTTGATTTCATTTGAAAATGTTATTCTAAGATGATTTAGTCAAGAATCCGACAAACTTTCCACCCGGAAGTAATTATGTACATTTAAATGAAGCATGCATTATCTTTTTTTGTACGATTTATCTTGAATATTATAGAGCAAATGTTAATGAACCAAAATAAAGACAAAAACATTTATTAATATTTTTACTGACTTTTTAGAAGCCAGTTAACTTATCATTTTTTCGATGTCTGAAATTTTGTCGGATTTTGTCGCTGGGTAACTATTTAATTGATAATATATCCGTTATACAGTTCATTGCCTGGACATATGGCAATAATACGTGCACGTCATGATTAGTCGGGACAGTGTGTATTGGCATTGTGTTGTTTGTTGAATGTAAAAATTATATGCTTTATAATAAATACCTATTCATCCATATATGGTTCCACGTAGGTACGTATTCGATATTTAACTCCTAAGACTGCTACTCTGATGTGTCGCTTTCAAGACCGCCGACCTCAATTATAAAAAGTTCGGTCTGGGAATTCTGGGATTTGACTAAAGGAACTTTTTCTATATTCGTCTCGAATTTTTAAAACAATATTTTAATAAGAAAAGAAATTTCTAGTTAAATCCAGCGAACTAATCAGTTTAATCAATACCTACGACCTCACTATAAAATGTCAGTACCGGTCATGTCAACAACCAATTTCAAGACATTGTTTATAGAAATATTAGACAATCCTTTTTTTGCTGTAAATATTCAATTATATTCAAAATAAGCTTTCTGACCTCACTATGGATTGATTTCGACATATTTACTGTAATTTATTTTACAATCGCGAAGTATTTCGTCTTCCTTGCTGTTTGTTTACATCGGTGACATTCGATGACTTCTAACGTCAAAGAGTAGGTACTCCTTGCCAGTAAAATAAATTCGTTCCATTAAAAATCCGCAACATGGCTAGGGTCAAAAAGAACCTTGTCAGGCAACATAACCCTCCTCTCCTTCGGCAGTCGGGTAATAAACATTTTACAAGTCACAAATGAAATACATTATACACCAAATATTTAACGATTTTTATCATGTAACTATTACAGTTATTTCTTTCAGTTACTTAAATCTAAATTTCCGTTTATTACGGCGCGGGGTCAATGATCCATCCGTTTAAGAGGTTCCCATACGCCAATGACCTTCGATCTGAATCCCTTAGTTTTCTAATGTTTTTTGTAGCTTATTATATTAACAACAACGGCTTTAAGCAATATAGTATCCCATATTTACTTCAAACTTCATTGTTTTCGAGATATTTGGCATCAAAGTTGAACAATTTTAGGCCAAAAAACTGGTTTTCTGGCCACAACTTTTGTGTTAATTGGTTTAAAATTAAAACCCTCTGCCAGTTTTTAGAGACGTCATAGACGAACCCAAATTTGTAGATTTCGTATATGTTAGATCTTTCACGTCAATAGAGATGCGAAATAAGTGTTTTTTTAGACAATGTTTAAAAAAATCATACAAAATGAAGTATTAATTTGTTTCAAAATCCGGTCTGTCAAAATGGAGATAAAAGATTGAAGAACCGATAGCCGTTTGATTTATGATTCTATCTGTAGTGCAAAAGTAGTAGATACGATTCAAAACTTGTCAAAAATCGATGAAAACCTCGGGTAGCCCCTTAATTGTAAACTCATCGATTGAGTAATAAGCCTTCTCAGTGAGCAGAGTGAGTTTGTTTTTAGGATTCCGTAGCCAAATGGCAAAAAACGGAACCCTTATGGATTCGTCATGTCTGTCTGTCTTTTTAAATTTTGAGGATAGGTGTATTTTGTTAGGCGCTACCACAGACCACTAAGTGGTCTGTGGGCGCTACATAGTTTTGTAATTAACTTACAAAAAAATATTTTTTTAGGTGTGCACTCCATACATAAAACTGAAAGTCAACATTTTTGAAGTGAAAACTTCTTTAGCGGCGCTGAGCACTTTTTGGGATGGGGAAAAATTGTTAAATGCGCGACAGATTTTTGTGACGTCAGATGTGAAGGAGGTCACAAACTTTTATATTTTGCTGCTAGCCGATTCGACTTCATTCAAAACTGAACGCTATTCGTAAAACACTTGTTGCAATAGCATATTTTGCAAATAAATTTGTAATTTTGTCCAAGCGTCCTTCACCGTTTTGCTATTGAGCAAATTCGAATAGTTCTAATTTGGTCGTTATTCCTAAAGAGATAAAGCTTTGAAAAATATTTACCAACGGCAAAAACAAATAGATATTTTGTTCGCCGCCGCCGTCTGCAGTTCTTGCAAATTCGAATAGTTCGAATTTGGACGTTATTCCTAAAGAGATAAAGCGTTGAAAAATATTTGGCAATGGCAAAAACAAATTGGTATTTTGTTCGCCGCCGGCGCGCGGCGGCGGGCGAGGCGGCCCGTCGCGCCCAACGCGCCCGCGGCCCGTCCGCCTAAATAATTGATAATTGTTTATAAATTTGCGCCAAATTCATTTTTAGGGTGACACCGTAAGATGTCACGTGATCTGATCGAAAAACTGTTACAATGTTATTGAGTTTTCACTTCTGCCGGCACTCCCGGAGTGCAACCCGGTCTTTTTTTTTTTCATTGCAAGCCCACGTGTGGCACATCAATCATAGGCCTTTCAAAATAAATATAAGTTTCTCAGCATTTTTTTTGATTAAGTGAATAGAGCCGGAGATAATCGCCCCGAAAGTCACTAAAATTGTGTCCCCCCCTCTAATTTTTGAACTGTGTATTAAAAAAATATGAAAAAAATCATGGACTCATGGAATCACGGCTTAAATATAGTAGATTGTATGATAAGGGGCTAAAATGAGCCATATTACGACGAGATGGATATTTTTCGAGTGGTAATATGGCTTTTAGACCAGAGTTATACACTCTACTTTTCACGTAGACTGCGAGAAAATAGTGAAAACAAAGATTATCCATCCACAATGTACAGTGCGTAAGTAAGTGCGTAAAAGATGTGCGTGGCCGTGGCCAGACCGCCCTTGGGCTAGACTTCATATTGACTTCATGTGAATTTCAGGTCTCGCGTATTTGATAACCGTAGATGCATGTTCAAGTGGATAGAGGCTTCAACAATGAGAACTACTACCGCGGAGGCGGTAATAGCTGTATTGCGCAAAATGTAGGCACGGTTTGGGCTCCCTAAACAGCTGGTTAGCGACAACGGTCCTCCGTTTACAAGTTCTCAATTTGAGTAACGTCAGTTTCGAAAAAGGTGAAGTTGACTCACTCACCTGTTTGGCTATGGGATGGACTTAACACATTTATCTCTCTCTCTCTTCTCTTCTTCACCATAATTGTGTCCACTGCTGGACATATGCCTATTCCACACATTTCCTGTCGCGTAAACAAATTATTATATTCTATTTTTAACTAAAAATGACATGAGTAAGGGGAATAAAAATCGATATGGCGGGGAATAGGCATTGTTTGATGTCCTTGTCCTTGTCTCCGATCTTGTGATGTTGCCATTCAGTCATCGCTTATAGAACAAGAGATTCTGTGATTCCCTACTCAGAATATCTTAGCGACAAGGTGGAAGAAATTTTTACAAAAAAAAACAAATCAAATAATTCCTCGATCATTGTTTATTTTTATTAAGTATATAAGTCTTATAAAATTCAATAGTTACCTACACTGTATAAAGAGAAATAAGACGTTATTTTATTGAGAAACTTTAAAACAAAATGCCTTAAGCAGTTAACAGCGCATTTAAAATGCCAATTACAGTAAATAAACGTTCAGAAATGCCGTTGGCCCGAGGTACGATGAATTTTACTCGAATATAAATAGATAAAGACAAGTGTAAAAAATTTGGCTGTCGCAATTTTTACTACGATATTATACCTTATTCATAAAAATAAGGCCTAATTTTGTCATTAACATTATAGCATCGTTTCAATCTTAGTTTGACATATAGCAAGCTTATATAAATTCATGTTACTTCACCACTGGTTACATGAAGAGTAAAACAGTCGTAAAAATTTGTGCTACAGTATAACGTTCAATCAGTGACATAAAATAATATCATTTTTATAGGTAAAATGCATGTTAAAATCAGACATTATATAACGAAGAACAAACATCTATGTTTTACGTGGTATAAATGTCAATACATGACTAGTTACGATCGCGATTCTGTTCCGACATAAACGCAATCAATGCTATTTGGTCTTTTGAGTACACGGTAAGGCAGTCTCCAACGTTTGTTACCAATGCAACTAGCCATGTATTTGGTTTAATACACGCTCAGGCCAGATGAACAGAACCTGGAGTGATTAATCTGAAGTTAAACGTAAACGTTAATTAAGACCGACGCCGACACCGAATAAACATTTTCTGGCAGCAGTTGGTTCTGGAAATGATCCTAAGTGTAACCAAATTTCATAGATCTAATGAGAATAATTTTGAAAATTATTGCACAAATGAAAGAGGAGTGTGTAAACATAAAAGTAGTCTTTCAAATCTTGATTATGATGGTGTTGATGATTATGAATTTATGACGAAGAAGAGACTACGCGCTCTGCACGCTGAAAATTGGAGGAGATGGCTCAGAATACTCGTATCGTATCACTTCAGAGGGCCTACCGCGAAAAGCATTAGAAGTTTTTCCTCTCTGTCAGACTTGCGAGTTCGTACGTAAGTACGATAGAGAGGGTAAACTTCGAATGCCGTTGGCGGTAGGCCCCAAGGCTAGCCATCGGAGTAAGTAAGTACGATGGTGTCTACATGCGCAGCAGAAAACAGAATTATGACCCGATCAGTATAAATTTGAAGAGTTGTCATAACGGAGCGGTTACGCCTGCGCGGTGGGCGGCGCGCCGGCGGGGTCCTCGGCGACCTCGGTGACCATGGGCTCGTCCTCCGGCACGGGCAGCTCCAGGATCTTCGGCCCGTAGAGGAGCAGGTAGGCGCAGTGCCAGTCGCCTGAAACAATGGTTGGTTAATGTTAGAATGAAAGAAAGATGCATATTTATTCACAAACACACAGGACACACGTATTAAACAAAAAAATAAACAAAAAACAGATAAAACACCAAACAAGTGTGTCTCTGCGGCAGTGAACCGGACAGTCCGGACACTGGCTCAGCATTATGCTGAGGTGTCAGACACCAGCAGCGCTGATTTTCAGCCAGCACCGTTGGTGACTCACGGAAACATCATACAAATGTAGTATGAGAAATGAACATAAATAAAAGTGAGATAATACATGTACACTAGGGAATGCAAAAACCGGTAAAATTTCAAAACCGGTTACTAACCGAAGTGGCACAGTCAAAAACCGGTTAACCGGTTTTTTACCGGTTTTTACTAATAGTAAAACAAAAAAGGTATTGGAGGATAATTTCGCTGTAAGAGTTAGTTCCGGTTTTAAGTAGTAGGCGAGGTGTAGTTGAATAAATAACTAACATTTTTTGAATACTTTTTATACATCATCATCATCATTAATTGGCCTTGTTTATCTATGATAAGATGATTTAAGCAGTCTATGTCATGGTGGTGCGGCACTTACGCACATGACTCGCAAGGATGAAGGGCTAGGTTCTCACGGGAACAACAGAAGATCGAACCAAGCTGCATCATGCGCAACAATACCTTCGCCCAGGGTCTTCCTCCAGTATTCTCGGTCCTCAGATTCCTGTTCCCATTTGGATGGATCGATCTTAAAGGTCAACATGTCTCGTTTTGCTCTATCCTTAAATTGAAGCATTCTTCGGCCCTACTGGTCGTTTAGGATGGGCTATTTCGTTAAGGAGAGTTATGCATGGCAAAGGAAAGGGCTCGATCCTTTGCACGTGCCCCAGCCAGTGAAGACGCATTTGCTTCAAGATAGCAATAATGCTGGGGAAACGCGCGAATCACCCTTTCATTCGTAACACGATTCTGCCATGAGATCTCTAGAATACGCCGAAGAAATCGCATGTGGAAGTTGCTCAACATCCGCTCCTGTTTTGTATAAGATGTCCATGTTTCAGCACCGTACAAGATGCATGTCTGGTACACGATCATTTTCGTATTTACTGTCAGGTGTTGTTATCCCATACCCTTGTACTGAGCTTCCTGATCCTGGATTCTTTGCCAATGCGGAAGTTGATCTCTACGCCAAGTGAGAGGTTGGTTGGCTGCAAAAATTGTCTACAACTTCCAGAGGCATATTATCCAACAGTATTATCAGACAGATATCATAGATTTATATCGATATACTTCTTACATTCATTGGACTTGAATGAGGATGATGATCTGTCCTACCGCTTTCGGCCATGGCGACCACTCCTAGTCCTATCCAGCGTTTTGGCGCTCGTGCGCTCGAAGACGGCCTATGTAGCCTATCCTTGCGGCGAATTTCCGTGCACATTGCGGGCACGTAAGTACGCCGTTCTGGTAGTTGTATGCTATGACAGCAGGGGAGCGGGCCTTTAACTGGTCGCGTTTATTATCAAGTTCAACTTTGCGCTGATCCTCGAACTCGCGAACTGTTCACCATCCTGCGCCATTCTGACCGCTGTGCTGCCAAACACTCCAATCGAGAGGGCTCAATGTTGCATCTCTTCATATGTCGCTTTTGGACATCCTTGTACCGGAGGAGTTGTCCGCCTTGCTTTCGCTTGCCCTCCTCCAGTTCAGAGTAGAAGATGCATTTCGCCACTCTCACCTCCGCCATACGAGACACGTGACCGCACCACCTAAGCTGCTGACGCATTAGATAGGCCTCAATGCCACCAACATGGGCTCGTTGCAGGACTTCGGTGTTTCGCACTCTGTCGGACCATCTAATCTTCATGATGGATCGCAGGCATTTGAGGTGGAAACACACACCACGTCTCAGAGGAGCATAGGAAGGTTTGGCAGCAGAATTGCCATGTTCACTGAAATTTTAGTGGCCAACTTAAGGTCATGTGAGCAGAAGACCTTGGAACACAGCTTGGCGAATGCCGCAGCTGCAGCAATGACCCCTGCTATTGATCTCGGCATCAAGGTCACACTTGGATGTTACAGTGCTCCCCAAATATAGAAATTTATCCACCTTTACTACCTGGCTCGACTTAAGGCTTGCACCAAGGTCTCGTATGCACTGATTACTGATATCATTTATGCTGATGACTTGTGTTTCGTAGCAGAATTCCCTGACGGCCTGCAACAGCTAATGTCCTTTTTTTCACCAAGCCTGCCGTCGATTGAATACTCTTGACCTGACCTTTCTTTAGGATTTCTCCGATCTCCGAAAAAGTTCGTGGAGGTCGTCCCCTTCCAACTTTCTGTCGACATTTCCAACAATTAAAATAATACAACTATAATGACTTACCAATATAATACTTAAATGTTTTATAAGATATTATTTTTGCAAAAATAACCATCTTGGCTCACAATTTCAGGCATTTTATAAATATTACTCGTTTCGGTTAATAACCGGTTTATAGTGTCCAAAACCGGTTATTAACCAAGCGCAAAAAGTTAACCGGTTAACCGGTTTGCATTCCCTAATGTACACACTACCTAGATGCAGCTTCAATAAAATAATATTTACATTACACATAAAAAAAAAAAACTACATAAAAATTAGCCATTGGCAGGCATGTTAGGGGACTTTAATAATAACGCCAATAAATTAACTCAGCACGGTGTTTGTCAGTGGATTCTAATGACGTAATTGGCTATATTATTGAGCAGTTCTGTTGCCACCGTATGTTGGTGTAAAACTGTAAACGAAGTAGAATTGAATAATGAGACTTGAATAATGTTGATGAGCGGGGAAAATAATAATATGAGACGGAAAGGAAACAAATAAAGTGTACACTGACCTCCGCCGATGAGCTTGAGCACCTCCTCCTCGGGCACGGGAGTGACCGAGTCGTCGTCGCAGCGCAGCACCCAGCCCACGTAGTGCCCGCTGGTGGCCGAGCGGCCCTTGTGCGTCAGCACGGCCTGCAGCCGGTAGTAGCCGCTGTTGTTGCTGCCTACGTCTGCTCACGCAACAAATAAAGTGTACACTAACCTCCGCCGCTGAGCTTGAGCACCTCCTCCTCGGGCACGGGCGTGACCGAGTCGTCGTCGCAGCGCAGCCAGGTGGAGCCGCGCAGCACCCAGCCCACGTAGTGCCCGCTGGTGGCCGAGCGGCCCTTGTGCGTCAGCACGGCCTGCAGCCGGTAGTAGCCGCTGTTGTTGCTGCCTACGTCTGCTCACGCAACAAATAAAGTGTACACTAACCTCCGCCGCTGAGCTTGAGCACCTCCTCCTCGGGCACGGGCGTGACCGAGTCGTCGTCGCAGCGCAGCCAGGTGGAGCCGCGCAGCACCCAGCCCACGTAGTGCCCGCTGGTGGCCGAGCCGCCCTAGTGCGTCAGCACGGCCTGCAGCCGGTAGTAGCCGCTGTTGTTGCTGCCTACGTCTGCTCACGCAACAAATAAAGTGTACACTAACCTCCGCCGCTGAGCTTGAGCACCTCCTCCTCGGGCACGGGCGTGACCGAGTCGTCGTCGCAGCGCAGCCAGGTGGAGCCGCGCAGCACCCAGCCCACGTAGTGCCCGCTGGTGGCCGAGCCGCCCTAGTGCGTCAGCACGGCCTGCAGCCGGTAGTAGCCGCTGTCGTTGCTGCCTACGTCTGCTCACGCAACAAATAAAGTGTACACTGACCTCCGCCGCTGAGCTTGAGCACCTCCTCCTCGGGCACGGGCGTGACCGAGTCGTCGTCGCAGCGCAGCCAGGTGGAGCCGCGCAGCACCCAGCCCACGTAGTGCCCGCTGGTGGCCGAGCGGCCCTTGTGCGTCAGCACGGCCTGCAGCCGGTAGTAGCCGCTGTTGTTGCTGCCTACGTCTGCTCACGCAACAAATAAAGTGTACACTGACCTCCGCCGCTGAGCTTGAGCACCTCCTCCTCGGGCACGGGCGTGACCGAGTCGTCGTCGCAGCGCAGCCAGGTGGAGCCGCGCAGCACCCAGCCCACGTAGTGCCCGCTGGTGGCCGAGCGGCCCTTGTGCGTCAGCACGGCCTGCAGCCGGTAGTAGCCGCTGTTGTTGCTGCCTACGTCTGCTCACGCAACAAATAAAGTGTACACTGACCTCCGCCGCTGAGCTTGAGCACCTCCTCCTCGGGCACGGGCGTGACCGAGTCGTCGTCGCAGCGCAGCCAGGTGGAGCCGCGCAGCACCCAGCCCACGTAGTGCCCGCTGGTGGCCGAGCGGCCCTTGTGCGTCAGCACGGCCTGCAGCCGGTAGTAGCCGCTGTTGTTGCTGCCTACGTCTGCTCACGCAACAAATAAAGTGTACACTGACCTCCGCCGCTGAGCTTGAGCACCTCCTCCTCGGGCACGGGCGTGACCGAGTCGTCGTCGCAGCGCAGCCAGGTGGAGCCACGCAGTACCCAGCCCACGTAGTGCCCGCTGGTGGCCGAGCGGCCCTTGTGCGTCAGCACGGCCTGCAGCCGGTAGTAGCCGCTGTTGTTGCTGCCTACGTCTGCTCACGCAACAAATAAAGTGTACACTGACCTCCGCCGCTGAGCTTGAGCACCTCCTCCTCGGGCACGGGCGTGACCGAGTCGTCGTCGCAGCGCAGCCAGGTGGAGCCGCGCAGCACCCAGCCCACGTAGTGCCCGCTGGTGGCCGAGCGGCCCTTGTGCGTCAGCACGGCCTGCAGCCGGTAGTAGCCGCTGTTGTTGCTGCCTACGTCTGCTCACGCAACAAATAAAGTGTACACTGACCTCCGCCGCTGAGCTTGAGCACCTCCTCCTCGGGCACGGGCGTGACCGAGTCGTCGTCGCAGCGCAGCCAGGTGGAGCCGCGCAGCACCCAGCCCACGTAGTGCCCGCTGGTGGCCGAGCGGCCCTTGTGCGTCAGCACGGCCTGCAGCCGGTAGTAGCCGCTGTTGTTGCTGCCTACGTCTGCTCACGCAACAAATAAAGTTTACACTGACCTCCGCCGCTGAGCTTGAGCACCTCCTCCTCGGGCACGGGCGTGACCGAGTCGTCGTCGCAGCGCAGCCAGGTGGAGCCGCGCAGCACCCAGCCCACGTAGTGCCCGCTGGTGGCCGAGCGGCCCTTGTGCGTCAGCACGGCCTGCAGCCGGTAGTAGCCGCTGTTGTTGCTGCCTACGTCTGCTCACGCAACAAATAAAGTGTACACTGACCTCCGCCGCTGAGCTTGAGCACCTCCTCCTCGGGCACGGGCGTGACCGAGTCGTCGTCGCAGCGCAGCCAGGTGGAGCCGCGCAGCACCCAGCCCACGTAGTGCCCGCTGGTGGCTTAGCGGCCCTTGTGCGTCAGCACGGCCTGCAGCCGGTAGTAGCCGCTGTTGTTGCTGCCTACGTCTGCTCACGCAACAAATAAAGTGTACACTGACCTCCGCCGCTGAGCTTGAGCACCTCCTCCTCGGGCACGGGCGTGACCGAGTCGTCGTCGCAGCGCAGCCAGGTGGAGCCGCGCAGCACCCAGCCCACGTAGTGCCCGCTGGTGGCCGAGCGGCCCTTGTGCGTCAGCACGGCCTGCAGCCGGTAGTAGCCGCTGTTGTTGCTGCCTACGTCTGCTCACGCAACAAATAAAGTGTACACTGACCTCCGCCGCTGAGCTTGAGCACCTCCTCCTCGGGCACGGGCGTGACCGAGTCGTCGTCGCAGCGCAGCCAGGTGGAGCCGCGCAGCACCCAGCCCACGTAGTGCCTGCTGGTGGCCGAGCGGCCCTTGTGCGTCAGCACGGCCTGCAGCCGGTAGTAGCCGCTGTTGTTGCTGCCTACGTCTGCTCACGCAACAAATAAAGTGTACACTGACCTCCGCCGCTGAGCTTGAGCACCTCCTCCTCGGGCACGGGCGTGACCGAGTCGTCGTCGCAGCGCAGCCAGGTGGAGCCGCGCAGCACCCAGCCCACGTAGTGCCCGCTGGTGGCCGAGCCGCCCTTGTGCGTCAGCACGGCCTGCAGCCGGTAGTAGCCGCTGTTGTTGCTGCCTACGTCTGCTCACGCAACAAATAAAGTGTACACTGACCTCCGCCGCTGAGCTTGAGCACCTCCTCCTCGGGCACGGGCGTGACCGAGTCGTCGTCGCAGCGCAGCCAGGTGGAGCCGCGCAGCACCCAGCCCACGTAGTGCCCGCTGGTGGCCGAGCGGCCCTTGTGCGTCAGCACGGCCTGCAGCCGGTAGTAGCCGCTGTTGTTGCTGCCTACGTCTGCTCACGCAACAAATAAAGTGTACACTGACCTCCGCCGCTGAGCTTGAGCACCTCCTCCTCGGGCACGGGCGTGACCGAGTCGTCGTCGCAGCGCAGCCAGGTGGAGCCGCGCAGCACCCAGCCCACGTAGTGCCCGCTGGTGGCCGAGCGGCCCTTGTGCGTCAGCACGGCCTGCAGCCGGTAGTAGCCGCTGTTGTTGCTGCCTACGTCTGCTCACGCAACAAATAAAGTGTACACTGACCTCCGCCGCTGAGCTTGAGCACCTCCTCCTCGGGCACGGGCGTGACCGAGTCGTCGTCGCAGCGCAGCCAGGTGGAGCCGCGCAGCACCCAGCCCACGTAGTGCCCGCTGGTGGCCGAGCGGCCCTTGTGCGTCAGCACGGCCTGCAGCCGGTAGTAGCCGCTGTTGTTGCTGCCTACGTCTGCTCACGCAACAAATAAAGTGTACACTGACCTCCGCCGCTGAGCTTGAGCACCTCCTCCTCGGGCACGGGCGTGACCGAGTCGTCGTCGCAGCGCAGCCAGGTGGAGCCGCGCAGCACCCAGCCCACGTAGTGCCCGCTGGTGGCCGAGCGGCCCTTGTGCGTCAGCACGGCCTGCAGCCGGTAGTAGCCGCTGTTGTTGCTGCCTACGTCTGCTCACGCAACAAATAAAGACGATAATCAACAATTTTCACAGATTCGTTCTGAACAAAATTTATATACGACCCTCTCTGCAGTCTGGGGGCTAGAAAGTGCCCCCGCCAAGTCGAGCAAGAGAGCAGAAAAAGGCAGGGCCGTACCATCCTTTTCTCGAAGCTATACTCTGATCATTAATCAGACAGAAAAAATGTACACGGTTTTGCTAACGGCAACACTGGTGTTGCCGTTAACAAAAACCATTTGCAGCAATGAGGAGATGTATAATTTTCGCAGTTAAACGAAACATACGTCCTATTTCAATAATATACACTCTAATTACAAAAAGCAAATTAATTTTGATAACGTTAATGTTTATATTTACCAAAATCCTCCCTCATTATTATTTTAAAAGATAATACCGTTTTTATGTGTAGAATATATTTTTAGCACTGGTATCACTGCTGCGATACACCGGGATCGGTAGCTGGATTTTTATTTTATTTGACGCCTGTCCTGTCACTCAGCTTACTCGGCTTCTAACAGCTTTATCCACTATACCAGTGTTTCTAAACCTGTGGTCAGTGGACCCCTGGGGGTCCGCGAGTACCTTAGTTATGTACGGGGGTTCGCAGCAGTCTCACCCATAGACCATTTCACAATATTAAATAAATGCCACAAAAAGTCTAGCCTGTCTTTTATTATTAATCCTTGGATTTGTGCTTGATTTCCTAGGGGTCCGTGGACGGAAAAAAGGTTAAGAACCGATGCACTATACAATTTAATGTTTTACTTAGTAAATAGTATACTGCTTATCATATTTATTTAATTTTGCTGTTAAAGTAAACTTTAAATAATATTGCATGACCGGTACTTTCAGAACCCCTGATATGTCACTTTGAAAGTGACATAACTTTGTTTTGTTTACATTTTTTCTATCTGATTAATAATCAGAGTTTATTCGGGCCATTTTCGACCGCTGCAGAAGCAACTTCGTTGTGGGAAAAAATTACAAGCCTAAATTTTCAGTGACCAAGAGCGCCTTACATAGCTAGATATATTTCCAAATTACATTCAATTCGAACCAGTAGTTTGAAAATTATTGCAAGTCAAAGTTTCTCTCAGAATTGAATTTAGCAAGGAAATAAAGATTAATAAAAATGCCTAACTTAGCTCTCGATGGTTCAAGGAAATTAATGCTTATAGCTACGTTTTACCATGTTGCTAAAGTTGTCGTAGACGGGTTTCCTCGGGAGAACGCTCAACTGGTATGTAATATCTCATAACTTCTTACGGTGGAAGTGTTTCGAGACTTGGCCTATTATTACATGGGATGTTTTTTATGGGATTTTTTTTTAACAATACTATTTTGGTAAATAAATAATCCACCGGTCATTTAGACAATCTCTAAGCGAAGCCTAGATCCAGCAATGGCCGTCTTTCCGCTGATATGATGATGATGATGATGATGATATTAATAAAAAGATCGATATACAGTGTTACACTCATACAAAACAATACAGTTCAAAAATGGGGAATCTTTTTGGAAAAAAATGAATCTAAAGTGTTATGTTCAAACAGTTCCATCTTCGAACCAGTACGGCATGGCTCTCTTAATGTAAGGTAAATGTACATTTCCACTTACTGTGGGTATAGGGTAGATAATGTTATGAGCATGGCGGGTAGGTTGGAAGAATAAATGATTCAGTCTAGATCTAACTACGTAGTTTGATTCACGCATCCTTTAACGTTTACATGGCGCAGCCGGTTTAAAATAAAGAACCGTTATTTAAATAGTGATTTGGCTCGGCTACAGTGAGACTTATTGTGAAATTACATAAGTGTGGTACTGGAAGTATTTTGCAATGGAAACCATATTGCCACCACCGCAGCCGTTTATTTTTGATAATAATTTGGAGAATGTAACATCCGGAAATTTGTCGGTGGAGTGGTCTAAATGGAAAAAAGCTTTTATTATTTACTTCGAGGCATGTCAGCTGTCGGACAAGCAGGAGAAGGTTCAGATGTGTATCTTTCTGCATGTTATTGGTGAACGGTGTCGTGACGTGTACCAGCAGTTCGAAACAGAGTGCAAAACACTGAAAAGTTTGCTTGAGCGCTTTGATCAATACTTTTTGCCGAAAAAGAATTTGACTATAGAAAGGCATAAGTTTTTCACTCGTAATCAGAGCGAGGGAGAATCTATTGAGCAGTATGCCTTTGAACTTAGGAAGCTGGCAAGTACTTGTGAGTTTGACTCATTAATGCAAGATTTGATAAAAGATAGGCTGATATGTGGTATTAAGGAGGATGCGCTAAGAGAACGGTTGTTACGTGAGCCGGATCTGACTTTGAAAAAGTGTCTTGATATTTGTAACCTGGCCCAGATGTCTAAAATGCAAGCGGGTACTATAAAGATGGAGGCTGTTAATCATCATGCGTATGCAGTAAAAAATGAGTCTATGAACAATACGGATTGCAATTGGAATTTTGAAGGTGGTCATCAAAATCAGGTGTTGTGGGTAAATCGTCGAGGAGCGCCGGCGCATCGCGGTGCAGCGAGGGGCCGAGGGCGCGGTGGCCGTTATCACACACCCGCCCGCTCCCCTGCGCTTCCTCGGTCGGACTCTGCGCGCCGGAACCAGACGTATAGTCAACAAATGGGCGGTATAAATGGTGATAACAATAGTGGTAAATTGTTGTGCTCGCGTTGTGGTTTGGCTCATGACAATTTGAAATGTCCTGCCATTGGCAGAAGATGTTTAAGGTGCAATAACTATGACCATTTTTCGCGTATGTGCAACGTATTTGAGATGCGAGCTGAAGAAAACACTGAACAGGTAATCTATTGCTGTACTAGTTCGAGTGATTGGTGTATTGAGTTATTGTTAAAAGGCACTAAAATTCAATTTAAATTAGACACTGGGGCGGACGTAAATGTTTTGCCATGTTGTTATTTACGTCAGATTGGTTTGTCACAATGCGATTTAGGTTCGACGGATGTGAAATTACGCGGATACTCTGGCAGTGATATCGAGGTAATAGGTAAATGCAGTTTAAAGGTGCAATACAAGGAGCGTATATATATATTGGATTTTATAGTGGCGGATGTGTCGTCGCCGCCGATATTAGGTAGGGATTCATGTACGGAATTGGGTGTTGTCAAATTGATTTTAGCTGTGAACAGTGATCGCGGAAGTGAAATAGCAAGGCATGTCTATAAAGAGTATGCAGATATTTTTGACGGTGTAGGGTGCATGCCGGGAGAGTATAAAATTGAGTTAAATAATGATATCAGGCCCGTGGTCCACGCACCGAGAAAATTACCAGTAGCTTTAAAAGAAAGTGTTAAAAATAAGTTAAATGAAATGGTCAGTGATGGCATTATTGCTAGGGTAGGTGGGCCCACCGACTGGGTCAATAGTATGACCGTGGCGAGGAAAGCTAATGGTGACATCAGGCTTTGTTTAGATCCGAGGGACCTGAACCAGGCTATCAGGCGCGAACATTTCAAGTTACCGACGCTTGATGAGATGACCGTTAACTTGGGGGGTTCCAAATTTTTTAGCACTCTTGATGCTAAACAAGGGTTCTGGCAACTTCGTCTACATAAGGATAGTACCGATTTGTGCACATTCAATACAAGTTTTGGTAGATACAAGTATTTAAGATTACCGTTCGGAATTAGTTCAGCGTCAGAGGTATTTCACAAAAAAATGTACGAACACTTCGATGACTTGGATGGTGTTTGTCTGTTTGTGGACGACCTACTGATTTATGGTCGTACAAAAGAGGAACACGACGCTAGGCTAAAAAGCGTGTTAAATAGATGTCGCGAGATAAATTTAAAGTTAAATAAAGATAAATGCTAATTTGGTTTATCTGAAATAAAATATTTAGGACACAAGATTACTTCCCATGGCATTTACCCCGATGACTCGTATACATCAGCAATAAGGAATATGCCATCTCCACAGAACACAAAGGATCTTGAACGGTTTTTAGGGATGGTGAATTACGTTGGTAGTTTTATACCTAATTTATCAGACAAAAATCATACTCTAAGACAATTGCTGAAGAAGGACATTGAATGGCATTGGTGTGAAGAACACGACAAATCATTTAATGTTTTGAAGCAGTGTTTGACGAGTGTACCTGTTTTGCAGTATTACAATTTGAAAAAACCCGTGGTCATTTCGGTAGATGCTTGTAAAAATGGTTTAGGTGCCTGTCTTCTGCAGGATAACTTGCCTGTGTGTTATGCTTCTCGGTCTCTTACAAAAGCGGAACAGGCATATGCACAAATAGCTCCTAGCATGCGTGTACGCCTGCGAAAAATTTTACGCGTACATTTATGGGCGTTATGATATAACGGTAGAAACAGACCACAAGCCCCTGGTAAGTATTATTTGTAAACCAATTGCAAGTGCCCCCGCCAGGTTGCAGAGGATGCTGCTACGTTTGCAGCCATATAACTTTAAGCTAGTATATAAACCTGGCAAATACATGTACATGGCAGACACACTGTCTCGCGCGGTGGACCCGGCGAGTGCACCCAGCGTGGTCCCGCGAGACCAGCTAGAGGCGCGCGCGCAGGTGTGTGCTGTGTTGCTCAGCAACCCGCTTCTGGACTCACATTTCTTGCGTATACAGAAACTCACGCAAGACGATGCCGAGCTTCAGTCATTGATCAAGCGTGTAACTGAAGGTTGGCCCGACCACAAACAGGATGTAGATGACCAGGTAAAACCATATTGGGGTTATCGAGATGAGTTAACGGTCGCTTATGGCATGGCGTGGAAAGGCGATCGAATAATCATTCCAATGTCCATCCGCAAGGAAATGTTAAGGCGGGTGCATATTGGGCACCTAGGCTTAGAAAAATGTAAGTTAAAAGTTCGTGAGTCGATGTTTTGGCCAAACATAAATAGTCAGTTAGAAGATTTTATAAAAAATTGTCAAGCGTGCCTAACTTTTAAAAATCGGAATTGTAAGGAAACATTAATACCACATGATATACCGGACAGAGCATGGTCAAAAGTTGGAGTAGACATTTTTCATTTTAACGAGAAGAAGTATTTATTGATAGTTGATTACTACAGTAAATTCTTAGAAGTGATGGAACTGCATTCTTTAACGTCTGGGCATATTATTGACCAGTTGAAGGGCATTTTTAGTCATCAGGGCATACCTGACGTTGTAATGTCGGACAATGGTCCCGAATTTTCTTCTAGTCAATTCAAATTGTTCTCTCAGCAGTGGTGTTTTGAGCACATAACTTCCTCTCCCCGCTACGCACAATCCAATGGGCAAGTTGAAAGAAGTGTGCAGACCGTAAAAAATATTCTAAAAAAAACAAATGTTGAAAAAACTGACTTCAGGCTTGCATTGTTAGAATACTTAACTACTCCCATCACTAATGAGTTGGCATCTCCCTCTGAGCTCATAAGTAATAGGAAATTTCGAGGTATTGTGCCTTACTTGCCTCGACTCCTTATGCCGAAAATCCATAATAAATTACGGTAGAATTAGAAAAGAGGCAGATAAAGCAAAAACTACAGTATGATAAAACAGCTCGTGATTTAACGCTTTTAGCACCGGGACAAAAAGTAAAGATTAGAATAGATAAGAAATGGATTAGTGGTACTATTTTGCATCTAAAAGGTATACGGTCATATGTGGTTCAGTTAATGCCGGGGGGTACTGTGGTAAGAAACAGACGTCATCTAATATTAGATTCTGCTAACCGTCCGGATGCACCGGTGTGTTCTCAGCCTTATGACGATATCATTGTGCCAGGTGATAACGCTAACGCGATGGCCCGCGAGCCTCAGTCGCACGCGCAGCAGTCCGTCGTCAGCCCGTCCCCAGTGTCCGACTATGCTTCAAATAATAACAATTATGTCACTCGTTCTGGCAGGGTGGTGATTCGACCTGATTGGTACTGATAGCTGCCGGGTCGAAGCATGTATCACTTGGGAGATACACGCAGAATCCCTGCTTTTGTTTTACACAAAATAAATATGTAGATGTAATTTACCAACATCAAGAATTTAATGATAACTACTTTAGGTCAGCAAAGTTACTGTTTTTTGTTATGGTTTAAATATGCTGCAGGCACCCACATTAATTTTAAATGAATGTTATTTTATTAGCTTATTTATTAAGTATTAGTCTCGAATTACATATAAATTACAGTGAACTAACTAATTTTGAATGTTTATGTAAATGATTTTAGCAATAAAATTGTACATTGATCTTTTTAAATGTTATATATTACTTTAATTATTGCACAACAAATTGTATGATACTGTTACTGATGCTCTAGGGCAAAATGCGATAAGCAATAAATGTTATTTTTTATTGTAAACATGATTCTTTAACCTACCTATTAAATTAAATTTACAAGTCAATGAACTTAAGAAAAGTAAGAGCATGTTTTTTTTTGTATTCTTTAAAGCATGTTTATGATTTCAAAAGTGTTACATCTATAAAAAAAAAAAAAAAAGAAAACATTTCATTTTTCTCTTTTTATTATCAAAATAGTAATTTATATATATCTATTATATAGGTGTACAAATAAATTATATATATATTACAATACTACGTAGTCTAATCTATGATGCTCAAATTTTGTTTTATAATTAAAATAAAATGTATGAATTGATTTTAATATCATTTAGCATGATGATATTAATGGAATTTAAATAATGTGTTGATAATTTATCTGTATGGAGGGAGAAAGTGTAGTCATTTTTACAGTTTAGTGTATAAAATGAATAAATTAATAGTGTACGATTCAATCGAAAATCAATGTATCATAATGTAAAAAAGGGGGTTGTGGGTATAGGGTAGATAATGTTATGAGCATGGCGGGTAGGTTGGAAGAATAAATGATTCAGTCTAGATCTAACTACGTAGTTTGATTCACGCATCCTTTAACGTTTACACTTACCATCTTCGAACCAGTACGGCATGGCTCTCTTAGGTTTGGAGTCTTTCTTGCTGTCGCCGTGATTTTTGTTTTTCGTGTTTAAGGATGAGTCGAGGACCTCCGTTAGGACTTCTAATTCCTAAGGGAATAATAAATGAGTTATGTAAAGATAAAATTTATTTAAATGCATAAAGGTTTTACGCGACTTCGCCCGCGTATCGCAAAGAACAGGTAAACAAATGAGATAAAAATATATATAGGCTATATTTTTATCTACCATCCTGAAAGTTAATTCTACACGTGGATGAAAGCATTTTTTTTAATCGGATAAGCGGTTCGGTAGACTACCAAAAACATCATCATCATCATCATCATATCAGCCGAAAGACGTCCACTGCTGCACATAGGCATCCCCCAAAGAGTGCCACAATGACCGGTCCTGCGCCACCCGCATCCAGCGGACTCCCGCGACCAAACACCACCACCACCACCACCAACAACCAAAAACATACCAACTTACAATCTCACAGACTTTTCGTCTTCTGATATTAGCAAAGAGTCTTTTATAGACTTAATACTAACTAAACGGTTTATTTTAATAATAATAATAAAAAATCAGCCTATATACGTCCTACTGGGCACAGGCCTCTCATGGATGAGAGGGAACGGGCAGCAGTCCCCACGCTGGCCCAGTGCGGGTTGGGAACTTCACATACACCTTTGATCTTTGATCTTCGTGGATGTTATGCAGGTTTCCACACGATGTTTTTCCTTCACCGAAAAGCTAACGGTAAATATCAAATGATATTCCGTACATAAGTTCCGATAAACTCATTGGTACGAGCCGGGACTCGAACCCACGACCGCCGTTTGACAGCCGCATGCCTGAACCGCTACGCAAACGTAGCGTCTTTATTTATAAGTATAATAATAGACTATACTATAGAGTAATATGTATTATGTGCACAAGACTAACACAATAAAGATCGTTATACCTTGAACTTATTTCTCGAGCGAAAATATATAAATTTTAATCTCCCGAAATCTACCCAATCCAAACGCAATAAAGCACATTTTACCTTGAACTTGGTCCTCATAGGCGTAAGCCTCTCCTGCAACTCCGGTGTGCACAACTCGTACACGTCCAGCTCGACGGGGAATTTCACGTCCTTGAGGATTTTGGCGTAGATGGACTCTTTCTCTTTGAAGTAGAACCGGATGAACTGGACTGTTAGGTACGCCGGTAGACGGCTGATTTTTGACTGGAACAAAAATAAAAATAAACTATCATCGTTTTCTTTTCAAGGAACTACAGGGCTATTTGAATTTATTCCGAGCTTTGCTGCTTTATGCTTGGTTTTATTAATAGTAATGTAATGTAACCAATAAGGGCAAGTACCCAAGATGTAGAATATCAGAAGTATATAGGATAATAATTACCGTTTTTGTGTAGATAGCATCCCGTCCCAACGTTTCTGATAGTTTTGTGATTTGCTCAGACATTTTCTGAAAACAAACAAATGTAGCTTAACATTAAAAACACAAAAAACAAAAAAAGCCCTTCCACATGAGGTTTTTTCCCTTCTTAATTCACCGTTTAAATATGATGTCACGCACGAGTTAGACGGAGAGGGTGGATGTAGCTAGATTGACCCATTCGATTCGGTTTCGGTGAGTCAACTCCTCTAGGGTTAAAAAATGCTTTTTCGCGTCCAAAATCTAGAATTTTTCGTGAAAATTCCAGGTGTAAATAATATTCAGCACGCCACCGCAGTATTGCACCAGTGAAGACACACTCGTGCTGCAGGAAGGTCTCGCGCGCCTTCGTCTGCTGCGTGCCTCCGCAGTACTGCACGACTGACGAGTGTGTACTCACAGACCGCAGCCCCGACTGCAGGTACTTGACGTCCTGCGAGATAAAGCAGGACAGCTGCAGGAAGGTCTCGCGCGCCTTCGTCTGCTGCGTGCCTCCGCAGTACTGCACGACTGACGAGTGTGTACTCACAGACCGCAGCCCCGACTGCAGGTACTTGACGTCCTGCGAGATAAAGCAGGACAGCTGCAGGAAGGTCTCGCGCGCCTTCGTCTGCTGCGTGCCTCCGCAGTACTGCACGACTGACGAGTGTGTACTCACAGACCGCAGCCCCGACTGCAGGTACTTGACGTCCTGCGAGATAAAGCAGGACAGCTGCAGGAAGGTCTCGCGCGCCTTCGTCTGCTGCGTGCCTCCGCAGTACAGCACGACTGACGAGTGTGTACTCACAGACCGCAGCCCCGACTGCAGGTACTTGACGTCCTGCGAGATAAAGCAGGACAGCTGCAGGAAGGTATCGCGCGCCTTCGTCTGCTGCGTGCCTCCGCAGTACTGCACGACTGACGAGTGTGTACTCACAGACCGCAGCCCCGACTGCAGGTACTTGACGTCCTGCGAGATAAAGCAGGACAGCTGCAGGAAGGTCTCGCGCGCCTTCGTCTGCTGCGTGCCTCCGCAGTACTGCACGACTGACGAGTGTGTACTCACAGACCGCAGCCCCGACTGCAGGTACTTGACGTCCTGCGAGATAAAGCAGGACAGCTGCAGGAAGGTCTCGCGCGCCTTCGTCTGCTGCGTGCCTCCGCAGTACTGCACGACTGACGAGTGTGTACTCACAGATCGCAGCCCCGACTGCAGGTACTTGACGTCCTGCGAGATAAAGCAGGACAGCTGCAGGAAGGTCTCGCGCGCCTTCGTCTGCTGCGTGCCTCCGCAGTACTGCACGACTGACGAGTGTGTACTCACAGACCGCAGCCCCGACTGCAGGTACTTGACGTCCTGCGAGATAAAGCAGGACAGCTGCAGGAAGGTCTCGCGCGCCTTCGTCTGCTGCGTGCCTCCGCAGTACTGCACGACTGACGAGTGTGTACTCACAGATCGCAGCCCCGACTGCAGGTACTTGACGTCCTGCGAGATAAAGCAGGACAGCTGCAGGAAGGTCTCGCGCGCCTTCGTCTGCTGCGTGCCTCCGCAGTACTGCACGACTGACGAGTGTGTACTCACACACCGCAGCCTCGACTGCAGGTACTTGACGTCCTGCGAGATAAAGCAGGACAGCTGCAGGAAGGTCTCGCGCGCCTTCGTCTGCTGCGTGCCTCCGCAGTACTGCACGACTGACGAGTGTGTACTCACAGTACTGCACGACTGACGAGTGTGTACTCACACACCGCAGCCTCGACTGCAGGTACTTGACGTCCTGCGAGATAAAGCAGGACAGCTGCAGGAAGGTCTCGCGCGCCTTCGATTACAGCGTGCCTCCGCAGTACTGCACGACTGACGAGTGTGTACTCACAGACCGCAGCCCCGACTGCAGGTACTTGACGCCCTGCGAGATAAAGCAGGACAGCTGCAGGAAGGTCTCGCGCGCCTTCGTCTGCTGCGTGCCTCCGCAGTACTGCACGACTGACGAGTGTGTACTCACAGACCGCAGCCCCGACTGCAGGTACTTGACGTCCTGCGAGATAAAGCAGGACAGCTGCAGGAAGGTCTCGCGCGCCTTCGTCTGCTGCGTGCCTCCGCAGTACTGCACGACTGACGAGTGTGTACTCACAGACCGCAGCCCCGACTGCAGGTACTTGACGTCCTGCGAGATAAAGCAGGACAGCTGCAGGAAGGTCTCGCGCGCCTTCGTCTGCTGCGTGCCTCCGCAGTACAGCACGACTGACGAGTGTGTACTCACACACCGCAGCCTCGACTGCAGGTACTTGACGTCCTGCGAGATAAAGCAGGACAGCTGCAGGAAGGTCTCGCGCGCCTTCGTCTGCTGCGTGCCTCCGCAGTACTGCACGACTGACGAGTGTGTACTCACACACCGCAGCCTCGACTGCAGGTACTTGACGTCCTGCGAGATAAAGCAGGACAGCTGCAGGAAGGTCTCGCGCGCCTTCGATTACAGCGTGCCTCCGCAGTACTGCACGACTGACGAGTGTGTACTCACAGACCGCAGCCCCGACTGCAAGTACTTGACGTCCTGCGAGATAGCAGGACAGCTGCAGGAAGGACTCGCGCGCCTTCGTCTGCAGCGTGCCTCCGCAGTACTGCACGACTGACGAGTGTGTACTCACAGACCGCAGCCCCGACTGCAAGTACTTGACTTCCTGCGAGATAAAGCAGGACAGCTGCAGGAAGGACTCGCGCGCCTTCGTCTGCAGCGTGCCTCCGTAGTACTGCACGACTGACGAGTGTGTACTCACAGACCGCAGCCCCGACTGCAAGTACTTGACTTCCTGCGAGATAAAGCAGGACAGCTGCAGGAAGGACTCGCGCGCCTTCGTCTGCAGCGTGCCTCCGCAGTACTGCACAACTGACGAGTGTGTACTCACAGACCGCAGCCCCGACTGCAAGTACTTCACGTCCTGCGAGATAAAGCAGGACAGCTGCAGGAAGGTCTCGCGCGCTTTCGTCGGTGGTTCCTCTGCCTCCGAGCACACCAGCTCCACGTCTAGCGTTCCGCCGAAGTACTGCTCCACTATTGAAGACCTGAATATTACAATCACCATTAGTTATTCCACAAGGTGTACATTGGTTTTCATTATAGCGATCATGTTTGACTCAAATACAAATACTATAAGTACAATTAGTATGAGAAAATTAAAGAAATCAGACCAAATAATTCGTGTAGTTTTGATAGTTGGTACAATTATTCCTAAAGGTGTCCAGATGAATACACTAAAAGTCCCCGGGGGTGGGACCGGAGCCGGGAGGGGGGGAGGGGACTGGGGAAAGGTCTCTTTTTCAACTTTTTTATTATAACTCCAAAACTATTTAAAATATCTCTTTAGTGACTTCTACATTAATTATCTACATTAAATTTCCTATAAGTTATGTCTAAACATGTTTACTCTACGATCAATACTTTAGGAGATACAAAGTGTTAAGGTGATAAAAATAAGAAACAAACTCTTTACTTATACAAATTTTAATTCTGAAAAATTATAGAAAGTTTTGCACGCGTATGCAGACTTATCAATCAAATTGTGTTTCATCTTCGTCATCTTTATCATTAACATTGATGGGGACTCCGTTAGTACAAGCCCCCAGGCAGCCTTTACAGATAAGACTACACTTAATGCCCGCTTTTCGGCAACTGCATTTTCCAGGACAACCACTTTTGCATCGGCAAAAAATTGATTTAACAACGCGTCAGGAGCAGGAGGATCCAAGGTCGTGATTGGTTCTAAGTTTCCATCGACTCCTCGCTTCCAACCCCATATTTCAGGAGGCAGTTGGTTCCCAAGCCACTCTTGTACTTGATGGAGTACTCTGTAAGAGTGATATTTTGCTGACCCTTTGGTAGGGGGTAGGGAAGAAAGATCTGGTTTGGGCTTGGTACAAGATTTCAGAAAAACTGTGAATCAATATCTGTTGCTATTTATTTTACTATTGGCTTGCGATCAAAAAGGTTGATAATTGATGTTTTGCCCTTCCTGTAAATAGGTGAAGTTGTATCACACCCACTGAAACTCTGCAGGAAGAGAATAGAACAACAAAATGAATGTTTATGTTAATAAAGCTGTAGACAAATCTTGTGGTCACTGTCACTGTTATTGGAGAAGATGTTGATCTTTTAGTACTTCTAATGGCTCTTACTCCTCCAGAAAAAGATTTTTTTTTGTCAAACCGGGAAGAGGGAAAGTGGAAACCAAAATATTTTCCTCCCAAGAACTTCAAAAACATTCATTTTGTTGTTATATTCTCTTCCTGCATAGTTTCAGTGGGTGTGATACATACAACTTCAGCTATTTACAGGAAGGGCAAAACATCAATTATCAAGAGTTTTGATCAAAAGCCAATAGTAAAAGAAATAGCAACTGTGTTTTATGACCCAACATCAACTCCGGATGTTATAGCAGAAGCCGGAGAAAAAATGTTTCTTGAAGTATACCGAGCGCCCTGTACTCAGTCTGAGATTAACAGATATTGATTCACAGTTTTTCTGAAATCTTGTACCAAGCCCAAACCAGATCTTTCTTCTCTCCCCCCTACCAAAGGGTCAGCAAAATATCACTTTTACATATTATTCCATCAAGTACAAGAGTGGCTTGGGAACCAACTGCCTCCTGAAATATGGAGTTGGAAGCGAGGAGTCGATGGAATCACGACCTTGGATCCTCCTGCTCCTGACGCGTTGTTGAAATCAATTTTTTGCCGATGCAAAACTGGTTGTCTTGGAAAATGCAGTTGCCGAAAAGCGGGCATTAAGTGTAGTCTTATCTGTAAAGGCTGCCTGGGGGCTTGTACTAACGGAGTCCCCATCAATGTTAATGAGAAAGATGACGAAAATGAAACACATTTTGATTGATAAGTCTGCATACGCGTGCAATAGTTACTATAATTTTTCAGAATTAAAATTTGTATAAGAAGAGTTTGTTTCTTATTTTTATCACCTTTAACACTCTGTATCTACCAAAGTATTGGTCGTAGAGTAAACATGTTTAGACATAACTTATAGGAAATTTAATGTAGATAATTAATGTAGAAGTCACTAAAGAGATATTATAAATAGTTTTGGAGTTACAATGAAATAAGTTCAAAAAGAGACCTTTCCCCTCCTCCACCCCTCACGGCTCCGGTCCCACCACCGGGGACTTTTAGTATATTCATCTGGACACCTTAAGGAATAATTGTACCAACTTTCAAAACTACACGAATTATTTGGTCTGTTCAACGATTTCGATGCTAATTTTCTTATACTAAATGTGATAATGTGAATGCGAATAACGCGGTATTTTATTGATAAGTCAAATCTATACATTTATGAGACTAAAACCTTTGATACTACGAAGTTTGAAACGCAATACAGAAATGTCATTTTTTTTAATCATCATATCAGCCGAAAGACGTTCACTGCTGGATATGTACTTTTTTATAGTCGAACTAAACAGAGATCTATTTATGATCTTCATGTATCATTTGAAATATAGAAAAATAAAGTATTGTTGTATTGTCAAATAGCTACAATTGGATGATCAGTCCAACCTGTTCGTCAGCTTGCGAACGACGTCTCAAATTGTTCAGGTTAGTGTGCTACACAATTGGCGCCCACCATATAAAAGTAATGTCACCGACCTGTCGGGGTTGAGTAACGGCGCAGCGACGGGCAGCCGCTGCTGCAGCGCGCGCACGATCTCGGTCCAGCACTCGGAGGCGTCCTGCTGCGCGAGGTGGCCGCCGGGCGCGCGCTCGGCGAAGCGCGGCGCCGTGGCGTGCAGCGCGCGCAGCAGCCGCGCCGCCGCGCTCGCGCACGCGCCCGCGCCGCCGCCCTCCAGCGCCGCCACCGTCGCCGACAGCGCCGCCGTCAGCTCGCCCGCCGTGCCGCCGCCGCTGTCTACACACACGGGGACACATACACATACACATACACACACAGGCAGCGACACCTCCATACAGGGACCAAACACGGCGTAGTGTAATGTATACCAGCCCTTATCCAAACACACCTCTTCACTAGTTATGATGTCTCCTCTTTAAATATGACGGTTGAAATAGTTGTATATTTTTTGTCACTGATAAATAAAGCTTTATAAATTTATTTATTTTATAGAGACACAACATACGACAATGTTTATATACGCACGAGTGACAACCGATACTCAGAAAATGCAGTCATGAAAAATCCATTTATTATTTTTTTGAAAATTTATCCGGAATTGAGCTTTAAAAGTATAATGTATGGAGCAAAGTTTCCTTGGTAGGTCGATAGGTAGGAGTAGGCACGCCGCCGTCTCCCAGCCGCGGACACAACATACGATATACCAGTCTCGCTGACGTGACATCAGCTTTGTGTGGGACATGAACATCCCTTCACAATTTTTAGGGTTCCGCAGTCAACAAGGAACCCTTATAGTTTCGCCATGTCCGTCCGTCTGTCTGTCTGTCTGGCTTAGCTCAGTAACCATTACTACTAGAAAACTGTAATTCGGCATAGGTATATAAATCAATCACGCCGACAAAACAGTACAATAACATCTTGAAAAAAAAAAATTTTTTAAGGTACCTCCCCTACACCTAAAGCGGGGATATATTTTTTTTTTCTCGGTAAATGGTGTGGGGTACCGTTGAATAGCTCGTTCAAAAATATTATTGGTTTCCTAAAACCATTTTTCAAATCAGTGATTAGTTTGCGAGATATTGGGCTTTAAAGGCCTAATTTTTGTTCGAGTCAAGTGTTCCCCCTGGGATGGGTATTTATCGAAATTTGTCCAAAAAAGCCATTCCCTAAGAGTATTACATCTCTTTTCCTCGTGCGCGGAAGGCATCACCGTGTCTCTGTCTAGGGGGCGTGTTCGACTCAAATCAAGGCATCCCCTTAAGTTATCTAGTGTATATCTATATCTATGGAAACTACGCAGAATACGAAACTGTCAACAAGTTTCTGTCATTTTTCAATAAGATGTTTTGACGATTTTGCTTGCTCTATGGAGGTCGGCGACTGATTTCAATTCATGTCACCAAAGAAAAAAAAACCAAGGTTAGTGACCTGCCGTTGTAAAGTGATATGGTGTGCGTGAAATGTAGTAGTGTGTGTCACTGGGGAAAATTACGATAATGTTGCCCCGCCTAGTGTTATTTTAGTGTCGCGTATGTAGCTTCATTCGACTTGTTTCGCCTTAATTGCGAAATCAACAGATGGAAATCGCATAAAACACGATGACGTGATCGACTTTCCAAACATAAACAAGATCGCGGCGCCAATAAACTTACTTTTGTTATAATCGAGTAGAGCATTCCTCAGTTCTGGGACTGTCTTGAGGCACTGCACTGTCGCGTTCATGTAGCAGGTATTTCCAAGGTTAATCAGGCCTTCGGGAAGATCCAACTGGGAATATAAAGACAGCTATAATATTAGCTTACAATGTCCGGCGCATCTATAGTACTACATTGTTGTAAAGGCTAAAAAGTAGGCAATAGATGGACGAGTGGGTTCGAGGTCCGAGCCGAAGGTAAGGTCCTCGAAGGAGACGAGTCCATCTATTGCACTTTTGGCCGAGCCATTACATACTGCTTTTCACGCCTACTGCGAGGCAATTGCATATAGTTATAAGTCAAAATTTAGTACCTAATTAAAGATCATAATAAGCGCGGCCCGTGTCGGGGGGCACCGCGCGGGGCGGCCCGGCGCGTGCCGGGGGGCCTGAGATTGAGTGAATCACTGTGTGAGCTTTGAAGCCTGTTTTTTGAAGATCTTTTGCCACATTTCCCAGCAGTGACGTGAAATAGGACATTACTACAGAGGCCGGGAAGTAAGGGGTTGCCGGCCGAGTACATATAGACGGCCGAGCGTAGCGAGGTCGGATAGTTATGAGGCCGGCAACCCCTTTTCACGCCGAGGTATGTATAGTGCTTTTCTCAAACATGCAATGATATAAATTAAAAAAACTCCAAGAAATCAAATTTTAAATTTCATGGCTGAACGCCCTGTGCCACAAATTGTGGAATGGAAATTATAAAAGACCATCTTGCAGGCCTAGGCCTCCAATTTTGTATGAAATGCCATTACGGATCTCTCGTCTCGCTCCACCCGAAACGTGTCACTTCGAAGCCCATTATGAAGAACACAAGGTCAATAATTCATTGCATGTTTGAGAAAATATAATAATGCATTTAGAGTGCTGTTGGGACTGCCGCGGTTCTGTAGCGTGTCATCCATGTTCGCCGAGGCGGCTAGAATACTGTCCGGCGCAAGAAAACTGCCTCACTGCCATGGTCAGTGGCGTGCATACGGTTTTTAGTTAGGGTAGGCATTTATTTTTTGAGTAGACCTATGTCACCTATGTGGAGACGAACAAGTTGTGTTCAGCAGTGCACGTGTAAAATAATGTTAGCACCTACCAAGCCTTAGGCTATTTCGACTTTCGACAGAGTGAATCTCCGTCAGCGTGCGTTGCGTTAGTGATACTATACATGAAATTGACGAGTAATATTACCCCGAGTTAGAGCTAATTGCAACTGTGGCATACACCTACCTATATTAACTACCTATTATCGAACAATATCTTGCTAAATGCACCGAAAGTTAACTTCCGCAAACACACTAGGTCAATACACCGGTCACAGCTAAAACACATATTTAAGGTTTAATACACAAATATAGAATACGCCAATAAACAAAATCACACGGAAAATTCAATAGAAAACGTAAGATAATCGCTCCGAACCGAACTATGTATTGCAACTGCAACTACAAGAATATTTATAACACAACACAACACAACTGGGTCGTATTTAAAAATCCATTATGGCCTCCCGAATAGCAAATTCAAAACAAACAACCCTGACAAATTAGAACGTCCCACATTACGAGTAATAATCACAGCAAAAGGGACTTCTTTAATTTGCCGCATGAAGTCCCGCGGCCGGATTTGGAAGCATGTGTGAGTGTGATTTGCGTATACGTGTGTGCACTGAGCAAATCCGTAGTCCATAGTTCACAGACGATATTTACACAAAAGCGCACTGTGAGAGTGTGTGCCGTAGCTTAGGCGCCGTTCGCGGTGCCTAGCCTGACCTGCGTGCGGTGAGCGAGACTGGTTCGCGCGCAAACCATGGTATAACAACACAGGTACTCTCTTCCGAGACTCGCGAACCACGTGACTGACACAAGCCTACGTCATCAAACGGCATTTAACAGCATGATGACGTAGGCTTGTGTCAGTCACGTGGTTCGCGAGTCTCGGAAGAGAGTACCTGTGTTGTTATACCATGCTAAGGGGCATGGCAGTAGCAACAACATTCTATAAAGATAGCCTTTATTCCAACTTTTACAGTTTTGGTATAGTATGTATGTTTCTGCATTTTATGCTTGTGTTGTGAGTTGGTTTTCCCAACGGCATAGGTCTCCCCTATAACTCTCCATTTCTCTCTGTACCGCAGCTCTTCTCCACGTAGACCCTTAAGGCGCTCTTACACGGGCGATTTTTCGGGCAATAGTCCAGGCAATGAACTGACAACTTGTATGGAAAAAATGACAATTTTGGAAATAATTTATAATAGCTTATTTTTCATGTGTAACGGATATATTATCAATTAAATAGTTACCCAGTGACAAAATCCGACAAAATTTCAGACATCGAAAAAATGATAAGTTAACTGGCTTCTGAAAAGTCAGTAAAAATATTAATAAATGTTTTTGTCTTTATTTTGGTTCATTTACATTTGCTCTATAATATTCAAGATAAATCGTACAAAAAAAGATAATGCATGCTGCATTTAAATCTACATAATTACTTCCGGGTGGAAAGTTTGTCGGATTCTTGACTAAATCATCTTAAAATAACATTTTCAAATGAAATCAACAAAAAAAACGCTATTATAAATTAATGTTTTTCAAAACCGTATTTTGCCTGGAGTACAATTATTGCCCGGCGACACGTTGCCGAAATTAATGGAGCAATTAATTGAGCAATATGGGGCAATTTATAGAAATTGCGGCAATATTTCGGAAATGAATTCTCGAATTGCTCCATTCATTTCCGTGTTGGTCCATATTGCCGACTACAATTGCAATTCATGGCAATTTTTATTTCCATCCCGTACGCACATATATGCATGTCCCATTCTTTTTCTAGTAAGGCGACCGCGGTCCGGGCGTAGGGGGAGGGGAAACGGTGCGATCGCAGTCAGAGTTTAGTTTGGCCCCAATTTATTCAAAACTAATTCAAAATTTCTTCGGGATATCCTTGTGAAGTTTTAGAATAAGACGTCTAATTCCTTATACTTACATCATAATTGGTTTTCTTCTTCCAAGATATGAACGCATCCATACTCGTCTATTTCTCTTTTTCTTCTTTTTTTAGTCGTTATTATAAATGCACTGCAAGCTGCCGCAGCCAGAATCACCTCGTCCATAGTTCAGACAGAGTCAGTGATTATGATTTTGACGCGAGTGCGGTGCGGTCTGGGCGCAAGGGGAGGGGAAACGGCGCGATCGCAGTAAGAGTTGTTGCTCCACTGAATTTCTCGTGTATTAACGTATTGCCTAGTTTCCCGAGTTGCGGCAATATGGGGCCAGAATGGCGCCATACTGGAGCAATAATCGCTCCATTTTGAGCAATATTCGAATTGCTTGAAATGGCCGTGACGTCAAAATTGCCCCGAATTTCCGGCAATTCGGCAATTTTTATCGCCCGTGTAAGAGCACCTCTAGGTCATCTTCGCATCTTTTGTGGGGTCTTCCTTTCCTTCTCTGGGATACCAGGCTGTGGCCTCTTTCGCCCACTCGTCTTTTGGGTCTCAGATGTAACTTGTATGTTTTCTATGTATTTAAGTATTTATATCGTCGTCTAGTACCCATAGTACAAGCTTTGCTTAGTTTGGGACTAGATCGATTTGTGTAAGATTGTCTCCTAATATTTATTATTATTTAATTATATATACCAACATAGGGTAACAATAGCTAACACCAATTGGACCACCATTCATTCACTCATAATCAAACACCCCTAACAGAACAAATCTAATCCCATAAAAAAGAGGCAAAGTCTCGAAACTCTTACAGCGTAAAAGTCTTATTATTCTTTATTTGCTAGCTAAATAAAATTCTCATCATCATCATCATCATATCAGCCGAAAGACGTCCACTGCTGGCCATAGGCATCCCCCAAAGAGTGCCAAAGCGACCGGTCCTGCGCCACCCGCATCCAGCGGACTCCCGCAACCTTTACCAGGTCATCGGTCTACCTTGTCGGGTAATAAAATTCTGCAACTTGGCAATCACACAACTACTGCATTTATGGATTTTTGCATACCTAAAACTATGTAGTAACTATTGTGTGATTGCCAAGTCACAAAATTGACACACAAGACTGCCTGAGACTTGGTACTACGAAATATCTCACAACTTTTTACGGTGGAAGAGTTTCGAGACTTGGCCTCTTTTTTACATGGAATGTTTTTTATGGGATCTCACTTCTTTTTGTAGGTTATTGTGTTATCAATACATACAAATTATGAATGCAGTCCCATTCTTGCTTTTAAATGTTTTGTCCCATTCACTGTAGTAAATATAACTTTGTAATCCTATATGTTTATATGGGATTACAAAGATCAGATTATTTATGCAGTTGGTGTATCTAGAAAATTGCAATTTTTTTTTGTTTTCCCTTCATTATACACTAAACACTAATTGTATTCTAAATTTGAAGCTTCTATGTCTGCTAGAAGTGCCTTAGACTTTTGATGATTGGTGAGTCAGTGAGTTAAAAATTTAAGAAACTTTGACTAGGTATAATTGTTAAACTACTGGTTCAAATTGAATGAAAGTTTAAATATATCGTTTTTATACAATGCGTGCTTGGTTACTGAAAATTCAGGCTTCTAGTTTTATCCACAACGAAGTTATTGGGGGGTCGAAAATGGCCAGAAGTGCTTCGAGAAAAGGATGGGCCGTGCCGCTGTTTTGCTTGACTTGGCGGGGGATAAATAAATAAATAAATATATATAAGAACTATTTTAACAGACAAGACTTTAGATTTAAAACAGACACTCGAATCAGTTCATCTGTTTGGAAGCTATGATGCAACAGACAGACATCTTAAACTTAAAACACCCCTCTTTTTCGGTGAGGGTTAAGAAATACTGTTTTCAAGAACTCTAGCTTACAATAGTTTGGCTTGCTAATTTGTGCACAAATTTTGGATGGCATATTGATTAGCTCACAGCACATTGTTGTGGTTTTAGAGAATACTTACAGCAGTAGCCAGCTCAGATTCATTCATATCCTCAACAAACTTGGTCTGTTCCACCGGAGCCGAGGGCACATCCTCCTCCTTGCTTCCCATCACCAGCACTATGGCATTCTGCAACAAAAAAAAGGCATGATGGTTCATCAATTTCGTCATAGGATCTTAATATCAAGTTAATGCAGAGTTGAATTTAATGAGAGGATTAATGAGAAGTCATATGAGTACCAAACAAAATAAAATTTATTATTAGACATTCACAAGAACTGGCTGAATGTTGACATCAAAAAAAGAATACAAATTGAATGGAAATTAATGGTTCTTATGAGATTGGAGAGCCCGGAAAGGTGCCCCACAACAGCTTGAGTGTATTCAAGCTGTTGTGACTGGCTAAGGAAATGACTTAATGTGGCCAACTTTTTTTTAAATCAATGGATGTTGAATCTTTTACCTTTAAAATTAGAGTTGATTTTTGAATGGCCTTCTTTGATGCAATTAGGCCAACTTAAATAATCGCAAGTATATTCACTCACATTAACTAGCTTAAAGTTTCCCCACTCATCGTCCCTGAGTGTGACACCCTTGCACACCACCTTCTGCCGCTCCGGCTGCACACCCGTCAGAGCAAAGATCTGCGCCTTGAATAGTACTGGCTCATCCTCTGTATTCACTTCTACACCGGGGTACAGCTCCTTGCCCCATTTTACTTTTACTGCAATCCAAATGGAAGAGATCAAGATAAAACAGTTGTGCCAGTTGTAGGGTCATTATTTTTATGGTACTTTTGAACTATACATAGTTTTTTGTTTACAGGATGGCCTGCATGCTGTGTTTTGGGTGACATCGACTATCCATTTATTTCTTATTAGAAAGATATGGGTAGTGTATGTCTCTGGACACAGCTTGCGGGCCATCGTGTGATAGCCATGCAGGATAGAGGTAACAATGGAATTGTCCCTCAATTTCTATGTAATTTGCATGACCAAATATACATACCTCAACCTTTCACTAAAGCAGACTAGTGCCAAGTGTACTATCCGAAACGAAAAATTTTAACAGTCTCAGTGTACAAAATACAAAAGGTTAATTAGTTTGTGACTTAATCTACAGAATATTGTTTTTAACTCATTGACCAGTCAGTTGTGAGATCTTCATGATTTATAATTATGATTTATAACATTTATTTTGAAGTCTAATATTGGTATTGTCCGATTATAGGAGCGTGTGACATAGACAAACACCGTTTTAACTACATACCAACTGTGAGATTAATGACAATAGCGGACTGTAAGCGAGAACGGGAAATATGGGGGTCGCGGGCGAAACAAGAATATTGGTATTTTTAGAGAATCTAGGTGTTTCAAGTATATTTAAAATGAATAATACAACAGTCGTTCGTCGGTCATACCCGGCCTGTTGGAGCTGTAGAACACAGGATCCTTGGCGTCAATCAATATAATGTTTAGGTGTACCATAACTCCATAACAATGTTGCTGAGTATATTATTTCATTCAGTGAAAATTGCAACTTAAGTTACAAAATGAATAACTACAATTTAATCAATTTGCTATGCTAAGTGAAATGAAACATTATTTACGTTTTGGGTTATTATGATCTTGATCAATAACTTCGATTTGACTAATGCAAATATGAACTCCACTGTTGTATTACATTTTCATAAAAACATGAAATTGAGTACAAGAGATTAAGATCTAATTTTTATTAAAATAAAAGTTATAAATCATAATAATGCCGGTCGTAAGGTCAGTAGGATTCTTGTTGCACATTTTAGGGCACCATGACACAGCAAATACGATCAAGTACCAGAGATGCGGTTGGGACTAGTTACTTATAAATTACAGACGCATCCAAACCAGTTAACAGACCTAGAACACTGTAATTACAACAAAAATACAATTGCGATGTCATTTTAACGATTCTAACCTCACTGCTCCTGTAAGGGAAAAATAAATCCGTTACTAAGATCCACTCACCTGAATATTTAGGCATTGTAATGCGTGTTTTAGAAGTCACTACTCGATCCTTGATCTGTGTTAAGAATATACACAAAACTTTTACAATAAATAAGAACTGAAAGTCACGACTGACGACAACTACTACACCCGCTGTTGGCCACAGATAAACAAAGTTTACGTACGAATGGCAGACCAGAATTTGCTGTCAAAAGTGTCAAGTATAGTTTTATGATGCGTACACACTGTAAAACACCGAGCAATCGTGCGATGAACGTGATGCTGCATGCATATGACAGCTATTGCTGAGCTTCGAAACAATTAGCAAGTGCAAGAGGGAGATACAAGAACGAAATTCGTTTTCGTTTCGCGGTAGGACCTCTTATAGCCTGTCGTATCAAGGTCCATGATACTAAGGGCCCCCCCACATTACGGCGTCTTGCGAACGTTTTTCATACAAAATTATGCGTTGCGTCGACGCTTCGTCGACGCAACGCATGATTTTGTATGAGAACGCTCACAAGACGCCGGTAGTGTGGGGGGGCCCTAACGGAGCGTTTTTGACGTTTCATAATAAGAAGTTGATTTGACTTTTGTCAAATACCGATTAACAAAACTCTGTAATCTGTGAACAAATCGCTGACGTCATGTGACTTTTGAAAAAGTTATAAAGTTGTTTAAAGATTTTCCGTTGAGGGATAAAATAAATCGCAGATTGATACGCTGCTAGAACAACCGCAAAAGCCCACATTGCTATTAAGAGTTTATCAAGACCAGACCCCGGGAATCCCGACATGGACATGCGCTCGTCACGCATAATCGCAGACATAGACGCAGGTTGAAATTTTGATTTCAAACAATTAACTACGAATCCAGCTACAGTGCCCGGCAAACAACTTGAACATGTGGGATGAAGTGGGCACGGGCGTGGGCGTGGGGTGGGGTGGGTGTTGCTCGCACGTACAATTCGCCTTTGCGCAGGCAAGGTCATTTGCTCAAGTTGTTTGCCGGGCATTGTACCAGGAATATATTGTGCCTAAGTCCCATTGAATTCCGTACCTATTCTGAAATCTTCATATATCGAATAAGTTTATTCATTATTCAGGCTGGGTAATCTAGCCCAGGTTTCTATTCTACACACCTACTGAGACCTCTAGCCGCTACCCAAAGGGTTCTCGCTTTTCACGTGTGACGGACGGAGAGGTCTCGCCGCTCTCGTTCGATGAACTTTCCACCCGAGGCTGCGCCCGCGCCGCGCGCCCCAGCACCAGCCAGTCTCCACTCACCCTCCGCCGAGAGTGCACGTTAGTCAGCACCACATTGATCACATTCGGGTTTTCGCGGTTTTCCAACTAGTCGAAACTAGTGAGTGCCTGAAGCTATTTAGTGAAGTGAAATCTACTCGTGTTGTTATTGATGATGTCCAAGATTGTTGTTGGATAACTTTGCGCATTCGACGGGAGCTTAATGTAAGTTCTCAAGCTTTGTTCAATTAAAATGAAGTATGTGAGCTTTTGCGACGTACAGTTAACAGAATGATTGTTATTTTTTTTGTATTAAGCAGTAACGCCGAGACAGATTGTTCCGATAGCTCAGTTGGGCCATGAATGCCTGTGGTGTGGTTGCCGGTTCAAATCCGGCTCGAAGCATTAAAAAAATCATTTCATTTAAATTTAGAATGATAGTTAACAACTATAAGGAGAAGAATGGTATTTAGACCTTGGAATTCTTGCATTTCCGTATGTAGACATACCTACCTACTTACCCAATGTAAGTGTCTAACTATAGAGTGGTTACAAACTTAAATAAACTATGGTCCTGCCTTTAATGATATGATATGATATGATTTATTTATCTCACAATATACAATTTCACTTAAAACTATTACACTTAATCATTTTTAGGAATGTTGATATAATATACGACTGACGGGAAGGTACAACATTTAAATACTGATATAGGGACTTACAGCCCGCGATGTTGAAGGAACTAACAAAGTACGCAGTCACGTGTAAAAATAAATACATTTAGGTGCATACAACTTACTCATAAATATGTCCCATCGCTCTTATCTTATGTGAGCGAATTAAGGTAAGGTACATATCTATAAGAGGATTAAGGGGATGCCTTGATTCGAGTCGTACACGCCCCCTAGACAGAGACACGCTGATGCCTTCCGCCCACGAGAAAAAGAGATGTAACACTTCGGGAATCGCTGTTTTGGACAAATTTCGATAAATACCTAACTTAGTGAAGGTTTATTAAAATTTCATAAAGTGAGATTTTAGATGAGATAAAATACTATAGTATTAACTTGATTGTGTCGTAAAATAATGTACTCGTATCGTTTGAGTAGGCTGAGTAAAAAAAGGAAAATACAGACCCAACTTTGGATTTTTTTTCTATAGAGGAAATTTGAATCAATCATGTATCGATAAAATCAGATGAACAATCATATAGTCAAGAATCATATATTTGAAAATCAGACCTCATTGTTTCTTAATCTAGTCAGAACGGCGTTTCAAAGCACGCGATAATTTCCAATGCACCGCCTTAAATCGATACATAGGTATTTTTGCACTTGACTGTTTAGTTCATACCTACGCCCTTCGCGGACTAGTGACTTCAAAATGTTAATCAACTCTTACGAGTTGAAAAGTTATTCCTACTCGTTCGTTTTCCTAAGTTTAGTTTATACCGATGTTAAGGTGTGATATTGTTCATACCGGCCGCCGAACAGTTGGCGAACTGTCAATGAACACTTTCACTTCATTCACTAAGTATTCGATGTGCGAAGTGGAAGTAATGATACTTATCCACGAATCCATTAATAAAACGTGAATTAATACATTTTCCATTTTATCGTACGGAAAGTACTTTCCTACGATTGATTTCATTGCACAGTTTTGGAGCGAAATTATTAAAATGTGAATAAGACTTTCATTCAGTAATCTTGTGACTCTTAAAAAAGTTTTATCAACACGTTAATTTTCTTATGAAAGCCGAATACCTCCCGGTGAATAATAGGTATAGTTGTAAATATTATCTGTTAACATGAACCTCTTAACTGGTAAAATAACGTTACGGTACCTATAATAACAGGACCAAACAATAACCTTCGCATTTACTATGGCAAAATAAACCCACAACAATTACCTATAATCCCATCAAAGATTTGAACTAAGTTTTACATGAATTATATTTTATATAATTCATGTATTATATTAGAAAATGATATATATATATAGGAAGCTATTGCGAATCTCTTTAACTGAGTACCAACCAATTTAGCATCTCTCTTAATTTCATATCAACCGTGTACCGTTACATTTTCTATATAAACGATGCATATGACAAAGTACGTCTGCGTAGTACGAGCTAAAATGTTGAGTAACTTTGGACTGAAATCAATGTTAAAGGAAAATTTGAATCTACTTATCTGTATTAACATATCAACAGCAAACCGTATATTCTGACTTACAATGTGCAAGTACCTGTCTTAAAAAGCTTTACCAAACAGGTGCGAAATTTCGAACGGAATATCGATCGAACGCCAGTGATGAAAACCGGTTCGTCTTGCGACGTTAGCCACCAATACCAAGTATTGATAAATATAATTTAATATTAAATTTCACTTATACTACTGCAATAATGTCTAAAACGGACATTGTGCTGTAGGTGTAGACCGCAGACAGTAGTCGCTAGAGCCGAAAATGAGAGTGACAAACACGCAATCTTTGCTCTTTTTATAACTGTGCGTGGTTTCTAATTTCGTTACAAAATGCAACGCTGCTTACTCCACGAGGTATCCTTTAACCTTTTTTTATCAGCCTATAAATCAATCGGTAAAGTGGCCAATTCAACTAGCTAATATGCTAGATTCCATATCGACACGGCATACCAGTACAGGTGTAGTGCATAATTGTTTTCCGTCGTATTTTCTCGGAAACATTTGTATTTGCCATACTTCAGTCAACTTCAGTACATTTTGTACCGAGACTGACTGAAATAGCAAGACACGTTCGTACGTTTCCGTGAAAATACGATGGAAAATAATTATGCACTACATCTGTACGGCCGTCTAAATCGTTACCATACCAACTAGGGTAGGTACACTAGGCACTAAGTCAGTGCGCGTTATCGGCATGAAATCCAGCCCATGCATTATCCTTCTGATTCGCAGTACTAATGGCAAAGGACGGGTGCACTTATCCCGCGATAAACACAGCATTGCAGCGCCTGTGTTTATGCGATTAGAATGCAAAAAGCGTCATTACGCACGCCTGTGCTTACGGCATAGTAAAGAGAGAAACGTACGCTATCAAACCGTGTATGATACACAAGAAGAACGTGGGTTAATTCCGTATTACCAAGAATAGAGCTAGACTCACTCTGGTTAAGCGCTCGACTACACATTGAAGGCCATTATGCATCTGGCAATTTGCCACAATAACCTAGAGTTGCGGCTATAAGATGGAAAGAGACAGCAAAAGTTCAATTCATTCACTTTGAAGCCGGTTGCCTTGACAAATTGATAGCCGTAACGCTCAACTTGAAGTTGCCCACGTATGCTAAGGTATATACCATCCTTCTAATTTTGGATACAAAATTGTCACATGTATATCACAGGCACTATAGATTTTGGAAACCCACACTGGTGATGGTTGGTTCTCGTTTGAATTTGGCACTGAGTGGAAAGGGTACGGATAAGGACAATTGTATTATTCACCATTGATAGTCCATTATCCAGTCCACTGTCCAGAGCTAATGGTACTTTACTTCACTCTTTCTTTTCCAAACCATTCCGTCGGCTTGCAAAATTTCATGTTTTCATACTCATCTGTTTTGACTGCGCTGGGAGGCTGTATCGGCGCTCGGAATGCATAATGGGCAAGGATCTACCTGCGCCTGCGACGGCCGCTAATGATAGCGCCGTCGGTCCCGTTCCGAAGAACAACGTCATTAGCTGCGCCTACGCTCATTTCGCGACAAATCATACGGCTTGGACTGTGCACAGTCGAGTGATTTTAGAGTACCTAGTTGCTCTTAAATCACTCTGTACATAGGTTCAAAATCAACTCGTAAAATATCTTTGTTTTTTTTAATGTTTTAATTTAAGTATCAACGTTTTTTCTTAAGTAATGTGTGCTTTATCTGAATTAACATTTTCCTATTCTATTCTAAAATCACGAATCTTGTAGAAGCTCGAACGCACATTTGGGTTTGCTTTCGTGTTCGATAGGTATTTCAGTAAAGACGAGAAGGTGTTCGTTAGGTGTCCCCAAGTTTTTAATACATACCAAATCTGTGTAAGTACATGCGGATAAACATCACTGGAAAGTAGTCGTAAGAGTATTTCTCACGACGGCTATACTATAGCCCACTGCATCGCCACTACACTACCCTGGCCCCGTATCATGGCCTTATCACGCGATAAGTGACAAGATAGAGCGTCCGTCACTGGCTGTCACCGTTCCTTAGAAACGAGACTGACGCTCTATCTTGTCACTTATCGCGTGATAAGGCCGACCATGACACGGGGCCTGATATCAACATAATACTTAAACCTAACTTACACCCTAATCGAGACAGGTATTGTGATATTTCACATGTCCTTGTGAAGGGGGCAATTTAATCGCAATGGCAAAAGGTTTCATATTCCTTCATTCATGTCTCAGTTAAGCTGTATACCATCTACCTGTAATAATATACTTTAAAAACATTATTTTTACCGACTTCAATTCAGTACTTCGCCTTATTTGAAAATCCCCTCATCAGATCCTGACCCGATCACCATGTGACCTGGGAAGGATCCTTTCAAACATAAAAATAATTTTCCAAATCGATCCAGGCCTTTTCGGGTACCTAATCGGAGAACATATATACATAAAAAAGTCCGGGTTGCACTCCGGGAGTGCCGGTAGAAGTGAAAACTGACGGAGGGCACCGCGCCGGGTCGCCCCGGCCGCGCTACACACACACGTGACCTCATACGCATCTGACGTCACAAAAATCTGTCGCGAGTTTAACAATTTTTCCCCATCCCAAAAAGTGCTCAGCGCCGCTAAAGAAGTTTTCACTTCAAAAATACAAGATTCCGATGAATGGAGAACCTCCTTCTTTTTAAAGTCTGCTAAACATGCCGCGTATGCCATACCGGGTTACGGTCTCATTACAATGCGAGGCACATAGTTTACCAGTACCACAGAACAGTATAATAGTGCATACATACTAGTAACGTGGGTACCTGGGTAGGTCTTAGTCACTCGTATCGTAACCTAGAGCCTGCACATAGGCCATCATAACCAGTTTGAAATATGAGGAGAGAACACAAAACTTGCTTGCACTCTTTTTAGTATTTCATGTAGGATAGTATAAAGTATTTATAAAGACTTACACTAAAGTAGCTTATTTCTGCAGTAATCTTCCACGGTACATGATGGGTATTTTGTTTATAGTAACAAAACTTGCTAATTAGTAAAAACTTATTTTTATAATGATTTGAAATTGAAGCAACTTGCGAAAGACGCATGGTCACAAAATAAGTAAGTTTAGGTAAGATTTAAATTAGACACATTAAAAGACATTAAACTTTACATTTAAAGAGGTAGGTATTTTAGATATAGGTATCTAAGATATTTATCATCGCTTCGCTCTTAGTTAATAAAAACTGTTTTGTGCGCTTGCCTATGTTACATTAGTTATTTTGCAGAAAAACCGCAATGCCTTTCTTCAATTGCACCAATTTTTTACCACACGAAATTCAAAAGCTAACGGAGATGTAAAAATTGTACATTCTCGATGGCGATGGCCGTCAACCTATTTTCTGTTCTTAATTAACAAGTTCTAGCATAAAATTGCAATCATTGTAGTCGCAAGCGCACACCCGATACTTTCTCACTTCACAACCTATTGCATTTCTGTCGTTCACGTGGAAAATTCAAAACTAATCTATCTTATGACTAGAAGAATAAGAGTTATAATTGATTGGGGGTCCGTTTTCCCAATGGCAAAGGATATGTCTTCGTGTGGACGTTTTTACGAGGCATCGTTTCATTGAACGCGACATTGGCGGAGTTGGCAAAACGATGTGAAATAAACACTGCCATTAGGTTTGTTGAAGAAACGAGTGACATTTGTGGCTCAGTGATTATAAATCTTCTCACTTACGAAGAAATTCTTGACAATAACCTACTTCTGTAGGTGAAACTTATTCAAGTTGCCTTAACGTTGCTTTTCTTCATTACTAGGCAAGAAGTAACAACTGGTAGGGACCAGGGTTGAAGTGTGTTGTAGGCGATGGGCTAACAACCTATCACTGCATTATCACATTTTGTCGATCTTTTATACCCACATTTATGCTAAAAGTGGCGCTGGAACATACGTTTCATGTGCTCTGCCCTATACCCCTTTTGGGAATATATATAGGCATGAATGTATGTATGTATGAATGTAGGCAAGAAGTTTAAATCAACATTAGTTTTGTAGTAAATCCTAGGTTGGAATCTGGTACCAACATTAATATACAACAAAGCAAGAATAAATATCTGACACGACTGTCGACGTGTCAGATATTTTTGCCGGCTTTGTTATGGCAGATATAAATGTTCGTGATTTGTACCTATACGAGTATACCTATAAAATCTTTTATATAAACATTCCGTTCACAATGAGTTATTTATCTTGCTTTGTCAAACATAACAACTGCAGCAAACGTTCCAATCACCGCTTTATGATACAATTTTACTTGCATGATTTACTTCCAAGTTCCTTTCCATATCACGGAAGGAGGTTAATGTATGTCTGACCTGACGTTTCGGGGGAAACTTGATGTCTAAATCTTTGCACCAATCGATTTAAATATTCATATCGTTATTTATAATATGACATATAATAGCAAATTTGTAATTGAATAGCATTAATATTTATTGAATCGGAATGATTATGTATGTCATATCGACGACAGAGCTGCGTAACCTCAGCTTGGATCCGAGTCCGATGATTTTAATTTCCTGCATTATTATTTCCATATTCCATGAGTCAACCAACTTTTTCTTGTTGTCCGGTAAGCGAGGAGAGGAAAATACTAAATTAGACTCCTATAATGCTAAGGACATGCCCCACCATGGAATGGGTTTACCAATTTAAGGCGGTGCATTGGAAATTATCGTGTGCTTTGAAACACCGTTCTGACTAGATTAAGAAACAATGAGGTCTGATTTTCAAATATATGATTCTTGACTATAATAATATGATTGTTCATCTGATTTTATCGTTACATGATTGATTAAAATTTCCTCGATAGAAAAAAAATCCAAAGTTGGGTCTGTATTTTCCTTTTTTTACTCAGCCTACTCAAACGATACATTATTTTACGACACAATCAAGTTAATACATCATATTCATTCATCATATTTTATCTCATCTAAAATCTCACTTTATGAAATTTTAATAAACCTTCACTAAGTTAGGTATTTATCGAAATTTGTCCAAAACAGCGATTCCCGAAGAGTGTTACATCTCTTTTTCTCGTGGGCGGAAGGCATCAGCGTGTCTCTGTCTAGGGGGCGTGTACGACTCGAATCAAGGCATCCCCTTAACAAAAACGCGTTAGTGGTTTTAAACACCATAACATCATAGTTGTAAAGAGTTACCCAGGCGACGTAACTATGGCAACGAACAACAAAAAATGTTGATAGGCCTCCTTAGATCTGTGAACTAGAGAGTTAAATTAAGTAATAAAAGATGATAACTATGTTATTGCTGCAACATACTAGTGTAGCGTGTGTGTGTGTGTACATAGTTTTAACATAGGTACTTAACACATTAATTAAAATGAGCGCGGTCTCGCCAACAAACTGTTATCGCAGTTTGGCGAGTAACATAACATTGTTAATTGTTTTGTACTTTTGATAAATAAATTAAAAAAAAAAAAAAAAAAAAGCAGAGTTCTCGCCGGCAGTGTGAACAGTCAGCGAACACGTTCACTGCAAAGAATCGCTACCTGCTACGTGGTTTCCCCATATGTAACGGAAAGCGCCTACGGCGTAGGCGCCCGCTAGGCGGGTTCCTGCCAGTGAACGTGGTGACTATTGATTGGGCCAATCATCAACTATGTCACTTCTTCAAAACTATATTTTTGTTTATTTATTCCCCACTATACTATTTACACTCCTTTAAGCATGATAGTGAGTACCCAAATGATAGTATTTTTATTTTTTCTAAGAAACTCTGTCACTGTTATCTCTTCGATTACCTGGACAGAAAGAGTTGATTACTCAGATTCATGTAATCTCTTATTAATATATGTATACGTTATTTGGGCGAGAAAATAATCGATCGCTAGTCGCTCACTTCTTGGCGGCGGGACAGGTGCCTAAATCATATCAAATTATAATCAAGTTGAAACATAGTCGTAGTACAAATTCGGGCGATGTTGGGTCGTTGTCCAAACCGTCACGGTTCACGCACCGACGCTGGCGCATCGCCTCACACTTCACACCACCAGCGACTGTTTCAAATACATATTCCACTTGTCCCTTTCCTTGGAATTTAAACTTTATTTCGCACAGCATAAAGTCAATTTAGCAACAACGGATATTAGCGAAATAAGAGGTTCTAAAAACGAATAAAGCACAGCGTACATTTCGGTTCATGTACGCTGGATTGGATATGGCTGGAAAATTTCGACGATCGAATTTAAAAAAATAAAAACAGAAATTGCGTTCTAAAGACATAAACGCGCGCGCAATAAGTACTTTCATTTATGTAGCAGGTATTTTTTTTACGACTAAGTTGTAAACGCGAATAACACGTAAAAGTTTGTATATGACTTTAAAGACCTATATTTAATTGCGCCAATAAACCGAACCCCAAAAACCGGTTAAGTACCTATCTAAAAAACATTAAAATATTCCGAGTCGCTCCCTCAACCAAAATGTACGTTTTAGACCATTTAGAAAGTTTGAAAACCTAAACATATTCGCGCTAGCATTGCATTTTAGCTTTCTATCTCATTAATTATATTGGAGCCTCTACAATTAGAACATCTCCGTCGCAATCTATCACAGCCTCCTATGAATGGAATCAGCATTATATCAACCCAGTAATCACTTAAAATTGAGTCTTAAGCAAGGATGTGCAAGGTCGTTTTTGTAATAAAATAACTTACCTAGGTGGCTTTTTAATGTGTTGGCCTGCAGACTATGAATTTACAATACAAACCTCTTTTGAATGGCAAACAAATAGTTTCAATCTTGCGATCTACGAGATTTAAAAAAACACATGACCAAGCCACCCGTACTTGATTTCAACTGTACCATTTGTTGCCATTTGTTTCTTGGTTAGCTTCGGGTAGGTACCTCTAATTTCCTGTAACTTACGACTTGATTCTACATATAGTAATCTACATAAAGTAATCAATATAATCAATATCAATATAATATTTTTAACTTCTCCAATTCACTAATATTCTACATTTTTATAGACGGAAATTTAAATGTACCTACCTACCTACTTAAAGCTTTTTCCAATGTTTACTAATCTGAAAATCTGAATCTTCATTCATGTAAATTTATGTTTTTTGAAGTGAAAACTTCTTGAGCACTTTTTGGGATACGCGACAGAGTTTTGTGACGTCAGATGTGAAGGAGATCACTTTTTGCTGCTAGCCGATTCGACTTAATTCAAAACTGAACGCTATTCGTAAGAGTATAAAGCCGTTAAACACTTTTTGCAATAGCATATTCTGCAAATAAATTTGTAATAATACCAACGCGTCCTTACCGTTTTGCTATTGAGAAAATTAGAATAGTTCGAATTTGGGCGTTATTCCTAAAGATATAAAGCTTAGAAAAATATTTACCAACGGCAAAAACAAATTGATATTTTGGTCGCCAACTCGCCACCGCCGTCTGCTGTTCTTGCAAATTCGAATAGTTCGAATTTAGACGTTATTCCTAAAGAGATAAAGCTTTTAAAAATATTTGGCAATGGCAAAAACAAATTGGTATTGTGTTTGCCGTCGTACCGTCGGCGCGCCGAGCCGGCGGCCCCCGTCGCACCCAACGCGCCCGCGGCCCGTCCGCCTAAATAATTGATAATTGTTTATATATTTGCGTCAAATTAATTTTTAGGGTGACACCGTAAGATGTCACGTGACCTGGTCGAAAAACTGTTACAATGTTATTAAGTTTTCACTTCTGCCGGCACTCCCGGAGTGCAATCCGGTCTTTTTTTTGTTTGTTACTCTTGATTTATACATGAGCGAGCTGTGGTCACCTATATTCAGATGTACTGGTTTGAGATTAAATCAAATATACAACTAAAGATATACTAAAGATATAAGTGGCTGAGCATCTTACTTAGATTTTTTGTATTTAAGCCAAATGTATAGTTCAGATGTGTTATCCGCTGGTGGTCCATAAATAAATAAATAAACTCTTTCCTTAGAGAGTGCAGTATCTCCAATATAGATTACGTAGATCTTGTTTTTTTTCTTAGCCATGAGTCATTGAGAAAACTGTAACTGAACCGATCCGTGTAACTAAGTCAAATATCGACACTTTTTTACCAAAATTGGTTCCATGCTCGAAAATGACGAAAGTGAAACCGCGACCACCCAACGTAAACACTTTCACATTGTGATATGATATTAGTTATGTTTAAATACGTAATTCCGAAATTCACTATATTATATGTTTCTACTAGCTGCCCGCCCCGACTACACACGGCTGGTTTATTTTTAATTAATTTGTAATATTTCCATTAGCTATTCGGTGCGGACTGCGGATACAACTCAAACAAATCAAAAATCATGAAAATCGGCCCAGCCGATCTCGATTTATAAATGGTGTAACTAATTAATCATAGTTTCTAATTTAGTGTTTAGTTTTTAATTTAAGGTATATTGTTGTTTTTTTGATTTTGGGCATTAAAAAAAATCGTGTACCCCAATTAGCGTGAGTTGTTAAATAAAAATTTACTCGGTGTCAGTTTTGTGACGAAAATTAAGCATACAAATTATGTGAAATTGAACTTGTTTCGCATTTAAATAACGTGTATATGCATAGCATATATAAATTTAAAAGAAAAAGTTAATCTTTATACAAACTGCACACTTAATTGTCGTCACAAAACTGACACTGAGTTCATTTTTATTTAACAACTCACGCTAATAGGGTACACGAATTTTTAAAAATGCCCTTTTACACCTTTGTTACATAATAACACGACATGGTTTTATATACAAAATTTAGATACTAGGTCATTCCCGGTCTCCCAGCTAGCCAAACATGGCACAGTTTTTTTATACATGCAAATATGCTCATCAATATTCTTAACACAGAATCTTCGCGCCGTGCTTCACTGGACCATAGCACGCTACAAACCCACATGTATAACACAATCGTGATTTACCTACATTAACCTAATGAATAAGTTTTACACAATAACTATGATCATTCTAATGTCCTATACTTGAATAAGTATTATGAACCCTCCCATTACATATATGGATCTGCGCCCATAACTTATATTTTTAGGGTTCCGTAGTCAACAAGGAACCCTTATATAAATCAATCACGCCGACAAAACAGTAGAATAAAATCTTGAAAAAAAAAAATTTTAGGTCACCTCTACTACACCTAAAATGGGGATGTAATTTTTATTTTTGCGTTAAATCCATGGTGTGGGGTATCGTTGGATAGTAGCTTGTTCAAAAATATTATAGGTTTTTTAAAACCATTTTTCAGTTAGTGATTCATTTGTGAGATATGGAAAAAAACTTTGGCTAGTTATAATTCTTAAACTACTGGTTCAAATTGAATGAAATTTCAAATAAGTATACCGTGTTTATACAATGCCTGGTTGGTTGCTGAAAGTTCAGGCTTCTAGTTTTATCCACAACAAAGTTATAGGGGGGTCGAAAATGGCCTAACAGCTTCGAGAAAAGCATGGTACAGTCAGCGTCATATAGTTAGTAGCAGCGAAGGTAGCCAAATATTTCGGTACACGTCTTTATTACTATAAGAATAAGGGTGTGTTACGAAATATTTGGCTACTCTGGCTGCTACTAACTATATGACGCTGACTGTACGGTCGGGCCGCTGTTTTGCTCGACTTGGCGGGAGCACTGCCGATGCCGTGCCCCCAAATACGAAAAAGTGTACGAGAATGATCAGACAGACCCGACAAGGTGTTCATCACTAGCACGATGTCCAATCGTCCATAAACTTGACTTCTGCCAGCCGGCGGTTTCCCTAACTAGCGTGAAATTCAAATACTAAACAAGCGTTAACCAAACTATTTAACTTTCGTTCTGGTTTCGACTATTAAATATTTTACACCACTAAGTAGGTACCCGTTGGTTTTTTGATCTGTCAATATTAAGCTGAGTACTTGTAACTTTGTTTCAAGATTCGAGAATACAGCTCGTGGTATTGGAACGATATTGTTAGTACTTTAACTCAACTAAAGCATACGTATAATATAAACCTATAATTGTTGTATGAAATACATTACTCACTTTACATTTATTAACACAGCTAGCTCTAGGACACCGTGTCAGCGACAAACAACGTTTGCCTACAAAATCAGCGAATTCACGAAATAGCTATAAATTGGGTTAATATACCTACATATTACCGGCCAGGTATACCTACAGACAGATGAAGACTGGACGCCTCTGCAATGTGTCCTAATAGCAGAGCTTTGCACTATTAAGGTATTTTAGTTGAGTATAGCCAATCGAAATTCGCCGTCGTTCCTTCTGCATTTATTCAGATTCGCTTCCAAGGAGCGATGCGTTCAGAAATTTCAGAACCTCTAATGCGTTTGTGATGTTATGAATACCAATCCTGGTCACATAACTTAATGTAATGACCCCGTGAACTCGTTTCACTTTATTCAGAAAATGCTTGTAGGTACATGGACCCGTAAATTCTTATCAGTGGCAAGTGCAACCCGTTTTGAAAGAATGCGCCGTCCGCGAATCTTCCGCGTAACAGCACCGAGAGAAAGGCGCATGGACCCGGATTTCAACAGGGGAACAAGAAAACGTGAATGCAATTACTTTTTAGTATTTTGAGGGTAAGGATTAGGTTCGATGATTCATTGTTAACATTATCTTTAATGCACAAAATTACAATAAACATTACCGTCAGCTAAGTCACAGAGCGATTCGATTTATCATCCCAGTATCATCTGTTGTAGGAACATCGTATAGCTAAGTGAGAAAATTACATAGTGCGTAGTAATAAGCTGTCATACACATCAGGACTTCTTGCGACTGTGAAGATGGTTCTAATGATTAAATCTAACGGACATAATGTTAAGATCTCCAATGTCTCTATCACATAAAAAGTTGCTGATTTATTAATGATAGGACCATTCTCTAATTCAATGTAATATTTAACAACGGTTACCTAATACTTACTCATGTTCTCAGACGACGCGCCGCGCCGGATGACAGACATTAATTAACACAACAAGCGTTATTCATGTTCCACCATTTTACAGAGCATTATAAATTTAAGCAATTCCAAAACTCCCACAATCAAGCAACAAATTCATTAACGTCAAACGGAACGCTGTTTCCAAGATGGCCGGTTACATAAAGATGGCGGAAATAATCCGGTGACACGGAAAGTGTACGGAAGCGAGACTATACGTCAATTATTTATTGGGCGAGTTAGAAAAAGTGGAGCGCGGGCCCGCGTGTGAAGCTTACAATTGTACACCTTGCACCTCAAGTTTGTCGGGTATCTTGGTAAATCTGAAGCCACAGATCAAACAATTTAATCTCGTATTCATTGATGATAAGGCCTCTGCTAAGTGCAGCATTAACTTTGTCGTGCTGTTCAAATATGAGTAACTATAGATACCTATATGCCGCCTGAGGCCTTGAAATCAAATAGATAATAGCGCTGGGAAGATGGAAAGGAAACTACTTACATCTTTAGTGGCCAATTTACTTAATTGGTGTTTGGGATTAGAAATGTATTTAGATGTGAACTATAAAATCAAGTTGTTATTGAATGAAACTGCTTGGTCGACCTATTCAAGCTATTTCCGCTCTAAATTTTGATGTGGGCAAAGTCGCTTAAAATCGTGACTTTCGATTGAATATTCACGGTTACTACACTTTGATAGATTTGTCTTAAAAATTATGTAACACGTGTCACTATTGATACAATAACATACATACATACATACATATACTCGCCCGTATCCCATTGGGGTAGGCAGAGACTAACAGTCCTTACATACTTCTTTTGCTTCGATCACATCCATACATCTTCTCATACAGCCTCGTCGGTTGCGGGTACTCCTGACCTGGCCTTTTAACAGTATCGCTGGGTCATGATACCCTCGCCTAGGCCGCCCCCTACCGACCCTTCCATCCATCTCCTGGACGTAAATCCTCTTAGTCTACTTTCGCACATCCTCTCAAACATGCCCAAACCACCGAAGCATACCTTGGTCAATCCTAGTCACTACGTCGTCTTCTATTGATACAATAATAAATCATGATGATTATGGCCTACGTTGTGCTACATATACAAAATATAAATATTAATACCGTAATATATAATAGGCTTATTGACATCGTTAAAATTTAAATTCAGTCTGCAATTTTAAGTGAGTGATATTACCTCGGTTGACGCTGAATAGCCCAAACTATACTTTAGGAAAAAATACAAAAAGTCGGTCCAAAAATATGTCCAGCCCAACTAAAGCATTAAGTAGGTACTTTAACTTAGGTATATTCGGTAGAGTATTGTATAAGATCAGATAATCATCAATAATTTGCATTTTTTATAATATAAATTGATTACATTAGGTAATTAAAAAAAAATCCGGTCTTCAGTGGAGTGGTTGGTCAGTGGTGTGGTGGACTTTTTACTTAGGAAGGGCAAAAAAATTAGATATGTTTATTAAAACCTTGACGAATCTCTCACTAGCGAAATAAAGGAGATTACAGAGAGCGAATTTACGTCGTATACATTAGTAGAGAAGCTGAGGGGCCACCGTTCTGGCCTTCGGGCCCAGCGGCGCTACCACGAAAATCGAATCTCGAAGTTCGTGTACTTGCATCCCTGTCACACGAGTTGTGTAAGCGCGATAGAGATAGAAATACCCGAACTTCGACATTCGAAGTTCGTGGTTATAGCTCTGGAGTAGGCAAAGGAAGCGAACAAGTGCATAAAATAAAATAGGAAACAAAAACCACGCGCCGCTCAGACAGCTGCTCCGGCGCACCTGTCGCCTCCACCGATCCAAGTACCGAAGCAAGGGAATACGTATATCGTCCGGCACGCTATCACAGGACGGCCCGCGAGCTGGGTCGCGGCAAGATAGACTATCCGTTTCTTTCTAATTAGAATGCTTAGAAAGAGACCGATGATAGATTAGCAAAACCAAAAACTCAAACAGGGACACAAACTTTCGCTTATGAAAACCAGCATTGCGATGCGATACCCTCGCTGCAACATTATGCTGAGTCTAGCTCCTTTTTAGCATCACACGTTTTTATGCCTCGTACGTAACCGTATAGAAGTCTAATCTGAAGTCTGATTCGTATGTACATTGCATATATAAAATGTAATGTTAAATAAAGCTTGTTACTTGTTGTTGTCTTATCAGCCAAAATGTTATGCGCTTTTAGTTTTCAAGTCGCGATAATCGCCCTTGCAAAATGCGTTTCTTTATCTTCATGTACCTCGTTTAATATTTTTAGCGCGCCTTCGCGTACGTTCCACGAAAGGATGTGGACTGTTGTCAAACATGATTAAATTAAATGCCCTGTTAATAAGACTGCTTTAATAAGACGATGAATCTTTCAGAAAAAGGTACATTCATTAACGGCATATCAAAGATTATTTTCTTGTAGTAGATTGCAATATATATTTTAGCCCTGAAACCGGTTACTTATATTTGAGACTCAAATAAGGCCAAGAAACGACCTTGGTATTAATTCATAAACTTCAAGTCCAAGTGAAATGTAAATAAGCTGTTGTGGACAGAAGTGTATTCTGCCCATTCCTTTTGCGATAGTTCGAAATTATTTGTCCAGTAACGGTGCCAGTAACTGTATGTTAAGTGCCGAGATAAACGGCGATTGTGGTGCCTGGGGCGACCGACCAGCCTACTCGGCATCCCTTGTCCATCAAACTTAAAAAAAAAAAAGAAAAATGGTTTATTGGTAACAAACAGTGTTTATACAAATTAAACTTGTATTGTCTTCTTCTTGCTGAGAATTGGGACATAGTTTTTGAATGCGTGTTTTTTTATTAACAGTAGAAGAGATCGCCTATTCCCCGACCGGACATCCCAACCGGTCGGGTGCTAACAAATACCTACAAGGGAACATATAAACCTGAAACAAAACTCCGACTTAGAGACAATCTCAATCTAATGCCGTCAGATTTATCTAGTTTATTTCGAACGATGATCCAAAATCTGTTCGTGGTCTCTCTTCATAAAGACGTTATTGTCGTTAATGATCGCAGTAATTTGGACATCAAACTGTGACAATGCATGACCTGCATTGTGAAATTTGCATACGTGCAATCTTGCGAGATGACATGCTTACTCTTATGACAATTTTCAGTGGCTAATTGCGTTGATGGATTCAAAGTAATTTTAAACTTGCGACATGTGAGTTTTTTTTATTCCACTGGTTGCAGAAATTAAATGCTTATAAGTTCAGTGCAATTATAGATTTGACATGCGTTTGTTAGCCGTATTTAAGAGAAATGTGTGCCTATACAAACAAAGCGAATACGCTGTTACTTACGACCTTTTAAGTGTGGTAAAGACATGGTACTTATTTCATTTAATTGTGATGGTTAGTGGAACAAAGGCTATAGAATGTTGTGTAACGCCTTTAAAGATAACCGCCACCATGTAAATAGTCTCACGTATCACAGCGATTGACCTATTGCTGAATATGAATTAGTGGCGGAGAACAGAAATAATTATTACTGCCGCGTTCTTACATAATAAGAGTTTCACAAAGTTATTACGAAGATGTTAAAACTAGTTATTAGAGCGCTATATAATAGCATCCCCGTTAAAACTACTATTATGAGGTCTGGGTCATACACAGATTGAAAATAATTAATAGTTTAAAAAACATTAATAAAACACGCTTTTAACCTAATCGTGGTCAAAGTTCATTACAAGACTTTTCTAACAAATCCAAACACAGGTATGATACGATGTTCCATCATGAAGTTCCAGTTCATATCTTCCGGCTCCATCATCAGATCCGTTCGATAGTACCATATTATTGTATTGTCATCAGAACTACATACAGCTGCCAATTTTCATGACGCTACGATTCTTCAAAAAAATTCTTGGTTAAATTAGTTACCTTATATAGATTCCATTACATAGTTAGTTACGTAAACGTATTATACAGGACCCGTATCATGGTCGTTCCAAAACGGCTGCTGCTCGCTTTCGTCGGAGGGTGGAGACTTTTTTTTTAACACGTTTTTATTAGGTCGACCAGGCCTCGTATCTTGGACATCATGGTCGGCCTTATCACGCGATAAGTGACAAGATAGCGCGTCCGTCACTGGCTGACACCGTTCGATAGAACGAGACTGACGCTCTATCTTGTCACTTATTGCGTGATAAGGCCGACCATGATGTCCATGATACGAGACCTGGTCGACCTAATAAAAGCGTGTTAAAAAAAAAGTCTCCACCCTCCGGCGAAAGCGAGCGGCAGTCGTTTTGGAATGTATGAACATGATGGATGCTCAACACTGCAAAGTTCTTAGCCAGTCACAGAAAAGTAAAATTAGAACCTTGATCTGTGAATCTATCTTATCTAAGCATGTTTTCTCAATGTATTAGTACACGTAGGATCCCGCCGAAATTGGACGCTAATTTGTGCCACCGTTGAAAATTGGGCAGCAACCAGCGGCGCTACCACGAACTTCGAAAGTCGAATTTCGGGTATTTCCATCTCTATCGCACTCCCTAACTCGAGTAACAGGGATGCATGTATTACGAACTTCGACTTTCGAAGTTCGTGGTAGCGCCGCAGTTCCAACATTGTCATTAAGGCCCGACCTTTGAAATTTTCGTGAAAATGAGTTGTTTAGTAACCATTTTATACATTATATCGTAACAATGTATGCGTCGGAAAAAATATATCATAATCTGCAAGATATAAGAAGGAACATAGTTTTCGTAGAAATTCATTTTAACAAAAAAAAATAGAGAAAAAAAATCTAAAGTATTTTTTGACTTGTAACCACTTTACTGCTCAATCTTTTATCAGAAGATGAAATTTTATAATCTTTGTCATAAAATAATGAACAAGACCTTTGTTTTCTTACTTAATAAAATTACCAATTAGCACAAAAGTTATGTATGACCAGAAAACCAATTTTTTGGCCTAAAGTTGTTCAACTTTCATGCCAAATATCTCGAAAACAATGAACTTTAAAGTAAATATGGGATACTATATTGCTTAAAGCCGTTGTTGTTAATATAATAAGCTACAAAAAACATTGAAAAACTAAGGGATTCAGATCAAAGGTCATTGGCGTATGGCAGCCCCTTAATAGGTTTTTCTTCGTCCTTCCCAAACAACATGCCTTGCAAATTGCACAGGTGGCAAAGCGCAGGTTGTTTACTAGTAGCAAGCAGGACTCGCCACAAGGACGCGCCATTCATAAAACGGGTTCCACCGCGGTGCCAAGTCCCAACCGACTGATATTTACGACCGAGCCGCGACCAGAGCTGGGCACCGTTAATCAAATAGTTAACATCGTTAATAAATAAGTTAACTTCGTTAAACGTTAATGCGTTACATTTCGGAAGACTTAACGGAAGTTAACGTTAATCGTTAACCGTTAACTCGTGATAGAAGTTGTACTTTATACGTCGTTGCATTAGTCAATCTGCTAAAAAAATGGTATGGGATATTTAGGAATATTCTTATCATCGATATGATACAGAGAAAGAATATAATGGAAAATAAACCATCTTCGTCTGTAGCCCCCGACATTATATATTTAATTAAATAATTTGTTTCGTGATAAGGGTATTTAAATATTCTTATTCTTTACGCGCACATGCGTCTCGCCCCTAACGAAACTAAACCTCTACCTGCTTGAGGCTACGAATTCCGGCGTCAGGTTATATTGTATTTAGCAAGTTACAGCTTAACTGTATATGCTATATTGCCTGCCGGTAAGCGTAAGATGCGAGAGTTTATTGCTCTAAGCATAAGCTAAGCACTAAGTAGGCTTTTCTCTCGCATTTGCGTAAATGTCAGAAAGAGAAGTGATTTATCTTTATGTCTAAGATGATGGATGGCGCAAAATTTGAATTTAGTCAAAGAAAACACACTTCCAGTAAAAATTAGCACGCTATTTATATGCAATAGTCCAAACTTATTATTATTAGCATATCAATTTATAAACGTCGGCGTCGCAGAAGAAGAGATGCGAAATCTTTGGTGTTTTAGTTAGAAAGGGAATGGAGGTGACAGTTTCAATTCAATATAACTTACGTATATAAGTGTAGGTATTTGAAATGACAGCTATCCTATGTTAGCATATTGCGGTCTAATAATACCTTTGGTTCGACCGGATGGGAATCGGACATAAAATTATATTTCAAAATCATAATCAAAATCAAAAATCAAAATTATTTTATTTGCAATAAGTATATAGTAATACATGCAAATACATATTAAATTAACACATTATTGGTAATCATTATAATTATTTTTACAGATACATGTTTTATCTTAATTTTTTTTTTATTATTATTAAGTAGGTATAGGTACGCATTTGACCCCTATCTCGCCTGATGGTAAGTGATGATGAGGTTCTAGTGCGTTTGTAAAATATTCCTTAATGGTATACAATGGTCTGGTTATGAAAAATTGTTTTAGTTTTCTGTCAAATATTTTGATGTCATTACAATCTTTAATATCATTATTTAGATGATTATAAACTTTAATTGCATTATTATTAATACTATTATTAAAATATATTTAAATGAATAATATATTAAATATATTTAAGCAGAGTTTAAATATAAATACTTTTAATTAAAATGCAAATACAAAATACGTATTTTATATTTTGTACTTAAATACTTTTTTTTAGTTTTTTTTGAAAATTTTATTAGTAAGTAATACTTTTCGAAATGTATTTTATATTTGTCAAATATAAAATACTTTTTTACTGCTAAGTTTCGAAAACATTACCTTTACCACTCAAATTTTCAAGTGAATGGGTCAGCGATTCGGCAAATGGCCACTAGAAGCGCTGCAACTTTGAAAGTCTATGTGCAAAATGACAGTTGAATTGAAACAATATGAACGTATATCTGTGAAACATGACGTTACGCTTCGCTTTTTAACGAGATTGACTCATCTCTATTAAGTACTTTTTGAAAGTATTTTATGTGTATAAAGTATTTTGAAAATACATGTATTTAGTATTTAATTACAAAAAGCAAAAGTATTTTGTATTTTGTATTTGAAATATTAAATTAGAAAAGTATTTGCATATTGTAATTAAATACTTTTTTTAAGTATTTTGTACATCTCTGTATTTAAGTATATTTTATTTTCGTTATTGCTTTTAAATCTTATTTTTTCTATTTTTATTTAATTTAGTTTACTTATTCTCTCAGTGTTCATGAATAAATCCTTATTAATAATAATAACAGGTAAAACATTTAATATTTCGATCCTAACAGTTAGTTGTCTGCGCAATTATATATAAGAACAAAAATAATTACTAACTAGTTTTCTTAACACGACATTGTAAGTTTATGAAGATTATAAACTCGAGTGCTTTTTAATTCCTGGGGCTGCCTGTGCTCGAACCAAAAATAATGAGTTTAATCTCTACTTTTAATGGCGTGGGTACAGCGAATCTACTTTATATTTTTACGGGCTCTAGGAGATAATTATCGGTTTGGCGTTATGAATCACCGACGATATACGACGCCAGTTATAACTGATAGAATAATTGGATCTAAAACAAGTAAGAAGGTAGTTATGAAATAGGCTCTGGGAGGGAAATTGGTAACATTATTTATTCTGCGGTGTAGTTGCTGGCAGAGCAACGTAACGGAATGTGGTCAAACCATATACTAACACTATTTGAATATAAGATAATATTCTGATCGCTTGCAACCCGGGCAAATTATAGGTAGCCTAACCTAACCTAACCTACTACCATATTGTGACAGATGATAGGTTTCAAAACCCGTGTGATAACTTCGTATTTCCTAAAAACTTAACTAGTAGGGTCATTTCGCCGGTTAGCGACCACCTAATTTCATGTGCCGGTGGGCGACCACTTAAGCTGAGTTGGTGAACTGAAAGGATATTTTCTCGGTTTTTTAGTAGATTTCTATTCTAAAACAACAAAAAAATGCATGTACAAGTAATTGTCTCAATAGGGTGTGTAGAATTGATTTTATCTTCAATAGAAAAAAACCTTCTCCTTCAGGTGGTCGCTAACCGAAGGTGGTCGCGTAACCAGCGAAATGACCCGAAAATAATTTGGACAGAAAATAGTAGGTAATGTGATGGTATTTAGCCCCTATTTCCTCCTTTAGACAATTTATATACGATACGATGTTTAATGTTAAAAACCCAATATCCCGGTCAGCCAAGAAGTGGCTTCTCATTATTACACAGGACAGTAGTGAGTTAACAACTACGATAGGTAGGTGTATTAGCATTATGCGTGATATATCCCCTTTTTAACCGACTTTATAAAAAGGACGATTTTTATATATCAATTCGTCCGAATCTTTCATTTTTTATGCTTTTTTCCCGATTACTCGAAGACGCCTGAAAACCCCTACCTACCCCCCCCTACTACCCCCCCCCCCCTACTACTACCTATTTTTTTTTTTTGAATGGGTATCCTTCCCAGGTGGTGCCATAATGGTGATCAGGTCAGGATCTGATGAAATCGAGGGAACTCTTCAAATTGAAGCAATTTGGGTACTGATTAGAAGTCGTATAAAAATTGTTTTGTAAGTAAATTATTATTGAATTGGACCATAAAAATGTAATTAATTCCAAAGACAAAACTCAATCTAACCGATTCAGAGACCCTGTTTCGGAATGGGATATTGTCGTCGTCGTCTCATTACAATTATGGGTAATCGGCGGAGTGAGCCGATTGTCTGCACATTCCTCAGGTTGAACGACTCGGCTAACATCCAGCCGGTGCCAATAACGGGTCGGATATCGCTGGTGTTAAGGAGCTTCGGTTACAATCCATACCGACGAAGAATGTTAAGACTGAATACTTACTTATAGGAGCTTGTTAGGTTATTGCATAGGAGTCTCTAAACGATAGAGTTCGTAAGGGCTTCGGTTGATATTGTAACAGTAAGCACATTGGATTCATTCAAGGAAACACTGCGACATATTCTTCATTATTATTCTTATTACATTAGAGTAGTTCACCTTTGAGGCTGCTACAGAACTAAATATTTATATTCTATTCAATCCACTACTACTTACCAGAAATCACGGTGCCTACAAGAGAAAAGCTTTGTCCTAAAGGTAGCATTCCCAATTTCTTCATCTGTGTAATGAGTCGAGTTACTTACTACATTTTGCACATTCCTGGCATCTGCTGCATGCATAGCGAAATCAACAGGTAAAAAGATGTAGGGTACATCTCTTCTTTGGTTTGGCCACACGAAAAACGTACCGTTGCTAAATCCCAAACCTCTACGTCAAAGTAAACAATTGAACACCGACTAATCAATTGCATAGCAAACACGCTTTGGCTAATACACTCCCACGAACACCGGTTATGCTAATATGGAGACAATGCAGATTTCATCGCGTGGTCGCGATAGCCCAGGCCTACAATGAGGCCTAGGTCATGCCAGTCAGACATGCCCTGTTACAAGAGCATGGAAGCAGTCGGTTTTGAACGTATTGAAATTATGAGTGAGAACCGTCTTAGTTTATGGACTCACTAGTTTTTGCAACTCGAATACATACAAACCTTCCTCCATTTCACCCCCTCAGGGGATGATTTCCGGGATAAAAACTATCCTACGTCCTTCCCCCGGATTAAAACTATCCCCACAATCCATACCAAATATCATCTCAATCCGTTCAGCGGTTTAAACGTGAGAAGGTAACAGACAAACAGACTTACTTTCGAATTTATAATATGAAAGCATGTAAAGTATGGATACAGTATGGATTCTCATGTAAGCGTATACCAATTGTGTGTGACCTTGACGTACTGATAATGAAATAGGATTGGTACATTTGGTACAAAAATTACAGTTTTTTTTAGAACGGCGGTGGCAAACGCTTACGGCCCAACTGGTAAGTGGTTACCGTAGCCTATGAACGCTTGCAACTCCAGGGGTGTTTCCAATTTATACACTCCTTTTTTGAAGAACCCCATACTTACTGTAGTCCCTCGAGAAAGCCTCGGCAGTTATATTAGTTGTAAATGTAGGCCCTTTGGCTGTCGTTCAGAACGCTTACGGAGCGAGTCGCCTCTATACCAGTATTAATAAGAACGCCACATACTGATACGAAGATTGGGTTTACGTTAAACTAGGGACGAGCTCAAGGCAAGGCAAGTTACAAAACGTATTGAGAATAGATAGACAGGAAGCGAATCAACTACCTACAGCGATCAGAATTTGTGATACAGTCAGTGGTGTGATTTTCTTATGCAAACAAGAGGCGAGCAAACAAAAGCCTCGCGGAGAAACCTATTTTGCGCACAACGTTCTAACAACTATTATCCTATCCATACTAGTATTATAAATGGGAAAGTGAATGTGTGTGTTTGTTTGTCCGTCTTTCACGGCAAACCGGAGCGACGAATTGACGTGATTTTTTGGCGCTAGTATTTTATCACGAAAAACTATATCACGAACGACTTTATCACGAAAACTTTATCACGAAAAATTTTATCACGAAAAGACTTTATCACGAAAATACTGTATCACGAAAAATCTTAATCACGAAAACTTTATCAAGAAAAGACTTTATCACGAATAGACTTTATCATGAAAAATCTTAAAACAAAACAAAACAAACAACAAACAAGATGAGTTTAAATAAAATACTTTAATGAGCAGAGGTTTTTCCGCTCTTTTATAAAAAAAATAACCTCGAAGACGAGCTCCCGCTTTCGTCTTCTAACCTATCCGCGATCCGAGTCGGTTTTGTCACTAAGTCCCTGTTCCCACTCTCTGTATTTCTAGTCGCTCACTTAGTAATGTAGTCGCACACGGATAGAATTTTGATATCTGGAATTAAAGTCTATTCGTGATATAGGTAGTCTTTTCGTGATTGACATTTTTCGTGATAAAGTCTATTCGTGATATAGTCTATTCGTGATTAAGTTTTCGTGATAAAGTCTTAAGTGATAAAACTTTGGTGATAAAGTTTTCGTGATATGGTCTTTTCGTAATAAAGTTTATTCGTGATAAAGTTTTTCGTGATTTAGTACTGACGCGGATTTTTTAAGTGGAGATAGTTGAAGGGATGGAGAGTGACATAAGCTACTTTTTGTCTCTTTCTAACCCCCCACTTCCCGAAAATGGAGGTGCAAGTTTGTATGGAGCATTCCGCAATTTTCAAGGTAGAAAGCTAAAAATTGGTAGGAAAGGGGAACCGTGTTAACCCGAATTTAACGCGAGCGAAGCCGCGGGCAAAAGCTGGTATTATTATATACGAGTAATATTTGTATACATACCTAACACTGTTTTAAGTTCGGAACTTATACCATCTCAATGGACCAAGAGCGTCATTAGTCATTATATTACTACATAAAAAAGGTCTCCTCTTCCTCCTGTAGAAGCACGATAGAAAACTATAGCACTTAGCCTTACCTATATCTAACATCTACAAAGTGTTTTCTAAATTGCTGCTAAATAGAATAGAAAGTATACTGGATGATCAACAACCCATAGAACAAGCTGGCTTTAGAGCGGGATTCTCAACGGTCGATCATATGCACCCGAGATGACGATGCAACGGGGCCACGCCGTTTCGTCGCCTAAATAGTATTATTTGTTGTTTTTAGTTTCGTGACGCATTGGTTTTTACTGTAATGTCACGTAAATGTATTTGTCAAGAAATAAATAAATAAATAAATATGCATGTTATAAAGCAACTTATAGAAAAATGTCAAGAATACGGAAAGGCTTTGTACATTGCATTTGTAGACTATAGCAAAGCATTCGATTGGATCAATTATGAGTCGCTTTGGAAAGCTCCAATCCAGCAAGGAGTGCCAAAAAAATACATACGCTTAATTAAATCAATTCTTCCTAATGTAGATACATCAACGATCTCACCAATATCCAGCTCACCAACGGTCTAGGTCTAGTAATCTCCTACGCAGATGATACTGCGCTTCTTTTTCACGGAGATACTCGTAGTTGGGAAGAGGTGTACGATCGTATGCCGAAGCAGGGCTTTCCAAGGTAAAAACTTGGTTACAAATAAACTTACTTACCCTAAACATAAAAAAAACGAATTACATAACGTTCTCGATTTTAAATTCTTCTCAACCTGATAATCAAAATTCACTCTTATTGCCCATAAGTGTATTGATAATCACTCTAATGATTGCTCTTGCACTCCCTTAACCATGTTCCCTCCACTAAGTATCTAAATACTTAGTATCTAAATACATACCTAAGTATGTATACAACTTGCTTGTCATCTAATACACTTGTCGATATCCGCCATCTCAAAGCCTAAATATAGCGCGACGTACAGGTAAACTGTTTAGTATTCTATGCGGTGTAGTTGTCGAAGTAATATATATAACACGCGCCTGTACAAACTTTTGTTCTCGAAAACTGTTTTGAGGTTCCTGGGCTGTTGTCGCGGTCCTAATATCCTGCAAGCAGGCGATCGATACGGTTAGATCGATCCTGGCAAGCGCTCGACTGACGTGTGATCGTTACGTGAAAATTAGGTATATTAAACAGCAGTGATCATTATTTTTTTCAGCTATTGGACTTATACCTGAAAGATGTTAGATTTTGAGAGTGTGGCTCATATTTTCTGAAAATCATTTTTTCTTTGTGGCACTTATTCTGTTCCCATAATTTCCCGGTGGCATTTTTTCCCAATATTTTATTTTCTATGGGCATTTTATTCCGTTCCCATAATTTCCCGTTGGCATTTTTCCCCAGTCACCTATTATTTAATAGTTTAGTTTTTTAGGGTTCCGTACCCAAAGGGTAAAAACGGGACCCTATTACTAAACTAAGACTTCGCTGTCCGTCCGTCTGTCTGTCACCAGGCTGTATCTCAAGAACCGCGATAGCTAGACAGTTAAAATTTTCACAGATGATGTATTTCTGTTGCCGCTATAACAACAAATACTAAAAACATAATAAAATAAATATTAAGGGGGGCTCCCATACAACAAACGTTTTTTTTTCAGGCTGTATCTCAAGAACCGCGATAGCTAGACAGTTAAAATTTTCACAGATGATGTATTTCTGTTGCCGCTATAACAACAAATACTAAAAACATAATAAAATAAATATTAAGGGGGGCTCCCATACAACAAACGTTTTTTTTTCAGGCTGTATCTCAAGAACCGCGATAGCTAGATAGTTGAAATTTTCACAAATTATGTATTTCTGTTTCCGCTATAACAAAAAAAAAAAAAAAATAAAATAAAATAAATATTTAAGGGGGCCTCCCATACAACAAACTTTTTTTTTTACTTTTTTTATAGATAATGGTACGGAACCCTTCGTGCGCGAGTCCGACTCGCACTTGGCCGGGGTTTTCTCTTCCTTTTCTTTCCATTCTCTCAAATATCTAGTAATGTTCTAAACGTAATTTACTCATGCGTTAGCTCCGCCGCTGCGGGCTGTGTAGCCTACCTGTATTCTGCCCTAAGGCAGGTCTCCGTTGTTAGGTACGACGACGAGCGAGGAGGAGTGTTAGGAGTACTGCGACCCTACAGCGCGCGAGCCGAGCGAGCAAAGCGAGCGTGCCACGGGAGCGGCCGGCGAAGGGCCAGAACCGGTTTTTTAATTGTAATATTTACGTAGGTAAGTAAGTACAAAAGTCCGGGTGATTATCTAATATGAGAAGTGAATTAAACATTTTCGGCTCTGGTGCTTCGCCGGTCTTGCCGCGGCACGTTCGCTACGCTCGCTCGGCTTGCGCGCTGTAGGGTCGCTGTCACAGTTCTTCTAGATACTGTGATATGGTCAAGGGAGGCGATGGCTGAGATATGCGTCATACTCGTGATCGGGTGCTGTTTGTGGAGTCCGGACTGTTCATGCTTGCAAGGGCATATTACCTGACTACTTAAATACTAGTGTTATTATTATTATTATCGTATTGATTGACGAGAGACATCATTCTGATCTTTTTTATTGTTGTTTATTGACCCTGTACATCTTTGACAATATTACATTAATGTTCCTTTTTTTGTTTTGTTTTGACGCTTAGAGACCGTATACTTACATCTCTACGAACATTAGAATAATTATTAATTGTATATATTTGCACGCTGAGAGACCTTATACATCTCCTGAATTAATATAATTAACTTCTTGTTAATGCACAGAGCTTATATATCGAATTTGATGGTCATATTTTGCAATTTTTTCGTGACATTTATTTTGTTAACCGTTTATTATCGGTCCTTAATCAGCAAATTTTAAATTATTTTTGTGTAAGATTATTATTATTTTATTGTGAAATTATTATTTTTTATTGTAAATTACCGACATGTCATTATTATTGACATGTAAAAGTGCCCTTGTGGCCTACTTGCAGAATAAATAACTGATTTTGATTTTGATTTAAATATGGAAAGTTGGTGATGAGATTGTAGCGTTGTAAGTTGATACGTTTGTATGTATTGGGTATATAATATCCGGAACTGTTTATTACAAAATTCTTTCACCTGGGCAGCTAGTACCTATCTTATATTATATAATATTATATTATAATCGTATAGTCCTAAAACACAATAATGCTCAAATGTTCACATTACCTCAAGATATCCCCTTTTCTCACAATTCCTCTAATACTTTAACTTAATCACTGCAGATGGCCGCCATTCATCAATAAAGTTTCAATTAAGCTTAATAATTACGAGATCTTATCTCATAATCTAATCCAGGCTGATTCGCGGCGGCTGAGTTATTGCGTCGATCAGGAAGACGCCTCGCCTGCGCCGATTAATGGTGCCCTCGCAAACTGGTTCAGCTAGTAGGTACGAACACTTCTGACGTTATAAAAAGCAATCATAAAGCACCTGCTTATCACTTATAAACTGTATGCAATTTAATTAAGCGTAAGCGAACGTAGTTCTCCGTTTCAGCTTGGGCAAATACGCTTTCGTATGTCCGGCTGTTCTCCTCTTGAGGTCGCATTTCTCAAGCGATTCTCGTAATTTTTAGTGAGCAGGGTTAAAGCTGCAAACGCACAGAGAGCGGTGGCGGGGCGGCGCGGTGCGGCGCGGAGGCGGTACCGGTTGTAATGTTCGAGCTAATATGAAAGGATCCGCACAGAAAACCGCGCCGCGCCGCGCCGCTCTGTGCGGATCCTTTCATATTAGCTCGAACATTACAACCGGTACCGCCTCCGCGCCGCGCCGCGCCGCTCCGCCACCGCTGTCAGTGCGTTTCGGCCTTAATTATTAGACACTAGCGACCCGCCCCGGCTTCGCTCGGGTACTATATTATACATGTAAACCTTCCTCTTGAATCACTCTATCTATTAAAAAAAACCGCATCAAAATCCGTTGCGTAGTTTTAAAGATCTAAGCATACCTACATAGGGACAGACAGCGGGAAGCGACTTTGTTTTATACTGTTATTATTATATTATATATGTAGTGATGGGTTTTTGTCCATTTAGCTTTGGATAAAAAAATACATATATTCGCGAGTAGGTAGCCAGGTAATACGTATTGAATACCGGAGAAGCAGCATCTTCTTATCTGCAATCTTTTATTGATTGAATGTACGGAACGCTAAGTGTTCTGTACCAAAAATGGCAATATGGAATAGGTACTTATGGAGGAGATTCATCTCGGTATCTTTGAGGCTGACTGTCAGCCATATTACTAAACTTAATAAACTCCTCTTTCGAAAAAATCCAATTTGGCTTTATTTTCATCCTAACAAGTTTAACGAAGTTACCAGGGTCGGAAAAATTTGTCCCGTTTCTAGACTTTTTTGCCAAGCTGTACAACTTCGTAATATTTTAGGTATTGCAAGCCAAAAGTTTGGAGGAAAGGTGACGCCTTAATTGACAGAAATCTTTGTAAGGGTTGACCCAAATTTGAGTGTGGAATTACTAAATGATGAATGAAAAATGATACACGACGAAGTGAAACAAAATACGCAAGGAAAGTAAATTAGTTAATTTGACGACCGGTTAGCCTAGTGGGTAGTGACGCTGCCTACGAAGCTGAAGGTCCTGGGTTCGAATCCCGGTAAGGGCAAATATTTGTGTGATGAGCATGAATATTTGTTTCTGAGTCATGGAAGTTTTCTATGTATTTAAGTATTTATATCTATTATATATATCGTCGTCTAGTACCCATAACACAAGCCTTAATGAGCTTACTATGGGACTAGGTCGATTTGTGTAAGATTGTCCACTAATATTTATTTATTTATTTATCTAATTCCCAAGTTTTAATTTTGAGTAAAGTATTACTTTATTTATTTTCTTCTTCGTTACCTAATATACTTAGCATATCTTATTATACAACCTATATTTTTGTTTTTAGATATTAGCAACTAACATACCCAACTCTCCGGCGCCGATTTCAATGAAATCTTGAACAAAACTCTCTTCCGAAGTTAGAGGGTTTCGCCATTTTTCAGTACTTTGGAGGACAATATCCCCCGATAGGTTGAGTTTGGGCAGCTAAAAAAAATTACGTGTCGGTTATTTTAGACTACTCTATAACATATATAAAAATCATTGAAATCGGCGCCGGACAGTTGGGTATGTTTCATTGTCGGCAGGTAAGTATAAGTATACTAGTTGCTTAAATTAAGAAAAGTATGGGACTTATAAATTATGGAAACGTCGTGCAGAAAAACTAGAGTTCTCATTGCCATATTCGTCGCAGCTTACCATTTATGCGCTTATTAGAAAATTATATAAATTTTATTCCTATAAAAAGGAGGACAGGAAATTCTAATGGTTTCTTATGCAACTTGGCATATGTGGAGCACATTGCATAATAGGCATGCGGCCTCATGTTCAAATTGATAACGTAGTGATGCTAAATGGATAGTAAAAAGATATGAACCATGAAAATTTTGAAAATATACCTATGCATTTTTTTTATTGTCCAAGAGTAAATTTAAATTTAAAGCTACCAATAGAATCCTTACGCTTTTATAGAAACAAAATTGTAAAACAACTATGTACTTAAACTTAAACAATTTACCGGATTTTCCATACAACGATACAACTATCTAGTACAAGTGACGTCATACGTGGGTGTCTATCAGTATGAAGCTTTTTGCGCTGCCGCCAGCGACGTCAATCTTTGTCTCAAATGTATGGATGGGTATTTATGTTCTTTAAGAGGGGGCGCTCCGCGAAATCGGGGTTCTTAGATTGAATATTTACCTATGACAAACTAAAGCGAATGCCAGGAAAAAGAACATACCAAAACTACATCATATTTGCAATTGAATCGTCTGAACAAAACCATACAAAACCAAAATTGCCTCGATAGAAAAGAACCGCCAAAACATGTCTTATTTTTACTCAATTTCAATAGTGTGAGGTTCCCGTGCATATAAATTAAGTAAAAGTTGAGTGTATAATAGCTTTTCACATTACCTAATGAAAGTACTAGCGGGGTATTTTTATGTAGTCCCTTTTCAGACTTATTGAGGTGAAACGTATTTGGCGTATAGGCCTTTTTTATTTAGCGCGATACCCTTTCTCCCGTCGCGTGTTTCGTGCGGTTCTGTATATCTTTTGTTGCCGTTCGCGGGCGGAGTCAGTCGTAATCGCTCCGCTGAGACGAGAGGACTACGTTCTGTGCTCTCACGACGGCACGATGAACATAATTATTTCAATAATATTGTGACCCAGTATATTCGTCCAGTGAATGAACGTATCATTACATTCCAGTAGATATTTTGCTACATTTTGAAATAATATATTTAAAAGTCGACCTTAACATATAGATCTTAAAGTTCAAAATACAACTATAAGATTACGCAGCGATCGGCGGGTGACCGGCTTCTTAGAATAATTTGTGCAGTACATGCAAAACTAGACGAACATTTTTCTGTCGATCGTGTATTTACTTTATGAAAGATTATCACTCACTATCACTACATAGTATAAAACAAAGTCGCTTCCCGCTGTCTGTCCATGTATGCTTAGATCTTTAAAACTACGCAACGGATTTTGATGCGGTTTTTTTAAATAGATAGAGTGATTCAAGAAGAAGGTTTATATGTATAATATAGTATCCGTGCGAAGCCGGAGCGGATCGCAAGTTGAGAATAAATCCGGTTATGTTCAAAATCGATGTCTGAGAGGTCTAAATACGAATTCATAGTCAAAAATATTTCAAAAAGTGGTCGCATTATTTAAAATTTGTGAAACATTCGTTGTAAATTAATATGCGCGTTTTTTTAAAGAACAACATACATTGGCAGGCTTCTCGAGGGTGAAGATTCTAGAAATGATGTCCATTTTGAATTCCAAGATGGCGGACATTGCTTTTCGAATTTAAACTTTCGTGAGACGTGTTGAAACAGTACTAATAATTACACGGTTCAACTCACGTATTAAATGTCACCACGGGCGACATGTTTCGAACTCTTCGGGAATTCTTCTTAAGGATGAGTGTTTTCGCGGCGGTGTCGCTTGAATCTTGTCGTGATTCAAGCGACACCGCCGCGAAAACACTCATCCTGAAGAAGAACTTCCGAAGAGTTCGGAACATGTCGCCCGTAGTGACATTATTGACATTGTTTTTCTTTAAAGTCATCACGGGTGTCGCTTTTAGGGTTATCGAGAGTGCAGATTCCAACAATTATTGCCTGCGAACTTGGACATTTTGATATTAAAAAAGTGAACATAATTATGCACTTTTTCTTTAATATGTTCAAAATTGATAACTAAAGGGCCAAAGCGTCTCCATTGTCTCCAAGTACGAATCCGAGATCAGAATTGAAAAATTTGGCCGCCACACAGTAGTGGCCTGAAAATCTGACTTTCATAGACATGATCGAAGTTTTCATAATATATTTAAATTTTTTTTTTTTAATGCTACTAATAAATTCACGGTTAAATTCACGTATTAAACGACACGACAGGCGACATGTTTTGAACACTACGGGAGTTCTTCTTCAGGATGAGTGTTTTCGATGTTTGTTTTGAAGAAGAACTCCCGAAAAGTTCGGAACATGTCGCCTGTTGTGACATTTAATGCGTGAATTTAACCGTGGATTTATTAGTAGTATTTTAGACATGTCTCACAAAAGTTTAAATTCGATTATAGCTTTTTTTTGCTTTAGGCTTTTACTAGCCATTATTATGCTAGCTCACAACCCTTCCGTGATTTAGTAAAAAAACGGAAGGCCATATTTCAGTTATAGCTCCGGTGGGTTTTTAAGCAACAAAATGTAGGTAGTGGTATTCCTTGGGTAATTAAAGTAATTTGTACTCTATAAAGTGAGTGTTTTGGCGGCGGGGTCGCTTGAATCTTGTCGTGATTCAAGCGACACCGCCGCGAAAACACTCAATCCTGAATAAGAACTCCCGAAGAGTTCGAAACATGTCGCCCGTAGTGACGTTTAATACGTGGGTGAACCGTGTAATTATTGTCATTTTTTTTCTTTAAAGTCATCACGGGTGACGCTTTTAGATTCCAACAATAGGGGCGTAGACACTAAATAAAATAATGTGATATTTTCTCGAAGAAGGATAAAAAAAATTGTCAAATGGAGAAAAAATCAACGCAAAAGGTTAAATAATCACGAAGTTATAAGTGTCCAAAGTTTTAAGAAGGGATGTGTTCTGTCCCTTTTTCGCAAAACGCAACTTCATATGAGACGATGACGCTGGAAGAATGTGACGTCACAGAAGACGGCAACGTGCCGCGCGCATCGTGGTCGGCGACGCCGTCGACGCGGCCTGCCGGCAGCATCCTGTAATGTGACGTCACACACCGTTTGCGTTTTCTCTCTCTAACAAGCAATATTAAAACGGTTGTAGCTTCGTAATTCTTTAAGATATCTGAATGGGATTTTCATCACTATGCATATTTTTTTGCCTTCTTTCTTTTAGAGTAATAATAATTTTCGAGTCTGCACCCGAATTATTGCCTGTGAAGTTGGACATTTTTATATTAAAAAGAGTGAACACAATTTTGCAGTTTTTCTTTAATACGAGTATGTTCAAAATTGATAACTAAAGGGCCAAAGCGTCTCCATTGTCTCCAAGTACGAATCCGAGATCAGACCCCGTATCATGGTCGGCCTTATCACTCGATAAGTGACAAGATAGGGGCATCGTCTCGTTCTATCAAACGGTGTCAGCCAGTGACGGACGCTCTATCCTGTCACTTATCGCGTGATAAGGCCGACCATGACACGGGGTCAGAATTGAAAAATTTGGCCGCCACACAGTGGCCTGAAAATCTGGCTTTCATAAACATGATCGAAGTTTTCATAATAAATTACAGTTTTTTTTTAATGCTACTAATAAATTCACGTATTAAATGACGCGACAGGCGACATGTTTCGAACTCTTCGGGAGTTTTTCTTCAGGATTAGTGTTTTCGATGTTTATTTTGAAGAAGAACTCCCGAAGAGTTCGAAACATGTCGCCTGCCGTGACATTTACGTTAATTTTTTAACTGTGGATTTATTAATAGTATTTTAGATGTCTCACAAAAGTTTAAATTCGATTATAGCTGTTTTTTTGCTTTAGCCTTTTACGAGACATTATTATGCTAAATTACAACCCTTACGTGATTTAGTAAAAAAACGGAAGGTCATTTCAGTTATAGCTCTCGAAACTGACTTAGCTACTAGCGAAAACTATATCTTCAAATATAGGTACTTACAGATTTTGTCTTTCTTTCCACTTATTATAATTATCTATAGGTATTCATCATGTTTCATCTGACTGTCGGGGCATATACTATGCGAGAAGGAGCGGGGCAGCAATAGACGCATCAGCGCGGCAGGTACGGGGCGCGCGGGTGATTTCTGATTTTTCCCTGGCGATACGCCCCCTCTTAATTGTAGTTGCTCCCATACAAACATTTGTTCCTCTCCAAAAAGTGGTTCGAATGGCATTGTAAAAAAAATTTAGTCTTATCCCTATTATGGGGCGAGTGCCTACAGACTACAGCTATTAGGTCCACATTATTATACAGACGTGGCTTTAATTGAACCCTCTGGGCTGGGAGCTACGACCCTCCACAGACCATATATCCTAAAGACCCCGCTTAGCCTAATTTTTACTTACAAACAAAGCTGCCATACTTGCGGGGTGCGGGGGACGTCTAGTGCGCTGTTATTGGTGCATTCAAGGCCGCGCGCGTAAGTGATTGGTCCGGTGTCTCAAATATAGAGTGAATTCACCGTATGTGTGGCAGAGGGGGTCGCCCGACTAAGCGACGTCTATAGGTTTACTGGTCTGTGCGACCCTCTTACCTGGTCCAGCAAAGTTCTCAGTTTAAGTTTAGGCAAAAAATATTTCGTATGGATGTCCGGCTGCCCTGCTGTTCGGCAGTTCTCCTTTACAGGTCGCATTTCCCAACCGACTCTCGTGAAATTTTGTGAGCAGGGGGGCTAGCACAACTGACACCGCGCCGCGACGCGAGTCGAGAAAGATCTACTCTCCTTTTTCTAATTTGCACGGTGCGAGTGAGACAGGAGACGCTCAGTCGCGCGCGAAGCGACTTGTCAGCAAGTTGTGCTAGATTCAATAATGATGTAGTTGTATTTTGGCGATTATTTTTTTTTTAATTTAAGAAAAACATACTCGCGAGGTCTATAGCTTGTAACGCTTGTTGTTGGGATGTGTCAAACAAAACAATATTGAACAACTTTACAATATTTAATTAAAATTTCGGTGCTCCAGAATGTTCAACTATGGTGTGGGTCAGAACTCCCAACAATTAGATAAGCGTAAATTTAGATCTCAGGGATGGGTTTTAGACTAGAATTCACAAATGTAGGTAAGCCGTGTCCACTTCACACTGTCTTATTAGGCAACACTTCCCTGTAGCTGCGTGGCGGTGGAGGCGCGCGTCTGATGACGTCACCGATGTAGTCCGGAGTCCGGCAAGGCAGTTCAGCAGCAGGAATAAGTGGCCATCAGGGTCCCAATGTAGTTTGGCCCGGTAGTAAAAACCCTGGAATTACCGATAGGGGGATTGGACACTTTGCAAAAAGTCTAATTCCAAGTTACTGCCTGCAACATCCGACGAAAAGCGGTGATCGAAGCGTTACTAACAGGGAGGCTACCAAAAGCATTAAATAGTGATCAATGATGTTGCAGTAGTATGGACAAATCAGTTTAGGTATGGAAAGTGGAAGCACCAATTTACAGCGTTTAATAAAATAACAATTAATGCGAAATAGCGTGTAGAAGCTATAAAAGAAGCTAGGAAATAATATTAAGTATTCAATTCGTATGCGATTTCGCTTTAAAACTAATTTAACACATATTAATAGCAAGCGGGTAGGTATGGGCTCAGCTTAGTAGACAAAGGAATTTCATCATCCTAGTTGTGCCACGAATAACGGTAAAACATGAATGGAATGATTCTAGCTACAAAATAAGCATTTTTAAGTAACATTAGGCATGTAATATAAATCTACTGATTCACATTAGTAACTGTTAAAACAATAAGTATAATCTTTTGCAACACTCACCCGACTGGGGAACACACACACACTTATTAGAATTGATAGGTAATTAAATATTCATCTTCGGATACTGTGTTCAATGCACAGCCCGAGAGAATTAAAATAAAATAAATTAATTTAAAATATACGTAAAATTATCGCCCCATAGTGGTGGCAGTGAACGTTAGGTACGGTAGATCCGAACAAAGTGCGCGATGACCGCGCCCCGATCCGCGAGTAGGTGTCTCACGTCTACGTATGACTTGCTTATTCGTAAAGTAAAGCGCCTGCGGCTTTTGTCATAGCCAGAATCTCACCAGGATCGTCGGTTAGTTAAATAACGCCAGGCTCTTACCCAGTTTGTAGAAATGTAATTCGTTTATTTATTAAGTTTAGGTAATAGGATTAAGGTAGAATTAAGGTTGTAAATAATATACATTTTCAATAAAATTGTTTACTCGTAGCATGTAGAACAGTTATGTTACAACTTGTTAAGTAATTTGAACAGCATCTTTTTTTAATTTCTTCATAGTCGGTGTGAAAAATAGTATGTGTCACTCGGTAGCAAAATTATCTTCGTGTCGGGCGTTAACACTTGTATCCCTCACTGCGCTCAGGCTCCTACGTTAGAATCCTTCGCGACGCTTAGGATTCTATTGTAGGATCCCTCGCTACGTTCAGGATTCAAGACACCGCCCTCGCCGTAAATATACAATTTTGCTCCCTTGTGACACAAACAACTATTGTTCAGCCAGCGAACGAAATAGTTATTTACGATACAAGTGCCGAAAATAGGAAATTCGCAATGAGTGGTGATAAATTAAAACACGACCGAAGGGAGTGTTTTAAATCGACACGAGTTGCGAATTACCTATTCGCATGTGTATCGTACAACGTTTTACAGCACATATGGCTCTTAAAAGTTTCGACGAATGCACGGAAAGTGCTCTTTTCCGCACTAGTGCGGGAAAGTAGCACCATATGTACTGTAAAAAATCATAGAAGTCTAATAAGCGGCACAAAATGGCGCCACAGAATGGGTGCGACTGCCATTATGCTGGGATGCGGGCGGGTGTCATAACGAGGCCGAGGCAGCCATTTAGTTCGAACATGCGCATTCCGGGTTTTATATGTATGTATATAATAAATACTTTATTGTACACAAGACACAGGTAAAAATACAGGCAAAAAAGGTTAAATCGGTACAAAGGCGAAATTATCCCTGTAAGGGATCTCTTCCATTCCAGTTAACCTTTGAGCAATTGAGTTGAGATCAGGGAACAAAAAGATAGACAAACTAACCCGTGTACATTAAACCTTGACGCTACACTAAATTAATCTTAATACATATATGTACTACATGCAAGTACAAATAAAATAAAATAAATACTATACACATTCAGTTTAGTTTATTAAATTTCATAAATATATACATTCTTAAGTTAAAAAATAAGTGAAAATTAAAACTAATCAGTAAATATTAAAAATAAAATTCTGTTTTTCCTATTCACAAATATATTTTTCAGGGAAAAAACTATATATATATATATATATATATATATATACCTATATATATATACCTATACCTATATATATTTATCTAGAACACAAACAGTCGCATAAACAAATATACCAACGTACCAACAGACATAATGCTAAAGACCCGGAGGAGGTTTATTAATATTATGATTATTATGTTAACAAAACAACTTAATCATGCAACAGAAATAAAAGCATAAAAGAAAATAAAATATGAATAAGTACCTTTCATATTTCAATGGAGCTAGTTAAACTAATTTATATAATAATGGTTTTTTCGTTCGCACAGTTCCTCCTTTAAAACCTCCGCTCGTGCTCAAGTTCTCTATCGGTTTTTGTGTTTGGACCAATACGAAGCTGATTGGTATAACTGAAAGGAAATAAATAATAAATATTAGGGGACAATCTTACACAAATCAACCTAGTCCCTTGTGTTATGGGTACTAGAAATACTTAAATACATAGAAAACTTCCATGACTCAGAAACAAATATTCATGCTCATCACACAAATATTTGCCCTTACCGGGATTCGAACCCAGGACCTTCAGCTTCGTAGGCAGCGTCACTACCCACTAGGCTAACCGGTCGTCGCGCGGAAATGACATTAGCTTGGTTTATCTGCTCACAATGGGGCCGTAGAGAAATGGATGCAAGAAACAATCGTCAACTGCCGTGTTAGAACAATTAAGGTTTCCGTAAATGACAATCGGAAACCATACAAGGCAATTATTTCTATTTCTCGTTTGCTTTTTCTCGAATGTTGCTTTTTATTTGTCATATACAAGTGGTAGAGTTTTTATTTAAGTAACTTCAACGACCAGAGACCTGTACAATGTACATCTCTGACAATATTACATTAACATAAGGTGTTCTAACTTATAATATTTACATACATGGAGAGATCTGTTAAGAGGGGGCGCTCCGCGAAATCGGGGTTCTTAGATTGAATATTTACCTATGACAAACTAAAGCGAATGCTAGGAAAAAGAACATACCAAAACTACATCATATTTGCAATTGAATCGTCTGAACAAAACCATAAAAAACCAAAATTGCCTCGATAGAAAAGAACCGCCAAAACATGTCTTATTTTTACTCAATTTCAATAGTGTGAGGTTCCCGTGCATATAAATTAAGTAAAAGTTGAGTGTATAATAGCTTTTCACATTGCCTAATGAAAGTACTAGCGGGGTATTTTTATGTAGTCCCTTTTCAGACTTATTGAGGTGAAACGTATTTGGCGTATAGGCCTTTTTTATTTAGCGCGATACCCTTTCTCCCGTCGCGTGTTTCGTGCGGTTCTGTATATCTTTTGTTGCCGTTCGCGGGCGGAGTCAGTCGTAATCGCTCCGCTGAGACGAGAGGACTACGTTCTGTGCTCTCACGACAGCACGATGAACATAATTATTTCAATAATATTGTGACCCAGTATATTCGTCCAGTGAATGAACGTATCATTACATTCCAGTAGATATTTTGCTACATTTTGAAATAATATATTTAAAAGTCGACCTTAACATATAGATCTTAAAGTTCAAAATACAACTATAAGATTACGCAGCGATCGGCGGGTGACCGGCTTCTTAGAATAATTTGTGCAGTACATGCAAAACTAGACGAACATTTTTCTGTCGATCGTGTATTTACTTTATGAAAGATTATCACTATCACTACATAGTATAAAACAAAGTCGCTTCCCGCTGTCTGTCCCTATGTATGCTTAGATCTTTAAAACTACGCAACGGATTTTGATGCGGTTTTTTTGAATAGATAGAGTGATTCAAGAAGAAGGTTTATATGTATAATATAGTATCCGTGCGAAGTCGGAGCGGATCGCTAGTTGAGAATAAATCCGGTTATGTTCAAAATCGATGTCTGAGAGGTCTAAATACGAATTCATAGTCAGAAATATTTCAAAAAGTGGTCGCATTATTTAAAATTTTTGAAACATTCGTTGTAAATTAATATGCGCGTTTTTTAAAGAACAACATACATTGGCAGGCTTCTCGAGGGTGAAGATTCTAGAAATGATGTCCATTTTGAATTCCAAGATGGCGGACATTGCTTTTCGAATTTAAACTTTCGTGAGACGTGTTGAAACAGTACTAATAATTACACGGTTCAACTCACGTATTAAATGTCACTACGGGCGACATGTTTCGAACTCTTCGGGAATTCTTCTTAAGGATGTGTTTTTGCGGCGGTGTCGCTTGAATCTTGTCGTGATTCAAGCGACACCGCCGCGAAAACACTCATCCTGAAGAAGAACTTCCGAAGAGTTCGGAACATGTCGCCCGTAGTGACATTATTGACATTGTTTTTCTTTAAAGTCATCACGGGTGTCGCTTTTAGGGTTATCGAGAGTGCAGATTCCAACAATTATTGCCTGCGAACTTGGAAATTTTGATATTAAAAAAGTGAACATAATTATGCACTTTTTCTTTAATATGTTCAAAATTGATAACTAAAGGGCCAAAGCGTCTCCATTGTCTCCAAGTACGAATCCGAGATCAGAATTGAAAAATTTGGCCGCCACACAGTAGTTGCCTGAAAATCTGACTTTCATAGACATGATCGAAGTTTTCATAATATATTATAGTTTTTTTTTAATGCTACTAATATATTCACGGTTAAATTCACGTATTAAACGACACGACAGGCGACATGTTTTGAACACTTCGGGATTTCTTCTTCAGGATGAGTGTTTTCGATGTTTGTTTTGAAGAAGAACTCCCGAAAAGTTCGAAACATGTCGCCTGTTGTGACATTTAATGCGTGAATTTAACCGTGGATTTATTAGTAGTATTTTAGACATGTCTCACAAAAGTTTAAATTCGATTATAGCTTTTTTTTGCTTTAGGCTTTTACTAGCCATTATTATGCTAGCTCACAACCCTTACTTGATTTAGTAAAAAAACGGAAGGCCATATTTCAGTTATAGCTCCGGTGGTTTTTTAAGCAACAAAATGTAGGTAGTGGTATTCCTTGGGTAATTATAGTAATTTGTACTCTATAAAGTGAGTGTTTTCGCGGCGGGGTCGCTTGAATCTTGTCGTGATTCAAGCGACACCGCCGCGAAAACACTCAATCCTGAATAAGAACTCCCGAAGAGTTCGAAACATGTCACCCGTAGTGACGTTTAATACGTGGGTGAACCGTGTAATTATTGACATTTTTTTTCTTTAAAGTCATCACGGGTGACGCTTTTAGATTCCAACAATAGGGGCGTAGACACTAAATAAAATAATGTGATATTTTCTCGAAGAAGGATAAAAAAATTAGTCAAATGGAGAAAAAATCAACGCAAAAGGTTAAATAATCACGAAGTTATAAGTGTCCAAAGTTTTAAGAAGGGATGTGTTCTGTCCCTTATTCGCAAAACGCAACTTCATATGAAACGATGACGCTGGAAGAATGTGACGTCACAGAAGACGGCAACGTGCCGCGCGCAACGTGGTCGGCGACGCCGTCGACGCGGCCTGCCGGCAGCATCCTGTAATGTGACGTCACACACCGTTTGCGTTTTCTCTCTCTAACAAGCAATATTAAAACGGTTGTAGCTTCGTAATTCTTTGAGATATCCGAATGGGATTTTCATCACCATGCATATTTTTTTGCCTTCTTTCTTTTGGAGTAATAATAATTTTCGAGTCTGCACCCGAATTATTGCCTGCGAAGTTGGACAATTTTATATTAAAAAAGTGAACACAATTTTGCAGTTTTTCTTTAATACGAGTATGTTCAAAATTGATAACTAAAGGGCCAAAGCGTCTCCATTGTCTCCAAGTACGAATCCGAGATCAGACCCCGTATCATGGTCGGCCTTATCACTCGATAAGTGACAAGATAGGGGCATCGTCTCGTTCTATCAAACGGTGTCAGCCAGTGACGGACGCTCTATCCCGTCACTTATCGCGTGATAAGGCCGACCATGACACGGGGTCAGAATTGAAAAATTTGGCCGCCACACAGTGGCCTGAAAATCTGGCTTTCATAAACATGATCGAAGTTTTCATAATAAATTATAGTTTTTTTTTAATGCTACTAATAAATTCACGTATTAAATGACGCGACAGGCGACATGTTTCGAACTCTTCGGGAGTTCTTCTTCAGGATTAGTGTTTTCGATATTTGTTTTGAAGAAGAACTCCCGAAGAGTTCGAAACATGTCGCCTGCCGTGACATTTACGTTAATTTTTTAACCGTGGATTTATTAGTAGTATTTTAGATATGTCTCACAAAAGTTTAAATTCGATTATAGCTGTTTTTTTGCTTTAGCCTTTTACGAGACATTATTATGCTAAATTACAACCTTTACGTGATTTAGTAAAAAAACGGAAGGTCATATTTCAGTTATAGCTCTCGAAACTGACTTACCTACTAGCGAAAATTATACTTCAAATATAGGTACTTACAGATTTTGTCTTTCTTTCCACTTATTATAATTATCTATAAGTATTCATCATGTTTCATCTGACTGTCGGGGCATATACTATGCGAGAAGGAGCGGGGCAGCAATAGACGCATCAGCGCGGCAGGTACGGGGCGCGCGGGTGATTTCTGATTTTTCCCTGGCGATACGCCCCCTCTTAAGGCGCCGTAGGTTCAGCGAAGTTAAACGAACAGAGTTTTTGAAACAATATAATGCGTCTGTTTATAATAATATGGTTTCAAAAAAATACGAATAGTAATCTTGAGGCTTTTCTGCAGTGAGATCAGTGATTCGAAACATGATTAAGCAATTTTCGCTCGATAGAAAAAAACACGAACATAGGTCTAAAATACACTTAAAATATTCGTAACAAATTATGCACATAAGCTAAAAATATTAAAATTGCTTCTAAAAATTGGCACTATCATGTTTGAGAGAACTCAGTGATTACTTTCTTATTTATTTAAACGGCCAAAAAATAAAAATTATAAAACATGATATCCGCGCTCCCGAGCACGCACTTCCATCTCGGTCACGCTTATGCTCAGTGAGAGGGAGAGAGACCATGAACCTACGGCGCCTTAATTTCATCATTATATGCTAAGTTGTGTCCACTTGCGGCCACTATATAGCAGCACCACTAGTCTCTTTTTGCCTACCTATGTTATTATAGTTTAAGTTGGTAATTACTGTGTTTTTCATTTTTCATCACACTTGCTCGAAAAGGGCTTCATAAAACGCAGACATAACAGAGCTACAATAGCATATGTTACGCCCACGGGCGTAATGGTTTTTTTCTTAAGTTGTATCTGTCACTCATGCGGCAGTAACAAAGCAAAAAGGTTTTATATCAAATATGATGTCTGAAAACGTATTTATAAATAAATTTAAATTTAAAATACTACTAAAACATGTTTAACAGAATTATTTACAGATTTGATTGATGTTACTGATAGATTGAATGTAGTTATTTAGTGTATATGTAATAGAAGTTGAAGTTGAAGAAAGTAAAATGTTTTTAAGAGTACATTACGTACCTAGGGCGGTGAATTCGTGAATGCCCCAGATCGCAGGTGTTTGTGTGTTCCATAATTATGCGATCTGGGGCTTTACGAATTACCGCCCGTGGTGCGTATACAATTTTACGTCTTCTCCTGGGTTTGAAGGGAGATTTGCCTCTACGCCCGTGGGCGGTAAATCTCACTGACCGCCCGGAATGACGTAAAATGTTTTTAAGTGTTTTCAAATCGTGGCTGTACACCAAAGAGTAAAGTAAGTAAACTGCATCCATAAATAAGAGTCTTAAAATGTAAACAAACCACTTACCGGTAGAAAAATACACATTCCTGGTGTAATCACACGCAATAACAAGTAGGCAATTGTTGTAACATCTAGGTAATCACGTGCAACACCATTATTTCTATAATAATATGTCAATTTTATCGTAAAACACTTATTTTTTTGCAGAAAACCGAGATCGCTGTAACCTCAAACCTACAACTGACATTTTAAATACACTGTATTGTCTTTGGTGGATAGGGATGGGATGTTCTTTCACATCGATAAAAACTCGATGGCAGAGTAGTCTTTGGTCGAGGCAGTGATGTTGAGCTAGTAAACAAATATTAAGTATTCCGGTGCGCCAAATTTCTAAAAAAAATCATTGTTTGCCAAAACATATTGTTGCAGACATGTCAGAGGCAAATGGCTGAAAATCAAAAAAAATGTACATAGTTAAGGGCCTTAATCTAATCTACGCATAATTAACTTACTATGGCTAACTTAAATGGTAAATGGTAATTTTTTTATTGTAAATGGTTATGTTTTCAATTCTGTCCGGTTATCTAGCAAAAAAAGCATTTTCAATGAGATTACTAGAAAACCGCACACAGAAAAAAACAACGCTACGCTCTGACAGCAACCGTATTGTGCCTTCTCTTTCACACTTAGAAAATTTTAATTATGCTGTCCTGCTGTCATAGTGAACGGAGTGCAGCCTTGGAACGAACTACATGTAATCTTTCGTTGCGATCTGTTTGGTTGCCAAAGATAACTTAATTATTTTGTTGAATATTGTATGCAACACCATGTTTGTTTTGTGTTTAGTATTGCTTAAAATCTCATTGAAAATACTTTTAGTTTTTACCCACCTACAATAATATTCTACAATAATTATATTGCACAATTTTAATTAACCCTACCGGGCAAACGGACGACAATAAAATTTATCAATAAAATTGACTAATCACTTATGTCAATATTCCCGTGAAAGCAACATGTCTGGTAAATTAAATTTTTAAGTTAGTTTTTTGTTTTTAGGGAAGGTATTGTAGGAAATTTCTATTGAAAGATGGTTTATAACCCTATACTCAATAAATTATTCACGTTTTTTATCATTTATCATCGTAATTCATCATTTCCGCTATAGTAATGTTGCCGACATCGACATTATTCAACATACAACACATCACTATAGTAGTCTATGGTTATCCATTCCGCCATATTTGTTTACCTTTTAAGACTCTTATTTATGGATGCAGTTTATCTGTATACCGAAGGGTCTTTGCCATACGCGCCTCACGTCAAATTCAACAAAATGGACAACTGACATGTTGCATTTTTTATTACGATTTGTATTAATTTCATGTAAAATGTATTTGTCTCCTCGCAAATGTGATGAAAAACATTGTGTATAACACGGGCGTAAGAATATTGCGAACTCAAAAGTACTCCGCCTTCGGCGTCGGGCTTCTGATAGACTCTTGGTCGCAATATTCCACTTACGCCCCTCGTTAAATAATGTACTATTGTGTTTTCAAATTAAGAACGAAATCGTGATGTGGTGTTATTTTGCTTTGCAATAAATAAGTTTATTTTCTACTAGCTTCCGCCCGCGACTTCGTCTGCGTGGACCCGCGATAAAAACTATTCTATATTTTAATCCAGGCTGTAAACTATCTTTGTGCAAAATTTCATCCAAATCGGTAGACCCGTTTAAGCGTGATTGAGTAACAAACATCCATCCAAACATCTAAACATCCAAACTTTCGCATTTATAATATTAGTAGGATAGTAGGATTCAAAGTAAATTCTGAGAACTATTCAAAAACAGGAATAATAGTACTTAGTTTGACAAAACCTTAAAAATGTGAAAAGTCGTATTGAAATAACTTTTTTAATGTTTGATAAAATTGATCGCGAGCTTCCTACGTAGTGTATGTTTCTAATGTGTAGGTATCTTATGTTTAATGTTTCGTTTCCTCCCAGCGACAAGCCGGTCATACCACTTTCTAAGCATCTTCAACGCTTGAAGGCCTTGAAGTTTGCTCATAATCCACTCGATATAAATGAGCTCCATGACTTAGCATACGATCTACATTGTCGACATCACTTGAAGTAACATTTGTTTTGATTTCTCCTTGATGACATACCTACCGGTAAATTACCCATTCAGTCATGAATATGATCAAGAGAAACCACAGTCGTTATGATTATCTTGTTGATGATGTAGAGAACGTGTCAATTGCTAGACATCGTTAAGGGGGTGCATAGAAACGCTGTTCGGACTAGATTAAGAAACTAAGGTCTGTTTTTCAGATATATCATTCTTGACTATTATGAAAGCCATTCCCGAAGAGTGTTGCATCTCTTTTTCTCATGCGCGGAAGGCATTTATTTATAAGCGTGTCTCTGTCAAGGGGTTGTGGTCGACTCGAATCAAGGCATCCCCTTAAGTGTATCATTAAGTTCACAGCGGCAGGACACCCTGTCATCGTCCTCGTAGCGTTTTTTCGATTGTACCCTAAAGGAGTCCGGGGTCCGCTTTGGCACCTAATCCTCAGATTTTTAGGCACTAGTTTTGCGAAAGCGGCTGCAATCTGACCTTCCCACCGCCACCTTCCGCGACCTTTTACCAGGTCATCAATCCACCTTGTGTGTGGGGGGAGGTGGTCTACCCGTACATACCTAAGTATTTGAAACCAATGGGAGGTTCGAACCCAAGATCTTTTTCATTTCATTTCATTTATTTAATAGCTTCAAGTGTCGCTAAATATTAATTACAAACTAAAGATTAAAGATTCTTAGTTGTATTTTTTCTTAGTTGAATGATTAGATTTATTTTTTTAAGAAAGTATATAAAGTTTTAATGAAAGTCTCGTGTTTACCGCTCAGCTCAAGGCTTGCAGCACCCTGAAGTGTGCACATGTATTGGATGATGTCAGCCCCGATATTCTGTACCTATTCTGAAGGTCACCCCACCGCTCACCCACCAATATATCTTGACGCCGTGATTCGTGGTAACAAAGCGTAATCAGAAGCCTACATTCGTTATTAGGCGTGTCGGGTGAGGATTAGGTTGTTCAAAAATGCCAGCCCTGTTTACAAGAAGCATATCTGCAATTCTGCATGCGCCGAGGCGTTGATGCAACCCGCGGCGCCGGCGCACGCACGCGATCCGTGTGAACCGATAGCTATCTTTATCCTTCGTGTTCACAACTTCACACACAGGATGAACCGCATCAACCCTTCCTAAGTATTCAAGTAAATTAATCAAATTCAGTCGTATTTCAATGTCACATAAACTGATTCCTCCTGAGATTACGATCGGCTTTTCCCCAAACAATTTGTCCTACAAGTTCCCTGCAACCTACTTTTTCAGTCATCATAAGTAAGTTTCATTATTAAAACATAAAAAAAGGAAAAAAACCAAATCGACTTTAAATCCGCTACGTAGGCTTCGTCAGGTGGGTATAACTATGAATCAGCAACACGTATCGTCACATACAAACAATACACTTTGTCACTAACCTGCTCTGATTGATGTTATCTAGACTGGATCCTGATTATTATTATTAATTTATTTGATAAACAGAATGTATAAACTTAATAATTAACTGGGTCCCACAAAACTGTCGGAACAGTTTGTCTGTGTGATGACTTCATAGTACAGAGTTAACTAATTTGTACATACTTTAGTTATGTTTGTAGATGTTACATACAGGTGCCTTAGGTGTTATATTATACTTAAGTAATGTCGTTTTAATTTTCTTTTAAAGTCGTTTTTATCCTTTCACGGCTGATAGTTTCTGGTAAACTGTTCAGAAGATAAGGGATACGTGTTTTTAGCGTTCTATCACCATAATGGTTTTTAATCTTTGGTACGCACAGTTTACCGGACGCCATAGCCCTAGTAACATATTTTCTATCGACTGTTTTAAACAAGCTATTCTCAGAACTAGGCTCTAGAGTGCTATGGTTATTTATAGCAAGTAGATATTTGTGTTTAAGACTAACCGGCAGAATTTTACAAATTCTGAAAAGAAGTTTATAGTTACCTTTACATTTTTGTCTAGTTTGTTACTGATAACTTTATAAATCTAAGTTGTATGTTTTCTAACCTATCAATGTTTGATGGAGTCTGGTGTCCACTTAGTACTTACTCAAACCAAATCCCAACAATTTTACGTGACACTTAGTTATCACCTATTTGAGACTCTTCGTAACTATAACCAAAGACTACAATATACATACATAACAACGCGTTATTTATAAACTGTTATCAAACCTATTTTAACTAAAATGCCTTTAAAATTTTATATGTGTTCAACTGCCAGTTTGTCATTTGTGTTTGAGAGAAACGCACATGGGTTATCTAGTGTAGATATACTTACTTGATCAGATACTACGAAGTCTGAAAAAACCTTTACATAATATTAATAGGTACGTAACATAATTGAACGAGCGATCCGTTTTAGCTCGGGCCAAATTTCTCTGGGGAAGACCGGCTGTTCTCAACCTACAGGTCGCATTTCTCAACCGACTCGTGAAATTTTGTGAGCAGATGGTATACCACGAACTTCGAAAGTCGAAGTTCGTAATACATGCATCCCTGTCACTCGAGTAAGGGAGTGCGATAGAGATGGAAATACCCGAACTTCGACTTTCGGAGTTCGTGGTAGCGTCGCAGTTTGGATAATTATATAGATTTTTTGGCAGGTTCGATAATCCACACCCTGTAGCTCACTCAGATGCCAGAGGATCTTCGAACACTCCGTCATGATGGCTTCTTTAGATAATCACTCTGTAAAACAATGTGAAAATGCAAAATAATGCAAAATATCTTCATTAAGTCTGTACTCGAGTGCTTAGTCAAAAAAAGATACCCGATGTCTACATTTGAAATGTGTGGTCGCGGTTCTCGCCTTCTGTTAAAAGGGATACTAAACCATGGTGACTAATGAGATAGTTCAGCATACAAAATGAAAACGACCTAAGTTAAATATAATAGACCCTCGAGGCATTGTACCTCGGATGCTGGCGGCATTTCCTCGCTGAATTGCAATGCTGATGAAGAAAGCCGCCAGCTCTTCGGTCATCCATCAGTTAGATACATCAACTAGATGTTTCGCGATTTTGGTGTACTTACCTACCTACTGCCGTTTGGGTCAAATATTTTTCGCCAAATTTTACTTCCCAAAATACTTATTGCAGTAGTTTCATTTCCTAAACGAACGTTTACATATCGCATTTTATTAATTTGGCATATTTAATGTCAAGTTTTATTAAGGTTCATTAAGCTAAAATTATATTCCAAAAAAATGTTAGTTCAGATAGTCACTTCGCAATTTTTAACATCCATAAACTACCTTAAAGACGGTCTCAGTTAGGTATGACTAGGAGCGAAGCGAGGAGGAGTGTTAAGTCGAACTGCGACCATGTTTTTTTTTAGTAATATTTACATGACATTATATTATGTACCTACAAAAGTCTAGAGGATTTATCTAGTATGATGAGTAAGCACAAAAAAATACACTACGTACTTATAGTATACATACAGTCAGTAATTTAGAGTCAATGTCTCTTATTGGTTCGGTATTGTTTGTTATATTATATGAAAATGATAGAATGAGATCGTTATACAAATTGAACTTCTATCCACAGTGAATTAAAATATTGTTACGACGGCGGTGTAATAACAATTTCGTTACCATCGAAATAAACACGCCGTCAGGGTATTTCTAAATTCGCAGTGTTGTCTAAGACATCTGTAGCCCAGCGGTACAAACGGCGGTCGAAGAGCCGATGTGCCCGGGTTCGAGTCCAGCGACCGACATGCACTTTTTGTATGTTTTTAATTAATGGTGAGTACATTTTCAAAACGCCGAGTAGCATGGAATGTTCTAGAAAGGGTAAGCGAATAGAACATTCGATGCTTAAGGAAATTTGTAGACGAATGTATGGGCTTGGAATATTCGAGAAACGTGGACGTAGCACGTTTATCTGGAAAAGCCCATGCTACTCAAAACAAGTGAGTAATGAAATGAACAACGAAATGAAGATCGAAATTAAGGACTAGAATCTTCGGTAAGGGGTATATAAGGGGACCACGTTCGCGGTACTAGTCAGTCTTGGAGTGAAGGGAGTCTAGTAGTGTTCTTGAAGAGGAGTCTTGGAGTGAGTCTTGAAGAAGACAGTCTTGCAGTGGAATCTTCAGAGTGGATTCTCAGAGTGGGATACTAAGGGAGTGGTATCGGGTGAGAACTGGTTGAAGAAGTTCAGTGGGAAGTGGTGAATAGTGAAGTGGTCTAGTGCGTAACAGTATAGTGTAGCCGTGTCAGTACTAGTAGGCGCGAACTCAGTCACTTGTGTGAGTTAATTGAGTTGTCAGCGTTAGTACGTGTGGACTCAGAGGACTTTGCCCTGTGTAAATCGCAGAATTAATCTATTGTCGTGTTAAAAAGGTGTTTAACTCTATCCTACCCCCCCCACGCTCGTAACATTTGGTGTCAGAAGTGGGATAGAGAGCAATTATGCCACCTATAATAGAACGTGACGATAGAAAAGGAGTCACGACGCGTGGTCAGGCGGCTGCGTCGACTTCCAGCCAAGGCACCGGAGCTACTGAGCGAGAAGTGACTCAAGTAGCTAGCCCAGCATCAGGGCAAGCTGACTTTGCAGCATTATTAGCATCTATGGAACGGCAAGCAGCGGAAGCTAAAGAGGCACGTAAATAGCAAGCGGAAGAGACTCGCCGCCTCCTAGAACAGCAGGCGGAACAAACCCGGGAGCGGCAAGCAGCAGAAGCTAAAGAGGCACGGAAAGAGCAAGCGGAAGAGACTCGCCGCCTCCTAGAACAGCAGGCGGAACAAACCTGGGAGCGGCAAGCGGAAGAGACTCGCCGCCTCCTAGAACAACAGGCAGAGCGAGCCCGGAAGGAGCGGGCGGAAGAGGCCGAGCAGCAATCAAAGCTAATTAAGAATGTAACTTTAGCCGTGGAGCAACAGCTCGGTGTGTTTCGGGAGCGAATCCAGGCGCAAGATACCCGTATAGCAGAGCTGAAGGTAGATGTTGACGGCGTTGTGGAAAAGATGAATGACGTTGTTGGGAAGGTAGACCAGGTCACAAAAGAAATCTTGGACCTGAAAACCAGAGGTGTAGTCAGTGTACCAACCCCCTCAACGACGGTGGAGAAATTCAAAGTGCCACAGTTTGACGGCCGTTCATCTTGGGCTGCCTATAGATTACAGTTCGAGAAAGTCATGGAAGTTAATAGATGGAACAACGAGCAAGCAGCGACCGCGTTGACTCTTGGACTTCGGGATCAGGCTTTGTCGGTACTGGAAGCTGTTGGCCAAGGCGCAACTTATGATCGACTATTGGAGGCATTGGAGACGCGATATGGAGACAAGCATCTAGAACACGCCTACCGAGCTCAATTAAGAGAACGCAAACAGCGGCATGGTGAGAACCTGCAGCAATGGGCGATCGAAGCTGAAAAACTGGTTCGAAAGGCATACCAAACGCAGGCCGACGTCAACTGCATGTTGGTAGAAGCATTCGTGGACGGGATTCGAGATGGCGAGGTTAGGGTTGCAGTACGCTTGGGTCATCATGCTTTGCTGAAGGAAGCTCTGGCTCATGCCTTAGAGGTAGAAGCGGTGCGCCAGGACCTGAATGCACATCGGCTGAGGGAAATTGTGTCACCCGTACAGACATCTGCGAGGCGTTTTTATGTTCCGCGATGTTATGAATGTGGAGAACGCGGCCACTTACGAGCCAGATGTCCAAAGCTGAACCAGTCAGAAGATGCTCGACGTGATGATGCGGCGACAAACAGGCCGGTTGACACTAGCGTCAACCGCGAGCAGCCGGAAAACTAAATACAGCCAGGGTTGTGGGGTGGGCGCTGGCTGGTAGCTGTACAACCCCGTGTTCGAGAATCATGATCTCCCAGGCATCGAATGGGAACAGTCTAATTGTACCTGGGCGAATTAACGGCAAGTCATGCCACCTGACGATAGATACTGGTGCATCACGAACTGTTATCCATTCGGGACTTTTGCGTGAGATTGGCAGGTATGTCGGACCGAGAGCAAGTTGTCTTCAACTTGTAACGGCTACTGGCCATCGCATACCTGTCCGGGGGGAGAAACAAGTTGCAATAAAGATTGGAGAGAAAATTTTCTGGCAAGAAGTGGTTGTGGCCGATATTCTGGATGATTGCATCATCGGCCTGGACTTCTTGAAAAATCATCAGTGCAGTATTGATGTTAAAAACGGTGTTCTTAATTGTGGAAATGAACAGATTCCGATGGAAGGAGGTAATCTTGGAAAAGTTTACAGTTTGACTGATGCGAGGCTCCCGCCGAAATCCCAGACATTAGTTCATGTGAAGTTAAAGGGAAAAACTAAAGGATTGCCACGCACTGTCTTGGTGGAAAGGTTATGCGACGAACAACGATGGGTCGTAGCCAGAACATTGATCGTGACCAAACAGAAAGTGATGGTACCTATACTGAATTTAAGCAATGATGAGCAAATCATCAAGAAGGGAACCCCGATTGGAAGATGTAACGAGTTATCTTGGATTCGTAAATGCCATGCTGACGCCAAGACAAACTTTAATGCAGATAAAGGTCTTCTGAATAAATTATTGGATGAGTGCGATGAATTAACCAATTTGGAGAGGTTGAAAGTGAGAAATTTATTTTTACGATATTCAGATACTTTTTCGACTGGTGATGGGGACATTGGAAAAACTGGACTTGTAAAACATAAAATAAACACTGGGGACGAGATACCCATCAGACAACGTCCTCGTAGAGTCCCGTTAGCCCGTGAATCTGAAGTTGAGGAGATGATCCAGGACATGAAAAATAACGAAGTAATAGAGCCGTCCTCAAGCCCCTGGTGTTCGCCGGTAGTACTAGTGAAAAAGAAGGATGGATCGACACGATTTTGTGTAGACTATCGTCGATTGAATGACGTAACTAAAAAGGACAGCTATCCTTTGCCCAGGATAGACGACACCTTGGATACGCTGAGTGGAATGAAATGGTTTTCGACTTTGGACTTGAAGAGTGGCTATTGGCAAGTGGAACTTGATCCGACAGACAAAGAGAAAACTGCTTTCTCCACAGGCAAGGGGCTATGGCAGTTCAAGGTAATGCCTTTTGGGTTATGCAATGCACCAGCAACTTTTGAACGATTAATGGAACAAGTCCTGGCAGGCTTACTGGGAGACACTTGTTTGGTGTATCTCGATGACATCATTATAGTCGGAAAGGATTTCGACGATCATCTACAGAAATTGGAAAAGGTGTTCGAGAAGTTACAAGCGGCGAATCTCAAATTGAGTCCAAAAAAATGCAGCTTCTTCAAACGACAAGTTAACTATTTGGGACATGTTGTCTCGGAGAACGGCGTTCAGACGGATCCCGCAAAAACAACCGCTGTAAGGGATTGGCCCGTCCCGAAAAACAAGACGGAAGTTCGAGCATTTTTGGGACTATGCTCGTACTACAGACGCTTTGTTAAAGGATTCTCTGATATCGCAAGACCCCTACATCAGCTGACTGAAGAGAAGCGATCATTTGCCTGGACCGAAGCATGCAATAATGCTTTCGAAAAACTAAAGGAGAGCTTATGTGAGACGCCTGTTTTAGGTTACCCAGATACTAAATGCGAGTTTGTAGTCGATACCGATGCAAGTAATATTGGAGTGGGAGGCGTGCTATCGCAGAAGCAGGGTGAACAGGAAGTCGTTATTGCTTACTACAGTAAGTCTTTATCTAAATCGGAAAGGAATTACTGCGTGACTCGTCGGGAACTCCTGGCCATCGTTAAAACTCTGCAACACTTCAGAAAATATCTACTGGGACGAAGGTTTCAGTTAAGGACTGATCATGCGGCATTACGATGGCTATTGAATTTCAAAAATCCAGAGGGACAAGTAGCACGCTGGATTGAGCAACTACAGGAATACGACTTTGAAATTAGCCATCGCGGGGGAAAAATTCACGGAAATGCCGACGGACTGTCTAGGCGACCATGTTCAGATACGTGTAAACATTGCAGCAGACAAGAACAAAAAGAAATGGCTGCCGCCAGAGTTATCCGAACCGATAATACTAGCGTGGAGTGGAGTGACGACACAATGCGAGCGGCGCAGGAAGATGATAGTGATTTGAAGCCACTAGTTCGGTTGATGAAGGACGGTACAGCCCGACCACCGTGGAACCAAGTAGCTAGCTACAGTAGTGTGACAAAATGTTACTGGGCGCAATGGGACAGCCTGGTAATGCAAAACGGGCTCCTACATCGGAGATGGGAATCAACGAATGGGAGTGGAAGTCATTTGCAAGTGATAGTACCGAGGTCCAAGGTGAATGATGTTTTGAGCGCGTTTCATGATGGCATTTCGGGTGGACATCTTGGAATCAAGAGAACGCTGATGAAGATAAAACAAAGGTTTTACTGGATACACTGCAGAGAAGATGTTGAAGAGTGGTGTCGCAAATGTACGAGGTGTGCTGCGGTAAAGGGGCCTCAGACAAGAAGTAGAGGGGCATTAAAGTTGTACAATATTGGGGCACCATGGGAACGCATAGCACTTGACATTGCGGGACCGTTTCCAATCTCTGACAAGGGAAATCGTTACATGTTGGTGGTAATGGACTACTTCTCGAAATGGCCGGAAGTATTTGCTTTACCCAATCAGGAGGCAACGACAATTGCTCGAAAATTAGTGAATGACGTTTTCTCTCGCTTCGGACTGCCGCTAGAGATCCACAGCGATCAGGGGAGGAATTTCGAGTCCACCGTTTTTCAAGAAACTTGTAAAATACTTGGAATTCATAAAACGCGAACTACTCCATACCATCCCCAATCTGACGGAATGGTGGAAAGATTTAATCAAACCTTGGAGCGTCATCTAGCAAAGTTGGTTGACAGTCATCAGAAAGATTGGGACGAATACATACCACTTTTTCTGTTAGCTTATAGGACGGCAGTCCATGAGAGCACAACTGTAACACCGGCATATGTAAACTACGGAAGGGAGTTGAGGCTGCCGGCAGACTTACTCTCTGGATGTCCACCGAACACCCCGGCAGACGTAACCGACTATGTAAACGACCTTAGAAGAAGGATGTTAAATGTTCACAACCAAGTGAGAGCTGCTGGTCTAATGGCAAGCGAAAAGATGAAGACTCGATACGACCGTAATGTCAACAGGAGAGGGTTTGAAGAAGGAATGTTGGTCTGGCTACATAACCCAGTACGGCGAAAAGGGAAGTCACCAAAGCTTCAACCGAGCTGGGAGGGACCTTATACGGTGGTAACAAAATTGAACGATGTTACCTACAGAATCCGCCGTACCGCTCGAAGCCCTGCCAAGGTCATTCATGTCGACAGGTTAGCACGGTATCACGGGTCGAATGATGCTCGGGACGAGCATAACTTAGCGGAGGGCAATGTTACGACGGCGGTGTAATAACAATTTCGTTACCATCGAAATAAACACGCCGTCAGGGTATTTCTAAATTCGCAGTGTTGTCTAAGACATCTGTAGCCCAGCGGTACAAACGGCGGTCGAAGAGCCGATGTGCCCGGGTTCGAGTCCAGCGACCGACATGCACTTTTTGTATGTTTTTAATTAATGGTGAGTACATTTTCAAAACGCCGAGTAGCATGGAATGTTCTAGAAAGGGTAAGCGAATAGAACATTCGATGCTTAAGGAAATTTGTAGACGAATGTATGGGCTTGGAATATTCGAGAAACGTGGACGTAGCACGTTTATCTGGAAAAGCCCATGCTACTCAAAACAAGTGAGTAATGAAATGAACAACGAAATGAAGATCGAAATTAAGGACTAGAATCTTCGGTAAGGGGTATATAAGGGGACCACGTTCGCGGTACTAGTCAGTCTTGGAGTGAAGGGAGTCTAGTAGTGTTCTTGAAGAGGAGTCTTGGAGTGAGTCTTGAAGAGACAGTCTTGCAGTGGAATCTTCAGAGTGGATTCTCAGAGTGGGATACTAAGGGAGTGGTATCGGGTGAGAACTGGTTGAAGAGGTTCAGTGGGAAGTGGTGAATAGTGAAGTGGTCTAGTGCGTAACAGTATAGTGTAGCCGTGTCAGTACTAGTAGGCGCGAACTCAGTCACTTGTGTGAGTTAATTGAGTTGTCAGCGTTAGTACGTGTGGACTCAGAGGACTTTGCCCTGTGTAAATCGCAGAATTAATCTATTGTCGTGTTAAAAAGGTGTTTAACTCTATCCTACCCCCCCCACGCTCGTAACAATATTTATATACGGTGCCATGCAGTATTTTGGGACGAGTATCTATGTTATGCCAAACGATACATTTGACTAAATGATACATGATCAAGTAATATTTGTTAAACAGTAATTTGCCAAATAGAAATTTGGTAACTGTATACTTGCGATAAGTGGTTTTGACTAATGATTCGTTGCCAAATGATAATATGAGAAAAATAGTCTGGGATGTGATAGTCTGGGGTGTCCATACATTAGAAATCCCGCGATTTTATTCACTGTTTTAGATTCTGTCAAAATTAAATAAATAAATAAATAAATATTAGTGGACAATCTTACACAAATCGACCTAGTCCCAAACTAAGCAAAGCTTGTACTATGGATACTAGACGACGATAAACATACTTATACGGTGGAATTTAATCGGTGAACAGGAACCCATTTTTCTAATTCAGTAATCGATGGCGGTCACGTTTATGTAGTACTTAAGTGGAACCAAGTTTTTTTTTATCATAACTAACTTTAAGTTAAAATTAAATTTTAATTAAAATTTATTGTCACCCTACTAATGGTTTAGTCTGAAAAGTTTAATACCTCTTTTCAAACTATCAGCCATAGAAACTTAAAACATAAATGAGCAATCAGCTGTCAATTTGTCATTGTCAAATTCATAACAAATTGCTTCAAATCGTCTGATCTGTCTAGTTTCCCGCCAAAGCCAGCAAGCACTTGACGTATGTACACTTACGAGTAACTTCCCTTCAATAAAAGTAGGGTGTCCATTTATTCAGTCAGTGTACATTTTACCGATGTTAATTAAGTGTGATTAATTAGATTGTGAGCTATATTGCACGAGATCTCACGTACCTATTGGTTTCTGTGTAGATTGATAATTAAGATTATTGGATTCCTGATCACCGATTAAATTCCACCGTGTATAGATAAATAAATACTTAAATACATAGAAAACATCCATGACTCAGGAAGAAATATTCGTGCTCATCACACAAATAAATGCCCTTACCGGGATTCGAACCCAGGACCTCTTGCTTCGTACGCAGGGTCACTACCAACTAGGCTACAGCGGTCGTCAATTATGTCATCATCATCACTATTAGCCCACTGTAGTGGTGTTAGGCCTCTCCCAAGCGGCATTACAAAGCCGGGTCCCATGCATCCACCCTGTCCAGCAGGCCAATCACCTTGTACGTGCGTCAGGTAGATCCAAATGTCACTTTTTGTGTGGGAAAATGGCAGTTGAGTTGTCCTAACGTACGTTCGAAAAGTTACGTGATCACCCCTCAGATTCCCGCCCGCGTCTTTAGATAGCACTGGCGCTCATCAACTTACTATCCACGATACGGTTCCCTAGGTTGCTTTATAAGAGTCACGTACTAAAGTAATTCTAACACCACACTCGCCATCTACACGCGTAAATTACACGATAACATTCCAAACAAAATGAGTTAGGTACATGTGTGTAAGAAATGATTAAACACGCTTATTAACACCGAAATAAAACGACGGATGTTCGACACCAGCACGAGTGTTCGATAAATACGGAGTGTTGACATAATCAGAATGCTTCATCAGGGTGCGTGACTGTGCGGAATTCAGAGAGAAACGCACGCGCCGGCGGCGTGCCCATTAGGCCTCTTTACTGTCCATGAAGTTTACCACGGCGCTAAGTGTAAGCCAAGTGTAAACCATAATGTAGGTAGTTTATTTATTACATTTGTATGACGTTTCCGTGAGTCACCGACGGTGCTGGCTGAAAATCAGCGCTGCAGGTGTCTGACACCTCAGCATAATGCTGAGCCAGTGTCCGGTTCACTGCCGCAGAGACACACTTGTTTCATGTTTTATCTGATCTTTGATTATTTTATTGTTTAATATGTGTGTCCTGTGTGTTTGTGAATAAATGTATCTTTCTTTCTTTCTTCTTCTTTTCAGTGTAAAAAAACACCTTCGATTACGGATAGTTGTTACGAATTTAGAGGTCCAGGAGCACTAGGAACGAGCTCATGGTCGAGTGAGCTTTTATGAATAGATCTTGTAAGACTGCCGGCTCGGCTGTCGGTAACAATCCATGGCGATGTCCGGACGAGTATGAAAGTGAAGCTTTGAAACAATGTGGAGAGAAGAACCTGGCAGATTGTCAATAACAAGTATTAGAATATTATAAGGAAAATAACATTTTATATAATACTAAAGTTTAACTCACGTCACTACTCTTCGGGAGTTCATAATGTCTCACGAAAGTTTAAATTCGATTAAAATTGTATGGCTTTATTTGTACGATGTTAAATATTTATGAAAGTATTAATGACGATCCATAAAAGTTTCGCGAAAGTCGTAAAAGGAATTTTATTAATTTAAATACCTACCAGTCAGTCACTAAATAGTCGACCGTATTTAACATTCACACTTTTAGTTTAAACAGTAAATTTAAACAATAAAAAATATTTACTACTGAGTCCTGGATGAATTAATTTCTAGTGCGGTTTTCTGCCCATTCGCCGTTAGCGGCGAAGAGAAGCGACGAATAGTTGCTTCTCTTCGAATATCGTAGAGTCCGACTCAAGTGGCCAAAACCTAGGTAGGTAACTAACTATATATATTACGAGTACCTATATGTATATAGTCCCCTGTCGTATCCGACAACGGCGACCCTTACAATTTTCTGAATGAGCACGTGTAGGTACGGTATGGTACGGCTCGCAAATCGAACCTACTTAGTTTGAAATGTTCGGTCGCACTTGGGCTACTTCGAAACGAAAACGAACTTCGTATCTCCCTGTCTGTCGCTCGAACTTGCAAGTGCGACAGAGATGGAGATACACGAACGAAGTTCGTTTTTGTTTCGCGGTAGACCAGTTAGCACTAAAGTGTAGATACAGTAGGACGACTTACCTACTTGACGTAGGAGGGCGCTGACGCTTTTGATCCAGAGCGGTTTACTATGAAACGTCAAGTTCGTTCCTCCGTCTATCTTTATCTGTAGAGGGAGATATTGCGAAGTAGACTTTCGATTCTCGTGGTAGCGTCGCAGGTGTTCGAGCCACTTCAAAAGAAGCTACTACCTTTTCTTACTCTCCTTAGGTAACTAGGTACCTACAGAAATCATGAACCGCAAAACCGCTATCAGAATGGGCAAAGTATTGATAGAGCCTTATTTGTCCACCTCCGCCGGTCTATGTTGACACGGTACAAATACACGAGGCGGGATCAACCGCGGACTGCAGCAAACAAACTGCTCTCAGAATAACTCGAATAATTGACTCCATTCTCCATTAAGAACAGTTTCAAGAACTTATAAATGATGAACTACATGTTTTTCGATAAAAGACGTAGGTATATGGATTCCGACCTTCAGCCTGCAGCTCGAAGCTACTTTGTAATGATGCATATTTAAATTAATTACGTAAGTAGAGTACCTACATAATGTGATAGGTTGACTGTGCCCCAATTCAGACAATCACGCCACCCAACATGAATCTAAACATGAATTCGCCAAATAAGGAAGTACACTGGAGATCCTCTGGACTTGTCATTAAGTGGAAACGCAGCCCAATAAGTTAAGAACTTAGATATTAATTTGTAAACATGTAGACTGGTTGACTAATGAATAATGCCATACGATTAAATAAATCCCATAAAAAACATTCCATGTAAAAAAGAGCCCAAGTCTCGAAACTCTTCCACCGTAAAAAGTTGTGAGATATTTCGTAGAGCCAAGTCTCAGGCATTCTTATTAATCTTTAAGTATTTGCTGCCCTTGCGCTTCGCTTGGCTCGTCTTGGCGGGGGCACTTCCGTGCCTCCAGATAAAGTAACTACTATACATTGTTAAATAGGTATTTAAATCACAATCACTCATTTGGATTTTCGACCATTATACCGACACATATAGATATACATAGATCATGAAAATGCATGTAGGTACTTCGCGTGTCAGAATTCGGACTCCGAGTTGGCACTCCGACTTACATTCCGCGCGCGTAGTTGTGGTAGCCGGTTGTCCGTGAATATTAAGAAAATTCCTTATTGCATTTTACGCGGACAACGGGGAATTCAGATCACTAATTCGCCCGTGTGACGTCAAAGCAGGTAGAAAAAAGTGACACGGTCGGTTTTCATACAGATTGAGTTGTGATTATACCCGAAACTCCTCACTTTGTTTTATGGAACAAATACAAGCCGGAGGCCTTACAGAACAAGCATGCCAATTATTCTGTGTAATCTTACAAATTTTTATACCGAAATACCTATAAACCGAGAAAACTTAACTCAGGGCCAAACACATTTTATTACTATCTTGCGAAACTTCAGGTAAGTACTTAGTTACTTTACATTCTCTCACCTCGCACAATCGTCTTAATTCAGGTTACAAATGAGATTAGCATTAATTTTACATTTGTATCGCGTGTCACGAGTAATTTAGACGGACCGGTGCGACGGCGCGCCTGTCTTAGTAGTGCATTTAATAAATATAACCCGGCAATAAAATGTACAGAATAGTTCAACGCTTGCCAGTTTGTGTAGGCGTTTAATGTAAATAATTGGTTAAACAAAAATTATTGGAAAAAATATGGTCACGTCCGATCTTATTGAACTGGTTCTGGTGCCTAGGCCTACTACCTACCTACTGCCAAATATTCGAACAATAGGGTACTTATTTGACAACAGTGAAAATAATTAGTGTTTTCATTAGCAACATAAAAATTACGAAAATACTCTGAAACTATCAATCTTTCATTAAAGTTTACTATTTTAAGATTTTTAGATTTAAAAAAAACTAACCATAAGGATGTTGTTTGATTGTGACGTCACAAGCAAGTAATCTAGCTACAAATTTAATTTACTAACGGAGCTTTTTTGACGTTTCATAAAAAGAAGCTGATTTGACTTTTGTCGAATACCGTATTGCTAGCGTTTTATGTCCTTTCCTACGCTGATCTGTTACTTACTTGTTTTCTGGGGCCACGGACGTGGGTAGGTATATGTTTCTAGAACGACTGTTTCAAATTTCCTGGTAACCAGTAGCAATCCATACTAATATTATAAATGCAAAAGTGTGTCTGTCTGTATGTCTGTCTGTTACCTCTTCACGCTTAAACCGCTGAACCGATTTAGATGAAATTTGGTATAGAGATAGTTTGAGTCCTGGGGAAGGACATAGGATAGTTTTTAACCCGAAAATCATCCCCCAAAGGGATGAAGTGGGGGTGAAAGTTCGTATGGAGCTACGATATAAATGAGTTCCACGCGGACGGAGTCGCGGGCAGAAGCTAGTGAGATATAAATCATAGTTTTAACACAAGTTTTATGGACTAAACTAACAGAAAGCTATTGAGAGAAAGCGGCATTCACTTGTCTCCTGTAGTATATGACATATAAAATCCGCATCTTCAACACAAAGCCTCATTGTGACGGAGATTATAAACAAACATATTTGTAGTAGCTAAATTTTAACTAATCATTTTATTTATACTAGCGACCCGCCCCGGCTTCGCACGGGTGCAATCAGCAATGCTGACCGCTGCCGCTATGTCCCTGCATTTTAAATCTGTAATATCTTCGTAAATATTCATTTAAATTACATGCTGGGCCATATTGATATATTAAATGCACAATGTATTTAAGGTACTTAATTGGATAAGGAATCGCTTCGTAAATAAGCCATTATTTCTCGTAAAAAGTAAAGGATAAAAAATTATTATTATGGGTTATCCCAAAGAGAGAAAACAGGACTGACTGTTTTGTAGACCTTTTTCAGGTGTACGTACAACGCGCGTACGTACGGTGTGTACACAGTACATTATTTTGATCTGTCTCGTAGGGTTCAGCCAGCGTTTGCAATCTAAGCGCAAAAAAATGTGTTTATCTACGACATCACATTACAAACCTCTAAAATTATCAGTGTTTCTCTACTATATTATGCGTATTATACATATAAACCTTCCTCTTGAATCACTCTCTATCTATTAAAAAAAACCCGCATCAATCCATTTAGACATCGAAGCATACATAGGGACAGACAGACAGCAGGAAGCGACTTTGTTTTATACTATGTAGTGATAGTGATGATAGTGATATCACACGTGATATATAGGTATAGTCAACCTTGCAAAGAGTGAAATAAAGTTCATATTTGTTGCAAGAACAGAACACTCTTTTATTTATTTATTTATTTGATTTAAGAGGAAACACAAAGGCCGTTTTTCCATACAAACGTAGTCCCCTGTTTTCTCCCTGGATATTGGCAGTAGAGCAATTTTTTTTCCATAAATCTATGGCTACTATTGACATGTTCCTATGTTTTCCTTTTTTTCATAAATTTATTCTTAAGAGATATTATTAACCTTCAAAAACCTAAAAAAAAAATGACCGGGTTGCACTCTGGGAGTGCCGGCAGAAGTGAAAACTCAATAACATTGTAACAGTTTTTCGATCAGGTCACGTGACATCTTACGGTGTCCCCCTAAAAATGAATTTGACGCAAATTTATAAACAACTAGCTTCTGCCCGCCACTCCGTCCGCGTGGAAATCGTTTATATCGCAGCTCCATACAAACTTACCCCCCATTTCATCCCCTTAGGGGGTGATTTCCAGGATTAAAACTATCCTATGTCCTTCCCCGGGATTGAAACTATCTCCATACCAAATTTCATCGCAATCGGTTCAGCGGTTTAAGCGTGAAGAGGTAACAGACAGACAGACAGACAGACAGACAGACAGACACACTTTCGCATTTATAATATTAGTATGGATTATCAATTACTTAGGCGGACGGGCCCGTCAGCGCGCCGACGGGCGCCGGCAAACACAATAAGTACCAATTTCCATTGCCAAATATTTTTCAAAGCTTTATCTCTTTAGGAATAACGTCTAAATTCGAACTATTCAATAAATGTATTGATACTGGAGTATTTCCTGACCTCATGAAACACAGTAAAATTATCCCGTTGTTTAAATCAGGAACGAAAACTGACCCTAACAACTTCAGGCCAATATCAATACTACCGGCACTAAGCAAAGTTTTTGAGAAGCTTATTCTTCATCAGCTTATGTCCCACTTTAGTTGCAATAAACTGCTCAATACCAATCAGTTCGGATTCACTAGGGGTCGCTCTACCACTGATGCCGGTGTGGTTCTAATTAAACATATTTTTGATGCCTGGGAAGAGGCTCAAGATGCTATTGGAGTGTTCTGTGATTTATCAAAGGCATTTGATTGCGTTGATCACGAGAATTTAATCAGAAAGTTGAGACATTATGGGATTAAAAACGGTGCTCTTGATCTTGTTTCATCGTATCTCTCGGAGAGAACACAACGAGTAGTCATCAATGGGACCCAATCAGCAGGGACAACTGTTGCTCTTGGTGTTCCTCAAGGCTCGATTCTGGGTCCGTTTCTGTTTCTGATTTACATCAATGACCTACCAAATGTGTTGCAAGATAAACATGATATAGTGTTATTTGCAGACGACACGGCGCTTATCTTCAAGGTAGACAGGAAAGAGAAAAGCTTCGATGGTATTAATGATGCTCTCAACACTGTTGTGAAATGGTTTACAGCAAATAATTTACTGCTAAATTCTAAGAAAACAAAGTGTATCAGATTCACTTTACCTAATGTCAAGCAGGTAAATAATACCAAGATCCAATTAAAGGGCGATGAGCTGGAATTTGAAGATGTAACAGTGTTTTTAGGTATCACCTTGGACTCAAAACTGCAATGGCATGCGCATATCGCCGCCCTAGCCGGAAAACTTAGTTCGGCAGCCTATGCAGTAAGACGCATAAGGCAGTTAACAAACGTTGAGACGGCTAGGCTGGTGTACTACAGTTACTTCCACAGTGTTATGTCCTACGGAATCCTGTTGTGGGGGAAGGCGGCTGATATCCAGACTATATTCGTGCTACAGAAACGAGCTGTACGCTCCATATACGAACTAAAAGCTCGAGATTCTCTCAGGGACAAATTTAAGGAGGCAAACATTCTTACTGTAGCATGCCAATACATTCTTGAGAATATCATGTATGTGCGGAAAAACCTTCATGAGTTCAAACTCAACAGTGATATCCACGACTACAACACCAGAAGTAAAAACAAGATCGCAGTGAAGGCCAGTCGTCTCCGCAAGGTTAGCACGTCGTTCGTGGGGAACTGTATACGTTTTTACAATAAAATACCTACTGAAATTGTTAATTTACCGTACAGTAAATTTAAGTCTCATGTTAAGAGTAATTTGCTAAGCAAGGCGTATTATACTGTCAACGATTTCTTAAACGACAAAAATGCCTTTAAGCCAGTAGTAGTCTGATTCCATTAGGAATATACCTAAATACATGTAATCATTATAAGTACATACACCTACCTGAAATAACTGTACCGTTTTATGTAAGAAGAGAGCACGTAATGCTGTTTCTCGCCGAACAAGTCGCTTAATCTTTGCTATTATCAATGTCCGGTGGCTTGAATATGTCATGCTCGCTTAAAGGGCTTTGCTTACGGTGGCGTCGTTGATCGGGTCGCCACCTTCCCTAACATATGGTTGAGGGAGGCGATGGCTGAGATATGCGTCATACTCGTGATCGGGTGCTGTTTGTGGAGTCCGGACTGTTCATGCTTGCAAGGGCATAGTACCTAATTAACTACTTAAATACTAGTGTTATTATTATTATTATCGTATTGACGAGAGACATAATTCTGATCTTGACACGTTTTATTGTTATTGACCCTGTACATCTCTGACAATATAACATTAATGTTCCTTTTTTGTTTTGACGCTTAGAGACCGTATACATCTCTTAGAATATTAGAATAATTATTAATTGTATTTGGACGCTCAGAGACCTTATACGTCTCTGGAATACTGAATAATATCATTAACTTCTGTTAATGCTGGATACAGATCTTATATCGAATGTAATGGTCATATTTTGCAATTTTGTTTTGTTACATTAACTTAGTGACATTTAGTTTGTTAACCTTTTATATATCATTTTAAATGATTATTGTGTAAGATTACTATTTTATTGTAAATTACCGTTTGACATGTAAAAGTGCCCTTGTGGCCTATTTGCAGAATAAATAATTGATTGATTGATTGATTCGAATTTGCAAGAACAGCACAACAGCAGACGGCGGTGGCGACCAAAATATCAATTTGTTTTTGCCGTTGGTAAATATTTTTCTAAGCTCTTTAGGAATAACGCCCAAAATCGAACTATTCGAATTTTCTCAATAGCAAAACGGTGAAGGATGCGTTGGTATTATTACAAATTTATTTGCAGAATATGCTATTGCAATAGTTATTTACGATACAAGTGCCGAAAATCGGTCTCCCTTCGGTCATGTTTTAATTTATCGCCACTCGTTGCGAATTACTTATTCGCACGTGTATCGTACAACGTTTTACTGTGCATATGGCTCTTTAAAGTTTCGACATATGCACGAAAAGTGCTCTTTTCCGCACTAGTGCGGGAAAGTAGCACCATATGTACTGTAATAGTTATTTACGATACAAGTGCCGAAAATAGGAAATTCGCAACGAGTGGTGATAAATTAAAACACGACCGAAGGAAGTGTTTTAAATCGACACGAGTTGCGAATTACCTATTCGCACGTGTATCGTACAACGTTTTACTGTACATATGGCTCTTTAAAATTTCGACATATGCACGAAAAGTCCTCTTTTCCGCACTAGTGCGGGAAAGTAGCACCATATGTACTGTAAAAAGTGTTTAAGGGCTTTATACTCTTACGAATAGCGTTCAGTTTTGAATGAAGTCGAATCGGCTAGCAGCAAAAAGTGACCTCCTTCACATCTGACGTCACAAAACTCTGTCGCGTATTTAACAATTTTTACCCATCCCAAAAAGTGCTCAGCGCCGCTAAATAAGTTTTCACTTCAAAAAATGCCAGATTTTCCGCTGTGTTGAAACATCCAGAAAACAATGTTGACTAGATTATTTAAAAAAAGGAGAACATGGGAACACGGCCAAAGCCTTTCTTTAATTATCAATAAAATAAATAGTTAAATAGGTGAAGTTTTGGAGAAGAAATCAGGGGACTACGAAACGTTGATTTCATTTAGTTTTAATAGGTATTTTCGGTCCAAGCTGCAGTTGTCTCTATCGCGCTCGCGCTCGCTTGATCAGGCACTGCGCGACAGCAATACATTTTACAAATACCTATTTCTCAATTATCTCGGTCTTTGTGTTTCCTCTAAAATAACATTCGCATAATGAAAGAGGCCTCATAATGGTGTTCCACCGGGGTAAAGAAAGCTTGATGAGGGGAGACGGTTCAAACCCGCGATGGAAAAGCACCTTAACACCAATTGACTTAAAAGCTTTGAAGCTGGAAGCATGTAAGCTCCTATCGGTTCTGGACGGGCCCGGAGCCTATAAAAGGTTAACAAATATATACTTCGCAGCATTCAATAGCTAAATAACAAAATTTGTGTAGATATTTTTAAGTCCCACGCCCGTGTAGGTACATCTGCCGCTGAGTACAGCTACATGAAACTGGAATGCATGTGATTTACAGCGAATTTCGTCATTACATTATATTTAGTACACACATCGATACGATAAGACTGATTTTACACATATTACACAGCACGGCTATCACAAGACGGCGCGCGAGCTCTCTCGATTTTTCGCGTACTATACGAGTAGGTACGTCTCTTTCTAAGTGTTCTAATAAGAGAGAGACGCGGATGGTGCGAGAAAAATCGAGAGAGCTCGCGCGCCGTCTTGTGATAACCGTGCTGATGATGTCTTTAGAGCATAAAATATGACATCTGTCTAGCTAGCATAATCGCATATGTCGGACATAAAGCATTTATCCCTTACTAGCGAATATGACATAACTGCGGGAGAGACGTATATAGCTATATGTCTACTAATATGTATAATACTCAATAATTTATTGCAATATCACAAAAGTACGTACAGATGATTGTGAACCCTGTTGGGCACTGCAATGTTAGGGAGAGTAGGACTTACTAAACGTTTATAATTTATCTTCTAAGTATTAAATTTAGCGTGTAATAGGATGTGGTTGGGTCATTGTCAGTCAGTAAAACAAAAATCGTCTTTTCAGTGGGCAATAGTTAAGGGCTTATGTTTATATATAATATGTTTTTATCGCATAGAATTATAGAAGAGGCGACGTCGTTTATGCGGATTCAGAGTTCAACCAAAAATTAGGCTTTAAAGCCCTTAACTTTGGCAATGTCCACCGAAAAGACGCGCACCTAAATCTGACAATGACCCACTTAGTAGTAGTTGCTTTATTTAATTTATTGACTTTTTATCGTGTTCTTCTTCCTTTATAGAGTCAGCTAAATTATTATAAATCTTAATAGACATTATAAATGGAACACATATATGAAACAGCATGGTAGATGCACACCATAGAACCACAGAACCATATCCAAGATAACCCATTGAACTCCATAATCGTATTGTTGCAGGCGATCAGTGCACACTGATGTTGTGTGACACCCACATGGTGCGAGGATGCGCGAGGAGGAGCTGGAGGTGGCGTTGAAGGTGGTGATCGTAGGCGACGGCGGCGTGGGCAAGTCCAGCATGATCCAGCGGTACTGCCGCGGCACCTTCACCAGGGACTACAAGAAGACCATAGGCGTCGACTTCCTGGAGCGGCAGATTGAGTGAGTATCAGTAAATCAGTATACTTTGCTGGCTGCGGGATGAGCTCACAACCGTGGCTCTCCCGAGGGCGGGGGTTTCTTCAAGAAAGTGTTGTTACAGGTTTTAAAATCTCGCCTCCGCGCAAGCGAGTTCCCAGGCCCCGTATCATGGTCGGCGTTATCACGCGATAAGTTAAGAGCGTCGTCTCGTTCTATCGAACGGTGTCAGCCAGTGACGGACGCTCTATCTTGTCACTTATCGTGTGATAAGGCCGGCCATGATACGGGGTCTGGAGTCGCAAGCGTGCCACCGAGTTGTACTTATAGGAAAACTAAACAATTGAGAGAGGGATGACGAATTGATGGCATTCGCGTGATTGTAGGCGTTGGATACATCCCCAAATCTTCTAGGGCGCAAAAACATTTTTTAGGAGTAGATAACTGTCAAAGTGATTCATGCTGCAATGAGTGGACTAATACAGGCAAGGCTTAAACTTAGCTCTAGAAAGAGCAAAATATTTTAAACAGTTCTTTTATAAAGATTGAGAAAGTAGGTCCCGATTGAAAATCTCGATAACTGTACCGGCTATAAATAATACCGACAGGGTGACAGCTTTTATTAACATTAAGTAAACAGAAAACTATTAAAATTAACGATCCAAGACATTATTTTTGTAATAATATAAGTAGTTACCTATTTAAACAAATGCGAGATCAGTCAATGCCTGAATTTGCATACTGTATCGCTTGTTTTGTCAGAATATGTAAATTAACGATTATTTTTAACCTTAATTCAGTTTATTAAGATATTTACCGATTCCTTCGAATAATTTACGACGACATCTAATATCTAAAACCAATAAAGATTCTTAACCAAATTAGTGGAAATAACATGAGCTAACTAATTATGTAAGTAAGTGTTGTATAATCAATGGAAATATAAAGAAATGGTTGGTTGACGTGGAATATAGAAGGTTATAAATATTATAAGAATATATTAGTCCGTCCATAACAAACAAGTTATTGGCTTAGGCTGTCGTGGAACCGATCATTTGGAGAGCTTGGATCACTTGATCCTGATCATTCCGAAACTTCCAAATACAGAAGTTTTTAAAATATGTGATTCCGGAAATTGCAAGCTAACTTAACTTATCCATCGGAATTTCTTACCGAGGTACAGCTTTATTTTATCAGGATATCAGGTTGATCATACTACTTACTTTTAAAGATACACGTTGTTTCACTATTTCAATGAGTGTCCCTGAGCTTGTGTACCTAAACTATGAGTAGGTAGGTAGTTATGTGCACATAAGCAGTCCTACAAACATAATGACCTAGTAGACCCATTTTCGCGAGATAATAACGCTTTGCTGGGCCGACTATCCCCGATATAAAATTGAAGAATGGTCTGTTAACTATAATGTGTTTTGTTCCTTTTTCACAAACACAGACGTGTAAGTGTCAGTCAGACATACGAATTTTAAGGGCATTTTACCGAAAAAAATGTTTGAACTTTTATGAATAAGGGTTTTATAATATAGGTATAGGTAGGGTATGGAATGGATTCTCAGTTAACGAATGTCTCTTCCCAGGATCGATGGCGAGGAGGTGCGGCTCATGCTGTGGGACACGGCGGGGCAGGAGGAGTTCGACGCCATCACCAAGGCGTACTACCGCGGCGCGCACGCGTGCGTGCTCGCCTTCTCCACCACCGACCGGGACTCGTTCCTGGCGCTCCACTCCTGGAAGCTGAAGGTGGGTCCAGTAACACTAGCTGGTCTCCATGGCGAAGGCGTACTACCGCGGCGCGCACGCGTGCGTGCTCGCCTTCTCCACCACCGACCGGGACTCGTTCCTGGCGCTCCACTCCTGGAAGCTGAAGGTGGGTCCAGTAACACTAGCTGGTCTCCATGGCGAAGGCGTACTACCGCGGCGCGCACGCGTGCGTGCTCGCCTTCTCCACCACCGACCGGGACTCGTTCCTGGCGCTCCACTCCTGGAAGCTGAAGGTGGGTCCAGTAACACTAGCTGGTCTCCATGGCGAAGGCGTACTACCGCGGCGCGCACGCGTGCGTGCTCGCCTTCTCCACCACCGACCGGGACTCGTTCCTGGCGCTCCACTCCTGGAAGCTGAAGGTGGGTCCAGTAACACTAGCTGGTCTCCATCGCGAAGGTGTACTACCGCGGCGCGCACGCGTGCGTGCTCGAATTCTCCACCACCGACCGGGACTCGTTCCTGGCGCTCCACTCCTGGAAGCTGAAGGGTGGTCCAGTAAGACTAGCTGATGGTCTCCATCATCAAGGCGTACTGCCGCGGCGCCCAGACGCACGCTCGCCTTCTCCATCACGTAGTGTACCGGGACTCGTTCTATCTCGAAGGTTCATACTCAGTGAACATCTCTCCGAGGGCTCCGAGCTTAACCTCAACCCATTTACTATCCTCAGCTAAACAGCGCAGACGGTAGGCATTAACATATAAGTACCCCTACACACTTTTGGAGGAGAATGCACTGAGATGGAAGTTGGAGATAATGGAAAAGTAATTCCGGCCTTATCTGCCAATCCTCGCAATGCATTAACATGCCTTTTGAGTAATCAGATTTACATGGAAGTCATATTAATAAGTTAGCTATGTATGTGGTCACATTCCTATTTAGATTTAAATGTTCAATTGGGCTGAAATTTTGTAAACGTAGTCAACAGAAAAAGTCGCTACGCGGGCGAGGCCCGAGGTACTCAAAGTGTAGATTACTTTGACATCTTCATTGGAGCTTATTAGTTGTTATATAAGTTAGATGGCAATAGGTTTAATGATGAAGCTCGTTAAAACTGTTCCAATCACCTGCAGCATTATTCAATAGAATCGCCGAGTTTTTACGCTGGTTCTTCTCGTAGCAGAGAGAGGCTTATGACGACCGCTTAAACCTAGTTGGTAGTGTCTCTGCTTACGAAGCAAGAGGTCCTGGGTTCGAATCCCGGTAAGGACATTTATTTGTGTGATGAGCACGAATATTTCTTCCTGAGTCATGGATGTTTTCTATATTTTAAAGTATTTATTTATCTATATAAGTATGTTTATCGTCGTCTAGTACCAATCGTGCAAGCTTTGCTTAGTTTGGGACTAGGTCGATTTGTGTAAGATTGTCCCCCCTAATATTTAATATTTATTTTATTCGAAACCGTGATAGTTTATTGACATTCTCACTTTATGAATTTGAATAAAGACTTTTGACTTTAATTGTTACAAGCATTTATTTAATCCGTCTATTGGATGAAACTGTAAGTGAGATATAATGTGAGTATACAAAGCTACAGAGCTATAACGACGAACTTCGGGTATTCCATCTCTATCGCACTCGCAATACTCGAGTGACAGGGATGCATGTACCTATGCGATCTTCTAGTTTCGATTTTCGTGGTAGCGCCGCAGGCGTGTTCTAACCAGATTACCCCAGCTGGAGCCGGTCACGCGCCGAGTGCCCGACGTAACGCGACCGGTTTCCATCGATTCGCATTGTCGCCTACAATTACTGGCACTTGTCAATATCCGCCGTACAACGACGTGTTGGCACTTTATTAAACCTTCGATATTATATTTCATACGTTTAGTTTTAAAATTGAGCAACAGTTCCCCGATATTATCATCCGTTATTTATTATGTAGTGTGCAGTTACAAAAGTACTTAATGTCTGAGGATGAACGACGTCTATTAATTGGCTTCCCTGCTGCGCAAATGCACAATTTTTAACGATGAGATGAGCCCAGCATGTTCTTCGGGCGGCACATTAGACACCTAATCCGTTTAACGCTAAGTTTTCTTTCCTCTGTAATTATTTGGAAAGTCAAATGGCAGTATTTGGTAATGGTACCTACGATGTAGTAACCGAGGACGCACCTAGTAATACCTACGCTAGATGAACGAATGATGCTGTTGTGGGTTCCTAGTTAATAATTCTGTGATTTGATTAAAGTAGGCAAGGTCCTTAACTAACTTTCTAAGTAGGTAAGATAATTTTATAAATCACACGACATCTGATCTCAAAGATAACGGAGGTCGCGACGTAGGTATGTACATCGGCGCCGTAACTCTACCGCGATTCATTGATAACTTGCTAAAATAATAGTCACTGAAACCAGCCGTTGTTATCAGTCACCATTTGGACGCGCCGATCGTTCGTGTCAATAACATAACGCTTTGTCAAACAATTGCGATGCACATTACGCTTTCGGCCCTGTTTTGTGCCGTTTTACTCACAAATTGTGAATGTTTGGACTCTCATTGCATCGACTATTACAAAACCGGTCAAAGCTTCAATTTGAACACCCTGCAGGGAACATGGCACGCCGTGTACTTCTGGCCACCGAATAGCCGGCAGAGAAGCACCTGTGAAGTGATCAACTATGGAAATTTGTCTCAGTATGAGGTGTTTTCACTCCGAGATGCCTGTCCAGCAGCTAATATATCGGTAGACAAGAACGTTGTGCGTTCATCGTACGTAAACAGCGTCGGAAAATTGACCGAGGTGACTTATTACGGAAACGAGGAAGTGAAGTCTCTCTATCTCTCGTGCGATCGGATCTACAAGTACATTTTCATTCCTGTGAAAGATGGATATGTGATGGGAATAAACTGTTCAAGCGGTGGACGGGGAGTGCTTCTAGCGAAGAGTTTGGAGACATTAGCCAAAGTCCAGAGCACGGTTGAGAGCATAGCTACTATGTCAGGGAGAGAAGGGAGTCCCGATTGTCCTCTGAGGACGCAATGAGCGTCACATAGGCGGCAAAGTATCAACATAAAATTGACCCTTTGACATTGATTCTAGTCCGAAACAGTGTAATCTTTCAAGTATATATCTACACCCTGTACATGTGTTTGTGTATAAATGATATCTGTTTGAATTGAGTCTTTTATTTATTTTTGTTAGTCTCTTGTGGTGCTTAAATAACATATCTGTTATTCAGGTAATATATAGCGCTGTAATACATTGTGAATGTCAGTTTCTTATTGGATTTAAAAGCCACGATATTTATTAGACTATTTCAATTACAGGTGGAGAATGAATGCGGAGAAATCCCAACCATCATAGTTCAAAATAAAATAGATCTAATGGACCAGTGCGTCGTTGGCCCGTGAGTAACTTTCTTCATTATCAATATCATACCGCGTGCATCCGTGCATTAACATTTTTTGATCATTATTATTTTTTGATTTAATTAATACATCGAATGTTGTAAATCAAAGTAGTGTAGGTACCTAACTACGTATGTACCTACCTAGGTATTTATTGAATTATTTAAATTCAAGATGATTGATCTTATCTTAACCCTTTTCTTAACAAATAACAAAAAAAATGTGAGTTCGTGCCTCGTTTGCGCCTAGGGTGACCCAGATGTCAGGAATGTGGCCGGAAAAGCGAAATGTCAGGAATTTTCAGCAAAAAAGTGAAACAACAAAATTGTATACGCACCGCTCGGGCCAATAAACCCCCTCCTCCTCCGCGGCCCAGCAGCGGCCGACGACGTAATAACAATACGCCGCGAGCGCGTCAAGCTCGTGTCAGGAATTTTGGCCGAAAATCAGGAATTTTGTCAGGACTTGAAATTTGTATCTGGTAACCCTATTTGCGCCTTGTAGAACCAAAAAAAATTGTCTGTTACAAAAATACAAAAAGAACAACAAACATTGTGTATCATATTAGGTATGATACAATGTCATGGATTAATTGCAGGCACCTTGGTAGCTGCATTATAACATCAATTAAGACACTAGGAATTCAATTCAATTCATATGTTACCTCTTCACGCTTAAATTAAACCGATTTAGATGAAATTTGGTAAGTCCCGGGAAAGGACACGGGGGTGAAATGGAGGGCGAAAGTTTGTATGGAGCAACGATATAAACTAATTTCACGCGGACGCAGTCGCTATATAAAAGATGAAAAAATATTCTTTCGTATATAATTTTTTGCCCTCTACAATTTGCAAACGAGGTTTAGCCCTCACGATTTTTTTACAAGAATAGGGTTAAAGTGGTTCATCTAAAAACACGACCATAGTCCCATAGTACACCCTCTTTCCTCGTAGTTGCTGTGTACACATAGCCGACCAGAAAAAAAATGATAATATTTGTAGGATTTCTCCCACCAATGCAAGCTATGTACCTATTCCAGAGACGAAGCGGAACTGGTTGCCCGCGCGCTGGGTTGCCGACTGATGCGCGCGTCGGTGAAGGAGGACGTGAACGTGGGCGCCGTGTTCCGCGCGCTGGCGGCGCGCTGCCTGGCCGACCAGCGGCGCGACGAGGACGCCGCGCCGCCGTGCTCCGTCACCACGCCCGTCATAGGTAACTAGTTGCCCGCGCGCTGGGCTGCCGGCTGATGCGCGCGTCGGTGAAGGAGGACGTGAACGTGGGCGCCGTGTTCCGCGCGCTGGCGGCGCGCTGCCTGGCCGACCAGCGGCGCGACGAGGACGCCGCGCCGCCGTGCTCCGTCACCACGCCCGTCATAGGTAACTGCCTTTTTATTGGCACCATGATAATGCGCAGCCAAATAAAAACAATGTCCCTATCTCTTTCTTAACTACCCCAGGAACACTATTGAAACTAAACATGGCTGTACACTAACTGGAACTTTCTTAATACCACGAGGGTGGCAAACAAAACCATACGGCCTGTCTGGTGATAAGGAAACGCCGTCCCCTGAGGAGGCACAAACCCGTTGCCGACCCTTTGATTTGAAGATTCGCAGTATCCACATCTAGAAACAAATGCAGGTCCGTCAGACAACTCACAACGCAGCGCTCGGGAGCTCGCCTATCTATAAAAAGGTAAAAAATACCGAAACATGCACACTAACTACCAATAAGGAGTCGTTTTAGATACCTATTTATGAACACCTTGTTCGTTATTTGATGGTGACTGTGTACATCTATAATCGGACGTTGGTTCGCGTGAGATCGAAAGTTAAAACATTCAGGAAGGCGCCAACAGCAATGATTACAATAAAGTATCCACTTACGACAATGAACTTTAGCCGCGAGAGTGAAAGTTCACTTACCGAGTGTCGCCTTAAACGGTACATGTAGGAGTTAATGGGTACCTAAGTAATTCCGAACTTTCTTCCCATTGTTATCCAATCACTGCTTATCGAGTTAGGTATACCTACACATTTGAATGTATTGTACCAGCGTAAGTGATTACTTGGAACTATAGGTAGGTAAACTGAATTTTAGTACGCTGTAATATCATGAAAGAGACATAGGGTGAATAACCACCCTAAATCTGGTCGTATTGGGTAATACAGTCATCAAGAAATAAGATAGCTAAGTAGCCAATAGTTTATAGCAATCTTAATAGTAGGTACCTCAATGTCCTCAATTATAAAGGCGCGCTTTACTCCGTGTCTTTGCAATGTGTTTTTTGCGAATAAACAGTTTTCTGTTTCTATACACAAGTTCCTGTAAGTTTTTACCAGTACGTTAACATCTGGCCTTTCCTCAAATATTTGTAGTATAAGTAGGTGGTACAGTCAGGAGCAGAAGTAGCTACGCAAAATAACACGCTCAAATTGATCTGCAGTCCAGAGACATGACATTAGAATCGTGTGTCGTCTCGGGCGCGTAGCGATTGTTGCTGACTGTACAGTCAGCATCATATAGTTTGTAGCATCCAAATACTTCGTCACACGTCGTGATTCCCATAGACATAAAGATGTGTTACGAACTATTTGGCGCTTTGGATGTTACAGACTTGGTATATGACGCTGACTGTACTAGGTGTTTTGAAGTGAAAACTTCTTTAGCGGCGCTGAGCACTTTTTGGGATGGGGAAAAATTGTTAAACTCGCGACAGTCGCGACAGATTTTTGTGACGTCACATGCCTAGGAGGTCACGTGACCGTAGGATGGAGAGTCTCTCTCAGAGAGATTCGGGACGAGGCTTGGGCGCGGGGGGGATTTTTTTTTGATGTAAGACGTACGGGGCTTGGTGGCAGGGGCGGGCCGGGGGAGGGGGCGGGGGGAGCTGTGTAGCGCGGCCGCTCACGTGCCGGGGCGGCCCCAAGCGGTGCCCTCCGTCAGTTTTCACTTCTACCGGCACTCCCGGAGTGCCGGTCTTTTTTTAATTACCAGACATAATATTTAGATTGCGTTTGTTTCCAGGCAACTTCACAAACCTGAGCAGCAACGGCACAATCCTGCTGCGACCGGCCAAGTCGCGCCCCGGGGGCAAGAAGAAGAACGTCCTGCGAAACGCTTGTCGGATACTCTAGCTAGTTAACTAAAAGACAAACGGTCTCGGCGAAGATCACTAAATAACCAGCGATAAAGTACGATATAAACCATCCGTCACTTTCCGTCAAGCTGGGTAAGCCCTAGTACGCACTAAGCGGCTAGCCGCGTGCGGTTGCGGCGAACCGCTTAGTGCGTAGAGGTTTTGCGTTTGCGGTTTCATCTGTTTTGTCCAACCGCACGGCAAGCCGCACGCGGCTAGCCGCTTAGTGCGTAGAGGTTTTGCGTTTGCGGTTTCATCTGTTTTGTCCAACCGCACGGCAAGCCGCACGCGGCTAGCCGCTTAGTGCGTAGAGGTTTTGCGTTTGCGGTTTCATCTGTTTTGTCCAACCGCACGGCAAGCCGCTTAGTGCGTAGAGGTTTTGCGTTTCGGTTTCATCTGTTTTGTCCAACCGCACGGCAAGCCGCACGCGGCTAGCCGCTTAGTGCGTAGAGGTTTTGCGTTTGCGGTTTCATCTGTTTTGTCCAACCGCACGGCAAGCCGCACGCGGCTAGCCGCTTAGTGCGTAGAGGTTTTGCGTTTGCGGTTTCATCTGTTTCGTCCAACCGCACGGCAAGCCGCACGCGCCTAGCCGCTTAGTGCGTGAGGGGTCTAAGAAAGCGCCGAATATTTTATCATTCGCGAAGTAAACGCAGTATCGTAATGTCGGTATCACGACGAATAACTTTGAAACCGGTTTCGTTCAATCTTTATGTGCCTACTTTTTAATATAAGCAACATGTACAGTCAAGGGCACCAATATGTATACACCACAGTCTCAAAAATATGTAGGTAGACCTTATTTCTGCAACAATAAGGTTGTAGTACCTATATACCTGCTTTTTTGTTTATTTTATTGTTTAATACGCGTGTCCCGTGTTTTTGTGAATAAATGTATCTTTCTCTCTTTCTTTCTATATATTTATGAAACTTTCAGTGAATACATATTGGTGCCCTTGAGTGTACATGGCGACTTCATCCGATCCGATATATAAAACCGCAGAAACAGGTAGATTAATTAATCTGAAAAATGTATAAGTTTTGCTATTATTGGAGTCGGTTAAAATCAAAGTTTGAGCTGGGTTAAGGTGCTTTCCCACCAACGAAGGGAAGTGGGGAATGTCCAAATGTCATACCATCGGCGATATAGAGACCAACCGATAGGGGTGCAGCTATAGGATAGAATGAGATAGCATGCCACAGTCAGGTGCAAAAATATGTATCGAATGAATCCTCTCATAAACGCCGACATAAGAGCCATATTTTTGTTTTGAGCACGTTGTATCCACGCATATTTTTGTACTTGGCGGTACAGTCAGCAGCAGAAGTAGCTAAGCGGCCCTAGTGCTCGAAATGATCTACACACGAACTCTAATGTCAAGGGAATAAGGATCTGTGTAGGTCATTTAGAGCGTGTTATTTTGCTTAGCTACTTCTGATGCCGACTGTACGCTCTGTTATAACTTCACGAATGTGTATGTTCAGTAATCATTAACGAACGTATAGTGTAGACAGCTCAGTTGTATGTGTCATGTATGTGTAGACATATATGTGTAGTACAGTCAGCATCATATAGTTAGTAGCAGCCAAAGTAGCCAAATATATCGTCACACTTCCTTATTCCTATAGTAATAAAGACGTCTTCCGATATATTTGGCTACTTTGGCTGCTACTAACTATATGATGCTGACTGTACTTATGTAAAAATGTTTTGCGATGTGCAATGAATACCTAATGTAAGTTTAGATACCAACAAACTTTATTTAGGTTTAGGTGTGTTATTGAAACGATTCGATATCTTTTGTTACTTATTACATCCTAATTTGAGCGTAGAACATACCGGGTTAGTCGTTTTTTGGTTGCAACGGTAAGTTTGGTGTGTAATTCCAACAGGACTCGTTTCAATAATACAAATATAAAAATACTAACTAACTCTTGAAACTTAGTCACTATTGTTCATATTAATAGATCCATGACATTGAATCATGTAAATAAAACATATTGTGTAATGAAAATTGTGGAAATAAATTATTTTTATAACTGCTACGTTACGGCGTTGTTTTTTACTCACAGCGAAACGGTAAACTGTTTAAGGAGGAAAAAGGAAGTTGTACAGTCAGCGTTAGTAGCAGTTAGTATAGTTACTAGCAGCCAAGGTAGCCAAAACACTTCGGTACACGTCCTTATTACTGTAAGAATAACTAACTATATGACGCTCACTGTACTGCATTTGGAAACATGTCGGAATTGGAGCCGTCAAACGATCAAAAAGGGTCAAAGAAAGAAATTCTGCTCTCTTTGGAGGGTTGCCAGAGGGAACCAACCCTTAAATAAACATTATAAAGACCAAAAAAAATCTCCCATGTTTGCATGACAAGGGCTTGTCCATAAATTCCGTCATTTCAAAATAGGGGGGGGGTCTGGCCATTGGATGACGATAGTTATTTTATTAGGCGGGGAGGGTCCATTTCCAGGAATAACAGGATGATAATAGGGGTCAAAAAACGATGACGTAATTTATGAACAAGCCCCAAGCATGGCCGCGAGCATGTGAATAGCTTGCTTAGCCCGCAATTTCACGGGCTGCATGCCACGCTGCACGGCGTGCGTGTGAACGTACCATTAGAAGAAAGCCATTCGAGAGTATAGATTAGATTTTAGATTTAATTCCTCAAATGAAACCAGTGTATATAATGTTACATATTTCATTAGATATTACGATATAAATAAAGAGGTACTTTGGAGTTTCTTATTGTATAAATTGCAGCATGGCGCGATGTAAGCTCACTCCTCGCTCAGTGCCAGAGAGACGGTGCCGGTTTACGGCCCAATAATTGGCGTCCACTATATGTCTGTCTCTTTTTAACTCGTGCAAAGAAAAAGAGACAGAAAGAGATGGACGCCTATTATCGGGCCGTACCGGCACCCGTCGATACTCGAGCTGTTTTTGTTTCTCGGGCACCAAGCTAAACAAGTACTTATATATATCTCTATAGCCTTTGTAGTATCAATTTCATTAACATCAAAACACTCAATCCACAATCGCTTTAAGCAAACCAAAAGAAGCACATGGATATTAATTAGATCTAGAATGAGGCAATAATTGCACCCCAGTTCTGAGGCAATTTTGAAACATAAATAAGTAACATTTGTTCAATATTAAATCTAGCTAACATAAGTATACAATATTTTACATATAAAAATTATAAAAACACTATATTAATGAATGCCTTCGTAACTATTTCAATAGACAGTCAAGCGAAATCCTTGTTGTAAAAACCCGACTGAGTCACATCTACACAATCGAGGTTTTTTTAAGTATCTTTAACCTTGAAACCACCAAAAATGGCTAAACTAACGCAATCAATGCGTAAACTATCGAGATGCACCAAGCACCAAGGTAAATTTTAAAACCAAGCGCTGCCCCATATCGAGGTCCATAGGGAGCGTCCATTAATTACGAGAGCTGGATTTAGAAATTTGCTGACATTATTGTGTAATGTGTATGATTAGTATTGATTAGGCCATATGTTTGTGGAGGCCATATTTTATTATTTTCACGCTTTTATTCTGTTTCTTGCGGGAAAAAAGTACGTGATATTTGCCGAAACCCCTCCTCTCCCCAAAGTAAGATTAGACGAGATTCGGCTCGACTCCCCCCCCTCTTGAACTTCTCACGTAATGAATGGACGCCCCCTAAAGCGGTTACACAGCTCAGGAAAATCAAAATTCAATGTTCGATTGTTCGGGTATTTTCGTCGGTATCGCACTTAGTACTCAAGCAACCTTTTTTAAATTAACAATAATCTTTTGCTATGAAGTCACATTTGCATCTCCCACCCCGTTTAGGCATGCCGCGGCATTTTACATGGACATTGAAATAGCAACTCTAACCCTATACCGATAAGTTTCATTGTTGTTAAGTGGTTAAAGATAATTTTAAAGCTGAAACATTAACACCAATTTACATTACAGACCTCAATTATGAATAACTTGAGTTGAACATTGATTCGAAAAATGCTAAAAAAATTGAACCTTATGAGGTCGCATAAAAAATTCGTGTGACACACACGAGTGATTTCGTGACCGCTCAACATCGCCAGTTTTCTAATTACTGACCGGCTACTAATCCTTGTTTACACAAAAAGTACACTTCGATTTTAAGCCACTATTACTTCAAAAGAAGCGTAAACTGAGCAAGTTCCAATCTCTATAAACTCCACTCCCTTGCCAATAATTTCGCTATGCGGGCAGGAACCGTTCCTTTATCATTTATAAACTTTATCACTTGAAATGTTTGCGTAGTTTAAGTAATATTATGTATAAGTTCTCAGAACCTTATAACCACACAACTATGATTGTCCAGGCCATCCAATTATGGTCCAAATTAATTGTCACATTAGCTTGCTCAGGTGTGACTATTATCATGGGTGAACTAAAGAATCACTAATATAAAATCGGCATTGATAGGAACGAATGAGTTTTTTTTGGACCATATCTGGGGTAGCGGACTATACTTGTTTGGTTTACGGAAAGTATTTTTTAGACTTAACGACAACACATACATCAAATTTCACAATATAACACATGTTACATGACATAAACTCTCCCCCACACTATCGACCCCGTCGACGCGGCGTCGACAAGGCGTCGACGCAACGCACAATTTTGTATGAGAACGTTCACAAGACGTCGGTAGTGTGGGGGGGCCCTAAACTTTTCAATACGAACAAGATTCTAACAATAGCATTAACTAAAAAAATATTTGGATAATAATGTGTAAAAATACATACACACATTTTGCTAGTTTCGATCCTTACACGTAACCTTTATCTAGAAATAAGGCAATGGTCCAACAACTGACAAAATAACATTACAGTACGATTACTGTTAGTTAACCACTGACGTGATGTCATACAAATAAAGCAATCTTCAGAATACTGTTACCCACGTCTACCGATTTAGAAATAACTACTTAATTTGTATGAGGTTAAAGTTGAAAATTAAATGAAGGCAAACTATCTGTCAGTGGTAAACCCCAAATAATTATACTGTACTGGTCCGTATACAAAATAATGCAAAATTAAGCTATCTCAATCAAACTAAATCTTTGACAAATGTAAGTATATTGAGGCTATATCACAAACGCTAATTATCCATCCGTCAAACCTTCATTATTAAGGCTAAATATAATTTGATAACATCATGTTTTCGAAAACTATAAGTAAGCGAGATCTTACCAGTTTTACTTGTATATCTATAATATGTATATCTAAACGCAATTGAAAGGAAAACGCTCCGAGGCTTTAAATTTACATATCATCCTTGCTAAGATTAGTGAGACAAACGCAGGACTTTAAACCACGACTACGACACTTTGCGACAACTAGTGGAATTCGTTGTCAGAATAAAACACACTCATTCACACTAACAACGTATGTAAACACATTGACCGCTTTTAGCGCGACACCCGTCCCTTTCGCACACAGTAAAAGCTGTGGGCTATGATATGATTATGAAGTCTGTTATTGTGTGATAAAGATATGATGATGCACTCGATATTTTGGACTTGTCATAAACTCTAACCGCCCAAAGGCCTATTCAATGGAATTTATACCAATCTTAGTTGGAATAGTGTTGATTTTATTTTGTTCCGTTCGGTTTAAAACCCGAAAAACTCTTCTCTATTTCCTATTACTTAATGTTGCTACAAATTTCTCTAGCACAGGGGGCGGCTAGATGATAAACAAACGGACGCTTTTTATGGTTCATCACGTGATTAGTCGACTATAACTAAATGTATGAAAACATACCATAGCATAGCACATCTCTGGTGGAAACGCACCCTTATAGTCGTTTAAAGTTCTAGATGACTAAAATGCGTCCATTGTGTCACGAGAACGAGTCGCGGCCGGTGTGTTGGCTTTAGTAAAGGTGTTTATTTTTGTATGCAATTTCCCTTACAGTGCAACACAACAGTTTACGGGAACCCGCAGCAACGAACAACATAGAGTGAAGATCGAAAACTTCAGCGAGAGGCACAACTTTATGAAAAGATTCGAGCCCCGACAATGTAGTGAAAACTCGCCCTTTGTCAATACTATACTGACAATAATAAATAATACTAGCCTATAACAATGACACTGCTGCGTATTGCATTCTGCTACATAATAAATCAAGTTAGGCATCCTCAGTTAATAGTCCTGGTGCGGGCCAGCCTCTGTAGAATAATTAATGTGTGAACTATTGTACTTTAATAATACAAATATCAACCAATTATATAGTTTAAGGTGGTTCGCTTGCGATACAAAACGTTATTTGACATTCACAAGCTAACGGTGGGATTTTTTAAGAAACTTTTGTAACTAACTTTCATAAATTTTCCCAAAGTATGACGTCACAAACTAATATCTCAAATTATTCTAGTTTATACAAGTTTATTCAAGGAAAGGGGGGACTTCGCGCAAATGGAAAGCCAATTTATGAAAGTTAGTTACAAAAGTTTCTTAAAAAATCACGCCGTTAGCCTGCGAATGTCAAATAACGTTTTGTATGGAAAGCGAACCACCTTAAATCAGTAAAACAAATCCGTACAAACGTCCGATGCGACGCAGTCACACAGACAAGCATCGCTATGCATCGCATCGCGTTGTGTATTTAGTGCAGTTTTGCAGTTTTAGGCGTTACATTAGTCCGTGTGCCACGCATGTGGGAACTGGTTTGAAATCGCAGATGCAAACACTGTAAAAAGACCTTGTGATGGCTCTAGTTGAGATACTGCTTTAGCTAATATATTTACTGTGTATCGAGTAAAGGAAAAGTCACTATATATAGCACCAGCGTCGTCTTAAATCACTGTGTGCAATAATAGTTCAGTGTTGTGAAAATAAAATGAAAACGCCCTTCAGGCCCCGAATCATGGTCGGCCTTATCACGCGATAAGTGACAAGATAGAGAGTCCTTCACTGGCTGACACCGTTCGATGGAGCGAGACGGACGCTCTATCTTGTCACTTATCGCGTGATGAGGCCGTCCATGATACGGGGTCAGATCCCTATTTCACCATGCACTTCTGGGTCAACAAGCAACGATAGCCGACAGCGTCCACTTATATTTATAGGACTAGCGCAACGCAATGAGGGTTTCTCAGAAAGCATTGTCACTACATGGCAGCACTGTGATGAGAGGTTTTTTTTGACAGCGGCTTTTAAAATCAAACATCATCAATTTGATTGGAGGATTTCAAAAGCTGCAGTCAAAAAGTCCTCTCCCTGTAGTGTGGAGCTGAGACACAGCTGATAGACAATGAATATTTATTTTCCATATGTAATTAATTAATTAATCATGACAATGTAAAGCACGCATTGCTGTAACATATGCGAGTCACAGCTTTGTACTATAGACAACGCAGCTAACTGACCATCGGTGCACCTTAAACGCATTGTAATAAGGTTCAATATAAACACAGGATGGTCTTAACAGTGTTGTCGTTTGTACCATACACCTATGCATGCTTTCCATTCTGTTTTCCAACCCATCTGTTATCTTTCGAACAAAGGAACCTGTTTGCTATAAAAGACGATGTTTTTTATATGAATAAATCAGTTATTACCCAAATCTCGAGTAGTCATTATCTACGCTGAACGCCGCACACTTTATGGCGACCTTGCCAGGATCACAGTGCTGCCATCTAGTAACGATGCTTTCTCAGAAATTCTCACAGTGAAATAGGAGCCAGGAATGGGTTAACAGAGCAGGCAGCTCAGCAGTGTCAACATTACGCTACCATCAACATCCCACAAGCTCACGAGCACGACGTGACATTCTTCTTGGCGAAGTAATCCATGAGTCCCTGCAAGCGTTTCTTGACGCGCTTCTGGTCGTCGAGCGTGCAGCCCAAGATGGCGGTCTCGAAGTTCTTGTCGCTGGCGGCGGCGTCGGCGCTGCTCGAGCACGCGGCCATGTAGGCCTGGCAGCGCGCGTGCGCCGTGCACGCGTCCTCCTGCACCGACACTACCAGCTGGTCGATGTACATGTTCACCTGGAAAACGTGCTCTAATAAGATGAAGATGATAGGCGAAAGGCACTTGAAAACTAGGAAGCTCTGCTTGTAACTTCAGCATGCTTATTTTACTCGCACCTCACACAAAATATCGACATTATTTTTGTACCATGAAGCTCTGCTTGTAACTTCAGCATGCTTATTTTACTCGCACCTCACACAAAATATCGACATTATTTTTGTACCATGATGTACCTACCTAGTTTATTGAAGTAGGGTTGTAATGACTAGTGTATGAGTTGAAATTGATAACCAGGGCTCGGATTTTTCATCGCACGGTAAGACGAAAGAAAGCTATGGAGTCGATATCAACATTAAAACTTTACTCATATTCATATTCATACTCTTTCATTAAATTAATACCAAAAGTTTATTATATTGTAAATACAAATGTTAACCGCCACACCATGTTTATTACATTATAAGCTAAATAATAAAATGTTCACGTAATAATTAAGTTAATTAATGTATGCACTAATTGCAAATATAAATAAATGACCCGTCTAAAGCCGTCAGTGATTGAAACATGAGGCAATTAAATAAAGCGGCCAGTACCCACCGTTAAGTCTATCGCAACAATATGGTCTGGATAACTAGGTATGCAACTAAGTTGAAATATTGACAGCATGATAAATATATAATAATTACGGGACTAGGAAAATGAGTGAGTATGAATATGAGTAAAGTTGTAATGTTAATATCGACTCCATAGTTTTCTTTCGTCTTAGCGTGCGATGTAAAATCCGAGCCCTGTTGATAACGTACAGTACAGGTCGATTGGCTGGCGCGTAATGTCTATGAAATTAATGACAGTATCATATATTTTCCGCGCCAGCTCTCGTCAATCGACGTGTAGTGTTGCTATGTAAATTAATTACATAAACCTTCAAGTTATTCTAACAAAGTATAAATTAAAAATATAATGAAAATCATAAAAAATATGTTTTTTTTAATTCTCCGAAAGTACATTTTAAGCTACCAACAAAATCCTTGCGCTTTTATAGAAGCAAAATTGTATGTCAACTATGGAGACTGTGACGTCATACTTTTATGTCAATTAGTTTGAAGCGTTTCGGCTGCCGCCAGCGAGGTCAATCATTGACTCAAATTTTTGGGCATTCATGTTCTTTAACACTTTCGCAACCGGACTAAAAATGGAACAATTCACCAGAAACCGACAGAATTCGCTAGGCGTGTAGGTTCATACTACTGCGCCTAGCGGGCTGAACCGGCATCTGAGCAAACATTACGAGTGCCTACCAGGCGGGTTCTTGGTTGCGAACGTGTTAATTGTAGTTGCTCCCATACGAAAATTTGTTCTTCTCCAAAAACTGGTTCGAATGGCATCGTAAAAAAATCTTAGATCACACTCCTGTTAGAAATTAATTTGCGTTCCCAATCCCCATCGTCAGTTGTTGTTCATCCCCGCTGTAAGTATAACTAAGCGACAGACCTGGTGCAGGGCCTCCTCCTGCTGCGAGTCGCGGTCGGTGCGCACGCACACCTCCACCGTCAGCGCGCGCGCCAGGATGCGCTCTGCGTACCTCGAGATGTCGTCCCGATCGCCTGCGCGTACACAATCGTTTAAGGTCATGGGTCAATCAACATTTCTCGTCTCTCGTTGCCGTCACCGTGGCGTAGCGAATAGTAAGTAATTTCTTAGAAAAATATTAGCTAAATATACAACGTGTTTTTTAAACCGTCTTAGAGCCGAAGCCCACTTAACCCTTGGCATGCCTGGTGAACGAAAGTCACACTGTATGCCTGGTGGGTCTGACAAACCCGTAAATGTAAAAAAAAAAAATACATATGAATTGTTTTTTTAACTTGTTGGTTTGTGTGTTTTTGGTTATTTTGTACATTATGTTTACTAGAAATAAATACAAGTCTTAATCCAAGAAACTCCATAAGAACTTATTACATAAATAAAAACATTTGATATTTCCATCAACAAAAATAGACTCTCATGTCAAAAAACATAAAAATTAAACTTATACCTAAGATCAACGTCAGTCTTAGGTTTATTTAAGGCACTGATATATCATTGTGACTATCTATAAAATATATACTCGTATGTATATAAAATATATACGAAAAATAACGTAAATGTACTTAGCGATAAAATGTTACGCCGTATGCCTGGTGGGGTTTCTCAGGCCCGCGAGCACTTTACGCACGTCCAAATCGAAAGGGTGCTCGCGGCCGACTGCGGGAGCAGCGTCAAAACGTCGGGTAGTTCATGACGCGAAGCTACTCAGAAACGCGACGCGGAACGACGGATTTTTAACAGCCCGGGTCTGTCAGACCCTACCAGGCATGCCAAGGGTTAAAGCATCCAAAAAGTACTAATCATTCGTGAAAAAATAATAATGTATTAGTTATTTAGTAATAAAAGGTAATTAAGTTTGAAAAATCCTGTATGGCGCGGGGTGCGAAATTCAGTCACCCGGTTAGAGTTCGTGCCTATCTACAAAAGATGGCGGCTAGCGGTCACTGCGGTCACTCGGCTGGATGATTAAAATTAATACAAAAAAAAATCAATATTAAAAATAAAAAAAACTGTTTTTTAAGTTATTTGTAATGTATACATTAACTGGGCTTCGGCACCAAGACGGTTAAAAAAGCACGTTGTATTAAACACATTCTCGGGATACCACGTTAAGCTATCAAGCTACCATGTTAAGTATATGCGTAGCTAGCTATACTAGTATAGCTATTTTTAATATATTGTTTCAATGTAAGGACAGAATGAGTAACTTTCGCTGCATATCAAATATTATTAGGCATGACGCAGCTCACGGCGGCTGTCTTTTGTGTACACAAATATTATTTTAAGAGAAACTACTGGCTTTGTCGCCTGGCTTGCGGGACGGAATAACAAGGATTTTTTTTATCAAAACCATAATAAATCCGCAGACCAACTAAAAACGCAAAGTAACAATTGAAAATGCACTCTCAATTAAAAAAATAATAATTTCAAAATTCGATTTTGATTTTCACCTTGCGTTTTGCATGCATAGCCATTGAAAAATATCGTTTCGAATTGTCAATATGTTATGGGCAACAGAAGTACCGAACTGCCGTGTCATGACAAATTGATGTAACTATTAGATGCTTGAGTTTGTGCTAACACCGTTCTACGGTATTTATTAAGTAATATCGTATTCCCTATCGAAAAAAGTTAGTAAAAAATCTTCTTATTTATAAGAAAGATGAAGTGCCCAAAACACATAAGTAACTCAAACTTTTCCTTATGATGTTTGTATCCCCAAATACCTTAGATGGTCTAACAATCATCAGTGTTAAGTAAATAAGTGTGCCAATCCGCTGTATCTTGCAGTTACATGAGTTGTACGCTCATCTTGCAGTTACATGAGTTGTACGCTCATCTACCTTCTACCCCGCGGGGTCCAACTAAATCAGTTAAGTTGAGGTTAGCCATGTTTAAATTGCGTTAACACATATTATATTGTCATGACAGCATTTGTACGACTCGGTTGTCAAACTGCTATAACAGAAATAAAACAAGTAATATTATATTAATCTTAAAAGAAATTAAGGGCTTAAAAAATAAACTGTTCTTGCACGGTTTTAGAAGAAAATTATATGTATGTTATTAATTATGTGTGCTGTTTGGTATCGATACTATTTCGAAAAACCAATTTCAACTTCAATGTCTATTTCCCACAAACATGGTTTAGGGAATTACATCAATTTGTCATGACAAGGCAGCGAAGCAAAAAACAGTGATTGCATACAGAATACAGACTACTTTTTGTCTAGATTAACGCAAGCAAAAGAAACTGTCTAGACTTTTTTGATAAAAGTCACTTTGGGCGGAGACGCAACCAAAATAAAAAAAGTTCAGATATTCTTCTATTTCTACCACCCGGCAACATGCTTAGTATATATTTGTACAAGTCAAAAAGTGATATTCCTCAATTACGAATAATTAGGAATTCACATTGGACTATTTCTGACTTTAGACACAGAACCAAAACAAAGGATATAATAAAGTGTCAAGTTAAGTAGGTCAAGTGTGCGTGTACAGTACAGTCACGAACTGAGGGGCTACCGCGAAACGAAAACGAACTTCGTTCGTGTATTTCCCTCTCTGTCGCTTAAACAGGCAAGTGCGGCAGAGAGGGAGATACACGCACGAAGTTCGTTTTCATTTCGCGGTAGGCCCTCAGGTACATTTTTCGTCCCCCCGAAATCGCTGTACATATTGTAAATTTGACGGAAATCGTTAGATTATGACCCGTATATTTATTTATTTTATTTTTTATTCCATAAATTAACACTTTACAGTCAAGCAACACGTGTTAACAGGAGAGGCATAATATTAGCACAAAGTATAAATTATACAATAAAAAATAAGTGGCTTACTACTTACAACTAATATTCTATGATATATTAATGGAACTTGGAGACTCCAGGTACCGGGTGGCGAGTGAGAGAAATCGAGATTCAGAGCTGTAAAATATATCCAGTTCACTGTCGCTGCTTAGTATACCGTTCAGAAGAGTCAGCATATTGCCGTTTTGCCCTGAAAAGTAACATAGCTTACATTCAGAGACATCAGCGAGCAGCTCGGAGTGCTTGAGGCTGTCCAGTGTGGAGAGCAGCGAGTCACGCTCCTCCTCGATGCGCACCGTGTCGCGCCGCAGCCGCTCCACGCGCATCTCCACCTGGTCCAACACTGCTACTAACCTGCAAACAAACATAGCGTTTTGAAGCGCCACTTAGAATGGGTTCTTTCAAACCGTTGGTAATACAATACAAGAGTGGTTACACACACGGCGACTTTTGGTACCGATACAAACACACGTTTCGCGAACGCGCGACACTAGCCATAGTATCTGACAAAATCACTACCACTCAGAATCATAGGAAACAACTCAGAATCATAACTGGTCACTTCGAGGTCAAGGCTGTTTTGGCCAAGATGGGACTATCAGACCACCTAGACTGTGGAATGTGTTGCAAGGAGACAATAGATCACTTCTTGTGTGAATGTCATGCCCTTGCCGGACAAATAATGAATTACTTTGGCAATGGTTACCAAGAACCAAAGGAATCCAAGGTACTCCAGCTGACCTCCGTCATCCGATTTGTGGAAACGATGGAGCGAGCATTAGAGTAGGCGTGGGTCAAAGTGCATCCTGCATGCGCCCTCATACAGATAAGATAAGATATGAGCGTATTGAATGTTTACCGGTCAAAGTGTGGTCGACCAAACCCGCCCTTACAGTGGGTTGTATCAATATCGACCCAACTTTCATCACATTTGGAAACCGCAGTGCTCGCGCCCACGCGCTGTGACCCGACCACTGCCGATGCCTCGCCCGTTGACCCGATCTTTGCCGATGCTTCGTTCGATGACCCGTGTGCAACAGCCTTATCACCCTGTTCCTTGTGTGTGAGATGCTGTTGACCTGGACAGCAGTGGTCTAACATAACGCTCTCCAGCAGCTCATCGGATATTGACTTTTTCAACGGCGAAGCAATGTAAGGTGGGCCCGTAGAGTCACTATTGGAACAAAAGCTTGTTTGAGAGTTACCAGCACCTCTCTTTTTGTTTACACCGGATAAATTGGTATCCGAGTGTGGCACTGAGTCGTAACATTTGATATTTTTCAACTCTTCGTTTATTTCATGTAGTTGTTCTAATGTCGCGTAGTTTTCTTTAACGAAGTTCAGCCCCGATTTTAATGACATTATGTCCTTTCGTATTTGCGTAACCTCCGCATGATTAAAATAAACAGGTGGAAGTCGCTGTAGATCTCTAGCGACAAACAAAGGAACATCGTCGACGGGAGTGTTCGCGAATACCTCAATTATTTCTTGTAACACTGTCACATCTTTTCCTTTATATTTGCGCTCTATTGTTCTTTTTCCGGCTGGAATAGCCTGAAACAGCAAGCTCTTAGCGTCCTTCAACTCTCTCACCGAAAAGGCAGAGTTGCAGATTTGTATCAGGGTCCTGTTGTCAATAATGGGAATTTTATTTTGCACAAAACACAGGACTTCGTTTACTACAGTAATTCCTCGTTTACTGCACTTGTTGCATTTTAATGACATCTTGTTTGGCAACTTTTTACTTGTTACTCTTGGGTCAATGATCTGCACTCGAACACTACTAAACACAGCGGCGCGTCCGATGCGACGCGACTGACATAACATACTGATGAAATATTAACAAAATTAACTAAAACGGATGTTAAATGTGAAACAACCAAGTAGACGAACTATCTGTTATTATTAATTATTCTTATCAAGTTACCGTGAAATGTCCCTAACATTGTCTAAGTTACCATGATAAGGCTTTTCCTGCTAAATAGTTCACGGACTAAAGAGGCATATTATTAAAATACACACATGTTAAAATTGCCATGACATACAAGATAAAGTACAAATGGCGGACTTAATGCTCAAATGCATTCTGTACCAATCAACCATTGCGCAACACAGAAACATTTGGTGCTGGCATTTAAATTTAAATGAAAACTTAATCCAAGATAAACTTATATCAAACTAGCTTCTGCCCGCGACTCCGTCCGCGTGGAACTCGTTTATATCGCAGCTCCATACAAACTTTTACCCCCCCATTTCACCCCCTTAGGGGGTGACTACGGGCATAAAACCTATGAAATGAAAAGTTTATTGTATAAGAGCAACATTACAATATAAATCACGACCCTGTGTCCTGAGCTAGGAAACCCCGTGTTACAGGACCCAGTTTCGTTGTTCCAAATACTTAACCTACGTATCTGTACAAGTGTACAAATAGAGCAAAATACAAAATAAATATGGCTAGTTTTAGATGGTTAAAGTGTGTGTGCGTGTGTGTATGTGTGTGTACGTGTGTGTATGTGTGTGTGTGTGTGTGTGTGTGTGTGGTGAGTGCGTGTGCGTATGTGTGAAATAAAGTATGCCGGGCGTAAAATTATATAATATAAGAGAATAAGAAATAAAAATAAAAAAGACTAAATTGTTAGTATCTACTACTATCCTATGTTACTCTCCATCCCTTCAACTATCTCAACTTAAAAAATCACGTCAATTCGTCGCTCCGTCCGTTTTGCCGTGAAAGACGGACAAACAAACAAACACACACATACACTTTCGCATTTATAATATTAGTATGGATATATTATTATACTAAAATAAACATACACATATACAAAATATTATACACGAATATTACTACTTTTTGTACCTAGCGAAAAATACTATGGTGACAACAATTCTACAACTTATCAGAAAAATACTTGCATAACTTGTGCTTGAAAGTCAATTTGCTTTGTGCTTGATGGATAGTTAGCGGAAGAGCGTTCCAGAGTCGAATTGCCGAATTGAATTGGGTGAAGGAGAACAGACAACTTTAGGCTACGGGAACTGCGGAGTACGCCTCCGGGTCGAGCAGTAACAAAAAACACAGTGTGCGTATCGTCTCTCGGAGGAAATGATCTCCTGCCACAGCCTCACACAACAACTCTGTCCCCCTCCCTCGCCCTGTCGGCCTGGCGTGTGTGCGTTACGGGCCGCGCGGCGATCGGGACGGGCGGGGGCAGTGATTCAATCGACACCGCCGCGAAAACACGAGTCCTGAAAAAAGAACTCCTGAAGAGTTCGAAACATGTCGCCCATTGTGACATTTTAGTACGTGACTTGAACCATGTAATTATTAGCATTAGTTCAACATGTCTCACGAAAGCTAAACTCGGTTATTATCAATGTTAATAAGGAAAGAAATTACTCTTATTGTCGTATGGAACTGTTATTAATTTATTCTAGTATTTATGATGTTAATAATTTGTCTGAAGAAATGGAAATTTTATTGTATTTATTATTTTTTCAATAATTTGTATAAATAAATATTGAATTCAAAAATTCTTGCTGTTTTTTAATTTTGTAATTAATATACCATTGCTCGTATTGTATGTATGTTTACATATATGTATTCATAGAAGTATCTATGAAAGTGTGTATCTATTGGTCAAGTTCAATTTAGATGTCTTATTTACTCTTTTAGCTGTATTCATGCACTGCCTGTTAAACTCCTGCTACCCAAAGGGTGTCTGGAAGAGATTGCTTTAAAGTGATAAGACCGCCTTTTGTTACCATGATTCATATTGCCTAATCTTGTAACAGTCTCTGTTATTTGTGGTGCAATAAAGAATTTTATTATTACTTTATGGCACAGTTACATGAATATATGATAAAGAGGCAATAACCAATGAGTTCCTAACTGCTGATCTTGGAACCCATGGAGCTAGTAACTGACCTTAGTGTGTGAAAGTTTGTGTGTATGGATGTTTGTTTCTCTATCACGCATGATCAGCTACACACACAGGCACACAGATCGTTTATAATTTGGAATTAAGCATAGGATATTTATTATCCTGAAACTTCTTGCAAAAGGCTATCATACATTAGATAATTTTTATATTGGAGTCCCATAGGCAAAGTTTTATGCAATATTAGGAATGAAAAAAGAGTATATGATTGACATTTTCTTGTCTGTCAACATCTGTATTTTAATTGTACACATAATTTTAATCCCTTGTATGCCATGCCAAAGTCAAAATTGTCCAATTGAGTTATAACTGAGATATACTGATGCAAAATGATTGGTTAAAATGCTTGGCATGGAACCGTGTCCATGCAAATCATGGGTTTAGGGTCTATTATATATACAGAGCTGAGTTTAACCTGTCAAGGACCCACATTAAGTTAATAATTTCAGAATGAAATCAATCAAAAACCGTTATGGTCAGCCTCATCAATAATCTGCATTTTTGCAAACATAAATTAAGTGCAATTTACACACAATACATAATTCAATTTGCACACAAACAGACACGATAACGAGTTCAATCACCTCCCGAGAGTGCCCAATGACAGCTCTAACTCCATGATGTACTTTCACACACCACAACCCCTCTAACACAACTTCCACTTATTATTTAAACTTCCACGCTTATTGATACCGTCTTAATGAGCATGCTGTCGAGAGCACATGTTATTCAATCATTCTGAGGCATAGCAACATAATTGAACAAAAGCGTAGGCGGCGACTAGGCCTAAACAACGCGTTTACCAAATTCGGACGCGGTACCTACACCGCACGAGATTAGATCAACTGCGCAGAAACTTAGGGTTAATCGATTTTAGGAATAGAAGGGCATTGAAGGTGACCTCTCTTTAGGAGCCTGTGTGCCCAGAGCCGAGGACTCGTCGATAAGCGGCAGCCGCGACCCTTCGCCGGTGTAATTCCAATCAGTCGTGTACAGATCCACTTCCATTGTATTTACGTTCCCTGAGTTCCAAATAATGAAAGACCTTTTGCACACGAATCGAAGTTAAGATAAATACTAAGAAATTGATGAAAGTAAATAATAAACAGCAGCTTAGTCCCCACTTCACAAATTTTTCACAATAGACGTCACGTCAGTTCTGCTCTGCAGCTGACGGAAGTCGAAAATGTCGAAATGTCAAACAAAAAAAAAAAACTCTTGTCTTTGTCCAATAGAGTCTGGCAAACACTGGCAAACGAAAGTTGAACTCACTAAACTCAATTAAGCGGCGACATTGTTGATCAAAATGTATGCGTATGACGTTTAGTGTTGCCGCGTAATTGATTTTAGTGGGTTCAACTTTCGTTTGCCAGACTCTATTAGGGATGTGATTGGGTTCAAAGTATTTTCTGTGTCTACAATGTTGAAATCTACCCACATTATTTTTGAGAGGACTTGGCAACACTGTTTTACCGCCAAATAATAAACAAAAAATGGAAGGTGCCGTGTCCTGCGTGCTGGACTGCAAGGCTATAAAATCCAAGATCACCCCTCCTGTCCCAGGGACCCACATATTGGTCAGGGTATAACTACCCGACCCCCGCATTTTTTCGTTTTCCCCGCTCCCGCCGACCCACATGTGTCAGGGCATTCGTGTCCCGCTAACCCACATATGGGTCAGTAGGTAACCCGGTATTTTCAACCTAGCCCAAGTGGTAAATATGGTTTTATTGTTTAAAAATGTAATTTAAAACCGGGAGGTGCGGTAAACAACAGACGCAAAAATTGGGGAGGCCGGAAATCTGACCCATTGTGGGTCAGCGGGAACGAACGGACCAGTTGAACCGATTTTCAGGAGAGGATGGGTTTATACATATTCGTCTCGTTCTCTCTTGTACCTTGCAGTCCGCTAAGTATGACCGTCTGGATGGGCCTAGTCCATATAATAAACGTGAGATTTCAACCTTTTACCGCAGCATTTCTCAGACGGACTCTGAAACACTATTATCAGCCCTTCATCCGTTTTATGTCCCTTGTTTCTTCTACAAGAGGTGGGTTCTGTTCGAGGAAGTTTTTCAGGTGAGTCCCGGTAAACAGTTAACATTGGGGAGCACTGTTTCACAGGATCGAGGGGGAACGGGTATGCCTATCAACCTATTTGGGATTAATTACATTTCTTAGTGTAGAATAAGAGTAATATTTGAACATAGGTGCACTATTATTCTGATTATCCTGTACAATTATCTACTCCAGTGTAAGTCCCTCCTTGAAGATGTTCACTCATGTATTTCGTTAATGTTTCGGAACGCCCAGCATGTCAAGTTTGCATGCAATAAATAATAAATATATATATATATAATATGTATAATTTTTATCGGTAGTGTAATAGTAATTCCGGTGTAATCTGATATATAGTACGGTGGCAAAATCGCAAAAAGTCGTCTCCTTCACGATTTTCGTGGACATCTCTTCTATATACCTAAAACTGGTATGGATGTATTCCTTGTTGTCTCCAGAGTACGAATCTACCGGTTTTAGTTAAGAGAGTGGGGGATGGACATAGCTGTGACGTCACAAAGATGGCGGCCTACGGTCATCGATTTTTGTTCAAATCTCGGGTTCTATTTTACTCATTGCTTCGTGTGAGGTGTCATTTGAAAGCATATTAAACGTGCTATAATTGATTCTTTGAACGCTATGATGTATAATCAACAGTTTTTAAATTATTAGAAAAAATATGATTTTATTGCCGCGCGCGTTTGCATTAGTACTGATAAAACACGCTTGTAACTCAATAAATAATAACTTTAGCGCAATTAAAGTTATTATAAAGTAGATAGGTGATTTTATAAGCTTTCCAAAAATATCGACTTTGTTGGTGTAAATTAATAAATAATCAAGTAATAATACATTTTGGTAATTACGCACCCATTAAATATCACCACGCACGACTCTGCTAGCGATCGCTGGTGTCACTTCGCGCCTTTAGAAACTCTTTTTTTGTTTTCTGAGTAATTATACGAGTCAGACTGTCATGATACGCACCTAAAGTAGTAAAATAAAGGCCAAACTTTGTAGCCCGAGCCGAAGGCGAGGCGAGTGCTCTGAAGCGAAGCTTTTTCACCCCCCCTACACAATTTTACGTCTTCTTTTGGCTGTCAAGTGAGATTGTTATTGACACTTTACGCCCGGGTGACGGGTAAAATTAGTCTAGTTCATGTATTACATTGAAAATCCTACAAATATTATAATTGCGTTAGTTTGGAAGTTTAGATGTTTGTTACTCAATCACGCTTAAACGGCTCAACCGATTAAGATGAAATTTTGCACAAAGATTGTTTATAGCCTGGATTATAAATTTATAATATAGGATAGTTTTTATCCCGGGTCCACGCAGACGAAGTCGCGGGCGGAAGCTAGTAAATAATAAAACAATGAACGCAAGTTTTATTAGACAACTAGCTTCTGCCCGCGACTTAACTATATTCGTGCAAATTTTCATCCAAATCAGTTAAGCCGTTTAAACGTGGTTGAATAACAAACATCCAAACATGAAACATCCAAACTTTCGCATTTATAATATAAGTAGCCTTCGGCCTCGCCACTCACCTTCGGGCCCTTGGCGCTCAGGTTCGCTTGTAAAACAGTCGGGGGTATGGTCGCTACACCGTCGCGCTGAAGGGACGCTACAGACCTTCTTCCTTACGCAGAGCCCGGCCTGCCGCCTCGCGTGCCATTTCTTCGGCCCCCAGGTTTGCTTGTAACACATCCAGGAGTAGAGTATTCGAGAGCGCACTCTGGAGGGACGCTTCGGGCCTGTTGCCCTCGGACTCACGTAGAGAGCGCTCTCTAAAGGGACGCTTCGGGCCTTCGGCCCTCAGATTCGCTTGTGACGTGCAGTCAGCATCATATAGTTAGTAGCAGCCAAAGTAGCCAAATATATCGGAACACGTCTTTATTACTATATGAATAAGGAAGTGTTACGATATATTTGGCTACTTTGGCTGCTACTAACTATGTGATGCTGACTGTTCTTGGGAGTAATAAAGTGTCCGCGTGGGTCCGCCTTTCGAGCCTTTGGCCCTCGGGCTTGTGTGGAAAGCCCGCTCTGAAGGGACGCTTCAGGCCTTCAGCTCTACGCAAAACGTAAATATCACACACCTCCAGACACACGCACAACACACGCATCTCCAGAAAAAAAATGTGTTTACCTATAGCTTTTTCTAGAAAGGTAAATAAAACAAATCACCACGTGCAAATGTCTCCAAATTCAACCACAACTTGTCCTCGAATAAAATGAAATATGCACGGGCGACAAGGGTGGCCTTATTGGGTCCTAGTCATCGGGCTGGATTTTGGCGAAAGCTTGCGGCCCATAGTCAATGAAGTTATGAATTTATATTGCTTTTTTATTGAAACATATTTACAAAATAAAATATGCTCATCTGGCTGATAACTTGCCCCTAGCCGTAAAAGAACTCAATTCGCCGATTATAAATACTAATCTACGCGTCCAAATATACAGTAAAACACAATATTTATTAAAACGACTACAGTACCTTTCATTTGGGAACACCAAAAATTAAATTTCAAAGTATTTCAATCATACACAGCATGCCGGTTGCCGCGGACGTGCTTTACGGAATTGGCCATAAATTACATATTTATTATTGAACGACAACAAATTGCATATTTTTGGCAAGCTATTAAAGTGTTTGATATTTTTTATGCTGACATTAATCGCGCTAAAGTATCTCTTTCTCGAATTATGATGGTAAGTAAGCAAACGTCTAAGGTAAAAAAAACTATTTTTTATTTTTTTTCCAAACGGTTTGTTGTACGTTATAAAGTTCAAGAAAACAATTATAGTAAGTTTAATATGCTTTCAAATGACACCTCACACGAAGCAATCAGTAAGATAGAACCCGAGATTTGGACAAAAATCGACGACCATCGGCCGCCATCTTTGTGACGTCACAGCTATGTCCGTCCTCCTCTCCCTTAACTAAAACCGGTAGATTCGTACTCTGGAGACAACAAGGAACACATTCATACCAGTTTTAGGTATATAGAAGACGTGTCCACGACTTTTGACAAAATTGGCCATTTTCCGCCGTACTAATAAGGCGGGGCGGTACGCGCGTAGCCATTGCAACGGGGCAGTGCATTAATCCCGTGTATAGGTACTATGTAGTTGAGCATGCGAACTAGCGATCCGCGTGATTGCCGCTATCTTAGTTCTGATTACGTGCCTGTTGTACTAAAATTAAGTAATAGGATTATTAAAAAGTCTTTTTTATTTACACATACTTTATTAGGTTAATTTACACCTAAAATATAAGAAGAAAGGAAACATAAACAAGCTCTTTGCATTTCTATTTACTTCAAACACTGCATTATTATTATATAGTTGGTGGTATCACAACTACATAATATTAATAACTTTCCTTAGCGTTAGGGTACGTAGCATAATTACAAATATCAAAATTACTACACTCGAAAATCCTAAAATAATACAATTTCAAGATAGGACCATATAAATTTTTGTTTTGTACAATATTAAGTCAAACTGGACGTAGAAGATTAGAATCGCTTTTAAGAGTTCCGTAGTGTAGTAATATTGATTTTTATACTTTATGCAACAATTCATTGGTTTAGCTTTGTCACCACTTTTGCTAACTATAGGGACCTAAGACGACGTTGACAATGATACACAGAAAAAGCAGCATGGCTCGGGAGTATAATTCTTATCGGGACGGATCACTATTTGACTGTAGGTTCAGATCACCATTTTGCAGTGGCGATTGGCGAATTTAGGACTTAATGTCAGGCAGTCTAAAGCAGCAAACTGTATTTTGGTAAGGACTCAAGTGAGGCTACCGCGAAACGAAATCGAACTTCGTTCGTGTATCACCGTCTTTGTCGCTCGAAATAGCAAGTGCGACAGAGAGAGAAATACACGAACGAAGTTCGATGTCATGTCGCGGTAGGCCCTCAGTTACGTTTGGGGGAGCTAGAGCCGCTTAGCAACATCACTAGCGTAGGTAGGACATTTTGAAATATAAAACAAATAATAATAATAAATAATAAATAAATAAATATTAGGGGACAATTTTACACAAATCGACCTAGTCCCATAGTAAGCTCATTAAGGCTTGTGTTATGGGTACTAGACGACGATATATATAATAGATATAAATACTTAAATACATAGAAAACTTCCATGACTCAGAAACAAATATTCATGTTCATCACAGAAATATTTGCCCTTACCGGGATTCGAACCCAGGACCTTCAGCTTCGTAGGCAGCGTCACTACCCACTAGGATAACCGGTCGTAACAAATAACATCCACTGGTAGATATAGCTTAGATCAAAGCGAATTATATTCACTCTAACTTTCATACAGGTTAAAAATGTTACCATGATGTCGCTGTTTGGCACCGTCTGCCAAGTGCCAAGTACCTACTTCCGGCCATTTCAAACGGCCAATTTAAATTTATTTTTTTCTTGCTCAGCACAACTTTCTCGACCTGCTGCCATGCATTTTATCGTGTTGTCATAAGGCGTAATATTATTGTATTAGGTCTGGGCTTAAGGACTAAAAATTTTCAGGTATTTGTAAGCAACATAATCGAAATAGGTTACTAATGATAATATAATCTAATTTAATTTGCCACAATCATCATTTGCCCTAAATAGTTTTTAGGGTTCCGTACCAAAAAAGGTAAAAAAGGAACCCTTATTCTTAGCTAATTATGGCAAACACTACCTGTTAAGGCAAATGAAATTATTGATATCGAAGTTACCCGGTTCGAAATATCTGACGGTGACTGCCGAGCGTGCATTAAGTCAGTATGACACTCGAATCAATCAATATATCAATGTAATCAATTTATGTATAAACATATTCCAAGTACGGCATTAACTTCCCCTGCGGCAGAAACGACTCTGCCTGTTTTGACTTCAGCCGTCGAACTCCGCTGGACTGATTCCGACCGCAGCACGGCTATCATGCGACGGCGCGCGAGATATCTCGATTTTTCTCGCACTATCTGTCTCTTTCTTATTAGAACACTTAGAACAAGAGATATAGTGCGAGAAAAATCGAGAGTATGTCGCGGCCGTCGCATAATAGACTACGCCATACACAATCTATGGTATTACCACAGACAGGCGGACGAGTTGGTGTTATGATATTCACTGCCTAGAATCGCTACGCGTTACGCTCGTAGGTTTTCCTCGTATGTAGCGGAAAGCGACTACGGCCGAGACGCTCGCTAAGCGGGTTCCTCGCAGTGAAAGTGTTGAGCATACTATGGGTTAATTATTAGTTCTTTGTCCATGAAACAAACATTTTTTAGCCGGAGAACCCAATGAACACATTGGCGTTGCGATCGCATTCTAGGAAAATTTTGTGATCTAAGTCAATCTTGCTTTATTAAAATGTTCTTGCTATGTCTAGTTATATATTACATCCCTATGTTGTATAAATAAATCGCTATATATTTTACTCCGGTACAGTCGTTAACAAATAGGTAAGGTGATCAACTAAACTATGTTTGGTAACTTGACTGTACATGCTCTTCCTGTTATACAAAGCTACAAAAATATAATTTTAAGGATTCAAATTGACTGCTGAAGCAAATATGTGAACACTTATATTTCTGGTTGTAAATGTGTATTGTGTACTGTATATAGACATTAGTAGATTCGGGAGCACATTGTCAATCATCAAAAAGTAGAGGTTTATCTTAAATTGCGGTGATCCACCCAACTCTGTTGTTGTGTACAGTCAGCTTCGTATAGTTAGTAGCAGCCAAAGTAGCCAAATATATCGTAACACTTCCTTACTCCCATAGTAATAAAGAAGTGTTCCGATATATTTTTCCTACTTTGGCTGCTAATAACCATATGATGCTGACTGTACAGTCAGCATCACATAGTTAGTAGCAGCCAAAGTAGCCAAATATATCGTAACACTTCCTTACTCCCATAGTAATAAAGAAGTGTTCCGATATATTTTTCCTACTTTGGCTGCTAATAACCATATGATGCTGACTGTACAGTCAGCATCACACAGTTAGTAGCAGCCAAAGTAGTCAAATATATCGTAACACTTCCTTACTCCTATAGTAATAAAGACGTGTTCCGATATATTTGGCTACTTTGGCTGCTACTAACTATATGATGCTGACTGTACTAGTAAACATTAAATTGTTCTACATTCTACGTGACAATTTATCAAACAGTTGTCTACTAACAGTTAACTCGAAATGTTAAAAACTGTCATGTAATGTCATTTTAATTAAAAAATATAATACATTTTCAATCACATTAATACTTTAAATTCAATTCAATCATAAAACGGTTCATAATTGACTTGCTTTCTTCTGCATTAACTTGTCCAATATTTTAGAACGTAAAGAAATGTACGTTTATACACGTTTATACGTTTATACATTACTACAGAGGCCGGGAAGTAAGGGGTTGCCGGCCGAGTACATATAGACGGCCGAGCGTAGCGAGCTCGGATACTTACGAGGCTGGCAACCCCTTTTCACGCCGAGGTATATCTTGCTTTTCTCAAACATGCAATGGATTAAATTCATCTCAATGAGTAGTTGATGACGGTATACAGAAAAGTACAGTCGGCGATAAAAGCTTGTACCAAAAATGAAATTTTTGACAGAAACTTATTCCACGTCATGTCGGTTGTTCAGAGCGCGCATACTAAAGAATGTTACATTTAGTACATCATATACTATTAGGTGAACACAACAATATGGCCAAGTGATTCAAACATTAAATAATATTGCTAACCAAGTACATAACAGCGGTGTGTATAATTATATAATACAAAGACGAAACCTTCATCCGCACATCAAATGAACATCGAAAATGGCCAACACTACCAGATTAATAGCAAGACGCCGATACGCGGCGGTCTCTTTCGCACAGTTGCGTCGTTTGTGAGTTTCGGTAGGAGTGAGCAGGACCGCTTCATTTCCCGCTCCACTCGCTGATGCGGCCATTCTCAAACGCCAGGTTTTTCCGCGGCAAGGGGACCAAGGTGCCTCGTTTCACTATGCCCATGTCTTCTCCTGGGTAGTACTGGAAAATTAAATAAATAAATAAATATTGCAGATGAAATTAACGTAAAAGCAATCTTATACCATAAAATTAAGGTCGATTTTATACTGTCATGTTTCGCAAAAGGTGTGTTCCTCAGGTTGGTTTGAGAGCACCATCTAATGAAACGCAATTTCCACGACTCGATTTTTACAAGCTTTTATTTAGTTTCACCTGTCCCGTTGTCTGTCTGTCTGTATTCAAATCTTACAAATTAAATTTGACCCACTTCCCGGTGACCGATTGAGCTGAATTTTTGGGTATAAGTATAGTTTGGATGATAATTCAATATTATGGTACCATCGAGCTGATCTGATGATGGAGACAGAAAGTGGCCATGGGAATTCAGTACTTAACCGACGTAACCCCATTGAGTTTGGGCTCGTTAGAATCGTCTCAATGAGTAGTTGATGATGGTATACAAAAAAGTACAGTCGGCAATAAAAGCTTGTTCCAAAAATGAAATTTTTGACAGAAGCTTGTTTTTACATAAGCATACTATTTTGACTGCTACACAAATTAATCTAGAAACAACTTACTTGACATTGTGATACAAATTTCAAGACGTCCGAACATATAAACTCATTATCTTCTTTGATTTTATCCAACCTGCAAATAGCAAAACAAAAATTAAATGATCGTAAGAAACGCAAGACAATTAATTTGCTTATTGTAATTGGTAAATATTTACGGAATACTTACGATTCTGGTTCCGATATCCGGTCAGCTAAACAATTACAAATCTTTTCACACAGAACTTCGTCAAACAACGGAATGCCAAACTGGAGGTCAAGAATCGTCCATTTCTGAAAAAGAAGAAATAACGTTAAAAATAATGCCAATTTAGTAACTCGAAGGGCGAGTGGTATCCTACCACTCTTTACAGGCCGATAAACGTTAAACTGGTAATGTCATCCCAAAAAAAACTGTCAAACTTCTCATAGAAGGGTCAGGGTACAGAGATTTAGGCTTGCGTCTCTTCTGTAGACATTGCCATAGATTCTAGTGGCGCTCGGCCAACTAGATTTGCTTAAACCAATCAGATCACACACAAGCTCATTAGATAGATAGATAGACAAAACGTTTATTTGTTTGCTACAATCACACAGAAGCAGAAACGAAATCGTAAAAAACAAAATTATAACAAATATTCGATACACAATATGGAACAGAATAGACATACACAGAAGCACTGATATTCTGCCTGAGCCCGAGACACGTAAGTTCATTATCACAACATACAAAAAATAAAATTAAGTAAATCAAAACTGTACTGAAAAAAAAAAAGACCGGGTTGCACTCCGGGAGTGCCGGCAGAAGTGAAAACTCAATAACATTGTAACAGTTTTTCGATCAGGTCACGTGACATCTTACGGTGTCACCCTAAAATGAATTTGACGCAAATTTATAAACAATTATCAATTATTTAGGTGGACGGGCCGCGGGCGCGTTGGGTGCGAGGGGCCGGCTCACCCGTCGGCGGCGGCAAACAAAATACCAATTTATTTTGCCATTGCCAAATATTTTTCAAAGCTATATCTCTTTAGAAATAACGTCCAAATTCGAACTATTCGAATTTGCACAGCATACGGCGGTGGCGACCAAAATATCAATTTGTTTTTGCCGTTGGTAAATATTTTTCTAAGCTTTATCTCTTTAGGAATAACGTCCAAAATCGAACTATTCGAATTTGCTCAATAGCAAAACGGTGAAGGACGCTTGGACAAAATTAAAAAACTATTTGCAAAAATTTAACGGCTTTATACTCTTACGAATAGCGTTCAGTTTTAAATGAAGTCGAATCGGCTAGCAGCAAAATATAAAAGTTTGTGACCTCCTTCACATCTGACGTCACAAAAATCTGTCGCGTATTTAACAATTTTTCCCCATCCCAAAAAGTGCTCAGCGCCGCTAAAGAAGTTTTCACTTCAAAAACAAAATTAAAAATATTTATAGCATTCTTCCATTCATGCCAGGCGAAATTCAATCTTATAACGGTACGTCGTGCCAACTTGTGTGAAGTGTTAGGTGAGTAACATCAATATCACGAAATAAAATACTTAAATAGAAGTTGACAAAATAAATAATAATTATAATTATAGTGAAATACCATATCCCGCAAGTAACTAACTACCTATTAGCACAAAACTAGATTCTGAAATCAGCAACCAAATAACCGTAAGGTATCCCCCTGCGCTCTGTTTGGTCAAAAGTATTTTTTTTTAATGATATCTGAAAGCATTTTTGTTATTAATGCGTCTGACAGGAGGCGGAATATTATTCCAGCATTTGGTTGCGAGATACCGGATTTTCATAACTCCCTAGAGAGTTATGAAAATCCATAACTCCCGCGGGAACGATTTAGGTCATTGTCCTTCTGTATACAGGCATGGAATAACACCATTTACGTGCACATTTTACATCACAAATATATTCATACCTCCGGTTTACAAGTTTCGTCATCAGACACATTATGCGCCGTGTCCACCCCGCTGTCGCCCTCCGCCATCTCCGTCAACTTGTCGCTGAGCTGCGTGAACATGGATATCGACTCGTCCGCCGGGCTCAACAGGTCGTTCAACTGGTCGGCCTTCTTGTCGAACGTGAGGTTGCCGGCGCTGGACGACCGGATCGGCACGTCGTCGGGAATGGACTCTTTGGAATGTTTGTTCAAGTCTTCTATGCTGGTGGAGGAGGAATGTATGGGGACGAGGTCGTCGCTGGAGGGGAAGGACTCCTTGCTCCGGTGCGTGGGGTTGGTGATGGCGAGGTTGTCGAGCTCCTCGCAGAGTAGCTGGCCACCTGTATGAGAGTTTCTTTTTTATTGAAAACTAGCGACCCGTCCCGGTTTCGCACGGGTACTATATTATACATATAAACCTTCCTCTTGAATCACTATCTATTAAAAAAAAGACCAGGTTGCACTCCGGGAGTGCCGGCAGAAGTGAAAACTCAATAACATTGTAACAGTTTTTCGATCAGGTCACGTGACATCTTACGGTGTCACCCTAAAAATGAATTTGGCGCAAATTTATAAACAATTATCAATTATTTAGGCGCACGGGCCGCCGGCGGCGAACAAAATACCAATTTGTTCTTGCCATTGCCAAATATTTTTCAAAGCTTTATCTCTTTAGGAATAACGTCCAAATTCGAACTATTCGAATTTGCAAGAACAGCGGACGGCGGCGGCGAACAAAATATCAAATTGTTTTTGCCGTTGGTAAATATTTTTCAAAGCTTTATCTCTTTAGGAATAACGTCCAAATTCGAACTATTCGAATTTGCTCAATAGCAAAACGGTGAAGGACGCGTGGACCAAATTACAAATTTAATTACAGAATATGCTATTGCAAAATGTGTTTAACGGCTTTATACTCTTACGAATAGCATTCAGTTTTGAAGGAAGTCGAATCGGCTAGCAGCAAAATATAAAAGTTTGTGACCTCCTTCACATCTGACGTCACAAAAATCTGTCGCGTATTTAACAATTTTCCCATCCCAAAAAGTGCTCAGCGCCGCTAAAGAAGTATTCACTTCAAAAAAAAAAAAACTAAACAAATGCACTCCGTTCCAAAAAATTAAACGAACTGAAGATTTTTTTTTTAATAAGCCTTTGGGGATGCTAGAGGATACGTATATAAACCTACCTTCGACCGTAGTAAAGCCGTTGGCCGGCGAGCTGGTCTTGCTCTCGGTAGAGGGCGTGACCGCGAAGTGCGACTCGATCGGCGACTGCAGCCGGTGCGGCGCCCTGTCCTCCGACTTGTCCGCCGAGTCGCACGACGATATCGACACTTCGCTGACGGGCTGCGCTATGCCGCAGACATCTTTCTGTTTCCGTGGTGCAACTGAAAAGGCAATAAGTTTCTGACAAAAAATTGTTTTGGTACAAGCTTTTATTGCCGACAGCACTTTATACCGTCATCAACTACTCATTGAGACGATTCTATCGAGCCCAAACTCCACGGAGTTACGTCGGTTAAGTTTTATGGCCACCTTCTGTCTCCATCATCAGATCAGCTCAATGGTACAATAATATTGAATTGCCATTCAAACTATACTGATATCCAAAATTTCAGCTCAATCGGATAACGGCAAGTGACTGAAAAATAGATTGCAAATTTTGACGGACCACTTACATACATACGAATGGGTGAAGTTACTATAAAGTATGTAGAGTCAGCATCAGAAGTAGCTAAGCAAAATAACACGCTCAAAATGACCTAGACAGATCCTTATTCCCTTGGCATTAGAGTTCGTGTGTAGATCATTTTGAGCACTAGCACTGCTTAGCAACTTCTGATGCTGACTGTAATAATAAAAAAATATGTGTTATTAATCTAAGGTATCTTACGAAACCGCAAACACAAGTGCAATACAAATTTTTGAAGTGAAAACTTCTTTAGCGGCGCTGAGCACTTATTGGGATGGGGAAAAATTGTTAAATACACGACAGAGTTTTGTGACGTCAGATGTAAAGGAGGTCACTTTTTGCTGCTAGCCGATTCGACTTAATTCAAAACTGAACGCTATTCGTAAGAGTATAAAGCCGTTAAACACTTTGCAATAGCATATTCTGCAATAGTTATTTACGATACAAGTGCCGAAAATAGGAAATTCTCAACAAGTGGTGATAAGTTAAAACACGACCGACGGGAGTGTTTTAAATCGACACGAGTTGCGAATTACCTATTCGCACGTGTATCGTACAACGTTTTACAGTACATATGGTGCTACTTTCCCGCACTACTGCGGAAATAGCACTTTCCGTGCATATGTCGAAACTTTAAAGAGCCATATTAATATATATATATATTTATATATTATTAATATTTTTCTAAGCTATTCGCACGTGTATCGTAAATAACTATTGTAATAATACCAACGCGTCCTTCACAGTTTTGCTATTGAGAAAATTCGAATAGTTCGAATTTAGGCGTTATTCCTAAAGAGATAAAGCTTAGAAAAATATTTACCAACGGCAAAAACAAATTGATATTTTGGTCGCCACCGTGCACCGCCATCTGCTGTTCTTGCAAATTCGAATAGTTCGAATTTAGACGTTATTCCTAAAGAGATAAAGCTTTGAAACATATTTGGCAATGGCAAAAACAAATTGGTATTGTGTTTGCCGCCGCCCGTCGGCGCGCCGGACCCCGGCACCGTTGCGCCGCGGCGGCGCGTTGGGCCCGTCGCACCCAACGCGCCCGCGGCCCGTCCGCCTAAATAATTGATAAATTTGCGTCAAATTCATTTTTAGGGTGACACCGTAAGATGTCACGTGACCTGATCGAAAAACTGTTACAATGTTATTGAGTTTTCACTTCTGCCGGCACTCCCGGAGTGCACCCCGGTCTTTTTTTTTTTCTTTAATATGTACACGTGCGGCGCTTCACGTGATTCCAATAGATCGATTATTATTAACAATGATGCGAGCGGCTTCTTCGAGCGATGGCAGGAATATGAATCCGGAACGAAACAAAGGCTTAAGGCCGTATTCATTAACGCTCTACAAGCCAATTCACTTTGACATTTGTGCTCGTCAGAAAGGGACAAAGCACATTTTATTTAGCAGAGGCATGTTAAGTTTTATGAATAAGGGGTTAGGGACTAGATAGACCGTGGGCCCACTCCCAATACACCTACGTCTCATGACAACACTAAAAAATGCATGGCAGCAGGTCGAGAAAGTAGTGCTGAGCAAGAAAAACAAAAAAAAAATGGCCGAAAGTTTGAATATCCTTCATTTCCGGTCAAAATTTGTATGGGTAAGTATATTAGTACAGTCGACTACAAAGAGATATATACGGCCAATGTTACAAAAATATGTATACACGACCTTAATGTCAAGGCAATACAGTCGTGTATACATATTTTTGTAACTTTGGCCGTATATATCTCTTTGTAGTCGACTGTACAAAAGTACGAGACATGTGGCATCATTTAGCCCTTTAACCGTACAGAGAGTAAAGTTAAGTGTCAGTCCTGAATTGGCCGGAAGTACTTGGCAGACGGCGTCAGAGTTGGCAACTTTTAGTGTTAGTAATTCCTTTGGCGTAACTAAATCATCATCTACTCGTACCTTGAACATCATCCTCCTAGCGTTATTCCCGGTAATGCCCCTAAAGGCCCGGGGTCCGCTTTGACACCTAATCCCAAGATTTAAGCAACTGCCATCTGACCTTCCAACCCAGAGAGAAAACTAGAACTACTAAACTAGACCGGTTTCCTCACGATGTTTTCCTTCACCGAAAAGTTAACGGTAAATATTCCGTACAAAGTTTCGAAAAACGCTTTGGCACGAGCCGGGATTCGAACCCACAACCGCCGCTTGACAGCCGCCTGCCTGAACCACTAGGCTACCGTAGCTCTCTTACCTCATCTACCTAGAACATCATATATAAACATTTTTATCAGTAAACTATGTTCTACGTCATAGAAAGTTACGTACCAAGCTGCACAGTGGGCGGAGGCCGCGCGCAGCCTAGGTCTGGCACTCCGATGTCGGCCAGTGTGACGTAGCCGGCAGAGCGGGACAGCCGCAGTCGCGCCGCTAGCCGTCTCAGTCCCGCGTGCCGCGTCCACAGTGCACTACTCTCTGTAGAGATACAAATATGTGTGACAACTGACAATACACTGGCTAGATTATAGACAACTAAGTCAAACATATATTACCAAAGGAAAAACAAATTAAATTAATATGACAGACCGAAAGAGAACCTTTTACAGTAATTTGGACTTGTAACGCTCTGTCAAAGACCAAATCCACAAGATATTTAGTGCGAAGTTAAACCTTATGTCTATGCAAGAAGGCTCGTTGACGCATATATCAGTCGTTGGAGTTGAACCTGCGGTGCGGATATATGCCTCGTTGGAATGACACTGGAACTCGGGTGCGGAATTCGGGTGATCATAAGATCCTTACCAGGAGATTTATCGGCCTCGGGCGGAAATACTACGTGCTTTAGCTTCGCAGGTTGCCGAACACCAACTGCCTGCAACAAACATACATGAAGCGTTATAAAAACACAAATAGCTACATGCTTATAAAAAAACAATAAGTATATCAACCGTGAACAGGAACGACCTTCAAATTTTACAGTTGTCCTATTTTCAGATGAGACAGGATATTTAACAAAAGTTCAGATATCTAACCTTAAGGTTTGTCAGAGATTAACGAACCTGCTAACAAAATTTCACGAAAATCGGTGAAGAAATGTGACTAGTATAAGTTTTACCGAAACAAAACGTTACGACCGCGTTAGCGTTTAGCTGTCAAGTCTAGGGATTGCAAATCCAGATTTTAGGGAGGTTTTTTCTCAGTACTAGAATAAATATACAAACGACTGAAACAACCCAAAAAAGTAATCAGTCTTTTTAATAAACAAATAATTATGTACACTTGAACGCAAATTTTGAAAACTGAAAATAAAAAGTAAAAAAGCTCTAATTAACATTTAAAATAATTAAACACGTCTTTATACAGCGTGAAGTTTATTCACAATTCAAGTCTTGAGTTATTCAAGCGCATTCTTAAGGTTATACATAGCATCCCAGCTGCCGAAAATGCTCTCATAGTACATAACGCTACATTAGTCGCTTCCTATTGGCTCCGAAAAGAAAGTTGCCGATTTAATTGTTCTTTATATGTTTAAGTTCGTTCTACTACTTTTCGTACTACATTTGGCATTGAACTCGTTGAAGGCATCGAAGAAAACACTCCGCTTTCCGCGAGACGTTTTATACTTTAACAGTTTTAACACTAATATTATAAAAATCTGAAAATCCGGATTTAGGGTTAAAAATCCGGATTTTGAAAAGGATCGTGAAATCCCTTGAAAATCCGGACTTCGAACTTCGAATAATCCGGATTGCAATCCCTAGTCAAGTCCCATACAAATTGAGGGTAAAACTCAAACGCGATCGTAAAGTTTTGTTTCGGTAAAACTTATACTAGAGCCTCTGTAAAGGAGAAGCTAAGATCCAAAATTCAAACAGCAGGTGTCACCGAAACAGCCACTAAGCATAAATGAGATTGGACTGGAGACGCTTGCCGCATCAGGATTCTCTCTCTTCTGCTTATTTAAGAGCTAAGCTCTTGTCGGTGTAGCCCAAAGTAGGCACTCCATCTACTCCAATCCCAGGCAACCTCTTTGACATCTCGATACGACCTAATATCAACTCTTTTTTTGAAGCGAAAACTTCTTTAGCGGCGCTGAGCACTTTTTGGGATGGGGAAAAATTGTTAAATACGCGACAGAGTTTTGTGACGTCAGATGTGAAGGAGGTCACTTTTTGCTGCTAGCCGATTCGACTTCATTCAAAACTGAACGCTATTCGTAAGAGTATAAAGCCGTTAAACACTTTTTGCAATAGCATATTCTGCAAATAAATTTGTAATAATACCAACGCTTCCTTCACCATTTTGCTATTGAGAAAATTCGAAAAGTTCGAATTTGGGCGTTATTCCTAAAGTGATAAAGCTTAGAAAAATATTTACCAACGGCAAAAACAAATTGATATTTTGGTCGCCTGCTGGTCTGCGTCGGTCTGCTGTTGCAAATTCGAATAGTTCGAATTTAGACGTTATTCCTAAAGAGATAAAGCTTTGAAAAATATTTGGCAATGGCAAAAACAAATTTGTATCGTGTTTGCCGCCGCCCGTCGGCGCGCCGACGGGCCCGTCCGCCTAAGTAATTGAAAATTGTTTACAAATTTGCGTCAAATTCATTTTTAGGGTGACACCGTAAGATGTCACGTGACCTGATCGAAAAACTGTTACAATGTTATTGAGTTTTCACTTCTGCCGGCACTCCCGGAGTGCAACCCGGTCTTTTTTTTAACTGCTCTATGTAGTTTATTCTAGGTCTTCCTCTTCCTCGCTTCCCCTCTATCTTTCCTTCAATTATATTGAGTATGAACTTGTCATGTCGTGCATTAGGATTAGTGGCCTAAAATAACCACCTAATGCGTCTCATAATATGGACACGGCGTCGCGGTAGACCTCGCCGACGACGGCGGGACGGCATCAAGGTTCAATAAAGACTAGTGGGAGACTGGTCAGGATCGGGACAAGTGATTTTAGTTAATTACTCCAAAACAAAGAAGGAAAAATAATATGTCTACTTACGAAAATCCCATTCAGATATCTCGAATTACGAAGCTGCAACCGCTTGTTAGAGAGAAAACGCGGATAGTGACGTCACAATCTTCGAGCGTCATAGTAAATGACAATCGTTTCATATGAAGGTGCGTTTTGCGAATAGGGACGGAACACACCCCTCTTAAAACTTTGGACACTTATAACTATGTAATTATTTAACCTCTTGCGTTGCTTTTTTCTCCATTTGACTACATTCTTAATCCGTTTTCGAGAAAATACAACATTATTGATTATTTTATTTAGTGTCTACACCCCTGTTGCAAAGCAATCCCATGCGGTGACGCGGGAATGCGATGCGATGTGGTGCGACGCCGCGGCCTTGTCCTACGTGCGCGCGAGTCGCCCCGCCGCAAGACTACCATCGCCGCCACCGAGACACATTCGCGTGAAAACACAAACCAATCGATCGTTCCTGCTTCGATTCGCGCCGTTAGCGAATTAGCTGCCAACTGTTTTTTTTCTTTCGCGCCGCAGAACTTTGCGTTCGCGAGGACGTAAACGTAACTGGCGTAACTGTACGGTCTGCCAAGCCGACGAAAAGAGGCTTAGAGCGCGTTCAGACTGGCGGGAACCGCGCAGTTCCAAAATCTCGCGATTCCCGCGCGGTTTGAAACGCAAACATTAGTACTAAGTATTCAGACACCGCGGTTGTTTAGCAGTTGGAGTTTAGTTTCAAGATGAATGTCGAAAATACTGTGTTTTTTTCTTAAATAAATACCTACTTTACCCAAAATACTCTTTTGTTTCCCAAATATCCTCACCAACTTCTGCCAAGCTCGGTTCTTGACTACTTTATTGGAGTAATCTTGACACTGCGAATTTCATATATTGCACGTCTTTTCTGCACTTCATCAATAGATAACTCGGTGTCCAAGCGATCTCCTTGATCCATTACGAGCGAGCGCGTGGCCTCCTGGAATGTGACGTCCAAACCGCGCGGTAACCGCGCGGTAACCGCAACGCAACTGAACGCTCTCGTCGAGCTCCATACTAATGAAACTGGGCGGTTGGTTGGCGGCAACCGCGCGGTTATGTTCCCACCACGCCACCACCAGCCGCGAGGACTGTGTCATGTACCTGCAGCAGCACAGGCCCGCGGCTCGTGGCGGAGTTGGCGGCCTGCAGCGCGGCGGCGGCGGGCAGCGCGCCCAGCGAGCCGCCCGCGCCGTCCAGCGCCGCCTCCGCGCCCCACCACGCCACCACCAGCCGCGAGGACTGTGTCATGTACCTGCAGCAGCACGGGCCCGCGGCTCGTGGCGGAGTTGGCGGCCTGCAGCGCGGCGGCGGCGGGCAGCGCGCCCGGCGAGCCGCCCGCGCCGTCCAGCGCCGCCTCCGCGCCCCACCACGCCACCACCAGCCGCGAGGACTGTGTCATGTACCTGCAGCAGCACGGGCCCGCGGCTCGTGGCGGAGTTGGCGGCCTGCAGCGCGGCGGCGGCGGGCAGCGCGCCCGGCGAGCCGCCCGCGCCGTCCAGCGCCGCCTCCGCGCCCCACCACGCCACCACCAGCCGCGAGGACTGTGTCATGTACCTGCAGCAGCACGGGCCCGCGGCTCGTGGCGGAGTTGGCGGCCTGCAGCGCGGCGGCGGCGGGCAGCGCGCCCGGCGAGCCGCCCGCGCCGTCCAGCGCCGCCTCCGCGCCCCACCACGCCACCACCAGCCGCGAGGACTGTGTCATGTACCTGCAGCAGCACGGGCCCGCGGCTCGTGGCGGAGTTGGCGGCCTGCAGCGCGGCGGCGGCGGGCAGCGCGCCCGGCGAGCCGCCCGCGCCGTCCAGCGCCGCCTCCGCGCCCCACCACGCCACCACCAGCCGCGAGAATCCGAGCAGCAGTCGCGGCACGCTCCGGATTACTGTGCCTGGAAACATAACACAATACAACGCTAAAGTTTCAACTGATAGAAACTCACAAACCTCGAGGCGACTACCGATATTGGAGCAAGGACAAGCTTCAAGCGTGTAGCGTCCTATAAGACGGCATGGGCCCCTATAATTGCCTTACCTTTCTTGAGGAGTAGCGTGGGCGGGCCGTAGCCAGCCACGTGGTAGAGGTAGAGCCGCATCCACGGCGTGGAGGCCTCGGGCGGCGCGGGGCCCACGTGCGGCAGCGCGGCCGCCGCCAGCCCCGCGCGCGCCTCGCGGCACAGCGGCGCCGTCGACACCGCCAGCCTGAACACAATAGAGATAGCATAACAGTTCAAATTACTTCTTTTTGCGCACAAAACTCACGAAAATATCAAACCTTAAGTTATTCAAAACCAAAAAATTACACTACTTGATCGCATATCTTAGTTTCTTACAAATTCAATATTTTATGTGATCATATTTAGCCATTTCACTGAGATACCTAACTGAGTAACCTGGATGCGGGTGGCGAGCTCTCTTTGGGAGAGGCCTACGGCCAGCCATCATTGAAAATCTTTTAGCTGATAAGATGAACTAAGACACCATGTGAGCGTTGAAGTGTGCTCACCTGTACTTGTGCTGCAACAGGCGGCTCCGCTGCGGCGCACCGAGCGCGTGCAGCGCCTCACAGCGCAGCAGATCGAGCGGGCGCAGGCGCGGCCGCAGCGTGCGCAGCGTGCGCCGCAGGCACGCGGCCGCTGCCAGGTAGCGCGCCGCCTCGCCCTCGATCTCCGGGTCTCCGGCCACCTGGACAACCCCGAATCTTTTATGGTCGCCAACAAACTCTGACGAGCGGTTCAATAGGGGTGTAGACTCGAAAATGATTATTACTCCAAAAGAAAGAAGGCAAAAAATATGCCTTAGTGACGAAAATCCCATTCAGATATCTCAAAGAATTACGAAGCTGCAACCGTTTTAATATTGCTTGTTAGAGAGAAAACGCAAACAGTGTGTGACGTCACATTACAGGATGCTCCCGGGGGGCCGCGTCGACGGTGGCGCCGAACACGACGGGCACGGCACATTGCCGTGACGTCACAATCTACAAGCGTCATCGTTTCAATATGAAGTTGCGTTTCGCGAAAAAGGGACAGAACATACCCATTCTTAAAATTTTGGAAAAATATAACTTCGTGATTATTTAACCTTTTGCGTTGATTTTTTCTCTATTTGACTACATTTTTAATCCTTTTTAGAGAAAATATATGACATTATTGATTATTGTATTTAGTGTCTACACCCCTATTGTTCATGATGACGCGTGATTTAAAGCTAGCGCCACACTGACGCAACGCTTCTAGCGTGTGCGATGACCGGAAAAAGTTACAATAATCATGACAGTCCACGTCGAAGGTGTTTACACTTTTGCACCGTATTCCATTATAATAAGGTGAGACATTTGTGCATAACTTTTACGGCCGGCGAGGCGCCACTAAAGAAATATCATTTTTGTATGGAGGTCGATTTCGGAATTTCTATTACAACATCAATTGGTAGTTTTAGCCGTAGATACTTAATTTTCGTTTCCTCACTATGTTGTATCATAAATATCCTTATGGGCGCGTGCATGGTAAACAATAAGCATGCTGGTACTTACCCACCCTGTTTCGACTTATTACTAAAGTTTTAATTTTATATAATTAATGGAACTCTAGGTTTGTTCATGTATATTACAAGTACTTTCTTTTCTAAATAATAAGACCGTTTGTTTCCTAAATAAATAAAAGTATTTAATAGATGCGAGTCCTAGTCCTAGCGAAAGCCCAAAAGGGATGGAGGTAAATTAACCTGACTAAATTGAGAAGAATCAAAAGACTAATACGTCCTTGATATCTCATGTTCTACATATATACTTTAGTCGTAACTCGTATTATATCCGTGACGTCAGTTTCAATGCAATTTTTGACAAGTGGTGACAGTGGTGACAAACAAAAAAGTCCTATACTATACGCGCCGAGGGAAAGGAAATATGACATTGTGTTATTGTAAATGTTTATATTTTTGTGTGCGAGGGACAGGAAATATGACATTGTGTTATTATCAATGCTTATATTTTTGTGTGTGAGGGACAGGAAATATGACATTGTTTTATTGTCAATGCTTATATTTTTGTGTGTGAGGGACAGGAAATACGACATTTTGTTATTGTAAATGTTTATATTTTTGTGTGCGAGGGACAGGAAATATGACATTGTGTTATTGTCAATGCTTATATTTTTGTGTGTGAGGGACAGGAAATATGACATTGTGTTATTGTCAATGCTTATATTTTTGTGTGTGAGGGACAGGAAATATGACATTGTGTTATTGTAAATGTTTATATTTTTGTGTGCGAGGGACAGGAAATATGACATTGTGTTATTGTCAATGCTTATATTTTTGTGTGTGAGGGACAGGAAATATGACATTGTGTTATTGTCAATGCTTATATTTTTGTGTGTGAGGGACAGGAAATATGACATTGTGTTATTGTAATGTTTATATTTTTGTGTGCGAGGGACAGGAAATATGACATTGTGTTATTGTCAATGCTTATATTTTTGTGTGCGAGGGACAGGAAATATGACATTGTGTTATTGTCAATGCTTATATTTTTGTGTGTGAGGGACAGGAAATATGACATTGTGTTATTGTCAATGCTTATATTTTTGTGTGTGAGGGACAGGAAATATGACATTGTGTTATTGTCAATGCTTATATTTTTGTGTGTGAGGGACAGGAAATATGACATTGTGTTATTTAAATGTTTATATTTTTGTGTGCGAGGGACAGGAAATATGACATTGTGTTATTGTCAATGCTTATATTTTTGTGTGTGAGGGACAGGAAATATGACATTGTGTTATTGTCAATGCTTATATTTTTGTGGATGACGGGCAGGAAATATGACATTGTGTTATTGTAAATGTTTATATTTTTGTGTGCGAGGGACAGGAAATATGACATTGTGTTATTGTCAATGCTTATATTTTTGTGTGTGAGGGACAGGAAATATGACATTGTGTTATTGTCAATGCTTATATTTTTGTGGATGACGGGCAGGAAATATGACATTGTGTTATTGTAAATGTTTATATTTTTGTGTGCGAGGGACAGGAAATATGACATTGTGTTATTGTCAATGCTTATATTTTTGTGTGTGAGGGACAGGAAATATGACATTGTGTTATTGTCAATGCTTATATTTTTGTGTGTGAGGGACAGGAAATATGACATTGTGTTATTGTCAATGCTTATATTTTTGTGTGTGAGGGACAGGAAATATGACATTGTGTTATTGTAATGTTTATATTTTTGTGTGCGAGGGACAGGAAATATGACATTGTGTTATTGTCAATGCTTATATTTTTGTGTGCGAGGGACAGGAAATATGACATTGTGTTATTGTCAATGCTTATATTTTTGTGTGTGAGGGACAGGAAATATGACATTGTGTTATTGTCAATGCTTATATTTTTGTGTGTGAGGGACAGGAAATATGACATTGTGTTATTGTCAATGCTTATATTTTTGTGTGTGAGGGACAGGAAATATGACATTGTGTTATTTAAATGTTTATATTTTTGTGTGCGAGGGACAGGAAATATGACATTGTGTTATTGTCAATGCTTATATTTTTGTGTGTGAGGGACAGGAAATATGACATTGTGTTATTGTCAATGCTTATATTTTTGTGGATGACGGGCAGGAAATATGACATTGTGTTATTGTAAATGTTTATATTTTTGTGTGCGAGGGACAGGAAATATGACATTGTGTTATTGTCAATGCTTATATTTTTGTGTGTGAGGGACAGGAAATATGACATTGTTTTATTGTCAATGCTTATATTTTTGTGTGTGAGGGACAGGAAATATGACATTTTGTTATTGTAAATGTTTATATTTTTGTGTGCGAGGGACAGGAAATATGACATTGTGTTATTGTCAATGCTTATATTTTTGTGTGTGAGGGACAGGAAATATGACATTGTGTTATTGTCAATGCTTATATTTTTGTGTGTGAGGGACAGGAAATATGACATTGTGTTATTGTAAATGTTTATATTTTTGTGTGCGAGGGACAGGAAATATGACATTGTGTTATTATCAATGCTTATATTTTTGTGTGTGAGGGACAGGAAATATGACATTGTGTTATTGTCAATGCTTATATTTTTGTGTGTGAGGGACCGGAAATATGACATTGTGTTATTGTAATGTTTATATTTTTGTGTGCGAGGGACAGGAAATATGACATTGTGTTATTGTCAATGCTTATATTTTTGTGTGCGAGGGACAGGAAATATGACATTGTGTTATTGTCAATGCTTATATTTTTGTGTGTGAGGACAGGAAATATGACATTGTGTTATTGTCAATGCTTATATTTTTGTGTGTGAGGGACAGGAAATATGACATTGTGTTATTTTCAATGCTTATATTTTTGTGTGTGAGGGACAGGAAATATGACATTGTGTTATTGTAAATGTTTATATTTTTGTGTGCGAGGGACAGGAAATATGACATTGTGTTATTGTCAATGCTTATATTTTTGTGTGTGAGGGACAGGAAATATGACATTGTGTTATTGTCAATGCTTATATTTTTGTGGATGACGGACAGGAAATATGACATTGTGTTATTGTCACAGATAACCTCCTATAGATAGAGCCTATAGGGCGACGCATATATGCTCTAGCAATGATAACCCCCCGCTTCCCGCGCCATATTGTCAGTATCGACCAGGTACGCGATCTATACGTGCGTCAAACAACCAATAAATTAAAATTGATTTTGCGACAAAAATAAGTTCTTGCTGTGTGAAGTGGTGTTGGAAAAATTCCCGAACGTCTAATTACACAACCGACGGAATAACATTTCACAGGTAAGTTCAATTTATCATATAAATGTAAATTTCATTCTGTCACGCGGAGTTCATTTTACACTGGTCCATAAGAAGTAGTGAAGTATGCATGTCCCTTTTCATCAAATGGAAATGGCAATATACTGTTTCTTTCTCACGAAAGCACGTGACACTCTAGTGATGGGCTAGTGATGCTTTCGAATTTTACCGATTCAGATTCATTTAAGGAAACAATACGTTAACTCATCCGTGTTTTTGTGTACTATTTTAATACGAAAATTCACCAAAGACTATATTTATATGCTTGTCATTGCATTGTCAATATTATTTTGTAAGAAATCATAGATAATGTATACGATGTACTAAAGGTTTAAACTGCACTAAGGAGGCAGCCTGGCGAACTGCAAGTACAACCGTCTTACAAGCTATGAGGTAGAGACGAGGCGTGAGACGTAGTAAATTACTATCTCGCTCTATTTTATAGCTTCCAGAGCTAATTAACGGAATATATTATTGTAGTACCTACAGCACGTCTATCATGAGACGGCCGCGACATACTCTCGATTTTTCTCGCACTATACCTCTTGTTCTTTTTAAGTGTTCTAACAAGAAACAGACGGATAGTGCGAGAAAAATCGAGAGCTCGCGCGCCGTCGCATGATAGCCGTGCTGGAAGTTTTTTGTTGGTTTAAGAGTAGATATTATGTAGTTTTATTTTATTTATTGGGTAATTTAAAGTATTGTCGAATAATATGTAGTGTCGAAGTTAGCTATTGTTATGTAGTATTCATTCATATAAAGTAGAATGAAAATAATTTAATAATGAATACATAGGTAGTATATTCTCGGAGGTGGTTAGTGATGGAGCCATGGCATTTGGGTTTTTTCGAATCGTCTTCGAGAGCAATTAGGACTAGTGTTACGAGATGGACCTCATGCTGGACTTCGATGACGTGTGAGGGATCTCAGAGTGATGGAGCCATGGCATTTGGGTTTTTTCAAATCGTCTTCGAGAGCAAGACTAGTGTCACGAGATGGACCTCATGCTGGAATTCGATGACGTGTGAGGGATCTCGGAAGTGGTTAGTTGTGTAGCCTAAATACAAAATATAGTGTGTAGTGGCCTGCTTATTTAAATATCTATCGTCAAATTAAAATAATCACAATTATTTACCAGTGGCGCTAGTGAGCACGTTAACGCCTTCTTAAATAATGATGAGGATTATTATCAACCACATAATTTTATCACACTGAATAAATATATGTACTTTTTTATAACATCGTTTTTATGTGCTAGCTACGAGTATACCAATCTTAAAATATCATTCATAAGCCGAGTTAGCACATTCGCGTTAATGTCGAATAAACATCGCATTCGTCCTTTCCTAGTAAGTATGTAAATACGAACGGGACAGAGGCACATATATAAACACGATAATGCAGTAAATGCTGTAAAATGCCTAGAAATAACTATTTTATGTGACTACTCGATGTGATTAACATGCATTTTTATGTTATTGTGGTGATCAAAATATTCGATGAACGAAACATGATAATAAATAATAATAATATAACAGTGACAGCCGTTCAAAAATTTAAACCATGTTAACAGGTACCTACTTACGCCATGTAAAATATTTTACTAACAATTAATTGCGGTTATTGTCAATGCTTATATTTTCGTGTGTTAGGGACAGGAAATATGACATTGTGTTAGTACCAATGCTTATATTTTCGTGTGTATAAATGTTCCCTGTGGTTTTACCCTTATGAATTATAAGCAAGGATAGGACAAACGCCCGTCATTTTGAAAACTTAACCCTGTTCTGTACAGTAGACACTTCCTAATGATATTTTTTTTTTTTTAGAAGTTTACTCAAAATATTATAATTTAATGTACTTCAACACATTTATCAATAAATTACCTATTCTTCTATCATCGCATTAGACACTACTTGATTTCAATGACTTTGTTTACTACTGGCCATTTAGATAAAATATGTAATATTCTAATCATCTTTGTCAAGCATTGACGTTGTCACTTTAGAAACGTGTAATTATTTTTAAACCAATGCGATTTTCATTAATTAATTATAAATTATGGTACTTAAAATAAATTTATAAAACATTACTTTTGTCCTTTGTTTTGTATTGTCACGAATAAACTATTCTTATTCTTATTTAGTACCTAATTTTTTTTATTAATATAAGGAAGTCTCTACTGTACAGAACAGGGTTAAGTTTTCAAAATGACGGGCGTTTGTCCTATCCTTGATTATAAGGTACAATTTGATAGCCGCATCTGGTCGATATGTCACCCTTAGCCTAGTAAAGGCTGAACAGATTTTTAAATAACAACAAGATTAACCACCAATATTCATCCGCATCATAGTGTTATAAGAAACTAAGTATCCGCATGCTACCAAAACACAAATTTTGTCGCAGGAACTTTTTTTTTTTTTTTTAATTTATTGATTAAGACAAAAACAATGAATATCATTACAAAGCCCATCTAGGCAAAACCTTGGAGAGGTTTGTGTGCCGATGGGGAGTTCTTATTATTCTTTTGATCTAATTTATAGCTAAATTAAAAACTAAGTATTTTAAGTAGGTTACTTAGTACAACTTAGTTTACAGAATATAGGTTACATTATTGCAATTTAAAAAGTGCATCTTTAATATTTTTCTTAATTTACAGCCTTTCACATATAAGTTTTGTACATGTTCAGGTAATTCATTTATTATTTTAGGCAGTAAGTATGAGTATTTTCGAGCACCATATATATTAATTTAGATAAACAAAATTGGCTTTGGGATGATAACTTTCTTAATCTAATACATCTTTTCTTAGCTTTGAGTTTTGTAACATTGTGATATTCTTCAATTAAGACAGCTAGTTTAATTTTTTTTTGTACAGGAAGTAGATTACAGTATTTAAATAGTTGTGAATAGTCGGTTACATAATGCTCTTTAATATTTTTTGGTACAATAGTTTTGAGTATTCGAATTTGTAGGTTGTATATTTTTTCCATATAGGTCTTAAAGGTTCTACCATAGGTACCCAGGGCGTATCCGATCACAGAGTCAGCGAGGGCTAGGTATAGCAGACGTAGGGTTCTGTACGGTACTTTATGCTTTAAAATGTATAATCTACTCAAGATAGCTCTCAGCTTATCGCATACGTAATTAACATGAGGTCCCCAGTTGAGCCTGTGATCTATTATAAGTCCAAGGTACATGTGTTCCTTTACCACTTGTATATTTTCACAGTTACACGTAACTGTGCAGCTGTGTTGGTGTAGGCACTTGTGCTGATGGGCAACTACAGAGACCTCGTGTGCAATTTTGTTATGAGCCGAACGAACATGCATTATTTTTGTTTTTTGTGCGTTAATAACAAGCCCGACGTCATGCGCCCATTTACAGAGAGTGTTAAAGTTAGTTTGCATTACGCTCTCGGCCTTAGCTATATCTCGGTCGGCTGTGATAATGCATGTGTCGTCCGCGAACTGGTAGACAGAGCCCTCAGTTGTAATGTTGCACATTTCATTTACATACAACAAGTATTCGGTTGGGCCAATAATAGATCCCTGGGCCGTCCCTTTATCCGTTTTTACAGCTTCACTGTATGTGTTATTAACCTTAACTCGAGTATATCTGTTAACGTGATAGTTTTTTAGCAAATTAACTAGGGGGCCTTGTATACCGTTCTGCTCTAGTTTGCTGAATAGCGTTTCGTATTTCAGCATATCAAAAGCTTTACTGAAATCAATGAAAACAACGAGCACATGCCTTTTTTCATGCATGTGTTCGTTGATTTCATTGCTGAATTCACAAAGGAGCTGTGAGGCACTTCGGTTTTTTTGAAAACCGAACTGTTTAGTGTTAATTATTTTATGTCGAGTCAAGAATTTACTAATTTGGTTACCGAGGTATCTCTCAGCGATCTTGTCAACACACGACAGTATAGTGATTGGTCTGTAGTTGTTACAGTCTGTGTAGGTCCCTTTTTTGTGGATAGGTCGTATTATTCCAATTTTAAGTTCGTCGGGATACACAGATGTAGCAATGCAGGAATTAATTAAATGTGTTAGCACTGGTGTCATTTTTGCACAGTTATTTTTTATGTCTATGGCTCGGATTTTGTCATAGCCCGGGCTTTTTTTATCATTTAAGCTACTTATTATTTTGGATATCTCATCACAAGACGCTTTTTTTAACCGAATTGCTACCTCTGCGCGTCCGGCGAACTTAGAGTGGTCAAGGATATGTTTATTACAAGAAATTGATATATTTTCAACATTTTTTTGAAATTCTCTGGCAAAATTGTTACATATCCCTTTTTCGTTCAATTTAAAATGTTTTAGAATTACATCATCAATCGAGTTACTTATTTTACCACATAACTCATTGATTATACGCCAGATTTCCTTCGAATTCCTGAAATTTCTACAAATTTCTTTTTTAATATACTTATTTTTAACATAATTGATGTATTTGTTAGTTTTATTTCGATATTTATTATACAATATTCTGTCCGCCAGCGCCGCGAGAACTAGTCCGCCAAAACTAGTAATATTATTAATAATTGTTTATTCATGCCAAAAACTTAAATTAAATCGGTATAAAAGCAACATAACCAACAGGTAATCATAATTCACTTACCTTGTCCAATTCCATAAGCAAACTATCCAAACTCTCATCACATATCTTGCCGACTTCGAACAACGTAACTGCATGTGTTTTGAGATCCTGTAACAAAAATATCCGATAAGTTTTATAGAAATTTACAAAGATGATACTTTAAATTATCCCATAAAACTTAACAAACCTTTAAAGTGACAGATAAAGAGAAACGAATTTAAACGGCATTTTAGCTAACATAGGTTTGATGGACGTTTCTAAATAAGGTCATAAATGTTCATGTCTGTGTTGTGTACCGGTGAGAGATTTCCCATCATGAGGTATGCGGCTAAGGTAGAATCGAACAACAGCGCCACCCTTTTAACTCCGCTGTTGTTGGAGTTATCAGTCATGTCTTGAGAGTTCTGTAAAAAAGAAGAAAAATCATAATTACGTAAGGAACTAACTTCTTCGTCTCAGTAAAGGGTTAGACCTGAAAAACGCTGGATTAACGTTGTTAGGGATGACATACGCGCAATGGTTTGACTAAAAAGTATGCCGAAAACCGTGCGAAGTGTAGGAGAAAAGGCAGAAACCAGAGGCTGACTTCACGAAGCTATGTTACAATTTTACATGTCGTAACCGGCAAAACTGGTCAAACGGCCTGTCACGTCGGTCAAACGGCCAGTCACGTCGGTCAATCGGCAGGTCACGACGGTCACACGGCCAGTCACGTCGGTCAAACGGCCAGTCACGTCGGTCAATCGGCAGGTCACGACGGTCACAGGGCCAGTCACGTCGGTCAAACGGCCAGTCACGTCGGTCAATCGGCAGGTCACGACGGTCACACGGCCAGTCACGTCGGTCAAACGGCCAGTCACGTCGGTCAATCGCCGCAGTGTTGCCAGTTTAAACACGTAAAATTGTTACTTGTAGCTTCATGAAATGGGCCCTGGGGGTCCACTACGCTACCCCGGGCATCTAAGTTTACAACCGGGATTAACGCAAAGACGAGAGAGAATAAGATAAAACAAATAAATATCCTCGAACAGCCTTTGAAGATGTTAAATAGTTCTAAGTATTTTTAGCTTTTAGCTAGGTTTAACTTCCATGCAGGGGGGTCGCGTGTCTCTGCAGCAGAATGTACCTGTTTGGACGTGGACGGGTCCTTCATAAGTACGGGCTCCATCTGTAACACCTCCTCTTCGATGTTGGGGTTGAAGGTCAGCGGCGATATTTGACTGTACCTGTAACAAAACCATTTTTTATGTCTTATGTCTACGTTAATCGAGTATGATGGGTGCATTCTGACTATCATCGGCCACGTATCACGGCGAAGCGGTGACTCGTAGTGCAGGGCAGGTTTGAGGGCACAAGAGCGCGCGGCAGATCGCCTATGAGATGGACTGACCAAGGGCCGCGGTAGCACCCCTACATAATATGTGCACAAGGAAGGCGGTCTTGAGATGAATGGCGACGGATTGTCAAGCTTGCCAGTCTTGCCACTATACCGACATGACGATCACGACCACTCTGCCAAGAGTGAATCGACGGTCTAAAAGACGTTTAATAAGAAGAATGATGGTACACGACATTTCATTTGGAGTTTTGTGAGAGTAATCTAGATCAGTGATTCGTTGGTTTTTTTTAATGCCAACCAATCAGTTTCTCGGAACTTATTCATCATCATCATCATCATATCAGCCAAAAGACTTCCACTGCTGGACATAGACCTCCCCCAAAGAGTGCCAAAGTGACCGGTCCCGCGCCACCCGCATCCAGCGGACTCCCGCAACCTTTACCAGGTCATCAGTCCATCTTGCCTCTTGTCCACCGGCCTACCCACGCCGCGCCTTCCGGTACGTGGTCGCCACTCGAGAACCTTTCCGCCCCAACGGCCATCGGTTCTACGTGCTATGTGCCCTGCCCACTGCCACTTAAGTTTAGCGATTCGGAGGGCTATATCGGTTACCTTGGTTCTGCTGCGGATAGCCTCATTTCTGATGCGATCACGCAGAGAAACTCCCAACATGGCCCTCTCCATTGCCATTTGGGTGACTTTGAGCCTTCTTATGAGGCCCATTGTAAGCGACCACGTTTCAGTGCCATATGTCATCACTGGCAACACACACTGGTCTAAGACTCGTCTTGAGACACCCCTCTTGAGATAATTCCCTCACATACTACGGTGACAACTGTCCTACGCGCTTATCAGAAAGATACTAGCGTAAATTGAGCTTGAAAGTCAATTTGCATTGTGCTTGACGGATAGTTAGCGGAAGAGCGTTCCAGAGTCGAATTGCCTGAGCGGTAAAAGAAACAGACATAAAACCGGACCGGTGAGGGAGAACAGACAACTTTAGGCTACGGGAACTGCGGAGTCCGCCTCCGGGAGTTTTTTTTTTTTAAAACGACATATGATCTTTATCTTTTTTTTCTAGCGAGCTGATTTTGACGTGCGTCACGTATAATGTGCATATAGTAAAGACAATTATATGACATCAATTATAGGTTATATTGCCAAACAAAAAAGAATAATAAATACAATTACTTTAATATAAAATAAAAAAAAAGACCGGCTTGCACTCCGGGAGTGCCGGCAGAAGTGAAAAGTCAATAACATTGTAACAGTTTTTCGATCAGGTCACGTGACATCTTACGGTGTCACCCTAAAAATGAATTTGACGCAAATTTATAAACAATTATCAATTATTTAGGCGGACGGGCCGCGGGCGCGTTGGGTGCGACGGGCCCAACGCGCCGCCGCGGCGCAACGGTGCCGGGGTCCGGCGCGCCGACGAGCGGCGGCAAACACAATACCAATTTGTTTTTGCCATTGCCAAATATTTTTCAAAGCTTTATCTCTTTAGGAATAACGTCTAAATTCGAACTATTCGAATTTGCAAGAACAGCAGATGGCGGTGCACGGTGGCGACCAAAATATCAATTTGTTTTTGCAGTTGGTAAATATTTTTCTAAGCTTTTGGATCACCAGCGCAACATGAGGCCCTACCGCGAAACGAAAACGAATTTCGTTAGTGTATCTCCCTCTCTGTTGCACTTGCTACGTGGGCGGGTTGATAAGTTTCCGAAACGGAACAGAAATAATACAATATATGTAAATGTAATGATTTATTTTTCAACGTGGGTACCTTCTAAGTCCACGCACTTAGCCCAACGTTTCTCCAAGGCTATTATCCTATTTCGAAAGTATGATTCATTGAGTCCCTCAAAATACCCTTTTACAGCTTCTATGACTTCAGTGTTAGAAGAATATTTTTGTCCACCTAGCCACTTTTTAAGATTTGCGAACAGGTGAAGGTCGCAAGGGGCCAAGTCTGGCGAATATGGGGGATGGGGTAACAATTCGAAGTGCAACTCCTAGATTTTGGCCATTGCGACTTTAGCGGTATGAACAGGGGCGTTGTCTTGGTGCAGTAAAATTTTCTTCTTGAGCAAGTGGGGCCTTTTCTCTTTTAATGCGCAACTGAGATTTTGTAGCAGATCAGCATAGTATTGGGCGTTTATGTTCTTCCCTTCTGGAGGTAATCGACAAAAAGCAGTCCTTTGGAATCCCAGAATACGGTCGCCATTACTTTATGGCTGACAAAATCGTTTTCGCTTTCTTTGGGGCTGGCTCACCCCGATTTGTCCACTGCCTAGACTGTTCTTTTGTCTCCGGCGTGTAGTGGTGGATCCACGTCTCGTCAACCGTTACGTATCGACGTAAAAACTCGCTAGGATTACTCCTGTACATCTCCAAACATTTTGCCGAATCATCCTCGCGTTGTTGGTTTTGCTCGTCTGTCAACAGACGCGGCACCCAACGAGCACAAAGCTTGTTCATTTCCAAATGTTGGTGCAAAATATTGAAAATACGTTCTTTTGAAATGTTTACCATGTCTGCTATTTCCAGCAACTTCACACAGCGATCATCCAATACATTTTTTTAATTTTATTGATCATTTCTGGAGTCGATACCTCATTGAGCCGTCCGCTGCGGGGAGCATCTGTACAGCTCTGTCGACCGCCTCTGAAGTCAATAACCCAAGTATGAACAGTGCTTAAAGATGGTGAAGAATACCCCAAAACCCGGTCCAGTTTGATTTTTTCAAAACATAAAAATTAATCACAGCACGCACTTCTGATTTTTCCATCGTCATGAAAATGGAAACAGGTTTGATTCCGATCGCTATTATAAATTATTATTATTGTGATATTAACTTAAAATTGCATTTGAATTTACGTAAAAGTCAAGAGATTAGAATGACATTATTAAATTTCTTTTGTTTAAATGTTTCATTTCGGAAACTTATCAGCCAGCCCAGGTAGTTCGAGCTACAGAGAGGGAGATACTCGAACGAAGTTCGTTTTCACGTTCGTAGCCCCTCTGCATCCACACGATAGCAATTAGTCAGATTCTGATGAATTGGGGCTGACAAATCATGTAATGTATATACCCCATATCACAAGATGGCGCGCGAGCTCTCTCGATTTTTCTCGCACTATCCGTATCTCTCTTGTTAGAACACTTAGAAAGAGAGGTATAGGGCGAGGAAAATCGAGACAGCTCGCGCCCCGTCTTGTGATAGCCGTGCAATATCGGGTCTCTATTTTTCTAGCGAATTCCCACCGAAATTTTTTGGGGTAATTATTTTCTCATATAGCACCCAGCCTGAAATGTCACCGTTGTCTATCTATGCCTATGCTTTTAATATTTTATAGTTTTGGTTGGAAGTGTTATTTAGCCCGCGGAAAATTTATAATACCAGGAAATTTGTAAAATACGGCCAATATTACAGTCAAATACTTCGCGTGTTGACCTGACCTTGTGTGAGAGCTGTGAGAGTATTATTGAAGTGTGTTCAAGAAAGTTATGACAAATTTCAATCGGCATCGGCACAAAGCAATCAAAAATATTCGACACTCCTGTGGATACAATGTGGAACTACAACTGTGGAATGAACGGAGTTTTAGAAGCAATGTCGATGAGGAGAAGGCCTTCAGGTGAGTTACTCATGTCCCTTAATCTAACCTCTAACATTGTTGGCAATCATTGCAATGAGACCAACAACAATGTTTCTCAATAAGCAGAGATAACTATATTCCCAACATGAATGAACCTTATTTCACCTATCACATGATAGGGTTCAATTTTATGAAAAACCAGATGCCTTTATGCCCTAGGTCCCTCTAGGCTAAAGTCCCTAAGCCTGCCTTAGACATTTTTCTAGTTAATGATAAAGCACATATTACAATCTGATTCTAGGTAACCCTTTCTCAGGCAGAGGCCTTTAGTGCCTATATATTGCCCACACTGTTTTATTTCATCAGTCAGTCAGAGCTATAACCACGAACTTCGAATGTCAAAGTTCGGATATCTCTATCGCACCTACCTTACTCAAGTGAGGGATGCAAGTATACGAACTTCGAGATTCGATTTTCGTGGTAGCGCCGCAGTTGTGTGCTCACAATGCGACTTATGTTGTCAATCTCCTTCGTGAAGGAGGACCTTGCGGGCAGTAATGAGGGTTATAAGTACATGATATATGATATTACTATTGAAATAATGTTTTTTTATTGATTTCAGGCTTTCAGAATTAATTTGATCAACCTAACGATGATGGGGAGAGATAAAAAAAAAATTGAGATGTCAAGAGTGGAAGATGCAGATCAATACATATATATTGAAAAAAGTGGCCAAGTGCGTGTCGGATCACGCATAATGAGGGTTCCGTGCCTATTAAAAAGGTCGTATCGTTACTGAAATGTTATAGAAAGAAGAAAGAAAGAAAGATATATTTATTCACAAACACACAGGACACACATATTAAATAATAAAATAAACAAGAAAAGCACATAAAACATGAAAAAAAAAAGTGTGTCTCTGCGGCAGTGAACCGGACACTGGCTCAGCATTATGCACTTACGTTATTTTATTTAAGGAAGGCAGTTTTTTAGAAATATCTCAAAAACCTTTGAACCGATCTTGTTCAAAACAATTTTCGCTGATAGAATTTAATAAGCTCTTTAAGCATGATTTTTTTCATAAATTTAAAATACACGGTTCAAAAATTAGAGGGGGGGGGGGACACAATTTTAGTGACTTTCGAGGAGATTATCTCTGACTCTATTAACTTAATCAAAAAAATTGCTGAGAAACCTTATATTTATTTTGAAAGGCCTATCGATTGATGTGCCACACGTGGGATTGCAATGAAAAAAAAAATTATGTTCTGTTTTATGTATGGAGTGCACCCCTAAAAAATTTTTTTTAAATAATTTAGTTACAAAACTATGTAGCGGCTAACAAAATACACCTATCATCATCATCATTCTCCTAGCGTTGTTCCCGGTTATGCCCCTAAAGGAGCTCGGGGTCCGCTTTGACACCTAATCCCAAGATTTGGCATAGGCGCTAGTTTTATGAAAGCGACTGCCATCTGACCTTCCAACCCAGAGGGAAAACTAGACCTTATTGGGATTAGACCGGTTTCCTCACGATGTACAATACACCTATCCTGAAAATTTTATTGAAATACACCTTATAGTTTTCGAGTAAAATGCCTGTGACATACGGACGGACGGACAGACAGACAGACAGACAGACAGACAGACATGACGAATCTATAAGGGTTCCGTTTTTTGCCATTTGGCTACGGAACCCTAAAAAGGAAGATTTTCCCGCTTAGAAAATAAGCTAAATAAAGATTTTTTCTTTCCGGTGGCGAATGCACTAGTCTCAAAACGCACTATCAGTAAATACACTCTAATTTCGAAAGCCCCTCTTCTTATAAGAAACTAGGCCCAAAATATCATATTTCCAAAAAGGCTCATTCTCGATTTACACGAGAACCATTGAGAACTAGTCCCAAAATACACCTTTCCCAAAATACCCCAAATTGTGTTCACCTGTGCGTGGCGTAATACTTTATTCTCATAATGCATAGGTCTCAAAACACTCTAGTTCCAAAATACCCTATTTTTTTGGAAAAAACAAAATTGATGACCGTTGGCCGCCATTTTTGTGACGTCACAGCTATGTCTGTCCCCCTCTCCCTTAACTAAAACCGTTTGATTCGTACTCTGGAGACAACAAGGAACACATCCATACCAGTTTTAGTTATATAGAAGAGATGTCCACGAAAATCGTGAAGGAGACGACTTTTTGCGATTTTGCCACCGTTCTAGAATACGGTGTGCATGGAACTCGTAATGACCTGCGTACACGAATGGGGAGCCAGTTTAGTCGACGGCGACCGGATAATCATTATAATAAATCAATTTTGCAATTTGTTTAAATATAATAAGTTGTATTGTGTGGTGTACGAGTATACTGACTGCGGCCGAAGCGGTTGCGTGAGCGCCGAGCGCCACGAGGCGTGCGCGGGCGCCACGGGCGGCGGCTGCAGGTGCTGCGCGAACCCCAGCCGGCAGTACAGCGACACGGCCTGCTTCACCAGCCCGCATTCCACCTGGAAACACACTCCACTCATTATACTGTACACTGACTAGGATCAACACCACGTCACGCGGCACAACTTGCGTCTGAAACATGAATGAAGCAGTTGTACAAAAATCGTAATTCGTGTGGTGCACATTTACTTCACCAAATTACATCGTTCTGTCCGCGGCACGCTCGGATACACGTCCAAATTACGCGAGGCATGCACACTGAGGCGCCTTGGGGCACGGGCAAAAGACCGCCTCTAGGCGGCTCGCCGCGCGCTCGGGGTCGGGTTTATCATGATGAACTTTCCAAGAGCCGCAGTTACCTGTAAGCCCGCAGCCAGCTCAGCCACAGTAGTGTGTTCATCGATGGACACGAACACCTTGTAGAGCGACGCGGTTCATCACGAAGCCCTTGAGATGAGGGCACGTCGAGGTATAAGCGCCGCGCCATACGAAGGAGTAAGAGGCCGCGCTCCGATCTCTCGCTCTCGCACAGTAGTCGTGGCCGAGACGTAAATAACAAAGGAGAGAGCCGCAGTTAGAGCGTCGGCACATTACGATCACTAGTGGGCTCCACTAAATGCGACCCCTAGTTGCGAGCGCGTGTTGCAGCTCGTGGCTCGGACGCGGCTACTCATAGGTAGTGTTGGGTTACTCACTCGTGAGGCACCTCATTTGTCATACTCATTTCATTATATTGTCGCATCACTTCACGCTTCAATAATGTACTCCTTCATTTCTCACGAGGTACCGACCCACTCCTCACTCGCTCGTATATCACCTTGCGATTAATTTATCCCTCAGATCTCAAATTATCTGCTATACTATGGACTAAGTTACTGTTTTGATTCATCTGATCTGATTGGCAATGCAAAAATGAAAACATATTGTATGTACCTAGTCGAGGAAGGTAAGTAAGAATATAGACCAGCCATATAAAGCTTGTCTATCAACACTGAACAACTGGCTTTTGCAGAAGAAATTCTACAGTGTTAAAGAATTCCTATCGCTGCGAAATTAATGATGCATGACTTTTCTACCATTAAATTAATTATTAAATATTTTTTGACATTGTACTATAATATTATACTAATCATCTTAATTTTTATATTTATTACTGTAAGATTATAACGTTGTGACATAAATTGTGCTCCTTTGACATTTGTATGCCTATGAGGCAAAATAGTTGGATCTAATTGTATACCTAACCTGACATCTTGTTGTACACTATTTTATGCAAATAAACTTACTTACTTACTTACTTAGAACATGAAAGTAATTGGGAGTCTATTGTCCACTACATTTGAAAAAACATTGTTTATACTGCCGATAGATGCTAATTATTCGCTGGTAGGCTAATTACCTCACCTCATTTGAAGTAGGACATTGTACCACTTAATTTTTGGAAATGAGGTGCTCATACAAACTCATTGTAATTCCATGTCCTACCCAACACTACTCATATGCTCGGTGAGCGCCGATGCTATACAAAATGTGTGAAAGAACTCGTCCTCAAAATGTGGCGGCCACGAGTGGTTCAATAAGCCGCAGTTACCTGTAAGACCGCCGCCAGCTCAGCCACAGTAGTGTGTTCATCGATGGACACGAACACCTTGTAGAGCAGCGTCTCGAAGTAGTCGCCGGCGACGCGGTTCATCACGAAGCCCTTCAGGGGCGGCACGGACACGCAGTCCGCCGCCGTGATCGGCACGTCGAGGTATATCAGCCCGCGTCTGAGAAAAGAAAAAAAAATATTTTCTGGGTTTAAATCCATGAAAAGGGTTTCTTGTAATTTTCAACGCTTTTTATAAAGGCCATCTTCTAAACATGTAAGAAATATTTGTTTTAAAAATGTCTCTGCCATTCCTATTGTCTCCTGGCTAACAGAAACAACTCAACTATTTCTTGTGAACAATAACAAGAAATAGTTGATCTACTCGTTGCAATAAGGTTTATAAACTTTCAGTTGTGCATTTTAATCATTTCATTAACAGAATTGATCTTACACTATAACCGTAACCGTCGCAGATAAGCCGATAACCCTAAACTTTGCAAAGTGAGACAAAAATCGTGCGTTCAAGTATCATTTGCGCTGTATAAAGCGCAAAAAATCGTTTTAGAAAAAAAAACAAAAAGCCAACTAAAAAATGTGTGCACATTTAGATACTCTGTGAATTATTAGGGTACATCGATCTACTTAAAATTATTTATGCTAGCCGAGTTGTATCCTAATCCGTCCTAAAAGCCACCTTTTACCGTCCAAGCTAGAAGGTTCAAAATCCAATAACGTTTTTATTAAAAATCTGTCATTTTAATTGAACTATACCTGTACAAGGTCTTTATGACGTTGTAGTCGAGCGTGCCCGCGGTCTGCGAGCCGCGGTCGATCAGCAGGTCGATGAGCGCCTTCTCTTGGTCGCTGAGAGGCTAGCAACAAACCGGATTAGTTGGCACACAAGTCAAGTTAGCTTTATAAAACAAAAGCAACACACTACACTACTGAAACTACACTTTAACCTTTATACATTTTGAAAGGTTTTTTACGTTAAATAGGGGTGTAGACTCGAAAATTATTGATACTCCAAAAGAAAGAAGGCAAAAAAATATGCCTGGTGACTAAAATCCCATGCAGATATCTTAGAGAATTACGAAGCTACAACCGTTTTAATATTGCTTGTTGTTGAGAGAGAAAACGCAAACAGTGTGTGACGTCACGTTACAGGATGCTGCCGGGGGGCCGCGTCGACGGCGGCGCCGACCACGATGCGGCGCGGCACGTTGCCGTCTTCTAGTGACGTCACATTCTTCCAGCGTCATCGTTTCACATGAAGTTGCGTTAAAATATGACAGCTTTTTAAAGTCGCAGTACGCTCAGTGTGCTCCACAGATCTCAGGAGTATAAAGGTCTCTGCGAGAGCTCTTCCGAAAAATCAACCTTGAGCATGGCAAGTTTTATGCCACGGGCATAGGCGAGAGGACACGCCACCCAATTAATAATTATGGAGCTTTAAAAGTATGGACTTCGTCGCCGAAAAAAAAAACACCGACTGTTACACTCATAAAACAAAACAAGAGTGGTTACATTTAGGGATCGCACCGATACAGTATCAATGCAGCACGGCTATCACAAGACTCTCGATTTTTCTCGCTATATCCGTCTCTCTCTTATTAGAACACTTAGAAAGAGAGGTATAGTGCGAGAAAAATCGAGAGAGCTCGCGCGCCGTCTTCTGATAGCCGTGCTGGTGACTATGACAGATGATCTATGGTAATAGGGATGATGACTAAGATTTTTTTATGATGTCATTCGAATCAATTTTTGAAGAGGAACCAATGTTTGTACGGGAGCAACTACAATTAAAGAACATAAATACCCAAAAATTTGAGACATAGATTGTCGCAAAATACTGCGTACATAGTTGTCATACGATTTTGTTTCTATAAAAGCGTAAGGATTCTATTGGTAGCTTTAAATTTACTCTTGGACAATAAAAACTTGCATATTTTTTCTAAATTTTCAAGGTTTTATATTTTATGATTTTAATTATATTTTATAATAATTATAATTTATACTTTATAACGATAATTTGATGGTTTACTATTCATCACTACATTATCAATTTGAACACGAGACATCATGCCTATTGTCGCGATAAGTCGCACGTCCGTGATCCTGCGTTTGTAAAAAAAAAAAAATCGTTTGTATCGTTGCAAAAATTCGCCGTGTGTAACCGCACTAACGGCTCAGCCTCGACTTCGAAAGGCGGCGACAGTGGCCGCCATAGACCTTTAATACTCAGGACAAGCTATGCTAATAATAATACCACGTCTGAGCGAGATCGTAGCATACAAATCTCAATAAGTGTGAAAGAAAGGGGTTGTCCTTGTCATAGTTCCACTTCTTTTTATTTGCAGATATTGATTTAGTATGAGTTTGCGGCAAATAAACCATTCATCATCATCAGCCGAAAGACGTCCACTGCTGGACATAGGCCTCCCCCAAAGAGTGCCACAATGACCGGTCCTGCGCTACCCGCATCCAGCGGACTCCCGCGACATTTACCAGGTCATTAGTCCGGAAGAGGAAGAACGAGCGAACGAAGGTTCTTCCGGCCACTCGAGAACCTTTCCGCCCCAACGGCCATCGGTTCTACGTGCAATGTGCCCCGCCCACTGCCACTTAAGTTTAGCGCTAATTTTAATAAACCATTACCCGCCCAAATTAAGTAGGTTGTTTCCAACCCAAAGCCATCAGCCATTTTAAGACCAGTTCTTAATTTAGTTGGGTAGGAGCATTTCCGTCCTTCATTGTGGCAACACGTATAGCTTTTCCTGAGTATCATAGGTCCATGATGGCAGCGGCGCTTCATACGTGCGAGCGAGAGACCAGAGTGCGGCCTCTGTCATACGTATCAAAGTCGCGGCCGAGCTAATGTGTTAAAAATTAATACTTCAATCACAAAACTATTAATTATATCAAAGCATCCACGATCAAAACTCAACCTAATCACCACCGCAGAGAGTCTACCTTAACATCAGCTTCCAGCACGTATCCGAGCTCGATGCGCCACCACGGCTGCATGGGAACGATGAGCGGCACGCGCGGGAGGAGCCCCCGGATGGCCTTGGAGCGCCCGCGGCGCCCGAGCGAGCGCGACTTGGCCACCAGCTCGAGGTATTCGTTGCGGCCTATGCCTAGCAAGCGGAGGCCTGGAACAAGTTAAAATTATAAAAATACTAGCTGATGCCCGCGGCTTCGCCCGCGTGGTTATAGGAAAATGTAACATATTGAATTTTCCCGTGGAAATTAGATGTTTTCCCGCTGGAAAAAGTAGCCTATGTCACTCTCCAGCTTCTAAACTATCTCCATAAAAAAAATCACATCAATACGACGCTCCGTTGCGACGTGAAAGAAGGACAAACATACAAACACACACAAATAATTAATTAATATTAAGTAAGGATTTGGGTAATCTTTAATGGGCGGCCGACGGATGCAAATTATGTCAAAATCATGTCAAACGATATACGTAATATAATTGCAAAATAGTTACATCATTTTATTGTTGTCGTAACTAATCATAATTTTTCTATATTACATATTTACAGTCAATTCCTTTTATGGTTCTCATGTACAGATTTAAGAGGAGCGTATTCGTAAAGTGATACTTCACCATTATCAGGAACATTATCACCATCACTCAAATTTCTTATAAAATCATAATCTGGATATTTAATAAAAGTCTTATCCATCTTATGGTTTCTTCACTACATTGCGTCCATCGGCTGCTCATTCACGATACGTCCATCAATCCAAATGGAGTGGACGTTTTCCAAAATCCTTTCGTGAATGTGAAAAACGTGAGCCAATTGAATGGAAGTCGTCTAGCTTTGGATTTCCGAACGGATTGATCCATGCATCCAGTCCAAATGGATGTCATCCGCAGCCGACTGTCAATGTCAAAAATGTGTGCCACGCCATTTGGAAGACGTCCGAATTGTCAATGAATGTGCAAAACCGCATCCATTTTTTTTTGAGATATTCGTCTCAGTTCAAGTTTAGCTTTCGGCGTTTGAAGATATTTTGTGCTCGATCGTTTTTTTTATTCCAATACAATATGCCGTTGCCAACATTAAAAGATCCATTATAATATTAATTAAAGAATCTACAGTGGCGACCTGTCCAGCTTGGCGTTCACAGTCAAGTGACGGTGCGTACCTACGTCCAAATGGTAGTGCAATGTGCCTTCAATTTGGAATACTTCCATTGGGAAGTATTCCATTAAGAAGTCTTCCAAACAGACGTCTCGTGAATGGGCAGCATTACTGATCTTGCACAAATAGAACTATGCAATAGAAGACATCCAAGACTCGGGAACAAATATAGTGCTCACCCATAAATAAATCTCCCTGCAACCAACTAGAGGTCATCGCCTTGTTCACCAAGCTGTGTGCCAAGCTGGATATGACAACATTGGACATTGGTGATTGATTCTCGAAGTATTCCCCCCGCCATTACCTAATGCACAATTCTCCTGCCACCTTTGCGGAAGACAAATAGCTCTACATAGCCATTTAAGGCGCCGTAGGTTCATGGTCTTCTCTCCCTCTCACTAAGCATAAGCGTGAGCGAGATGGAAGTGCGTGCTCGGAAGCGCGGATATCTTGTTTTTTAATTTTATGGCCGTTTAAATAAATAAAAATGCAATCACTGATTTCCCTCGAACATGATATTGCCGATGTTTACAAATACAAATACAAATCATTTATTTCGGACTATAAAATCCATAGTGTTAGAGGTTACATTACAAACTTAGGGCTAAGGTTAGTGTTCTATAATTAAGCTAAACATAAATTAAATTAAAGGCGCCTGGGCACCGGTATTACAGGCGCATGCAGTTGCACATAACGCTGCAGCAGCGGCGAGTCCCAGCGGTGGGCTATCATGCTCAGGATACTATTTGAGCTGCCACGACTGCGATTGAGGAGAGACGCACATCGTTTCCTCATGATGGTAAAGAAGCATTCCGTGTGCGCCTCCGCAAACATTGTCGACGCACTGCAGTACCGTGGCAGCCCGAACATCATCCTGAACGCGTCATTATATTGGACTCGCAACGCGCTGTAAGCCCGCTGAGTAAAGTTAGTCCACAGACCGCACGTGTAAAAGGTTTGGCAAAAAGCCTTAAACAAAGTTAGCTTGACCTCCCCACCACAGCGTGCGAATCTGCGGGCCAACATGTTACAGCGGACGCACAGCGCGCGGCGCTCGCGCTCTATGTCCTCGACGTCCGACATCGTCTCAGTCACCCAGTGGCCCAGGTACTTGAACTTGTCAACTCTCTTTAAAGGAGTACCACAAAGTGTGACCGGTTCCATTCGGTAGGTTTTCTTACCCGCTCTAAATTGCATCACTTCACTTTTAGTAGCATTGTACAATAGCCCGTGGGCCTCCGCGTATGCTTCACAAATGCGTAACAGTTTTATTAGCCCCCCCATCGAGGGGCTCAGCAGCACCATGTCGTCTGCGTAGCTTAAATTGTTTACACAAACCCCTTCTATGTGACATCCGACATGAGCACTGCTGAGCTCCTCGATCAGGCCGTTCACGTAAACGTTAAACAGTTTAGGCGAGCTCAGGCCCCCCTGTCTAACCCCGCATTCCAATACATAAGAATCAGAGAAAGCGCCAGCCCACCTCACACTATTTCTTTGATTACCATACCAGTGCCTGAATAAAGCGGTAATTTCTTGCGGAACAGATGTATTGTCATGGAGTTTTTGCCACAATAGGTCATACGTCACCATGTCAAAAGCCCTTGTCAAGTCCAAGAAACAGGCAAATATCGGCGTTTCACGAGATGTATAATGTTGTACAGTTTGCTTGAGACATAAAATTGCGCTCTCGGTAGATAGACCCGACGTGAAGCCGAATTGGGCGTCGTTAAGCTGAATATTATTCCCTACTATGTCATCAAGCAAACTGTCCAGCACCTTTGCTACAACCGTGGCCAGCGATATCGGCCTGTAATCGGACATATCCGAGGCATCCCCCGTCTTATTCTTTAAAATAGGCACCACTATAGCAAACATGAGCTCGTCGGGTAAGAAGCCATGATTGATACATAGATTAAATAATAAAGATAGTACCCTCGGGAGATGGACACCCGCATACTTGAGATCCTCGATGCTGAGGCCGTCATGTCCCGGTGACTTCCCTCTCTGCATTCCATTTATTTTTCTAGCAATTTGCTTAGCAGTAAATCTAATGGTTGGGGACCCAACCTCAACCTCAGCATCGAGCCTCCCAGCCGAAGGGAGTGGAGATTCCACTTTAAAATGCCGCTGGAAAGCATTCGCGATATCCACTGGATCAAACCTCTCGCCCACGCTCACCGGAAGACTTGTCTTAGGGTTTAACTTCGCAGTACTTTTCCAAAATTTTCCGAAGTTCTTTCTAGAATGGTTTTTAGCAATTATATCCATTTTAATAGACTGCTCGTGACTTTGGCAATATTTTAATTTGGATTTAAAAATCTTTTTGGACTCTAGCATATTGTCATAGACATAGCCGGCGGTAGGTCTGCCATAGGAAACCCACCATTGGAACCAGAACCGCGCCTCCCGGTGTGCGCCGGCAACGTGCATGTTCCAGCCCGGTATGTACTTATGCTTCCCGCGCCTAACTTCCTTATGAGATACCTCGGCAGCCTGTTTAAGAACGTTCATTGTACTAACATACAATTCCGTTATCCTCTGTTTATGTTCAATGTTATTACACATTCGATCGGCACACTCAGTAAATTCTGATGGAAAATGAACATCCTTCAACTTGCTGGTACAAAATTCAGTATATTTATCTATTTGGCTCGTATCACGCTCACCCCAAATTACTTTATTACAACTAAATTTATTGCATGGGATTACTTTTGCTTTAACTAAATTAAAGTTACATTCCAACAACAATGGATAGTGGTCCGACCAATAAACACTATATAACACCGACGCGCTAACGACAGTAGCCCTCGCCGCGCTCGTTACCACACAGTGGTCGAGCCAGCGCCTGCAGCCGTGGACGTCACTAACGTACGTGTAACTATCACTCGGTAATGGGTCTATATCCGCACAAGTTAAAGATTGCTCATTGCAAAAATTAATAAGTTCCATAAAAAACGACTCACCAGGGTGGGCGTTAAAATCCCCGAGTACGAAATCCGACTCCACATCGTTACTTTCCACAATAGAATATATTTCACCCAAACACTCGGTGAACTCACTCAGAGACATCACAATTACCGGTCGGTCATTAAGGACTAGCTTGATAGCCGTTAGCCGCACACTGTTGCACCGTATGACCGAGACACACGGGAACAACGCCTTCTTCCACAATAACGCGACGCCGCCGAGCGGTCTGCCTCGATGTACCTGCACTGACGAGTCGATTGCTGATTTTCCCGTAAAAGCAAATTCCTCACTTATGGTGCTCAGAAAAGAGATGTCATGCTCCATCAACCAGGTTTCCTGCAGCGCGATAATACCAGCAGTGTGACACAAGTTACGTACACATTCCACCGATCTCATTATGTTCCTACAGTTAAAACTTATTATATTTGTTTTTTCAGCCATTATGAGTTATTGTTCATAACATAAAGCTTCAACTTTTCTTAAAATTCACGAATCGGCGATATGTAATACCGTCCGGCCAGAAATCATCTTTCAAAAATATACCGATCTTGTGTTTCGGTACGAACACTTTGTAAGCGTCGTAATCTTTTTCAATTTTCATACTCATTTTATCTAGCGTAACTGTAATATTAGTTTGACTTTTTATATAACCAACTATGTCAGACACGGACACCTCCTTCGAAACATTATAGATGTATAGAGGTACTCTAATGTCAGCTGCTCGAAATTTCGTATCCGAAGATACTACTGCTTTTCCTTGGTGGCCTATAAATCTATTCTTGAGTCTTTTCTTCTGAGCCGAGATCCAATCATCATCGGGGACTGGAGATTTAAAAGTACCACCCTGCGCCATCTTCGAATATGACACCTTATGCTGCACGTCAACCGCCGCGTCAATGTGTCCCGGGCCTGTAGTAGTCTCGCGCGCAGGTACTGACTCGGGCGCGGCGTGAGTCATGCTTGTGGCGGCGGTGGACGTCGCGCGCCCCACGCCCGCGCTGCTCGCGCGCTCGTTTACAGCTGATGTGGGTACTTCATCAGTCGGCGCGGCGCAAAATGTTTGACGACCCACTTCACATGTTGCACCACTCATTTGATCACATTTTTTTGAATTTTCATATAAAGACGTATGCTCCGTAGACTTCTCGGCTTCTGTCGACATGAATTGCAGGCCCATAGGACCACTGCGACACTCGAAAATATCAGCTACGCAGGCACCTCGCTTAAAGTTAATATTTTCATTATAATTATTAACCAGCGACGCTTTTTTAAGATTGTCGAGTTCACATTTAACCATCTCTAATTCAATCTTAGTGGCCGATTCGTTTACAATCATTCGTAGTTCGGAAAGGTCTTTTAATATTTTGGTCGCGTCCAGATGGTTAAATAACACCGGTGGTAATTTGTGTAAGTCTCTTGCGACAAAAATAGGGATTTCATCAACGCCGCAGTCCTTCATTAGGCCGATAATGTCACCCAGATCTCGATCCGACTTCCCATCGCTCTTGCGTTTCTTCAATTCACTCGACTTTGACACAGATTCAAATAACAACCGTTTCGCATTAACGATGTCGCCTTCCGAAAACGCAGTAACACAGATGCGCCTTAAACTCGGCTCGTCCAAGATATGCAATTTGTTGCTTATAAAAGCCAGTAACTCGTTTATCACTACATTACACGTTCCACATTTCACCGTATTCGACATTGTTAATAATAACAACGTACTCGCGCTCCGTACCGTTCGCATGCGCGCACGGGCTGCGACTGTTTATACTATGAAGCAATATTTATAGCTTCTGTGCATAATTTGTTACGAATATTTTAAGTGTAGTTTTGTGTATTTTAGACGCATGTTCGTGATTTTTTTATATCGAGCGTAATTTGCTTAATCATGTTTCGAATCACTGATCTCGCTGCAAAAAAGCCTCAAGATTACTATTCGTATTTTTTTGAAACCATATTCTTATAAACAGACGCATTATATTGTTTAAAAAACTCTGTTCGCTTAACTTCGCTGAACCTACGGCGTCTTAAGAAAATGCTCTAATTTATATTCACAATGAATCCTCGGATAAAGACGTAGAGGCCAATGATGAAACCCATAAAAGCGAACCGTAGGCGTTTTTAACCTACGTGCACACTCCTAGTAATAGGCGTACTGCGTCCTAGACGTAAGGCTATTTCGTTGACAAAAGCTCTTTGGCTAATACTGTGAATGGTCGTGCTGTGTGTACGCGTAATTTAGACGTGTATCCGTGTCTCTTGTTTGTGCACGAGGCGCGTACGAAATTGAGCAAATGAGTGAGTCGCGACTACCTCGCTGCGCGGGCCGAGCCTGCCTCGGACTGAGCCGGTCAAATGCGAACGCACCTTTATGCGTACACATACACTAAGCCGCAATGACTGTGGTGTCATCTTGCTCTAATTTAGAAACTGTAATGTCTTTCTCAGGGAAAACGGACGCTATTGTCATTGGCGCTTGTGCGATTATTCCGCCGTGAATCGTCGCTTTCGTAGTAGCGCATCGATAATAATGATATAAGCACAATATAGTCCATTTTCCCTGAGAATAGGGGTGGGGTGTAGACTCGAAAATTAGTATTACTCCAAAAGAAAGAAGGCAAAAAAATATGCCTAGTGACGAAAATCCCATTCAGATGTCTCAAAGAATTACGAAGCTACAACCGTTTTAATATTGCTTGTTAGAGAGAGAAAACGCAAACGCTGTGTGACGTCACATTACAGGATGCTGCCGGGGGGCCGCGTCGACGGCCCCGCCGACCACGATGCGGCGCGGCACGTTGCCGTCTTCTAGTGACGTCACATTCTTCCAGCGAAGTTGCGTTTTACGAAAACGGGGCAGAACATACCACTTCTTAAAACTTTGGACACTCATAACTTCGTGATTATTTAACCTTTTACGTTGATTTTTTCTCCATTTGACTACATTTTTTATCCTTTTTCGAGAATATATGACATTTATGATTATTTTATTTAGTGTCTACGCCCCTATTATATAATTATATGTTCTTACAATCAGCCGCCGTGAAGTTGGGCATGGTGTCATAGCTCTTCTCCAGCTCTATCAGCAGCGCCACCACCTCCATGTAGTAGATGAATGGGGTTATCCGCAGACCTGTGGTACCATAACAATGTATAGGGTAGACTAAACTTTATATATTAGGGATTATTCCCACCTTTTACTAAAGGTAACAGATGCCAATTTTTCTAGGCACTAATGGCCGGTTCCAATAACAGAATAGAATACATTTATTTTGGAACAGGAAAACATCACATAAGGCTTAAATCTAAAGAAGGAATCTAGTGTTGCTTCAAAAAAGGAGTCCACTCAGCATGAGTTGAGACATAAAGTGCAACAACGCTAATTATCAGTGGATCCAATAACCTAAAACTAACACTAAACGCTGAACAGATATTATATAATAATAGCCATTTATTCCAAATTAGTGGGTAACATAAATCTAACATAAATAACATTTTTTTCTTTTACAAAATGTCCCACAGTTCAGAGTGCCGTAAGGCATAGGCCTCCTCCAATTGTCTCCACTGTGTTCTATCAGATGCGACTCTTGTCCAACATGGTCCCAAGGTTAGCCTTATGTCCAAACCCCGGACCACGGGAGCAAAAATGCACTTGTCACTAGTGCTTAGTTAAATATCAACTATTCTATCTACATCCATATGAACAAATTATTGAATAAGAAATTTATAGATCTAACTTATTATCTTACATGTCAGGTTGTTGGCTATTTAACTTTAAACATCTTAAATAATTTGATATCTGGTAAAGAAGTGGAAGTATGTTGTACAGAAGAAATCCATAACCACTATGAATTATTTAATTTTGCTCCGATTACTACAGTAGATTTAGAACGGTCCTTTAGTTGGATGAAATGGATTTTATCGCCAAGGCGAAGGAGTTTAAAATCAGAAAATTTAGAAAAAATGATAATTGTATATTACGAAAACTATATAATATTTAATATATATTTAATATTTATTGGGGGACAACCTTACACAAATCGACCTAGTCCCATAGTAAGCTCAATAAGGCTTGTGTTATGGGTACTAGACAACGATATATTTAATAGATAGAAATACTTAAATACATAGAAAACATCCATGACTCAGAAACAAATATTCATGCTCATCACACAAATATTTGCCCTTACCGGGATTCGAACCCAGGACCTTCAGCTTCGTAGGCAGCGTCACTACCCACTAGACTAACCGGTCGTCAAAAATATAAATTACTGAAAAAATACAAACATTTAGTTTTAATTTTATTTTCAACAATAATTAATACTTCTGCATATCATAGCGGTAGTCCAGTAGGTACATCGTGCTTTTTATCGACATCGATTTATATGATATAAAATATGTGTCCTCGCACTATAAAGCTGTCAACGCATTTTTGCTCCCGTCATCCGGGGTTTGCTTATGTCGTCTTCCTATCTTCGTATTGGGCGTCCCTGTTCTCTAGTGTCATCCCTTGGGTACCACAGTGTAACTTGTTGGCTACACTTGTTTTCTGGGCAACAAAGCATATGTCCTGCCCATCCCCACTTCAGATGATCAATGTGAGTGAATATGTCAGTGACTACTAAACAGCTATTACTCGAGCTAATGCTGGCACCAGAACAGAGCAGCATGGAGATTGATGGTGAAAAGTGCCACGTCACGTCCCTCAGCCATGAGGATACAATGAGGCAGTAGAAGAAACTGTTACCCACTAAAGGTAGTAAGGTGGTAGGTAGTTGTATGCGGTACAACTGACGGGGCTGTTGCTGTGTGAAGTGAGTTGCTGCCCAAAATTGTGAATTTGCTTTTTAACCCAATTCCAATATCTGGGTGTTGAAATCTAAAATGTATTTTAGAGTATCACAACTGTTTTTTTATACTCATCGACCTCAAAGTTTGAATTAAGACTTTGTACACCAAACTTAACCCCTCGTATGCGGATGTCAAAAATTGCTGATCAAAATATGACCTTGAGATTGAAAACTGTAGGTTCAAATGCTTGGCACGGATCCGTGTCTAAGCATACGACGGGTTAAATCACATACTTTTTACTATGGAGCTCCCAACTCAACATTTCGTAACTGTTGAGACAGCTAAAATGAAATTGACCAATCACGTAGCGCCTTTACTGAACTATAATGTATTCGACGTGTTGACGAACATGGTAGAAATTCTTGTAATCTTGACATTTATGCAAATTTATATTGTAATTTTTATCGTGTAATAAATAAATCTAATCTAATCTATTTGACCAATAGGATGCCGTCATGAGAAAGTCAAAAGGTAATAGACATCAACGCACAAAAAAGAAAAAGCCGTTGGTTGCACTTCGTTTCAGCAGGGTTTAGATTTTCAATAGATACCAAGTTTGTTCAATTAGTTCAGTTGACTCGTAGAAAAAGTATTGTATACGATAGTTATATAATTAGCTTTTTTAATCAGCAAGCTTCATGGCCTAAACATGGTACTCAAATGAAAAAGCATACATTATATAACGATTGCATAAAATACTATTTTAGAGTGCAGAGGAAAATGTATGTTCAAATATTGAACATTTCCTTTGCTTCAATAGATTCATCACTCTTGAGGCAAAAATTCCAAAGGGTTCCGTTTCCCCTTTATATAAAAAAAAACTTATGTTTATTTATGATGACCTTAATATCCAATAATGGTCATAATTGTGGTACCGTCTCCTTATTAATGTCTGGCATTCCACAATAGCCTTTATTTTGTAGGCCAAAAAGTTGATAATCCAACACAAAGTTGCCATGCTAAAATGGTTCAATTTAACTCATAATTTAATCTATTACCTTAGTAATGAGTGTGCCAGAACTGAGAAACAGATGTTTTATACTGAGTGAGAACTTTAAAGCAATTTGCAGCTGTTGTATAGATTGCAACAAGCTATAAAATACTTAGGACTTATATCATCTGTGTTTAAGACTTTTTTCTTCTGAACTAATCTTAATCAAGCTATCTAATATTGGAATGAAGTGGCTTCAGGGGCACTTCCATTTAAAAAGACATAAAAAGGCAAATATATGGTCAAATTATAACATTTCTGTGTTATTTAATACCCCTTATTTTAAGTTAAGGTGCATAGCTTTGAGCTTTAGCTTATGTTCTTTTGTTAAATAATGTCTTTTGTAGTGGGGCAATAAAAAATATTTGATTATTATTTACCTTTTACAATCATGTCAGCCAGGTGGTAGGGGTACAGCATGAGCCGCTGGATGCTGCTGTGTACCAGGGTCTCATAGTATTTCCTCTCATCTTTCTGGACTGTCCGCACTGTAACATTGCATATGTACATATGAAACAGATCATACTATTTTTTATGTAGTAAATATTTGACTTTACTGGCAGATAAGATATACAAAGAATATTAAAATAATAAATAATTCCTAATCTTTCTGCATGTTTCTTTCTAAATAGTTTCTTATTATTTATTTTACAACTCACCAAGACTTCCCCTGTACCGGAGCTGATTTTTAATACTGAATTCAAATATATATCTCTCATACTCCTTGTGAGAATCACCCAATAGCTGCAATAAATATTTTGGTCAGTTTCTAGTATTCCAATAAGAATCTGGCTATGTTGACAAATAACAAACACCTGTTTACAAAACGTATGATTTGTTAGCAATAATAACAAAACAAAACGCAATTAATAGTTTCATGTAGATATGTTTTGCTTACTTTACTGCAATTTGTGGTAATAACCACATGACATCATGAGTGGTATTAGGTGTCAAGTAATTAGTCTAATAAGATTGGATTACAGAAACTTATCATTCCATATCAGTTTACCTTTTTAACGTTTGCTGGCAGCTTAGCCCATTGTATTTTCTTTCGCACACATTCCTCTACCTCATCCTCCATATTAGCGGAGCTGTCTCGCGCTTATCGTAACTACATTGAACTGAATTATTTAGCAAAACGATCGTCCTTGAGTAAATTACCAGATATTTTGATTTGATAAAGGAAAACTAAATTTGCTATACGTTCCGATTGCGCGATGGCGAATAAAAACCGTTCATAATGTATGACATTGATACAAAAATGATGACTACTAACTAAATCTAGAATCTGTGTGACACTTTTACAATTATATGACCATTATAAGTGGATCACTTTGTTTTACAACATATTTTTTAATGATTTTGTAGAGTAATAAGTTAGACTGATAACAATATGAATTATTTTTGTATATGCATTTTTAGAGTGTGTGTTTATGAACGTAGCTTGTAGGTGTCAAAAATGACATGACAGCATGACATGACACCATCAGATAGGTGTTGCCAAGGTTATGAATAAACCAGAATCGATTATATATATAAAATATGATTCGTAGTGAGTGAAGCGACTCATAGTTTTTTACTTCAACTTCTTATTATTCAACTTTTTTATTTAATTTAAAATATTCATTTATAGCCGTACATAACGCATGCGTTCATTTCTAATATACTCAATTCAGGAACTGAAGGTAGGAAGATTGGGTTTTGCATATTATTAGTAGGTAGACAATGTAAAATTAGGTAAAAGGTCAGCATAAAATAACTTTCACTTGTAATGAAAAGCCACTACATAATTCAAATATTCGTGTATTTATACGACCAGAAAAATAAGCCACAACACATTGTATAAAACATTTTTATTACATAAAATATATAAGTATAATACTTTGTACAAGAGTATACACAATTCAAATAAACACAGTATCAAATGTTGCATGAATTTGATTAATCATATCAGAAGCAGTCATACTTCGCCCATAAACAGAATAAGCTTTCTGATTGCACATCCTTGTGAATCTAGCAGCTACATAGACAGACACGCTCTGTGCCAGCTGAACAGACTTTTCGTTGTCACATAGGTCAAATTTTAAAGCCCATGTGTAGAAAGTACCCAAAGTACCCGAGAGTATATCACCTTGCCCACCAGCTCGTCGACCAGATCCTCCTTTTGATAATGTCCAATCGAAAGAAGCAATACTAGAGTAGTAGTGATCTTCACTTCCTTTGTGTAAAACACTAACATTCTCTCCCCAGAAGGTATACCAAGTGCTAGTGCTAGAAATTGCTGTAATAAATCTTTTGGCTTCTTGATTATTAGGGGTAAGGATTGCTCCTGGTGAAGGGTAACCTTTAATGATTGTTAAGTTTTTGGAAACTGCGTATAAACCATCGGCATCAATGATCAGTGGCTTTTTAATAATCTTAGAGGCTTCTATAATTTCGTAAGTTAACTGCATGGTTTGATCTTCTCTTCCCAATCCCGGCCCAATAATAATAATATCCATTTTATTAAGCAGAGTGATAATTTTTGGTAAATTCTTTGAGTTTAAATAAGGATAAACTATAAGGTCTGGACTATATGATTTTATTACCGGTGCTGCGTTCTCGGTGGTGATAACATATACTAGATCAGCACCAATCTGAAATGATAAATAACACATCAACCCTTTCTCTAATTTAAAGTGTTGGATATCAAGGAAAAATATAAAGCATATAATCACCTTTAAAGAGGAAATTGCTGCAAAGTATGGTGCGCCAGTATACTCAGTAGATCCACCTATGACACATATTTTACCAGCTTCACCTTTACTTTTGCCTTCAAGTTCAGGTATAATAAGTTTACCAAGGCTTAACAGCCTCTCCTCGTTTAAATTGTCAATAGTAGAACATTCTTCGACTATTGATGACGTTACTATATCTGCCCGCAACACAAAATACAGTCCAAATATTAAGAAACTCTTTAAAAAAGACTTCATCTCCGAAATATAAACAAATTTTTACGTAAATAAATCAAAACACCCAAGTATTGAGCTTTTCTACACGTCCGTAAACGTAGTAATTGCACACACAAATAAATATGACCTTGTGGGTTAAGCTAATTATTTGAAATACCATGCTAAAAAAACTTTTATTCTAGTTACGACTATCTGAGAGAAGAGCGTGAAGAGTGAGTCGATTTTTCATCGATTAAATGATGTTTTTTACCTATGGCAATTCTAATGAGAAGTGAAAACCCAGAAAAAGTGATATCTTGTATGTTCGGATACTTCAATACCATGTGAAATTGTCAACTGAATTAATACGATATGGTTTAAAAGTCTTTAGATCAGACAGCAAAAATCTGCAAGGAAGAATAAAATAACAGCTATTTTAAGACGATTAGGAGATGATCTTACATCTTTTCATATTTTTTTCATTCGACGCATATACTTAATTGGGTGTTTTGTAGTATCTGAACGTACACTAAATGTCACTGTCAAGTGATAATAACAAAAGTATATTTTAGCACACTTTATTCATAAGTGATTCAAAGACTGCTAAAATGGATGATAAGTATGAAACGGTGAAACTATGTTATACAATACACAAATACTCCAGCCACTCGGCCAATTATATACCAGAGTAAGTTTCTTAGGGCTAGCAAAACGGGGTTTAATTAGACAGATATTCGAGCCTTTCTCTCGCTGGGATCCGGTTCATACAGAAAATAATAACTTTCATTAATTGTTTCAGAAATATAATGGTAAACAACCCATCGGATCAGCTATCGCGATGGTTCACGGACAGCAACACTCCCTCACAGTATATCATGCTGAAAATAAAGGCACCTGCTATAGTTGAAACTATCAAATTTGGGAAATACATTAAAGCTCATGTCAGTGACTTGAAGAAGTTTCAAATATTAGGAGGGACAGATGAACACAACTTGTCTGTGTTGTTATCAGCGTAAGTAAACAACTTAATAACAAGTACAATAGTTATCTCAACCATTTTACAAGCAGATTTTAAACTGTTTGTTATTTGTTAACTGTATCATTTTTTAGCAACTTCTCCAACTACATCACTGCATTTGAGGCTGTTATCTATGTTTATTAATTACATGTAGATTAGTACTTAACACTTTCAATTCCTAAATACTTGATGTGTAATCATAAATCAATAAAGAACAAGGAATATAACATAGATTGTTCTTTGAGGTGCATCAAAAAGTTTCTTCTAAAGATAGCATACTGATGATTCTCATTAGAATAAACCAAATGGGAGGTCCAAGCTAAGCAGATAATTGCGTATGTGCTGTAACTATTATTATAATTATGTGGGTCTTGGAGTTCTCCTCACACACAGAGATAAAAATAAATTTAGAAATGAGCCCAAGCTAGATGTATTTTTATATTGTTTGGTGGTATATATATTATATTGTATATGTCTGACTCAGCCCTGTAAATTAATCTGCCACATTGATAATGTAATCATCAACCCCATAGAAATGTTTTATTTTTATACCTTACATACTTATCTGTTTGTCTTGTAGAGGGTTAAAAAAAGATAGTGCACCTGAGGTATTCAGGCTCCGACACAGAACCACAGAGGGCCTGTACCTCCCGGTGCAGTATCTGAAGATCGTCCCCCTCCAGTCCTGGGGCCCGGCATACAACTACACCATCTGGTATGTGGAGCTGCAGGGCAAGACGCATGAGGATCTAATGGCTAGTGTGCTGGAAACTATTAATTTGGTGAGTTTGAATAAATATCAATAAAGAAATAAACTTTATTCTGAAATCTATCTAGGGGTATCTAAATTGTTCTGTTAAATGATCATAGTGCATGCAAACATGTTCAATAAATGTCTATAATTATTATTATTAGGCCTCAATGGCACTTTTACAAGTCAGAAGTTACCAGTGTTTCTGAAAAAGAAGACCACTGCCAAGAAGTGTTCAGCTCACAGATATAGATATACATATTATTTATACTAAACGGGACTTAATCGCGTATAATTAACTTATTTTATTTACCTCACTGAGGTCTCCCGACGGAATGGATTCGAATGGATGGGCCCTTGACGCACACTGTTTACAGGAAACCGACACACACAGACAAGTATCTCAACACTCACCATCACCCCCGCCACCTACAGTCTGTGGTTAACTCCCTGCGGAACAGGGCAAAGGACCTTTGTGATTCTGAATTTTTAGAGAGTGAGATGTCGCATATTCAGAAGGTCCTTAGGTGGAATGGGTTTATTATTATGGGTAATTAGACGGACGGCAACCCAGACGGAAGTCTAGAGGAAAACATCCTGATGTTCCAAGGCAACCAGCTTTTATGCCCTATGTTAAGGGAGTAACGGACAAAGTTGGTTCAATACTGCGAAGGTATTCCATTAATACCATATACATGCCGTTATCCAAGGTCGTGGGACATCTAAGATCACCAAAGGATGTTTTCCCCTTTCAATCACCGGGAGTTTATAAGATTGACTGCAGTTGTGGAAGTTCCTACATTGGCGAGACCAAGCGAACCATCGCGGAAAGGGTCAACACATCCGAAACGTCGGGGACCTCAGTGAGGTAAATAAAATAAGTTAATTATACGCGATTAAGTCCCGTTTAGTATAAATAATGTGTGAGAATCGTGAAAGTTTAAATCAATAGATATACATAAATCACGCAAATGCATGTACTTCGCGTGTCAGAATTCGGACTCCGAGTTGGCACTCCGACTTACATTCCGCGCGCGTCTGTTGTGGTAGCCGGTTGTCCGTGAATATTAAGAAAATACCTTATTGCAGAATCGATTTTCCGCGGACAACGGGGAATTCAGATCACTAATTCGCCCGTGTGACGTCAAAGTAGGTAGAAAAAAGTGACACGGTCGGTTTTCTTTTCATACAGATTGAGGTGTTTAAAGTGTATATCTATATCTGTGGTTCAGCTGTGTGTCATTGTACATACGTTTCGTCGAATTGGCCGCTAGATGGCGCTGTACCGTTCGGGTCGATTCCTGAATAGTGCTATAGAGATTTTCCCCGCGACAATGACCTCTGGCCAGTACTAATTGTGTCTAGCATTTATACGTCTAACTATGCCCCACACGGCTTAGTAAGGAGACTATATTTTTCCTTATTATGGTCTGAAAACCTGCTAGACAGTCCCATCAGCATTCTAAAGTAATTGTTGGACTGTACTCGCAGGACGTTGTAGGCTCGTTTTGTGTACCGGATCCACAGGCTGCTCGATTGAGCACACACACATTACACGATCGTGTACAGAGATTGACAATATTATTTAAATAATGTTATTTTTACGTCACGTGAGCAGCGAGCAATCATGTTACTCCGAACCGCCAACGCCCTGCGCTCCCTATCTATATCCGAATCATACCTTAGGTCACTCGTGAGAACAGGTATTTTACCTTATTTTAATGGGCCAGAGTTCAACAATATAGGTGGTACATAGGTGGTATGGCTTGATTTTACCCGCCTTAAATACCAACACTTCACTCTTCTTGTTGTTCTACTCTAGCCCATGAGTCATGGCGTAGGCTTCGCAGTACAAGGTGCTTCTGTGTTTGACTCAATATACTCTATTGAGTCAAATTAAATACGGTCTCATACGGAACGTCTAGTGCCCCTTATCTCGCCACACGATGTCTCGTACAGTTAGGCCTACAATGTGAAAACAAGAATATAAGTGAAACAATAAATAAATAAAATAAATAAATAAATATTAGGGGACAATCTTACACAAATCGACCTAATCCCATAGTAAGCTCACTAAGGCTTGTGTTATGGGTACTAGACGACGATATATATAATAGATATAAATACTTAAATACCTACATAGAAAACTTCCATGACTCAGAAACAAATATTCATGCTCATCACACAAATATTTGCCCTTACCGGGATTCGAACCCAGGACCTTCAGCTTCGTAGGCAACGTCACTACCCACTAGGCTAACCGGTCGTCAAATCAATCAAAAACAATCTTGCACGATTTCTACGTCGATGACTATATTTCAGGAAGCGACGATAAAACAACCTTGGCACAAACTTGCAGGGGCGTTATTCAAACACTAGACGGCGCCCACTTTCACTTACGTAAGTGGCGCTCCAATATGGATGGTCATCCATACATGACAACTTGGTTGCAGACAACAGTAGTGATGAATTATTTAAATTAACTAAAGAAGATTACTCAAAAACATTAGGCTTACTTTGGTCTTGTAAATCTGATGAGCTGCTGTTCTCGGTAACCGATGTCATAAAAAGACCGGGTTGCACTCCGGGAGTGCCGACAGAAAACTCAATAACATTGTAACAGTTTTTCGATCAGGTCACGTGACATCTTACGGTGTCACCCTAAAAATGAATTTGACGCAAATTTATAAACAATTATCAATTATTTAGGCGGACGGGCCGCGGGCGCGTTGGGAGCGACGGGCCGCCGGCTCGCCCGTCGGCGCGCCGACGGGCGGCGGCAAACACAATAATAATTTGTTTTTGCCATTGCCAAATATTTTTCAAAGCTTTATCTCTTTAGGAATAACGTCTAAATTCGAACTATTCGAATTTGCAAGAACAGCAGACGGCGGTGGCGACCAAAATATCAATTTGTTTTTGCCGTTGGTAAATATTTTTCTAAGCTCTTTAGGAATAACGCCCAAATTCGAACTATTCGATTTTTCTCAATAGCAAAACGGTGAAGGACGCGTTGGTTAAAATTACAAATTTATTTGCAGAATATGCTATTGCAAAAAGTGTTTAACGGCTTTATACTCTTACGAATAGCGTTCAGTTTTGAATGAAGTCGAATCGGCTAGCAGCAAAAAGTGACCTCCTTCACATCTGACGTCACAAAACTCTGTCGCGTATTTAACAATTTTTCCCCATCCCAAAAAGTGCTCAGCGCCGCTAAAGAAGTTTTCACTTCAAAAACAAACCCATAAACAAACGCACTATGTTGTCCATCATTGCTACTATTTTCGATCTTTTAGGACTCATTAACCCATGTTTGTTACAAGCTAAATTATATTTGCAGAGCTTGTGGGCTTAAAATATATCGTGGGAAGGCCATGTGCCCTCTGACTTCCAGTTACAGTGGAACGACTTTGCAAAACAACTCACTGAAATAATGCAAATTAGAATTCCGCAAAGAATCCTAAGTGATTCCTACGTCAGAGTAGAATTGCACGCCTTCAGTGAAGCTAGTAACAAAGCGCATTCGTCTTGTATATACCTACGCTCACTATCCAACGGTGGAAAGATATAGAGTAAGTATAGACAGTATTGGCAAGAAACAGTGGTATCATTTTGGGATCCCGTTGAACAAGAAGAAATGCGATAAACAAACTCAATAGTTGCTGATGTCTGGATTCTGGAAAATAGTCCCTATTTTAGGGTTCCGTAGTCAACAAGGAACCCTTATAGTTTCGCCATGTCCGTCTGTCTGTCTGTCCGTCTTCGGCTTCGCTCAGTAACCATTACTACTAGAAAACTGTAATTCGGCATGGGTATATAAATCAATCACGTCGACAGAACGGTATAATAAAATCTTGAAAAAACAAAAAAAATATCATACATACCTCCCTACACCTAAAGGGATACAATTTTTTTTTCTCGTTAAACCCATAGTCTAGGGTGTCGTTGGATAGCTCGTTAAAAACTATTATGGGTTATCTAAATCCATTTTTCAAATCAGTCTTTCGTTTGCGAGATATTGAGCTTCAAAGCCATGTGTCCCCCCCCCCCCCTGCCGGCTAAATGGCTACTACTGGGGATAAGAAAAAAATCGTGGTAGTAGTAGATATAATGAATTTAAAATGAAAACTATCACGGACAAGTAGGCATAAGTAGTTGTCGAGTAATAGTCGACCAACTTAATGTGTACTTTAAAGACCAATTTTCGTACAAATTCGGCCGACGCAACCGCACCGCACGTCGATGTAACTAAGACAGACAGGCAACTACGGAACCCTACACTGCGCGTGGCCCGACACGCACTTAGCCGGTTTCTACCAATATTTTGATGTATAGAAGCATGAAGAGGTTCGCCACTTTTCGAGTTTATTTCATTGCTGTTAAGGTCTTAAAGTGGACAAACCTTTTCATTTATTTATTTATTTATTTATTAGGGAAACAAACAGCTTAATCTAATACATAATATTTAAACATACCTACAGTTTGCACAGCACCCGAAACAGTTTCCACTTTTAAGTAAAGAGATATTAAGTATCTTTTGCACGGATCTTATTTTTGTGTAGTAAATCTATAAACTAAAGGCCGCGACTATACATTTTATATCAAAATAAAAATATTGTTCTGTCAGTATAGAATATCTAAAGTACCTGAAACAAACCCTACCTCAAGGCACTTGTCCCACCGCCGGCGAGTAGCGAGTACTCTCATAGTAATTCTTACTCGCTTTTACTCGCGCGAGTAAGAATTACTATGAGAGTACTCGCTACTCGCCGGCGGTGGGACAAGTGCCCAAGGAATGGTGCTGTAGCCACACATACCAAGAAGTAAGAACGAGAGCCCTCGATAGACTGGGATGGAGAATACTGCAACGACAGAGGGCCAGGCCCTCTTAATGTTGATGATGATGATTGAAAACAAAAACATTATGTTTGCATACACAAATGTATGGCGACGCTCCTTTATTGCGTGTCTTTGTATAATGTTTCGGAAAAACACGCGCAGGAAACACGGCTTAAAGCAGGGGTCGGCAAGTAGTTTTGAGTGGGGTCCGAAAATTGTTTAAAAATTTTATTGAGGTCCAGAAAAAAATCTGATAATTATTAGGTATTAAGTAATATTTTTTTATTTCTTTAAAATTATTATTAATTTTAAAGACAGTTTTTTTCTCATATTAGGTTAGAAAGTGCTTTCGATTCTGAGTAGAAAAAACACGATTATATCAAAATTTAAAAAAAAAGTTGAGTGTACAACTTTCCGTAAAATGGCCCATTTAACAATATTTGGCGGTCCGCGGTTCGACCTTCCGCGGTCCGGATACGGACCGTTGGCTTAAAGTCTAGTTACAACAAACTGTCTCATCTGAGGTATTCGGACCATTCTGTGTTCATAGTTTAGAAATCACTGTGGGACAAACCACACTAAATTCACTAATATATTTGTACTGTGTACTGAAGTACAAATATATCAAAATATAATGAAAATCACTCACTTCACACCCAATTTTAATCGTGATTGTGGATGTTCTGTGCCGCCTAGCTGTAAAACAGTTTTGACTACTGCGGCTGTGTCAAGTGTGAGCGAGACTTTAGCATGTGACGTAGTGAGTGTTGTGTGTAATCCGCCATTGAACAATGCTGAAGAAAACGAGGGTAGATTTTCGCCTCCGTCCCTGCCCTCGCCCGCGCCCGCGCCCGCGCAACCCAGCCGAGCGAGCAGCGCGGCTATCACGCGACGGCGCGCGTAATCTCTCGATTTTTCTCGCACAATCCGTCTCTCCCTTATTAGAACACTTAGAACAAGAGGTATAGTGCGAGACAAATCGAGAGTATGTCCCATGATAGACGCGGAGGGCGCGGGCCCGTAGTGCTAAACGCGCCGGCAACGCGTGTGCTCATGACTAGGAAGCGAATCGGTTCGAAACATGTCGAGCGTTTGTTGATATAAAATAAGTGAGTGACCTGATTTTCATTATCTTTTAATGTCTGATTCTCACAGGAGTTTTCCATATCAAATTACAAATGTATTAGTGAATTTTATCTGTAGATACTTCTATATACAACTTGCTGCCAAGTGGCCTCGCGAGCGACTCGTCGACTCTGGTCTCACCCTCGCTGCACAAATTAAAAGGACGTGGATAGATTTTCTCCCCTCCCCTCCCGTCACTGTGCTAGCCCCGTCGTAGTAAGTCTCCTACGAAACAAATGATTAGTGTTTTTTCTCACATTAGAATCTGTACTTTATTCCTCCTAGCGTAAGGAGGAGGAGGCAGTCCGCATGCTCCTAAAGCACCTCCGCCGGCGCCGCTACAAGGACGCGTTCGAGGCGCTCTCGCGCGAGAGCGGCGTGCGGCTCGAGGGCGAGCTGCAGGCGAGGTTGTGGCACGCGCTCGTCGAGAACGGCGACTACAAGCTGTCGGAGGACATACTCGACGAGGCGGTCGCCGGTGAGTCCGTCATTTTATTTTATTTTTATTTATTTGGGGCATCAACAGCATTACAGGAAAATATTACAAAGCTTAAAAGCTAATAACAAAGCCAGTTATAGATGTCCACCGAAATACAGTGAATGGAAAAAGAACGTAAACACAGAGTAACACAGTAATATCATGTGTGTGTGTGTGCGTGTGGGTGTGCGTGTGCGTGTGCGTGTGGGTGTGCGTGTGCGTGTGCGTGTGCGTGTGCTTGCGCGTGCGTGCGTGCGCGCGCGCGTGTGTGTGTGTGTGTGTGTGTGTGTGTGTGTGTGTGTAGGTGTAGATGTGTGTGTGTAAGTGCGAGGGAAAATGTATATGTTTGTAAAAAGTGAGAGTCGGAATATTAACTTACTTACTACTCGACCGCCTCGCCGGTGAGTCCGTCATGTGTTTTTATTATATCTCCTGGCCCCGTATCACGGTTGATAAGTGACAAGATAAGAGCGTCGGCTCGTTCTATCGAACGGTGTCAGCCAGTGACGGACGCTCTATCCTGTCACTTATCGTGTGATAAGGCCGACCATGATACGGGGTCTGAAGGATATCATCTCAGTTCTGGATACTTGTAGCAATTTCAGAAGGTGTGAAACTTCAATAGTTTACTCTAATTTGGTCGTTTCAACTAGTGTACCGTCTAAGCCAACCGCCCTTACGCTTTTCGGAGACAGGGTTTAAAGTACATATACATTATTTGCGGACAACCTTACACAAATTAACCTAGACACAAACTAAGCAAAGCTTGTACCTACTATGGATACTAGACGACGATAAACTATTAAAATCTTCTTTGTGTCTTTTTTAATTTCCAGCATCGCGGCGTTCAGCCATGAAAAAAAAATTAAGCAACATTTGCTTTTTTATTTATTTCATTTCATATTTGAGTAAAGCACTATACATACACCTCGGCGTGAAAAGGGGTTGCCAGGCTCATACGTATCCGGCCTCGCTACGCCCGGCCGTCTACAGCGTGTCTCTGACTTTGGGGCTATAAATGCAAATGTCAATTATGCTCCTTAAACGGAACTACTTTTGCTCTACAACTTTTCAAAAATACGTTCTTTTTATATTTTCATTATTCCATACAAATAAAATAAAATGTTCAATGTACATCATCCATTAGTTAGTTTTCATACTTGTCAGTGTCATGGATGTCAAATAATGAGGCCGTGTTTGCAATACATTGATGGTACAGTTAAAGTTCAAACACGAATAAATGATAGAAATAATAGTTATTTTACAAAGTTGCGGAACAAAAGTGGTTCAGTTTCAGGACCGTAATGGACATTTGCATTTAAAGCCCCTAAGTCAGAGACACACTGTATATATACTCGGCCGGCAACCCCTTACTTCCCGGCCTCTGTAGTAATGTACTAGGTATTTTATCACACTTGCTCCAAAAGGGCTTCATAATGCGCAGACATACAGAGCTGTAATAGCCTGTGTTACGCCCACGGTCGTAATGGTTTTTTTTTCTTAAATTGTATCCGTCACTCATGCGGCAGTTACAAAGGAAAGAGGTTTTATATCAAATTCGATGTCTGAAAACGTATTTATAAATAAATTTAAATTAAAAACTACTTAAACATGTTTAATTGAATTATTTACAGATTTAATATATAGTTATTTACCCCCTTATTCATAAAACTTAAAATGCCTCTGCTAAATAAAATGTGCTTTGTCCCTTTCTAACGAACACAAATATCTAAGTGACAGATAAGGACAAACGAATTTTAACGCCATTTTAGTTAAAGTAGGCTTGTAGAACGTTTATGAATACGGCCGTTAGTGTCTATGTAAAATGTTTTGAAGTGTTTTCAAATCGTGGCTATATATCGAAGGGTCTTTGCCATACGCGCCTCACGTCAAATTCAACAAAATGGACGACTGACATGTTGCAGTTTCTATTACGATTTGTATTCATTTCATCTAAAATGTATTTGTTTCCTCGCAAATGTGATGAAAAACATTGTGTATAACACGGGCGTAAGAATATTGCAAACTCGAGTCATCAAAAGCCCTCCGCCTTCGGCGTCAGGCTTCTGATAGACTCTTGTTCGCAATATTCCACTTACGCCCCTCGTTAAACAATGTACTATTGTTGAACTAAAGTGAGGATTCCGATTGTGCAGAAGGCGAGTTCGACTGGTACATGTCATGGCAGCCGTACACGCCGGTGTGGCGCGAGATGTCGGCGTGCTCCGTGCAGGTGGAGGACAGGCTGTGCTGCGACACGCCGCCGCCGCCGCGGACCAACGAGCTGTCGTGCGCCGACCGCGAGCCGCGCCCGCTCGACTCGGTGAGTCACACACGCCAGAGAACGATACTAAGCGACCAAGAGGACGTCCTATTGGACCAGGGACTGATTTCGGTTACGGTTTTGCCGTTATGTAACCGGTATTCCATTACGGTACCGTAATGGTGTAAATGTTACTCGGGCCGCGCTAGCATAACGGTACTGTAACCGTTTTGAAATATCGGTTACCGTTATCGATTTAAAGGTAACCAAAACCTAACCAGTATTATAAAGGTTACCGATAAAATTAGTGAACTTACACTTACACAGACAACTTCTACCAATAGGAACGAACGATCGAATTAGAAAAGTATCAGAACAGAACCGACAAAACTGAAAGACAAAACGGCTGCGCCGGCGGTCTGGCAACGACGCCAAAATCGAAGTATCGGTAATTTTTAAAAAGCGGTTACGGTACCGAAAAAAATTAAGGTTACCGTTATATTTCGATAGCGCGATATAAAGGTTCCGCTACCGAAACCGCTATTTGAAAACCGATATGACGTCATATCGGTTATAAAACATACCGATATTTTTCGGTTATTCAGTCCCTGTATTGGACAGACCAGATCCGTGACAACGTTGATAAAAACGGCCATGAAGCACGAAGCTATATACACTGCCGAAGATTGAAACAAGTGGAAAGCGATCGTCCGGAAAGTAATTAGTGGTCACGACCTTAAATGTGGAATATGACTCAAGAGGAAGCATGCAAAAACTAGGCGATATTTGTTTTCTGCCAAATAGGTGCGCAGGGCGCGGGGCAGTTCGAATGGCGTCCTTAACGCATTGTCAAACCGGCCAGACTGTCCACTTACCAGGCTATGCATCAGACTTCATGCGAGATCCCAGCCCTAAATAGGTGGTCGCTAATTTGAATTTTATTTTATGTTTTATTTTATTTTATGTTTTATTAAATTCCGACATTTTATTTGAATGTACTAACAATAGCTTAAGTTCTCAATGTATACTAACCCATATGGACATACGTCTGAAATAAATTATTCATTCATTCATTCATTCATTCAAAAGCCATGGTAAGAAATGGGAAGTCCATGGAACCAATTTAAGAACGTACCTAACCTTATTAATTTGCCTATCGCCTCTTTACCTTACGACCGTTACGAGGAAGTACCTTGCGCCCGTGCCATTTAGATTTATGTAGTACAGCAGACAGCATAAGTGCATGGTCATTGCAGAAACAGATTCGCTTGTCCGCCAAATCCTACGCCATCTATGAGCACGACGTGTAATATAGGTATAGATGTTAATTTAAACCTCAGAGGATTAGCGAGATTTCATTAGATGGCGTTGTAAGCAATTTTTTGGCATAAATAAAATTTATGTTTTCCTTGTCTTTGAAAACTGTATTTTTGTGGGTTGCCACCTATTATTTTTACATTATATTTATCAAGTCAACTCCAGCGCGTTGCCAATTTTTTTATGTCACAATTTTTTGTGGATTTATTCATCTTTTTCTTATGTTTGCGCTACGAGGAAATATCCAAACATCGAATAAATTACAAAAACACAGATTCCCACCATAACTTGGCTGGGCGCAGATTTGAACTCGAAACCTTTCGAGTGATGATAACTTAGGTCGACTTAAACCTGTCTAGTTACCGTTGGGCCATTATGACAGTCGCAAGGTTGGTTGAAATTCGTCATCAGTTTAATTTTGTATGCAAATATTCGTCACATCACAACTACGAATAATTGAGGAGGGTAGACTGTATTGAAATATATATTAGGGATGTTACGGACCTTCGCCTCCGCATCCGTTAAGGCGGAACTTCCGTTTGGTTTTACACCTTCGGATTCGCCTCCGCTTTCGCTATTTTTTATTTTACACCTCCGCCTCCGCCTCCGCCTCCGTTAATTTTTTACCGAAGTTATACCGGAGCTGAAGGTATTGCATTTGTCGCGGTAGCGTGGCGCACGCCAACGAGTTTTGACTTGTCCGGGAATTACTTACCTATCACTCACGATCGCCCGCTTTTTGTCTTAATCTGGCTGTACACATTGGGCCAACGTTGGCGTGTGAGCAGGATGCAGCTATGCGTTAGAAGGAGAACGCTATAATTCGATCTCATTCGTTTGCATAGCTGCATCCTGCTCACGCGCCAACGTTGACCCAATGTGTACAGCGGCCATTACATATAAAATATAAATCAGTTAGTTCCGTCAGTTACTTCCGTGTTGGTATTGCGTTGCGTCATATTAGTACGTGCTTTTATAATACGTTTAAAACTGGTGCCCTATGGAATTACTTTGTTAATAGGTATAAGTACAAACTCGGCAAAGTGTGAATTATGTGAGAAAGTGTAATTATTCTATGAAAAGAGGAACAAGGGCCACCTAAACTCGTTGCACCATAAAGAGTATGAATATGAAGACTGCAAAAGCAGACTCAGGAAAAAAGGTAGCTCCGTGTCCTCAGGTTCGAATTCTACGCCTAGTTAGTTAGTTAGTTAGTTATCCTGGGCTCTTTTCCGCAAGTCGACATCCAGTGTGCCTATTTTGCGTGAATTTGTGGGGTAGCGCTACTCTAACCACCCCAGCTCCTCCAGAAAGTTGGTGAGTGCTTTTGTGTTTATGATTGCGTCCCGTAGTGTGTCTGGCGACCCTAGGTGCTTTTTCTTGTATACTTCTACCTGCTTGCAGTCCAGTAGAATGTGTTTGGTCGTTTCTTCCGCCTCCATGCACGCTCTGCACATGGGGCTATCTGTGATACCCATGTTGTAGAGGTGTCTGTTCAAGGTATTGTGTCCTGTTATTATTCCTACTATCTTGCGTAGTTGGTTTCTATGTGTCCTCAGTAGTGCTGTTGTGAGTTTGTTGTCGCGTTTTGACAGAATCTCTTTGGTCTGTCTGCATGTGTCTATCTGCTCCCAGTATCTTTGGTGTAAGTCTTTGGTGTATAGGTCAAGTTGATTGTATATGTAGCTTTGTGGCAGGGGTAAGATTGGTAACTAAATTCTACGCCTATTCAAGAGGTAAAAAAAAAAATTAGGCTGGGTTGTACCAAACCGTCTGTAATCGTAAGCGGTGTTCGTTAAATAAATAAAATAAATAAATAAATATTAGGGGACAATCTTACACAAATCGACCTAGTCCCATAGTAAGCTCATTAAGGCTTGTGTTATGGGTACTAGACGACGATATATATAATAGATATAAATACTTAAATACATAGAAAACTTCCATGACTCAGAAACAAATATTTATGCTCATCACACAAATATTTGCCCTTACCGGGATTCGAACCCAGGACCTTCAGCTTCGTAGGCAGCGTCACTACCCACTAGGCTAACCGGTCGTCGTTAAAATCTCAATGTATGGAAAGTTTGACAAGTTTCTATGGGATGACAGCTGCCCGCGCCATATTTAACGTTGATCGGTCTGTAACCGTAAGTCGGTGCAATTCGCCCTTAGAATACAAGATGCGTTGACGAAAAATCAAACATCTCACACCTCCGGCTCCGCCTCCGATAAACCTCCGGATCCGGCTCCGGATCCGGCTTCGGTAACGGCTCCAACTTCGCCTCCGGATCCGGATCCGACTCCGTTAAATAAAAAAAATAAACTCCGGATCCGGCTCCGGCTCCGGTAAAGCCGCCTCCGTAACATCCCTAATATATATGTAACTACCATCCAATTTCTTATGGCACTTACTTCTCGTTCGTTTGTCGGCCATTTACAATTCGATTTCCTTCTATACAAACATAACAATGAGTTCTCGTTTGATCTAGTTAAAAGATCACAATTAATTGGTAAAATATAATGTAAACGTATATATTAAACCTTACTACATACTCGTATCTTACATTGTTCTTATTGTGTATTTACTAATACCATTGTTACAGCGAAAAACGGTTGTTTTATGGGCACAAGGGGAAGGATGCAGTAGACCAGGTCTCATTGATACCGCGCATTATGAAGCTGTGAAGATGACCAACTACGAAGAAAATTTGTTTAAGCGTATAACCCACATTCCAGACAAGCGAAGGCCCAGTTCGTAGTCGCTAACGCAAGCCCAGAAAACAAGGTTGTAATTTGGCCTATGACATTTTACTGTCTGAAGTGAAAAGTGAAAAAGTGAAGTTTATTAAATCCAGTCAACACGGCCATTTATTTTTATGGTGTTATAATAATACGCGCCGTGATAATGGTCGCATAGTTCCTAACATAGAAAAAGTGCAGATGCTGTCGGCGAAACAGTGCGGATTACGTTAAGATTTATATATTTAATAAACCGGGTTATCCTAATAAATTTAAAAAATATATGTTGTTTCAGTAGGTAGGTATTAATATGCCGTTTGCATTCTTTTTTGTATTCCTTTACTATTTAAAATGTGATATTATTGAACTCTTAATCATAACATAAAATAAGTGTAAGTAACGGTTAAAGCCCAAATAAAATTATTATGATTATTTTCAAATCAATAACACAATAATTCATGGTTTGAACGCTCACATATAGGTATAGATATATTATGGCATTGAACACCGTAATGCGTTCTGCTGATTTGAATGTTAGATAACCCGGTTGTAAGTTAATATTGTCAATATTATATTTATTGGGGTGAAGCTTCAATCTTTTTCCAATTATGGAAATGAAACTTAAGCTATTACCTCAATAAAAATATTACTAAGTAGTATTATAAAATTGCTTTAACTAACTGTAGTGAACAAAATAAACATATATAAACATAAAAAGCTGTTTTAATGTTTTAAGTTATGAATATATAATTATCTTTATGACTAATATTTGTATATAAAGAACTTTCATCTGCAGAAATACAACAAATATATAAAAAAAAAAAAACATAAACCTCCCGTCAGCTGGGATTCGAATCTCGGTCGTTCTCAGCAGCTGAGCTTAGAGCACATGACTTAATCCATTGAGCTATCTCAACATTATAGGTAATGATGGAAATATAGCATTCAGATACCAGTGGTATCGCAAGTTGGAGTACAGCTATTATAAATTAACATTTACTAGCCTTGTTAATAATTATACTAATATTAGTATATTTCTGGTAATAACAGGTGTCAATTTATAGGTATTTAATGTGCCTAGTAATGCGCTTATTTTCCGCGGTATGTCGAAATAGTATCGCCAACAACGCCATCTAGTTTCATTATTGCGCACCACGTGCAACTATGTGAGCAGCAGACGTCAAACGATGCAAGCGAAACTGGGCCGTAAGGTGTCCATGCATTATTGCAGCCGATAGTACCTATAATAACACCTGCTATTCCTCCCAGTTAACAAAGTTGTACTTTTCTTCTCTGATATTCCCTGTTTAATTTCAGTTTGCATCATAGAATGTGTGAAAATCTATGTGCCACACGGTAGCAAAATTATTTCCGTCTTGGGCGTAAACACTTGAATCCCCCGTTACACTCAAGATTTAATTTACCGCCCTCGTCGTAAATATATAATTTTGCTCCCTTGAGACACAATCTACTATTCTGCGCTGGATTCCTATCCAATAATACTCGTTATCATCAGGAGGTCCATCTCAACGGTGAAACCGCGGACTGCGACACAACCTGCTGCACAAAACCAGGCCCGCGCGGCGGCCACCAGCTAGTGGTCGACGCGACCACCGGCACTCTCTACCTGTTCGGCGGCTGGAACGGGACGGATGACCTCGATGACCTGTGGTCGTACGACACGGAGACTGAACGCTGGGCGCTCCTGTGTGCGCATAGTGGGCGAGTGAATGGGCCCTCGCCGCGCTCGTGCCATAAGATGGTGTTCGATCCGGTGCACCGCCGGCTGTATACGCTCGGAAGATATCTGGACAACGCGCAGCGCGTGCCTGCCAACATGAATGTGAGTCGTTAGTCTGTGGTTATCACAGGAGTCACTTGTTTTTATTTTTGACACATTGAGGGCATCCGACTTGTGGTCGTACGACACGGAGCCCGGACCCGTCCGCTATGCGCAGCTGTGTGCGCATAGCGGACGGGTTAACGGGACTTCACAACGCTCTTGCCACAAGATGGTGTTCGATCTGACCGCCTGCTGTATACCGCTCGGAATATATCTGGACAACACGCAGCGTATGCCTAGCAACATGAATGTGAGTTCAGTTAGGCTTCGTATCATGGAAATTACCTGTCTCAATTACTGCCAAAGGCGTAGCTGGGGATACGACGCCATTCATGGGAACGAGAGACCGCCCACTTCTCCCTCGAGTCGTGGCCGAACCATAAGTGGGTAACGGACTGGTTTAGTTGGCAGAGCGACTCTTTCAAAATTATCAGCTGCCTTATCGATTTCGTCTCTTTTTTCCCACGCGTTTCTATAGAGTATAGACTGTTGGATCTGTCCTTCCGAAAAACTTCGTGCTGCCCGGAAAACTGTCCGCGCTAGATCGAATACTTTAGTTCTGAGTGCAAGATGCAAAAAAGATTACATTTTAAAATTTCCGTTTTTTAACCGTGTTTTGTTTTCAGAGCGACCTCTACATGTTCGACGTGCCGACTCACCAGTGGTCGCTGGTGATGGCGGACACGGCGGCCGCCGGCGGGCCGCGGCTCGTGTTTGACCACCAGATGTGCATCGACAGCGACACGCGAACCGTCTACGTGTTCGGCGGCCGCGTGCTGCCGCACAACACGTGAGTGCGAGGAGCGGGGGATGTAGGGAGCTTAGGTCACACATGGCATCCCGCTCTACCGCATGAGAGATGCTCTTTCGTCTAGTTAGAGTGCTCGCACATTACAGCTACTAGTGGCCGCTACTAAACGCGGTCATTAGAAGCAAGCGCGGAACACTGGCGCAGCTTGTGGCTCGAACGCGGCCACTAACGGTCGGTGTGCGTCGATGTAATACATACATGATGAAAGACCTCGTCTGCAGAATAACGGGAAATCGACGGGGCTTAGTAGGGTCACACAATAATGTGTTACTCTCAGGGAAAACCGCACCGTACCGCACTACTGAGGACACAAACCAACTACGCAAGATAGTAGGAATAATAACAGGACACAACACCCTGAACTCGAACAGACACCTCTACAACATAGGTATCACAGACAGACCCATGTGCAGAGCGTGCATGGAGGCGGAAGAAACGACCAATAGTAGATTGTTAATCAAGGGCTGAAAGGCACCCAGGTCTGACGAGATATTCTGAAAGGCACCCAGGTCTGACGAGATATTCTGAAAGGCACCCAGGTCTGACGAGATATTCTGAAAGGCACCCAGGTCTGACGAGATATTCTGAAAGGCACCCAGGTCTGACGAGATATTCTGAAAGGCACCCAGGTCTGACGAGATATTCTGAAAGGCACCCAGGTCTGACGAGATATTTTGGCGCCAATGGTTCGAGTCAGAAATGGGTGACTTTCACCCGAGTTAAACACTATACTTTTCATATCGAATACGAGGAAAGTAGAGAAAACAGACGGAAAATTAAACAATATGTTTATTCGAAACGGCAGCCGCCATTACCGTGACGTCATCCGAGACGAAAGAATAGTCCCATCTCGCCTGTCCTAAAGATAGAGGCAAATATCTGTCTCGCTCACGCTTATGGTTATATGGTGTAATTCGGTCACGTGACATACTTACAGATAATAAACCTACGATTTTAATTTTGAAATCAAAAATATTGGTCATGTTTTTATAACCAAATGGTGTTATATTCGTATTTTCTAAATTCAAAACTATGAATAACAACTTTCATAATTTAATTTTGATAGACGAAAATAGCCTATTCAAATATGTTCATACCATTTGTATTTATTATTAGTATTAGTTGAAGAGTGGCTGTATGCGTTTCTGCCTTAGCTCACATACGCAACTTTAAGTTAAAAAAAGCTTTTGTGAGTGTATTCCATTTGTCACCAACTCATAGACCCTAGTGAATATTTTAGCTAAAATAAAAGTAATGAATTTACAACATGAAGTTATTTTATATTTAATAAAATAAATTCCATGAACTAGTAAGAATAAAATAATTTCCCTTTGTCAGTAGCGGGGTAAGTATTGATATTTATTAGAATTAGTTCCCGCATAATGCTTATAAGGCGAGGACTGATAGGAATCCACTACTTTTCTGCACTAGAGCAGAAACATATCACTTTCTGCACTTTTAGAACAACGACCCACTTTCAGAGCATGAGATATGAAAACATATTCTACTGGACTGCAAGCCGGTAGAAGTATACAGGGAAAAACACCTGGGGTCTCCAAACACACTACGGGACGCAGTCAGCAACACCAAGGCACTCACCAACTTTCTAGAGGAGCTGGGGTGGTTAGAGTAGCGCTTCTCACCGTTTTCACGCAAAATAGGCACACTGGATGTCGATTTGCGGAAAAGGCAGAGTATAACTAACAAAGTAACTCAGGGAAAACCCTACTGTCGTTGGCGCTTATATCAATTAACGATGCGGTTTGTTAAATGTAAGCGCCTGACCTGATTCGGTGCGCAACATGAACACACATTACACAACCAACCGCAAGCTAGCGGCAGTAGGGAAATTTCTTTTAGTTTCTTTTGTTTTGTGTCTGTTTTAAACAGCGACCGAGGAAATGTTCCTTTTAATATCTGATACGGTACCGGTTGTGATATGCTATCGGTTGGGTGTCCGAGGAGCGCACATCTAATCCAATTAATGTTGTTACAGAGAGGAGGCGGCGACGCCTCAATACTCCGGGCTATATGCGTATTACCTGGCCACCAACACGTGGCAGTTACTGCTTGCAGACCGGCACTCGCTGCCCGCGCCGCAGCCGCGCGTGTCCCACTCCATGCTGTTCCACCCGGTGAGTAGTAGAAGTCATTTATCTAGCACACAAGAGACATACAATCAGAAAAACACTTAAGTGCTAAATGGGACACTCACCCAGCTGATTTTCAGGGAGGGCTCTAAAACTTAAAAACGTAAAACAAATGTATTTTATGCAATCGTTATATAATGTATGCTTTTTGAGGAGTACCACGATTAGGCCACGAAGCTTGCTGAGTGGCCTAATTAAGGTACGAGACTTAGAAAGCTAATTATATAACTATTGTATACTATGTATGTGTGTAACTATTGTATTGTAGTTCAGTTGACTACTACTGAACTAATTGAAAATCTAAGCCTTGTTGAAACGAAGTTCAGCCAACGGCTTTTTCTTTTTTGGTCGTTGATGTCTTTTACTTTTCTTCTGTACTCATGACGGCGTCCTATTGGTCAAATTCATTATAATTCAGTAAAACCACGTGATTGGTCGAATTTATTTTAGTTGTCTAAATAGTTGTAAAATGTTGAATGAGAATAAGAATAAGGATGATTTATTGCAAATGTGTTACATACTCGTAGGTACATAGGTACCTGTGAGTGATGACAAAATAGTTCCAACAGTTACCTGTTTCAGGCATGCAATACTTATTTTAATTTATAAAAAGTTTTTGGTTTAAGTATAAACTAACCACAGTAGTGTTAATAGACGAGACCAAATACTTAACATGCATAAAACTCGTTCAAATTATAAAATGCTTTATGTATGAGCCAATTTTTAGGGTTCCGTAGTCAACAAGGAACCCTTATAGTTTCGCCATGTCCGTCCGTCTATCCGTCTTCGGCTTAGCTCAGTAACCATTACTACTAGAAAACTGTAATTCGGCATGGGTATATAAATCAATCACGCCGACAGAACAGTTCAATAAAATCTTGAAAACAATTTTTTTTAGGGTACCTCCCCTACACCTAAAGCGGGGACACAATTTTTTTTTCTCGTTAAACCCATACTGTGGGGTGTCGTTGGATAGCTCGTTAAAAACTATTACGGGTTTCCTAAATCCATTTTTCAAAACAGTGATTCGTTTGTGAGATATTGAGCTTCAAAGCCCTAATTTTTGATCGAGTCATGTGTCCCCTCCCGTGCCGGCTAAATGGCTACTACTGGGGATATGAAAAAATTCGTGGTAGTAGTACATATAATGAATTTAAAAGGAAAACTATCACGGACAAGTAGGCATAAGTAGTTACCGAGTAATAGTCGACCAACTTAATGTGTACTTGGAAAGACCAATTTTCGTATAAATTCGGCCCACGCAACCGCACCGCACTTCGATGTAACTAAGACAGACAGGCAACCACGGAACCCTTCACTGCGCGTGGCCCGACACGCACTTGGCTGGTTTTTTAAATTTACTTTAAAACAGTTGTTCTCCAGAGCTTTTATGTCGGGCGGGAGGTGATTAAATACACGGATTGCCATTATAAATGTGCTCTTTTTGTATATAGAAGTACACATTTTCGGTAATGTAATATTATATTTATACTGTGCTCTCCGATTACACTTCGCAGATGACAGTGTTGTAAAATAATTTGATTGTTTTTTTACAAACAAGCTAACCTCCAAAATGTAGATCCCTATTAATGTGAGAAACCGCTTCTCTCGAAAAACTTGTCTTAGAGAGTCTCTAACGTTCATACGATAAATTATTTTTATACATCTTTTCTGGAGGATGAATGTTTTATTCACATCTACAGAATTCCCCCAGAAAATGACTCCGTATGTCAATAAAGGATACACATTTCCGTAGTAAGCACTAACTACTATACTTTCAGAGCAAGTTTCGGATAATATGGACAATGCGTAACAATTGCTGGAAATTCTCTTATTTATCTGTTCGATGTGTACCTTCCAATTTAGATGCGAATCCACATGAACTCCTAAAAATTTCACATCACTGACTTCCTTTATAGTAGTCGTCCCTAGTCCATAGTCAACAGTATGTGATTTTAGTTTGGTGTATGAAGTCTTAACTCAAACATTAAAGTCGACGAGTATAAAAATAATTTTATAATTATATAGCCGCAGGTCTTCACTTGGTACTGATTAAGTCAGATTCTTTCTTTCAGTTTAAATCGCTATACGTAGTCGCCGCATTCTTAAGTACATTTTTAGGGTTCCGTAGTCAACAAGGAACCCTTATAGTTTCAATTTCAATTTATTTATTCAGAGACCAACATGGATCATTAGTTCCGTTTCGCCATGTCCGTCCGTCTGTCTGTCTGTCCGTCTTCGGATTAGCTCAGTAACCATTACTAATAGAAAACTGTAATTCGGCATGGGTATATAAATCAATCACGCCGTCAGAACAGTACAATAAAATCTTGAAAACAATTTTTGAAGTGAAAACTTCTTTAGCGGCGCTGAGCACTTTTTGGGATGGGGAAAAATTGTTAAATACGCGACAGTGAAGGTCACAAACTTTTATATTTTGCTGCTAGCCGATTCGACTTCATTCAAAACTGAACGCTATTCGTAAGAGTATAAAGCCGTTAAACACTTTTTGCAATAGCATATTCTGCAAATAAATTTGTAATTTTGTCCAAGCGTCCTTCACCGTTTTGCTATTGAGCAAATTCGAATAGTTCGAATTTGGACGTTATTCCTAAAGAAATAAAGCTTTGAAAAATATTTACCAACGCCTAAAATAAAAAAATGATATTTTGTTCACCGCCGCCGTCTGTTGTTCTCGCAAATTCGAATAGTTCGAATTTGGACGTTATTCCTAAAGAGATAAAGCTTTGAAAAATATTTGGCAATGGCAAAAACAAATTGGTATTTTGTTTGCCGCCGCCGACGGTCGAGGGGCCCGTCGCACCCAACGCGCCCGCGGCCCGTCCGCCTAAATAATTGATAATTGTTTATAAATTTGCGTCAAATTAATTTTTAGGGTGACACCGTAAGATGTCACGTGACCTGATCGAAAAACTGTTACAATGTTATTAAGTTTTCACTTCTGCCGGCAACCCGGTCTTTTTTTTTTTAGTGTACCTCCCCCTACACCTAAAGCGGGGATGCAATTTTTTTTCTCGTTAAACCCATAGTGTGGGGTATTGTTGGATAGCTCGTTAAAAACTATTATGGGTTTTCTAAATCCATTTTTCAAATCAGTGATTCGTTTGCGAGATATTGAACTTCAAAGCCCTAAGTTTTGTTCGAGTCATGTGTCCGCCCCCCCCCCTGCCGGCTAAATGGCTACTGCTACTGGGGATATGAAAAAAATCGTGGTAGCAGTACATATAATGAATTTAAAAGGAAAACTATCACGGACAAGTAGGCATAAGTAGTTACCGAGTAATAGTCGACCAACTTAATGTGTACTTGGAAAGACTAATTTTCGTACAAATTCGGCCGACGCAACCGCACCGCACGTCGATGTAACTAAGACAGACAGGCCTGGCCTGGGCTGAGACCTGATATTCCCTGATTAATTTCAATGTTCCTCGTAGAAGGAGTAAAGAGCAGTATGTACTCGGTAGCAATTTTTTTTCCGTCTTGGGCGTAAACACTTGTATCCTGAGTGGAGCGAAAGATTCTTTAACATAATCCGGAGAGTAGCGAGAGAATCCAAAGAAGAATCTTGAACGTAACGAGGGATTCAAGCCGTAAATATAATATTTTGCACCCTTGACACAATCTGTTGTCGGTGCAGGTGCAGCGGAAGCTGTACATCTTCGCAGGCCAGCGCAACAAGGAGCACCTCCTGGACCTGTGGTGGTGGGACGTGGGCAGTGGGTCGTGCGGCGCGCTGTGCGCCGGCGCCGCCGCCTGCCCCCCGCCCGCCGCCGGGTTCACGCAGCGCGCCACGCTCGACCCCGACACCGACGAGCTGTTCGTGCTGTCGGTGAGTGTACAGTGTGCAGTAGCCACGAGCTGTGCAACCTGTGGTGGTAGGACGTGGGCAGTGTGTCGTGCGGCGATAGCACATTTCTTCTATTGATATGATATTGACCCTAATGTCGCTAATAATCAGTACAGTCTTTTCAAAATAGCTAGGTGCGGGTGACACCTGTGAAAATCTCAGACTAGAGAGGTGAAAGTATCGAAACTGGAGTCGATAAAAGTAATCATTTATAAATTGTATATAACAATGAATGTCATCATGAATCCGATTATTACGCTAAGCTAGTAGATATACTTGTTTTCTGGCGACATTTATGCTTATACATCGTGCGAGCTGTCATTCCATAGAAACTCGTCATACTTTCCCATACATTCAGATGTTAACGAACCCCGCTTACGATTACAGACTGTTTGGTGCAACCCACCCTAGTTACTTGGTACTTGGAAAAATGGCTTATGGCCTAATTGCAGAAGAAACTTCATTCCCACGTTTGTTTTCAGGGCATGAGCAAGGAGAAAGATAAGCGTGTATACAACACGCTGTGGGTGTTCTCGCTGCGGCGGCTGTCCTGGACGTGCGTGTACCGCAACGAGAACGTGGCGCCGCACGAGCCGCGCCCGCGGTTCGCGCACCAACTCGTCTACGACCCCGTGCGGAAGGTGAGTGCCGACAGAGAAACATACAACATTCGCCACATGGGACAAAACACGTTTTAGAACACAAGCTTGTTCAGTTTTGTGAATAAGGGGGTAGTGTTTTAAGATTGATTCGACGACAAAACATCCCAGGGTGAACGTAAATTAAAGCACGCGATCGGAAGACTGATATGTTTCGCTCAATTCGGCTCGCTTTCCACGCAAACCCAGATCTGAAAAGGGTGCTGGTGCAACCACGCTGACACCCATCTTTCTCAATCCCAAGCAAAGACCGACCAAATGCAAAACTTTTAAGTATCTTCCTTTTTCATTCTCTTTCCCATAAAAAAGAATAAAGTATCAAATACTTCGTTGAAGAAAATTAGACGCCGCGAAACCTCTCGAATCTTGCCTACTTCATTATAACTTTCCAAATACGGCAATTTAGATTCACAAAACACTATTTGCCAGATACATTACTTATTTGGCGGCAACCCCGGCAACCAGAACAGCCTTCGCCTCCGCCTCGACGATCTCTGGGCGCTCCGGTTAAAGCGAGCCTCCATAGAGAAGGTGTCCAGAGAGGCGCGGTTGGCGCTCAGAGAGGCTTGCTTCAGAGAGTTGGCGGCGACCCCGGAGAGCGACTGTGTGGCGCTGAAGTATCTGAGGACAGAGCTGCATGATGTGTTGGACCACGATGATGTTAAGGAGGTAAGTCTTATGGCAAGGCTGTTAAGGTTCCTTTTGGCAAAAGCGTGTCCTGTGTAGAGAAGGAGAGGCTTGCTTCAGAGAGTTGGCGGCGACCCCGGAGAGCGACTGTGTGGCGCTGAAGTATCTGAGGAGTTGAGGACAGAGCTTCATGATGTGTTGGACCACGATGATGTTAAGGAGGTAAGTCTTATGGCAAGGCTGTTAAGGTTCCTTTTGGCAAAAGCGTGTCCTGTGTAGAGAAGGAGAGGCTTGCTTCAGAGAGTTGGCGGCGACCCCGGAGAGCGACTGTGTGGCGCTGAAGTATCTGAGGAGTTGAGGACAGAGCTGCATGATGTGTTGGACCACGATGATGTTAAGGAGGTAAGTCTTATGGCAAGGCTGTTAAGGTTCCTTTTGGCAAAAGCGTGTCCTGTGAAGAGAAGGAGAGGCTTGCTTCAGAGAGTTGGCGGCGACCCCGGAGAGCGACTGTGTGGCGCTGAAATATCTGAGGACAGAGCTGCATGATGTGTTGGACCACGATGATGTTAAGGAGGTAAGTCTTATGGCAAGGCTGTTAAGGGTTCCTTTTGGCAAAAGCGTGTCCTGTGTAGAGAAGGAGAGGCTTGCTTCAGAGAGTTGGCGGCGACCCCGGAGAGCGACTGTGTGGCGCTGAAGTATCTGAGGAGTTGAGGACAGAGCTTCATGATGTGTTGGACCACGATGATGTTAAGGAGGTAAGTCTTATGGCAAGGCTGTTAAGGTTCCTTTTGGCAAAAGCGTGTCCTGTGTAGAGAAGGAGAGGCTTGCTTCAGAGAGTTGGCGGCGACCCCGGAGAGCGACTGTGTGGCGCTGAAGTATCTGAGGAGTTGAGGACAGAGCTGCATGATGTGTTGGACCACGATGATGTTAAGGAGGTAAGTCTTATGGCAAGGCTGTTAAGGTTCCTTTTGGCAAAAGCGTGTCCTGTGAAGAGAAGGAGAGGCTTGCTTCAGAGAGTTGGCGGCGACCCCGGAGAGCGACTGTGTGGCGCTGAAATATCTGAGGACAGAGCTGCATGATGTGTTGGACCACGATGATGTTAAGGAGGTAAGTCTTATGGCAAGGCTGTTAAGGGTTCCTTTTGGCAAAAGCGTGTCCTGTGTAGAGAAGGAGAGGCTTGCTTCAGAGAGTTGGCGGCGACCCCGGAGAGCGACTGTGTGGCGCTGAAGTATCTGAGGACAGAGCTGCATGATGTGTTGGACCACGATGATGTTAAGGAGGTAAGTCTTATGGCAAGGCTGTTAAGGGTTCCTTTTGGCAAAAGCGTGTCCTGTGTAGAGAAGGAGAGGCTTGCTTCAGAGAGTTGGCGGCGACCCCGGAGAGCGACTGTGTGGCGCTGAAGTATCTGAGGACCATATATCGTTATCGCGGGAGCAAATAAGATTTAACAGTACTGAAAGATTATAAAAAACAGTCAAAAACAGAAATGACATTCGTATAGAGAAACGTTTATACCTACGACCTTAAAATGTATAATTATTTTATTGAATATCAATGCTATCTTACCTCCTTACTTGACTTGATTAGTACTTAAAATGATTACCTATTAGGTACGCAACCTCATCAGTCACTTTAGACATTTGTCATTCTTGATTGATCTGTATTTGTAACAACATAATTAAATAGAAGTTGCTTTTTAAAATGCCTCGAAATTACATGTGATGCATTTGTGGGGTTGTTTATACAGGATTATCCCGAGTTAGAGGCTCGCGATACATAACTATTTTGCTCGAAGTGCAATGTTAGTTTTTGTAAAACAAAATCTTTTGTGAAACGTCATTTTAACTCGAAAAGACACACTTCTCTCAAAAAAGATTTTAGGTTGGAACTGACAAAATTTCTAGTCAGCTGTAACATACCGTGGTCTCAGATAGAGAATCCTGTATTTGAAAATTTTATTGAAGATTGCGTATCTGGAAAATTTGAAAAAACTGTTGAGGTCCCTTCAGAATGTTTGCTGAGGCAGACTTACGTGAATGAATTATACAACGAAGAGATGGAAAAAATTGTTTGTCGTATATATTACGAAAATCACTTAAGATCAACAAAAAGTAAATAAAGTTGTATTCAATTAAAAGTTGGATATTTATTTAAGTTGATATGTCGATTCCAGGTTATTATTTACTAACAGAGTGTAAAGCAAGATTAATTAACGTTATGCAGCAAAAACTTCGTGCTAGTGCGTGCTTCGTGTTATGATGAACTTCTTGGAGGCTTATAATGTGTAGGCAGAAAAGTCTGTTTTTACTAAATGGACAGTCTGTTTTACTACTTCTTTAACAAATTTATATTTGCTCCCGCGATAACGATATATGCTGAGGACAGAGCTGCATGATGTGTTGGACCACGATGATGTTAAGGAGGTAAGTCTTATGGCAAGGCTGTTAAGGTTCCTTTTGGCAAAAGCGAATCCTGTATAGAGAAGGAGAGGCTTGCTTCAGAGAAATGGCTGCGACGCCGGGCAGACACACGAGAAAGACTGCATTTGCCAGCTTGAAAGAGTCGTTTAGGTTATCAAATAAAGCGGACCTCCATAGGTGTCCATAGAAAAACGAGACGAGAAGCTGTTTCAGAGTGAACCTGAAGACTGCTGAAGTATCTGAGGAGTTCCTTGATGCCTAAGGAGACGAGAGCTTCATCCACTGGTAGGATTGACTGACCAGGAGTTTCTTCACATTCGAGAAGAGTCATTTCTTGCTATCGATCTTTCGATACAGCTTCGTATAGAATAGGGACGTAGACACTAAATAAAATAATGAATAATGTCATATTTTCTCAATAATCACGAAGTTATAAGTGTCCAAAGTTTTAAGAAGGGTTTTTTTTTTAATTTATTTAGAAACACAAACAGTCGCTTAAACAAATATATAAGGGGTACACATAGAGTACCAACAGACATAATGCTAAAGACCTGGAGGTTCATTAATATTATGATAATTGTGTTAACAAAAAATAAACTTAATCATGTAACTAAAAACTAATGTAGACATTTTCCGGTCAGAATACAAGGAGATCTGAAGAGTAACATTTACATTAAGTAATTATAATACTCACTAAGAAAATAACTTACATTTTACTAACAATTTGATACTTGACAATGTATGGGTATGTTCAGTCCCTTTTTCGCATAACGCAACTTCATATGAAACGATGACGCTGGAAGAATGTGACGTCACAGAAGACGGCAACGTGCCGCGCCCATCGTGCTCGGCGCAGCCGTCGACGCGGCCCCCCGGCAGCATCCTGTAATGTGACGTCACACACCGTTTGCGTTTTCTCTCTCTAACAAGCAATATTAAAACGGTTGTAGCTTCGTAATTCTTTGAGATATTTGAATGGGATTTTCGTCACTAGGCATATTTTTTTGCCTTCTTTCTTTTGGAGTAATACTAATATTCGAGTCTACACTCCTAATTTCGTTAGTGCCCTTTTGAACACCTTTAGTTTATAATAGCAACATCTGAACCTAGATTAGTGATTTGCAGGGCTCGAACAATTCATGCGGATGACGTAACAATGACGTAATTTTGCACACAGGTGATGTTTGTATTTAAACTTCCGTGTGACATAATGCACGAAGTAATAAAATAATCGTGAGTAATTCCATGAAAGTTATACAGGATGACGGGATGATGTCGTGAATAAAATAAATGTTACGAAATTTGCTTTAGTAACGACGATTATTTATAATAAAAGTAAACATATTATAAAAAAATCAAAAAAGGCAATGTTATGTTATTATTTATGTCATTCATGTACTCGGCTCATTTCAAGTGACGATATCATTTAATTAAAGTTTGATAAATGATAAGTGGTAATTGTTATGAAAATACTATTTGAAATCATCCTATGAGTGGTTTGACGTCATCCGCATGAATAGGGGTGTACACTCGAGAATTATTATTACTCCAAAAGAAAGAAGGCAATATGTTCGGGCCCGTGTGAAGGGCCCTTAAGAATTATTCATACGGTGTACTGGGCTGTCAGTGGGACGGAATGCCACGCGTTGGCAGCCGGTCTTATATATAACCTCACGATTCGGACAGCATAGTAAGCGGAATTGAAATACTTGTTAGAATCTAGTTTGAAACCTGGTCTTGGGTTCGGAGTTCTTAATACTTGTCCGCGCTAGGCGCGAGAGTGATATTGGTGTCGAAGGGGCTCCGCGAGAAGTGAAGTTCTACGTGGCATGCGGCGGGCCTGCAGGCCTACACGAGGACCCACGGACGATATTAACTGGTACTCGACATTTGACTTGACCCTACTTTGTGACTGAACTGTCCGTATGGAAGCCAAAACGCCGGCACCCTCAGTAAGTTATTACTTTTGTCAATTTAGGGTTAAGTAATTTAAATGGCTAGTTATTAGGTGCTATATGATCCACAAACCTTGAGGCGTCAAAGAAGGAGGGCGTTTTGAACACAATAAAATATTTCGATCATAGTGGAAAATTGAAAAATTATTCGCCACGAGCGGGATTTGAACCCACAACCTTTGGAATCCGTCCATGACCATGACATGTCCATGGACGGATTCCAAAGGTTGTGGGTTCAAATCCCGCTCGTGGCGAATAATTTTTCAATTTTCCACTATGATCGAAATTTGGAATTTCGTTAGCGGGTCCGTTTCTGCTTAATAAACATTTGCAATAAAATATGCCTAGTGACGAAAATCCCATTCAGATATTTCAAAGAATTACGAAGCTACGACAGTTTTAATATTGCTTGTTAGGGAGAGAAAACGCAAACGTGTGACGTTACGGGATGCTGCCGGGGGGCCGCGTCGACGGCGTCGCCGAAGACGATGGGGCACGGCACATTGCCGTCTATTAGTGATGTCACAATCTTCCAGCGTCATATGAAGTTGCGTTTTGCGAAAAAGGGACAGAACATACCCCTTCTTAAAACTTTGGCCACTAAATGACTTCGTGATTTTTTTAAATCTTGCGTTGTTTTTTTCTCCATTCGACTACATGTTTAATCCTTTTTCGAGAAAATATGACATTATTGATTATTTTATTTAGTGTACTGTATACCCCTATTGTTCGAGGTAGATTTGTATGTAACTGGTTGTATATGTCAGGTGGAGCGGTTCCACGCGCTAGCGACGGTGCTGTTCGCGGGCGGCAGCTCGGAGCGCGGCGCGGTGGCGCTGACGCCGCGGCGCGTGCGCACGCTGGCACGCCGCCGCGCGGGACACTCTGCGCCGCCGGACCTCGCGCACGCGCTGCATGCGGTATGATATCGCTCTCCTTTACAAACAGTTCTTCCTATGTTTTTTTTTTGAAGTGAAAACTTCTATCGTGACATATTCGGGACGAGGCTTGCGGTCGGGGGGGAGCGGCACTGTGCATTTTTTGGGATGGGGAAAAATTGTTAAACTCGCCACAGATATAGGTCACGTGACCGAGAGAGAAAGATTCGTAAGGTTCGTAAGGAGATATTCGGCACGAGGCTTGGGGGCGGGAAGGGAGAGGGGGGTTCACTTCTGCCGGCACTCCCGGAGTGTAACCCGGTGTTTTTTTTAATCATGGTTTCATCAACAAATGTTCACACCAGTGCTTAAAATAGTTGACATGATAATGTGTTCACGAGTAGCGTAACATTTACTTAAAGGTAAACTTCACGTGCGTAACTTGTGAAGATTACTATTCTAATCTAAAATTGTCAGTAATTTATTTGTTATTTAGTTGGTACATACAGAGATAAGTGCTTATTAAGACAATAAGATCCGAGAAATGGAAATTAAAGGTTTGTGTGTTTCCTTATGGCTTTGCGTAATTTGCTACGTGGGTCAAAGTGAATATCCATGTCTTCACTGCAACTGTTGGCCATCTGACATAACCTGCTTACTGGCTACCTTATTTATCTACTTATCGGCTGCGACTGTCATCATCAACATCATATCAGCCAAAACTCATTCACTGCTGGACATAGGCGTCCTTCAAATAGTGCCACAATACCCAGTCCTGCCCAACCGCATCTAGGGGACTCCAGCACTGTACCAGATCATGTCGCCTACCCTTCTCTACGCTGCGCCTTCCGATACGCACCGGTTACAGTAGTACCACAAATATAAGTTACATCGGCAATCATCGTCCACGCCGACGAGTGCTGACAAGTACCGAATTAAATCGAACGTATGACCATTTCAATAAAGACCTTGTTGCACTATACATAAGGTACAATATGCAATGACAGGTGAACTCGTGCTTTCCCGCCAGAAAAAATTGACGGGCGCCGAAGCTGCCGGCATCGCGCGCAAAATTTCGGCCAATGGGCGTTGAAGATTTTACCCGCGCAAACGCGCTGCCTTATGATTGATTAAAATGTTTTCAAAAAATGCTTTCTACGCAGATACATCGTTGTAACTTATATTTGTGGTACTACTGTACGAGCGTAGCATTAACAAACGGTTGTCACTGAATGTGTTGTGTCTTGTACAGGTGCTAGGCGCTGACGACACGATCCCCGAACCTCCAACCCCGTACGAGGACGTGTCCTGCGCGGCGCCGGACACGTGGGACGTGGGCGAGGACGCGGAGGACGCGGGCGGGGACGAGGCGTGGGACGCGCGCCACCGGCGCCTGCGGCTGTACGACCACCTGTGCCGGTACTTCCGGCCCAGTCGGGTGCCGCCGCAGCAGGATATAGCCGATCTTGTCGCGCTGTGAGGTGGGACGTGAGACGTTAAGATTAGTGTTGTGAAATAGAAGGATTTGAACGGTTTTTATAGCGTATATTATGTATTAGAACATGCCGACGTTTGGAGCCTCAGAGCATATAATACTATAGAGCGGACATGCCGCCGGCGGCTGTGTCGCACATATTAGCGCATTGGGCATACTCCGCCGATAGTAAACCCGTCCGTTGTCCACCGAGAAAGTTCCGTTTTTTTCCAAAATGCCGAGTTGTGCAATGATTACTTGCAAACATCGCAGTCATTTGATTAATTTCCACACCAATGGGATCACTTTTCACAAGTAAATACTATAAATACTATTTATTTCAAATAAAACCACGAATTCAGAAACTTGCGACAGGCATATTCAATACAAATCGCGCGGCATGTCCGATCTCCTTAAGTCCTACATCTGTGTTTGGAGCCCTTTACCAGCGCTCGTGGTCACCGGGTACACTTTAAAAGTACCAGAAAAGGTCCGAAACGTTGGGATGTATTTAGTCCATGCTATCTGTCTGTTACGGTTGTAACTTGTTTTACCGACAAATGTTCCATCGAATGAATATTTCGCAGAATTTTCATTTCAATGAAAACTATTTTTTTCAGAATCCGTAAACTTTTCAGGATTGTTATAAAACAAACCTAACCTAATCTAAACGGTTCTACAGAATTACCTTTTAGCTGTACCTAAAAAGTTAACGGTTTCTGAGTAACAAAAGTCCATGAAATTAAAAATTCGGCGAAACAATGCATTCGGTGAAATAACGGATACCCTTTCACGCTTAAACCGCTGAACCGATTGAGATGTGGTATGGAGATAGTTTTAATTCCGGGGAAGAACCTAGGATACTTTATATTCCAGAAGTCATCCCCTAAGGGGGTGAAGTGGGGGCCGAAATATTGTATGAAGGCACGATATAAACGACTCGCTAGTACAGTCGAGTTCAAAGATACATATGTATACACTTTTGCACCTTATTCCTTTGTAATACGGCGGAAATGTACACATATCTTTGACGTCGACTGTACATAATAAACGCGAAATAATCCGTTCTAGTCGTTCTCATCAGTCAATGAGCAATAATCGCGGTAACCGAAACCAATATTTGACACCAATTTGTCTGCTCTGTTCCCGATATTTAAGATATAAGCATGTTTCATATTTGGGACACTACTTCGTGGTTTATTCCGTTCTGTAATAACTCGACATATGTTACGCTTTTGTGTACACTTTAGGACCGACTACACCAGATCATGTCACTGCGTAAGGCCTCTCACAGACTAGAGCGGCCTGCGGTGGCGGTCAATAGTAAATTTGACAGCTAATGACAAGTTGACTATTGTCCGCCGCGGCCAGCCGCGCCAGCGTGATACAGGCTTAATGTTGGTATATTGTAGTCACAATTTCAATTTTGACATACATTTGGCTGCGGAAACGCGGAGTCGGCATAGTTTAAGCTGAGGTGTGGTCGATCCTTAAGAAGTTTAATATGCGTTGACACATGAATTTAGATCAGAGGCGGTGATTACGTATTTTTTCGAACATACGTTACTCTTCAACTGTCAACAAATGACATTGTTGGTTGAGATTATTTAATGTGGCCGATATTTTATAATACTGTCATTGGAATTGCAATCTTCTATCTTGGACAATAAAGTTTCTTTTTTAATGGACTACTTTGAAGCAATTCGGCCAACTCAAATAATCTCAAGTATACGTAAAAAGCGTGCGGCAGCGGATATGCTTCAGGCTTCCGTGTCTTTGGGAATTGTTTTTTTTTTCGTATAAAATGCATATTTTCTTCCAAAAGGGAGTCCTTTTCGAAGGTGTATGATAAGTAATATGTAATGAGTTGCAAGGATGATATTGATTTATACATAAATGTCCTTCTCATATAAAATATTGATTAATGGTCTTATAAATGTCAAAGTGCAAATAAGAGTGAAATAACAGTGTCAGTCAATGTACGCTTTTCTTGTAGAATAGAATAGGAAATATTTATTCGTGACAACACAACACAACAGAAATAAAAAACAGTAAAAGTAGGTATGGAAAAAAGGGTGTTGTACGAAATGGTTACATCTCAGCGTGGGGGTTGTATGTAAATATGCACTTCATAGCAAACATGATTATGTATAAGCAACATGAGGGGTGATAAATGAAACTTTACATCTTTTGTATATTGCGATCATATGAGGTCGTTTGAATAGGCAACCATAGGTTCCTTAAGTAACTAAGTGCACCGCCGGTCGACAATTGTACCTACCTTTCGTATATACTTTTAAGAATGAAATTAAATTCAACGTTTTATTCGTAGATTTAAAAACTTTCGACGAAACTTAAAACGGTAAACCTCCTCAACAACGCTTTTTAGAAATGGTACATTTCCACGTCACACAGCATATTACCACACTACGAAAGTGATATTCGTATGGTTGAGATTATTTAAGTTGACCGAATTCCATTGAAAAAGCAACTATAAAAAGGTAAAACATTCAAATTCTAATGATAGTTTTATTTTATTTTTTTTATTTATTTATTACAATAACAGGTTACATAATATAAAGATTAACCTTATCTGCCAAACTGCATAACAGTTTGTTGGCAGAAAACATGAACCCTCAATTATTACACTGCGAAGCTGTTTATATATGTACCTAGCTTATAAATCATTTAAACTAATTAGGTATATTGAGATAATATCTACTTAATGCAGACTCGGTCGAAACGGAAAGGTAGCTGCCGCCGCACGCCCGGCTTGCTCCAGTGGTAGGTACTTACTTATTTATACCCTATTCCATATAATATCAGTAAGTATCAGTAAGTAGTAAAAAGTAAGTAACTAGTACATTATTTCCTTTTGATATCCTAGATAAACGAAGAAAAGTAGATGATTTCATCCGTTTAAATTGTAATGCTATATGGAATGAGATATTGTAGGTATTGTGATAGGTTGGTAACCTGCTCGAGTTGTGCGGCGACCCCGCTATCCGCGCCCGACCCAGTACCGCTAATTCAGTGCACACTAAAACTAGACACTAAAACATTTACCAATAATCATATCGATTTTCTTAATTTATTAAAAAGTCGGGCACTAAATAATCTCTACAATACGTCGTTTTGTAATTTAATTACTTATGCATTTGCGACTTTGAAGTTGCATTTTGCAAACACTCACTAGATAGATTTTGACACACTTGAGAACCAGTACTTCTGGTTGTTTAAACTCAATTCGTCAACGGAATATTTATCATATAAATATACATATATGATAAAATCATTGTGTAATGCTACTTTATGATACTAATGATATCTTATTATAGCGAAAACTTAACTGAGATATCAGTCACTATTTCACGATGGTTATGGCGAAATTACACATCCACAGATCGATATTCGATACTACTCCTAAGTACAGTCAGCATCATATAGTTAGTAACAGCCACAATAGCTAAAGATATCGGGGCGTTTTTCAAAACAAGTGTACAAAACTTTTTATTTTTCAGATTTGTTTTTTTTTTGGTTTTTCTTACTCAGAATCGTTGACACTATCGATCCTCATACAAGAAAAAAAGTGTCAACGATTCTGAGTAAGAAAAACCAAAAAAAAACGAATCTGAAAAAAAAAAAAAAACACTTTTTTTGAAAAACGCCTGTCTGAAAAACATCTTTATTACTATGGGAGTAAGGATCTGTTGCGATATATTTGGCTACTTTAGCTGCTACTAATTATATGATGCTAACTGTACGAGTACCTATATGTAAGCAAGCAATACGACTGCATAAACTAAAATGAGTCTTTTGTTTTAATGTGTCAAATAATAAATTAAGGATCTGTAGAGGCTAAGATGTGAAGACTTATGCATTTTAACATCACGTTTCGTGTTCTTCACACATGAAGATAACGTTAACGTTGTCGGTGAATTGCGCTGCCGATTTCGATTTGAGGTGATAGGATTTTGACCTGGATATTGGCGTGGATATTTAGGCGTTTGCATTTACAAATACTTACGACGTAATACGTATGATTTTGCTCCTAGACTTTTGGCAGAGGGGAGAGTAAATAAAAGCATAACTATATGACGCTGACTGTACATTAATGTAAAATGTTTGACTAATCGTTAAAATACGCTTAAAGCGTTATAGTGATCTGAATGTTAATGTTCGTAGTAGCACGGGCGATATATTACTCGCTATAAATATATTTTTATAATTTTATAAATTAACTAGCTGGCCTCTGCTCGCGTATCACGAATAACGCAGGCGGAGCCGCGGTATTAAATATAGCTTATATCCATCCTGAAGGTACATTCTAGTGGTGAAAGAATTTTTAAAATCGGCTTAGTAATTCCGGAGATAATTCCCTCACATATCTACATATACCTGTAGCCGAGCGGTAAGGCACGCGAATTTCAATCTTGTGGTCGTGGGTTCGATTCCCGGCTCGTACTACTGGGTTTTTTCGAAAACTAATGTACGAAATATTATTTGATATTTAACAGTGGCTTTTCGGTGAAGGAAAACATTGTGAGGAAACCGGTCTAATCCCAATAAGTCTAGTTTTTCCCTCTGAGTTGGAAGGTCAGATGGCAGTCGCTTTCGTAAAACTAGTGCCTATGCCAAAACTTGGGATTAGGTGTCAAGCGTGTGCGCGTGGTGTTTTAGCGGACCCCGGGCTCGTTTAGGGCACAACCGGGAATAACGCTAAGAGGATGATGATAGCTACAAACTATACCTCTTTATAATATTTTGTTTGGATGAAAAATTTGTAAATAAATAATTATCGAACGCTTAAAGATTATAGGATTCCAAATTAATTTAATGGTTGTTATAGTTGCACTGCCATACACGGCAAGTCGGCAAAGGAGGCCTCATATCGCTGTTTTTCGTCGACATGCGTTCTAGGCTTTCTTTTTTCCGCTCCTATATTGTGTAAAAACTAATATTATAATTACACACATATATTATATTATAATATAACAATCTATCACTACTTGTATCGAAATAGATAGGTAGTTGACAAATTGATAATTAACAAAGTGTTGCAGAGTTTCAGTATGTCTATTATATTATATTGTAGAACCCAAAACAGAAGAGTTGCTTCCCGTATCATATACACCTTACTCAATACAAAACGAATACACTGCCAATAATCATTATATATAATATATGTATATGTTCCTTTTTTTTGTCCTTTATTAATTGCGTATAGATGTAGTGAAAAAGCAGCCAGGTGCGTGTCGGACCACGCACAACGAGGGTTCCGTGCCTATTAAAAAGGTCGTATCGTTACTGAAATCTTATGGCACTTACGTCCTTTTCTTTATAGAAGGCAATTTTTTAGAAATATCTCAAAAACCTTTGAACCAATCTTGTTCAAAACAATTTTCGCTGAAAGAATTTAATAAGCCCTATGTCCATGATTTTTTTTATATTTTTAAAATACACGGTTCAAAAATTAGAGGGGACACACACAATTTTAGTGGCTTTCGAGGTGATTATCTCCGACTCTATTCACTTAATCAAAAAAATTGCTGAGAAACCTTATATTTATTTTGAAAGGCCTATCGATTGATGTGCCACACGTGGGCTTGCAATGAAAAAAAAAATTTACTTTCAGTTTTATGTATGGAGCGTACAAAACTATGTAGCGGCTAACAAAATACACCTATCCTCAATATATCCTATTCAAATACACCTTATAGTTATCGAGTAAAATGCCTGTGACATACGGACGAACAGACAGGCAGACAGACAGACAGACAGACATGACGAATCTATAAGGGATCCGTTTTTTGCCATTTGGCTACGGAACCCTAATAAAAATGGGACAAGTGCAAGTCGGATTCGAAAAAACTACGTTTGGGGTCGACATCATTAGACCTGTAATGCGATGCGGGTAGTAAATTATTGACACATTATAATATTCAAACAAGAAATATTTATTTGAACTATATTTGATAATTCGAGTGTGACCTTTGTGATCAAATCAAGACATGCATAATCTGGATAGGAATGTAGACCACGGTTACCACACCAGTTCTTAATTTATGCAACATAAATATGTACAAATATATGTATATCTCGTAATATTCATGATTGACGGATTTTCAATAGCACTGGGCTTCTATGCACTTTCATTTGTAATACTATCCTTAGTACGTAATGTACTAATTACGTCACACCTGGCCATAATGCGAGTTGTACTGCACGCTGCGCGTACGGTAAAACTCGCATTGTGGCCAGATGAAGACGTAAACTTGTGTACTCACCACGGGCGGTAATTCGTAAAGCCCCAGATCGCATATTTATGCCCCTCACCTTCGGTTCGGGCCACAAACACCTACGATCTGGGTCATTCACGAATTCACCGCCCTAGGTACGTAATGTACTATTACGAAATAGCCGTTACAAATGCCAATGATAAATATCATTTCATATAAATGTGTAAAATTGACTAGGCCTCGTTCCCATTCTGATTGTGAACTGGTAACAAGTTATTTTGTTTTCTTCTTAAACCCAATAGATTTCTTCTTCTGATAAAAAGTAGATTTGTTTTTACTTTTTCTTGTCAAAGCATTTCTTTTTTTATTTGAACATCTAGATCATGTTGAACCTTCAATCGCTCTGCTTCCTCCAGAGCAAGCTTGTTTTGCAAGTCAATAGCTTCTATCTTTTTCTTATAAAGCTGTTCAGAGGAGGATAGTTGTCTTCTTCTTGAGAGCCAAGTTCGATGACTTGGTGTTGGTATTGGTGAATGTTTTTTTTCCGCATTATCTACTTTGAGGGCCTGTGATTCTTGAGGCATATACTGCTCATAAACCTTTATCACTGGGTCTGGTACATCACATTCTTCATCACTCTTTCTCTCCGTCTTTATAAATATCTCTGGTTCCGGGATGGGAGTATACTTATCTGTTTGTATGCCATGGTTTGATTGGTCTTGTAGTGCGGGAACAGATGAATCACTGTCATATGGGTTAAATAACCCACTGCTGTTGGATAACAAGCTGAGGATCCGATGTTGTAATTGTTCGTCCTTTTTGGGTAGCCTTGGTGATCCATCAACTGCAACAAAAGGAAGCAAGATTAAAGTGGAACAATCGATTTTCATGTGGTTTATTGGCACCTATATCTGACATTGGTTTTTCTAGGATTCTTATGATTGACAATTATTTTACAAACTTCATGTTGTCTATACTTGTGTTCTTAAGCTCGGGAATGGTTACTATCTTGGAGAGACAAAACTAAATATACTGTGCAGTGTATTGCTATGCTGGATTTAGGCCAAGAATGAGCATAATGTCCTGAGCTGTCAACTTCTGAGTGCAAAGTATACTCATTATAAAACACCTCACCAAACTATGATCAATCTTTAACAAGGCTATGCATCTGTGCTACATGTTTGCTTTTTAAAACTCATTTTAGAAAATAATTTCCAGGAATATTCAATGTCCCTCTCTCCCAATAAGCTCTGGTTTTCCCTGTGGGTTGGAAGGACAGATAGCAGTCGCTCTGACTTACACTCTATCCGAAACTTTTGTTTTTTAATTTACTCTTAAATTCTGTCAAACGAACACAAGCAAAAAACGACTTTGTGCTCTGATGATAAAGTCGTTTTCTGCTTGCATTTTTTGACAGGATTTTATCTTATAATTCTGGACATACTATACCAACGGTTTAAAACAATCATCAATAGCCAGGATCGGCTCTATCACTACATACATTTATTTTTGAGCAATTTAGCAGTTGAAATGGACAGACTTATTTTCGCATTTATATATTAGTATCAATATGCACAACTTTTTAAAAGTATCAAAGAGACATACCTGTTTGACTTACGCTCTTTCTGCTATTGGCAGCTTCTTTCCTGGCCACCTTCTTCATACTCTCCCACTGAGCTCTTAAATTCTCCGCAGAACGAGTACTATGAGCTGTTTGGTTGTTGTATTCGTCTGCAATAATCTTCCATTCCCGCAGTTTCGTTTTCATTGTGACACCGTCTATTTTTTTATTTTCTAAAACTTTGTAATGTGATTCGACTAAGCTTAGTAAATGCTCTTTTTCTGACGGTAGCCAATTCGGACTGCGTTTCCGCTTATCCTCGCTCATTGTGAATCACTGTTTTGAAGGAGTTCTGAGTTAACAACTTTAAATAACAGTTGAATTGATTAACTACTTTTCAAATCGATTTAATAATAAAATAAATATTAGGTACGATAACACAACACCAACTAACGCGACTGCTACAAAAATAAATCTCTACCTCTTCTCTCTTTTTGACTTGACTTGACTGATGGTGATGGTGATGTTGTTGACAGTTGTCACTGACACTGACATTGACATAACGCCATTTTCTAAACACAAGTTCCAAATCGTGTTTCGGCGTTGTTAAAAACTCTTATCCCTATAATAATTTGTTATATTTTATTAAAGTTAAATTATCCAGAAAAATACCGTTAAAATTATTCGCTACATCTGTATCTTTCACCTTAGACTTCGATGTGTAAGTAACACGTAACTGACTGGCCACCGCGAAACGAAAAACTAACTTCGCGTCGACATAAGACTATCCGTCTCTTTCTAAGCGTTCTAATTAGAAGAATTGCTACCAGAGGGTGTATCTTTTTTTGCTCGTGAGTGTTTCACTGTGTGAGCCCAGCCTTAAGCCTGCTGTACACACTGGGCCAACGTTGGCGCGGAGCAGAATACAGCTATGCGTTAGAGGAAGAGGGCTTTATTTCGTTGTCATGCGATTGCATAGCTGCATCCTGCTCACGCGCCAACGTTGGCCCAATGTGTACAGCCGGCATTAGACTTGTAACTTGAAATGGGCCAATGCAATAGGGCCAGAAGAAGAAGTCAAGCTCGAGTGTCGTTAACTTTCGGAACAGTAAAGGCAACTTCTGTTTTTCCGTGCATGTATGAACGGATCATTGGCCATGTCTGGTCTGCCGTCCGGAGGAGGCTCGACCGGGAATCTGAGCTAAAATGATGGTGCCGATTGGGTTTATAAAACATTAAGTCAGACCTCTCGCTCGCACTAATACCCGCTAGTATGAGTCCGCGTATGGTCCCATCGGCACAGCCACTTTGACCACATATTGGTTTTCTAGTTTGTAAGGTAGGAATTGTAGTCATTTTGTACGTAACTTCTTTGTATTAACCAAAAATGTTAATGTCAACTTTTATAAAAAAAAAAACTTAGCGATGTAACTAGGTCGGTTGTCGAAATGATCTACACTTGTCTTAAATTTAAGGGATCAAATCAAAGATATACATATAGACTGCAGTAAAATTACCGACGCGCGCGTGTTGCTCTAAACAAGCTCTTGTTCTTTTATAACAGACATGCTGTGTAGATCAGTTTGACTCTTTGTACGCGTAGATAATTCAGCTGCTGACTATACAATAATGGCAGATGCAACGCGCAATGCCTCGAATATCCATTACATAGTGTCCATGTAATAGTTTGTAATTTTTATTTTATTTTAGTCACTTACCTGTTTATCCAGAGGCCATGTTAATTAACGATTCGGATAGTAACTAATTATTTGTTTTATGTATTGTATGTATGTATTGCATTGTAATCGTACCGCCTAATTTTTAGTCAAAATGTAACCTTTGTTTAACCTAACTAATGTAATGATTGTAAATATTATTTAATTTTGTTATTCCCTGTAAAAGTGCGTATAAAATTATTTACATTATAAGAATAATATTTAATTTTTATCTGGAGTTTTTGAACTTCCCCTCGAATGTTTGATGAAGTTAGCTAGTAACAGTTTTGGCGGATATCGACTACACCGCAGCGTATATATATATTACCGTACAATTTTATTTATTGAACATCGGTAGTTTATGGTAGTTATGATATAACGCGCAATATTATACAATTAACCTATCCGCCAGGTCATACTAGATATACTTATACACGAACGGTTCGTAAAATTTTACGGTGACATATACACGGCATGTACTTTGACGAATTGTTTGAGTCTCGTTTGTCGGCGTCAGCTGTTTTGGTTTAGTCGATCCTGCCATCATTAACCCTTTGGACGCCATTATTTTCGTACGAAAGTGACACACCAGCATTTTACAAGCTTTTATTTAGTTTCACCTGTCCCGTTGTCTGTCTGTCTGTAATCAAATCTTGCAAATTAAATTAGACCCACTTCCCGGTGACCGCACGCGGCTAGCCGCTTAGTGCGTACAAGGGCTTAGTGTACGCCGTATCACCTGTAGTTACCCGTTCTTGGCGCCGGGGGCACGACAAGACGAAACAGCTTTAAGCGTACTTGGCATCCAAAGGGTTTACAGTTCTCGGCAAGGGTACCAATGGTTGATAGTATACCTAAGTAGCATTACTTGGTCAAGAATGGGTTAACTGTGTTTCTGAGATGGTAGGTGTACGAAAGCGACTTTATAAGACTTTGTAATAGTCCCCAACAATGGAGTTTAATGGAGTAAATAAACTAACAAATCACAAACAAATGTTTCATTGACACCCAAATAAAAGGCCACTGTTAAATATAATAATTTATTATTCTCATACATGATTGTTATCAGTCATTGCGACAACACGGCGTTCCTTACAGAAAATATATTCCTTCTGTCATGATATGTTCCCGAATCTGGTTCGTACAATCTGTCCTGATTCTGATAAAAGTGCGAAATAACATCTAAAGCTCATTAGTTACATCTGTTTGAGATTCTATTATGCAAAGACTTGTAATCTGAAGTGATTACACGAAAGTTAAAGCGGTTTGACTATGACCATCTTGCAAAGTATTACTACTAGTAAAGGTGACGAACCATCAAACTGTGCAATATTTGACTTCGACTACGGACTAGACGCAGGGAACATCATGCGACCCGTTGCCCAATACTAAATCATGTCGCAATATAATAAACTAGCGCGCGTTTTAAATACTTTTAAATCTTTTATAATTATAAAAACTCAATTTTCTACGATAGAAAATAATATCTAGGTATGCTTAAGCAAAATAAGTACCTATTCTAAAGAGTTAAAGTGTATAAATAAAGAAATATTTGGTTAATCGCTCTGAACCACCACCGGTGTGGCAGCAGACATCGAGCGAGTGCTGCTGTGGCGTGGTGCTCAAGTTCACCCACCTGCATCTCTACAAGTCTATATGTAACTAACATTTGATATAACCACAAGAGAGATGCACCTCAGTGGAGCTGAGCACTGAACCACCGATTCACAGTAACACGGAGACGCGGCAAGCCGCGCCGCACGTGTAGTCAAATTCATCTTAACAAAATATAACAATCTGATATAAATTAATGTAAACGATTTCACCATGTCAAAAAACTTGTGTACAATATTATTAAACATAACAACGTCAAGATAATTGCATGTGGACGAAAGGCTTAGTGATAAAAGTATAAATAGACATAGTGTTTTTCCACCATGGAAACTTTGCTGGTCCGCCCGCGCCGCTGCCCCGCTCTAGCCGATATTAATACTATAAACAATTTCATTCGACGGAAGATAAGGACAATAAAATACTGATATTTTAACAACCATGCATTGGTAATACTTTAACATAAGGCGAATCAACAAAGTATTTGGTCCGGCGAGGGCAGCGGCGCGGCCGGCAACACTGACTAGACATAAATAATACATAAACGATGTCTGCTGCTTAGCTAGAAAAAATATTATAAATAAAGATATATACTAACGCTACTGCTGGTAAGTCCATCGTTTAAGTACATAAAGAGGCTACGATAAAAGTTAATTAATACGATAGTCTAAAACAATAAATGCAAGGCTATGGTCCTCGGGCGAGCCCGCTTTGAGCTATGCAAACAAATTATACTAGTAATGTTAATATTGCAAACCAATTCACTACGCATCTCGACGGAGATCTCACAGATAACCTACGAAGTATACTTGGAGGTTATCATATTAACTAGAACTATAATATCTAATCCAGTAAAAATATCTACGTACTACGGGCGAGTGCCCCTACATGGAACGGTCGAACTAGCCTAGGTCCGGACTCTACGACTACGTCGCGCCGAGGCGAGCTGCCTATCACATCCAAGATACACAACGTAAACAATACCGTAACAAGTCAATAATATTTGTAAATTTCCTCTTAATAATAGAGCGCCCATCGACCCCGTGAGCAAGAAAAGTTTGAGCAACCTAGGTTTTTTAGGCCGGTTTGTTTGAGATAAAACACGGAGCGGGACAGGACACAGGTCGTCAGCGGGCGAGTCGACGGGCGCTGGACAAGAATGGACGCGTGGCGAGCCACGGGACGGCAGGACAACCAAACAGACTACTCACTACAACAAGATGGACGAAGTGCGGCGGAGGGCCACAAACACAACGAACCTACCATACAAACAACCCACTATAGAACAGATTACATAGTCTTTTTGCGCACAATGGATGGACACCGATTTTTTTAGAAATTTCATTTTGGACGTACTTAAACATTCGTATCGAGAGGATTTCGTAATTATGTATATGCGCACCGTACAATTATATTATAAATATGTCATAAAAAATAACTTCGCACGGCTTTATCGATAATTCCTGTTTCGACACGATAATAATAGTAAAATCTGGTTCGCAAGGGATATATCGTCTCGTTCGCGACATAACAACGGCAATAAATTCATTCGCGTGATAAAAATACACCGCAACTGTTACAAAAATACTCGATCAACATTCATTTGACGGCGCAGTAGATGCGATGGATATTTCCCATTCGTTTCATAGAACTCACTAAGCAAAAAGGTTGAACCTGGTGCGAACAGTGAGTTGTCTAGAACTCATGGGAAATAGCCGATACGAATAGGAGGAAATTCGATAGTTAGTCGGCGACGCGACGCGAACAACAACACCGCCCTGGGGCGGGCGCACACATTAAAATCAGTCAACTTTAATTTAACACCAACCATTCAAGGGGAAGCTCCGGCGACTTAAGCTTCAACTTTATTTCTTAAATGTAATTCTATTCCGCGGGGGCGCGCACGCTATTGCACAGTTTGACGGTTCCATGTCGGGTGACGTGCGCGGCCCCTCGGGCGTCGACGGAGCCTCCCCGCCTAATCTTATTGGTACGGTTAGTAAGATAATTTTATAAAACGTATAAATAATTTAGTTTCCTAAGAACGATTTATAAAAAACGTCGAGACGCCTCGCGACGCCCACACTAAGTCATCTCGAGAGGCGTCCGCTGGAATCACTAGTCACTTCACGTGTCCGAAATAGAGAAGTCTTTGCGCCACAAGTCGGAAAGCGCCGCGATCGGAGCGAGTCGCGACGCGTTAAATTCGTTAAAAAATCGTCGTTCACTAGATGTCGTTCAGCCGACCGAGGCAACAGTGAACGTCTTCTTCAGTTTGATCGATGATCCTGCCGCGACTGCGCCAGATATCACGTGGATAATCCTAAGACGCGCCGACAGTCTTTGAATCCGCATTTCGCTGGTCCTCCCGGGCCCGGCCCGGGCCGGGTTACCTCGACTAGCGTCACCGCTCGCGAGCTCGCATCGCGCTCATGAATAGTTAAGTAGTCAGTCCACGTGGTCGTCAGCGCATGTTGGGCGCGGACAAGGAGGCGGGCAGGCGCGCGGGGCGCGCGGGGCGCCGGGGAGCGGGTCGCGCGAGCAGCGCGCGCAGGGCCCGCGCGGCGTCCTTGAGCGCGAGCACGAGCCGCTAGAAATCCCGTCCGCGCGTGCGCGTGGGACCCGCCGCCTTCGGGACGCGCCGCGTGCGCATCTCGCGGTCCACCTGCAGAAACATCATTTTAGAACCAAGAACAGTCTATTTTAGTTATTTACGATACATGTGCCGAAAATAGGAAATTCGTAACGAGTGGTGATAAATTAAAACACGACCGAAGGGAGTGTTTAAAATCGGCACGAGTTGCGAATTACCTATTCGCATGTATCGTACAACGTTTTACTGTTCCCTTCGGTCGTGTTTTAATTTATCACCACTCGTTGCGAGTTTCCTATTTTCGGCACTTGTATCGTAAATAACTATTTCATCACACTTGCTCCAAAAGGGCTTCATAATGCGCAGACATACAGAGCTGTAATAGCCTGTGTTACGCCCACCGGCGTAACGGTTTTTTTCTTAAATTGTATCTGTCACTCATGCGGCAGTTACAAAGCAAAGAGGTTTTATATCAAATACGATGTCTGAAAACGTATTTATAAATAAATTTAAACTAAAAAAACTACTTAGACATGTTTAACTGAATTATTTACAGATTTAATATGTAGTTATGTATGTGTCTATGTAAAGTGTTTTCAAATCGTGGCTGTATACCGAAGGCTCTTTACCATACGCGCCTCACGTCAAATTCAACAAAATGGACGACTGACATGTTGCAGTTTTTATTACGATTTGTATTCATTTCATCTAAAATGTATTTGTTTCCTCGCAAATGTGATGAACAACATTGTGAATAACACGGGCGTAAGAATATCGCAAACTCGAGTCATCAAAAGACTCTTGTTCGCAATATTCCACTTACGCCCCTCGTTAAACAATGTACTATTAAACTTTATTGCACAATACAAAATAAAGTACAAATGGCGGACTTAATGCCATAAGGTGTGCAATGTTCATATTGTGTTACGTCTAAGACACGAGTTGCTGGTGTCGTTAAGTGCGTATAATTAATTTTAAACTATATTGTCAAGGTATGGTTACTTATTACTTATTTTGTTTATTTAAATAAATACATAAATAAGGCATTCTCTACCAGTCAACCATTGGACAAAACAGAAACAAGAATCTATTAAATATTAATTAATAAATTTACATATTTGACGACTTACACAAATCGACCTAGTCCCAAACTAAGCAAAGCTTGTACTATGGGTACTAGACGACGATAAACATACTTAAGTGGGGTTTACACGGGTGACTAAAGCCGCACGTTTTTTGCCGCGCGGCTAAAATCGACCGTCTAAGGCTGCTTACAGACGAGCGACAGTACGCGACACACTGTCGGCGACGGTCGCCGACGGTCGCTGACGACCGCCTGCGACGGCTATCGGCGACGGTCGGTGACTGTCGGCGACGGTGGGCGACGGTCGGTGACTGTCGGCGACGGTCGGCGACGGTCTGTGACTGTCGGCGACGGTCGCTGTCGTGTCGCAGCGCGCACTTGTCGATGTGTGTGTGTGAAGAGCACGTATTTTCTCACACACACATCGACGAGTGCGCGCTGCGACACGACAGCGACCGTCGCCGACAGTCACCGACCGTCGCCGATAGCCGTCGCAGGCGGTCGTCAGCGACCGTCGGCGACCGTCGCCGACAGTGTGTCGCGTACTGTCGCTCGTCTGTAAGCAGCCTTTATGGCATTCGGCGCGACTGAAGCCGCAAGCCCCAAAGTTGGGTAGCATCCGACTTTGGCCGCGCGACTAGCCACACGGCGAAAAACTACCCCTGTAAACCCCTCATTATATAGATAAATAAATACTTAAATATAGAAAACAGTCATGACTCAGGAACATTTGTGCTCATCACACAAACCCTTTAGCTGAATTCGAACCCGGGACCTCTAGCTTCGTAGGCAGGGTCACTACCAACAAGGCTAAACCGGTCAACACAAAATAACAATATTAATACAATTTCAGTTTTTGAGGCACAGAACCTTACCATTAGGAGGCCTTATTTCAGTTATACATCCTTATCACATAGACCGGTGTGGGGTTTGCCCAGTCGATGTAGTGCGCGTAATCTCAAAATGTTCTAGACCCACAGACTCATCATAAATTGAAAACTATAATACATCTATCTCATGTGAAAATTCGATTTAGAATCCCCAAATTCGCACTGAATTCTGACTGCATGTGCACATCCACTGGATTCGCTAAAATGTGTTACCATACAATTGAGGCAGCTGTCAAGCAAGCTAGGTGTCGAGTGTACAGAAACCAGCTTAGCACATCTACGTATAGTGAATGTACTACACATACCGGGTCTGTATTATGCACGGCCCAATAATCCGCGATTTTCCCTCCCTCTCTCTCTCTCGTTTTAGGCATGGGTTTAAAAGAGAGCACTACTGGTACCTCCAGCTCTTCGAGGCGCTGCGTGAGCGCGAGCTTCTGCTGCACGGCGAGCCGCAGCAGCTGGTTGAGGGTCTTCTTCTCGTCCTCGGCGCCGGCCAGCGCCTGCGTCAGCTCGTCCACCTGGGTCACGTATTCCTCGCAGCGCGCCGCGAACATCGCGCGGAGACCTGGATCACGAGAAAAAAGTTAAAGATTGTTCAAAACGCCCTTAGGGGGTCTTTGACGCCTCACGATTGGTGGGTCGTATATACCACCTAAAAACTAGCCAGCCCGCCTGGCCACGTTGTACAATCTCTCCTCGCAGACGCCAACTCGATCCAATATCACACTCGCGCCTAGCGCGTACAAATACTAAGAGATCTGAACCCAAGACTAGGTTTACAAGCAGATTCAGAGGCGCTGCTTCAAAAGGAAGGTTATATTACAAGTCAGCCATCGTTCGCATGGCACTGATCCCAATAGACAAGTGTCACATTGACAGGTGTCACTCTTTTTTTTAATTCCAAGGACCCAGTGACGGGTCCGAGCAAAGAGGCAACGTTATTATAACGATGGAAAACCGAAAAGGTCCACAACCTCTTTATTCCTCCCAAGCATCACGTCGTCGTAATCAGAAACGAGGCCGAAAGCTAAACTCCGTCCTGCTAGCCCAAAAAGCATGCATTGTGTACCCATCATGGTAGGCCTCGCGGTCAATTCTCGGGCCGTTCGAGATGATGTCTAAAACGGATATCTCGAAACAAAAATGGCGGAGATGGCATGAATAGACGTCATCTCTATTCGAGCGTCCCGAGAATCGACCTCCTGTTCCAGGTGCCACTATGGCTAAACTAGACTCTCTCGCACGGGGTGTAAATTCAACCAAACGCGGCTGACAAAAGTAAAAACAAAACAAAATAACTACAACTTAGAATAGTTGAAAAACCCCCGACATTTTAATTTCAAAGTCCAATATCTCAAAAACGGCTGTACAGATTTTCATGAAACATGGCTAAGAACACACGGGATAAAATTATCTATGAAACAAAAAAACCGCATTCAAATCGGTCTCTCCGTTTGGGAGTTACGATACCACACAGAGAGACACGACAACTTATAACACCCCTCTCTTTGCGTCGGGGGTTACCAACCAAACGCAACTCACTCGAGAACGTAGCGGCATCCTCCTTGAGTAGCCTGAGCTCGTTCCTCAGCTTCAGCATCGTCTCCGTGACGATCGTCTTCTCCGTCTCGTACTTGCTCTTGAGGTTGGCCAGCGCGACCTCGGCCGTGTTCTTGTTGGACTTGAGCACGGTGCGCAGCGTGGCGATCTGTTCCCGCTTGGTGGACAGCAGGGATTTGAGCTTGATGACTTGCTCTTGGAGTTCGGCGAGCTCGGCCATACGCTCTTCGGATTCCATGCCTGGAAGAGTATAGGATTAGTTATTTGGATAGTGATTAGAGTTTATGGGGCAGCACGTAGACGAGGATGTAATAAGCTTAATCTTTAAACGGTGTAGACTAGACCAATTCATATTATCAAACACTACACGCTGCTTCATCATCATCATGTAGAGAAATAAAAAGAAAGGCGGAATGAAGGATAAGTTGTAAGTTACTCTTCTTAATTATGAAGAAGAGAAGAGACTAATCGCTGGCCGCTGAAGTTCCCTCTGTCAAGCAGATCCAGTGACGAACAATTAAGGCTCCCCACTAACAAATTCGTCACTGGATCTGCTAAAATAATTTATCTTGATCACTCCACATAATAATGTGTTTGTTAAAATTAATAGGTGAAGAACGTTTAATTATGAATTAATTGGAAATTAATAGAAAGTGTTGGATTTTCTCAGGACATGGCCAATGTTTACACTGTTTTCATCGCAGCTTGGTGCGGATGACCGCTGACAATTTGGACCATATGACTTCTTTTAATGCCCCAGTGACAACCAAGCATACGGTCCGCCAGAAACTTTAAAATTTGTAAAGTACGGTTCATTTGAGAATCATTCATTCCCACTAATTACGGCGTTACTAAACAGAAGATCTCAATTCTACAAACCAGGATTACAGGTAACCCAGAATGAGTTTATACTTACTAAATGTCGTCAAGCGATGATGATATTCACACTGGTTTGTAGAACCGAGAGTAGCGGTACTATTCCGTCGGTCGAAGCGAGGTAAAATTCATTGACTATCGTTCTTGTTTTCTGCTTGCCTCTTCGGCGAAAAAGCACCCTAAAAGCCTACTTACACTAACATATTCAATCTACAGTCTAGTAACTACACTACACTATACTGAAACAAAATGCGCGCATCTTACTGTAGGCACCTAGATCACATAAAATACTGCAGCAACAACAGCCGCAGGGAATCCCCCACGCTACTGAGCATGTTGTTCCGCGCGTCACCGCAGTACACGCTCTGGCCGCGCAACAGAGTGCTCTTCCAACTTGAATGGAAATTCAGGGGACCTCTAGCTATCGGTTTTCTTATTCTAGGGATAGGAATAGGCTTATTGTACGAGTTGAGGTTGAATTTCTCGTAATCGTTCGGTCTCCAGTTCACAAATTCGATGTCGCTCTCGACGCCTTTCGATATGTGCTCGAAGTAGTCGGCCATTTTTTTGACTCGACCGACTCCGTCGTAGTTCTCGCAATTGTAGGCTATCTTCTTCTGTAGTTTGGGTATGAGGTGAGCTAGTCTTCGCTTGGTGTCCGCTGTTTTCAGCTTCGCGGTGGTTTGCTCTTTTGCTTTCTTTATTGGATTTCCGTGAGAGTTTTTCTGTTTCCAGGACGGGGAATCTGGTTGGGAGCCTGGGGAATAAGGGGTTTAAAGCGAGGGCATTATGGAGGGTATAGCGTGCGCAGCGGGTACGATTGTGTAAATAATTACTACAGTGATTCACAGAATCGTGTGCGTGCACAAGGGTATATTAGTTATGATTATGGTGAAATTAAATGAGGAGAAATAAAATTCAAAGGGGTCATACACAAGCATTAAACTTTGCAACATTATATGCTATCGAGGAAGGTTTAGGGGGTGGGTTGGACCAAACCGTTTGTAATCGTAAGCGGAGTTCGTTAAAATCTGAATGCATGGAAAAATTTACAAGTTTCTATGATACGGCAGCCGTCGGCGCCATATTTACTGTTGATCGGTCTGTTATCGTATGTTGGTGCAACCCGCCTTTAATCGTGAATCTGATTAAAGGTAGGTCGCGGAACGTAAATAATTTTGGTCATTAATGTGTTGATCAAGGCAATATTATTGTGCGTGTGCGGCAAAGTCAAACAGATATAAGTCAATGTCCGAAATTATTTGTCTTCCGCGACCGCGGTTTATATGCTGGTGGTGGTTTAGGTGCTGATTTACAGGACAAAGGCAATGAGAGGAGTTTAAATGCCACAACCGCCATTAACACGACTGATTGAGGGTAAATGTGGCACAATTTTCTGCAATCTGTGGCTCGAATTCTTTTCCTAGGTAGAATCGAGAGCGGCACGGCAAATCATTTACCAAAGATTATCCTGCTAGAAAGGAGCGACTGTCCCATTTGTTCGGTAACGAATCGTTGATCCATAGAATGCATTCGAACAAATTCAGATTCTCAGACTGGAAATAGCGTCCGAGTAATGAATTAGATGGTTATGAAGTAGGGTCAGTGTAGGTTACCGGGCGCGCGGTGATGGTGGCGGCGCGAGTCCAGCGCGGCGTCGAGCGCGGCGCGCAGGTGCGTGAGCTGGTCCAGCAGCGTGTCGGCCGCGCGCGCCACCGCGCCCGCCGCGCGCAGCCCGTCCAGCTCGCCCGCCGCCAGCGCCAGCGCCGACTCCTCCACCTCCACCTCCACCCGCCGCCCGTCCGCGCCGAGGACTGCCACAAACAAACATACCATTACGCTGCCTGTCATGGCGAGGAACTCTCAGAACATACTCAATCCTCTAACATTGCATCGGCCAGTCTTTACATGCCGCTAATCACCAAATATAGGACCTTCAGATAACAATTTGAAACAAATTCGGACCATAAACCAAATAACATAAAATAGCGGCCACTTGTTTAAATTCTCATCTCAGATTCATATATATTACGAGACCTTTCAGGCCTTCAGATACCGGTTTTGAACAAATAATAAATCCATAAATAAAGAAGTTCAAATTGTTTCCATTCTGACCTAAAATTCGTATCAAGAAATCTTTCACACCCTCAAATATAGATTTTGTAAACAAATAGGTTTTTGAAGTGAAAACTTCTTTAGCGGCGCTGAGCAGTTTTTGGGATGGGGAAAAATTGTTAAATACGCGACAGATTTTTGTGACGTTAGATGTGAAGGAGGTCACAAACTTATATATTTTACTGCTAGCCGATTCGACTTCATTCAAAACTGAACGCTATTCGTAAATGTATAAAGCCATTAAACACGTTTTGCAGTAGCATATTCTGCAAATAAAATTGTAATTTTGTCCAAGCTTCCTTCACCGTTTTGCTATTGAGCAAATTCGAATAGTTCGAATTTGGACGTTATTCCTAAAGAGATAAAGCTTTGAAAAATATTTACCAACGGCAAAAACAAATTGATATTTTGTTCGCCGCCGCCTTCTGCTGTTCTTGCAAGTTCGAATAGTTCGAATTTGGACGTTATTCATAAAAAGATAAAGCTTTGAAAATTATTTGGCAATGGCAAAAACAAATTGGTATTTTGTTTGCCGCCGCCACGGGCGAGCCGGCCTGTCGCACCCAGCGCGCCCGCGGCCCGTCCGCCTAAATAATTGATAATTGTTTATAATTTTGCGTTAAATTCATTTTTAGGGTGACACCGTAAGATGTCACGTGACCTGATCGAAAAACTGTTACAATGTTATTGAGTTTTCACTTCTGCCGGCATTCCCGGAGTGCAACCCGGTTTTTTTTTTTTTTCAATTTCGAACGCAATTTGGGCGATAAAAAAATTGGATGCCTGATTGTAAAGTCACCTTTTTGACGTCAGTTCTACAAAATCAAACTTCACCTTAACGAGAGTTAGCACAATCTCAATAAATTTGCGTTTCCTCTCTTCTTTCCACACTGTCCCCCGTGCAGAGCGTGAGCTTGCAGACTGTACGTATTTTTTCTCAAACATGCAATATATGAAATATTCACGTTGTGTTCTTCATAATAGGCTTCGAAGTGTCACGTTTCGAGCGCAACGAGATGAGAGATCCGTAATGGCCTAGAGCCTGCAAGATGGTCTTTTTTAATTACCAACAATTTGTGGCTCAGCATCACGGCGTTTAGCCATGAAAATTAAAGTTTGATTTCTTGGTATTTTATTTATTTATTTCATTGCATGTTTGAGAATAGCATTATACATACGTCGGCGTGAAAAGGGGTTGCCAGCCTCATAACTATCTATCCTCATAATATATGTAGTCGGCCGGCAACCCCTCACTTCCCGGCCTCTGTAGTAATGTACTATTTGATGTAGTAAGACTGTGTAATTACCGTCTGTGTTCGCGGCGTGCTCCAGCAACAGGCGCTCGGGCTGCGTGCCGTTGACGGCGCACACGTGATGGTACATTTGCGCGAGTGCTTCTGCCGCCGAAGTCAGCGCTGGCGCTGCCGAAGACAGTGCGCGGCCCGCTCCTGGAAATAAGATAAAACGTTATTGTCATGGATATGGTGTGTTCACGTGGCGTCTGGCAGCTGGCAGGCGTCATACGCCGGACGAACTTCACAGATCTTTACGCACTTCCGACGCGTCGATTGTTTTAGGGTCGAGTAATATTTTTCAAATCTGACGCCTGGATGATGCTGGAGCTAGGTTAAGATAGCTCAAAGCTTTGTATGCTTGTCACCCGTCACGCCACCTTGTCTTCTCTATTTCGTAAGATGTCCTATCTATCTATTCAGCCCGTACCGTATCCAACCACTGCTGAGGTCTCTATATAGCAATAGGCCTCTTTTTAGTGTTCCATACCAAAATTGGTCCAACGGAACACTTATACGATCACTCGGAGGCTGTCCGTCTGTCACAGCCAGTTTTTTATTCCTGTGCTAATCTCATCCACTGTTTGCCTTCTGTTCGGTAGATGTCATCGGTCCATTGGGCTGCTTGTCTGCCTGATGACCTTGGCCGACATTCAGTAACCTAGTTTGTCCATCTCCTATCGTGTCTCCTCGCCAAGCGTCCCGCCCACCTCCGCTTTAACTGTGTTATTCGTTTGCCGACGTCCGCTGCTTCCGTGCGGCGCCGGATTTCAGTGTTACGGACACGGTCTACAAGGGAGATGCCTATGGCTCGCTCCATGACTCTCCGCGCCACATTCATTTTGTGCAGTACTCCCTTGGTGAGTGCCCAAGATTCCGTTCCGTAAGTAAGGGTAAGCAAGACACATTGGTTAAATACTTCTGGCTTGCGTGCAGCTCCGTGAGCTGCGCGCCGAGCGCCGTCAGCTCGCCGCCCGGCCGCGCGCGAGATGTGGTATAGTAGTAACATGTGATACCTCCAGCCAGAGTCCTGAGCAGGTCGCAGTCCGCCTGCAGCGCGGCAGCGCGCACCTCCGCCTCGGCCACGCGGTCGCTGAGCTCGGCCAGCTCGGCGCGGGCCAGCGCGGCCGGCGACGCGTCGGGCGGCGCGGCGGCCGCGTGCAGCTCCGTGAGCTGCGCGCCGAGCGCTGTCAGCTCGCCGCCCGACACGCGCCACCACGTGAGCCACGCGGCCGCGCGCGAGGGCACGCCGCTGCTGCTTTCCTGTGACGTCTTCTCGTCCTCCTGTCGAAACAAGGTGATCGTCAAACTTGCTTTACCGCAAAACGTCTCGGCGGCGAAAACTATATGTCCACGACACACTAACCAGCAGTAACCCAGGTTGTATAGAGCCCCTTAGACTATGTTCACGTGCGGTGAACATACGTACGCAGAATCAGCATCAAGATTTGGGACAAGAAACTGCACAGTAGCACAGAGCGCGGGCAAAGTACGATGGCTATTTCGTTCAATTAACATAATACATATAAGAAAAGGAATATTCGTATTCACGCACACACATGTATAATTTGGTTTAAATATGATGTTAACTGTAAATAAAGTCTCTTTGAATTTGGACTTCGTGTATCATTCATCGACCAGGGTATATTCCTTCACTGTGGCTAAGACACCTTAGCCTTAATCAGCTGCAAGAGTCTGTGCAGTTGGCAGTGAATATCCCACCTATCCCCCCACCCTCCTATCCTATTACCCTTATCCTTCCAACCTTCCGACTGTAACCCGTAGGTCTCATGGTGCAGACATCCTTCTTATTTATATGTGTATATGTTAAATCTATGATAGTGCTAGGGCAGTAGGATATTAGGGTTGTTTAGGGCAGTAGGAGTTAGGATTGATAGGTCATAGCTCTCCCCATAGATTATTTTAGTAAAATCCCTTATGGATTTTACAGACTATCTTCATTTTGAATATCAGCGCACCTTAATATCCGGACGCGCTCTCCAACTCATTTAAATTATTCCATACCGTGTGCGTAAGCGTGCCCCAAGTAACACAGAGAGCATTTTATCAAACGAATAGTAAACTTATGTAGAACTTAAGGTCCGTATAAACTCTTATATAAGGTGCTAACAAATTAAGTACCAATATTTTAAGAGGTGTTACATTACATCAAAACAATTGACTTTACGAGGGCTGTTTGATAAGTACCCGTTTTTTAAAGTTATGTATGTCACTGGCTGAAAATACGTATAGCACCGCCTTGAGGCATTCTTCATGGGCTGGAAAAGAAAAAAAACGGCGTCGCTCTTTTGTTTTTTTTTTCATTAGATCACTGTCAAATGAAAGCATTCGATTGTAGTTGCAAGTATGGAGAAAGAACAGTATCGGTCAGTAATTCGGTTCATGTTTTAAGAAGGAAAAACTTGTGAGGAGATAAAAGTAAAGTTGTAGGCGGTTTATAAGGACTGTACTCCTTCCATGACTACCATCAGATATTGGTTTAACGAATTGAAGCGTGGCAGAATATCCGTCTTTGATGAGGATCGTCCAGGCCGGCCTATTGAGGTAACTACGGAAGAAATGGTCAAAAAAATTCAAAATATCGTACTGGCCGACCGCCGAATAAAACTTAGAGAAATCGTTGATATTGTAAATGTTTCCATGGAGCGAGTACAATACATTATAGAAGAAAAATTGAGTATGAAAAAAGTATCTGCGAGATGGGTGCCGCGTTTGCTCACTGAGGAACAAAAACTGAACCGGGTGACTACATCTGAGTACTGTTTGGGGAGGTTTAAACATAATCCAAAGGAGTTTCTGCGTCGTTTCGTCACGGTGGACGAAACATGGATTCATAACTACTCCGGAAACAAAAGAGCAGTCAAAGCAGTGGATTTTACAAGGTGAACCTGCTCCAATGAAAGCTAAAACCGTCCCATCGGCCGGAAAGGTTATGGCGACCGTGTTTTGGGATTCGCAAGGCATTATACACATAGACTATCTGGAAAAAGGTAAAACAATAACAGGGCAATATTATGCCAACTTACTGTGCAAATTTGACTCCGCGTTAAAGAAAAAACGACCCCATTTAACAAAGAAAAAAGTTCTCTTCCACCACGACAACGCACCAGCTCATTCATGCAAACTTGTAAAAGCAAAATTAAAAGAATTACGTTACGAATTGTTGCCGCACCCGCCTTACTCGCCAGATTTAGCTCCGTGCGATTTTTTTTTATTCCCAAACCTGAAAAAATGGCTCGGCGGAAAAAGATTTGCGTGTAACGAAGACGTCATTGCCGCTACAGAGGCCTATTTTGACGAGTTTCAGAAATCATATTTTTTGAACGGCTTACTGAGACTGGAATACCGTTGGCAAAAGTGTGTAGACCTACATGGAGATTACGTAGAAAAATAAATAAATACATATCCAAAAAAAAGTTTTTTTTTCCTTAACACGGGTACTTATCAAACAGCCCTCGTAAATAGAAATTAAGAAAACTTTTCATATGATATTTTTGTTTTAATTTCCGGTACAAAATAAATAAATTAAAATTTCGACCAAACATAATCAGCCTGTGCATTTAACTGACGAGATGTTTAAACACTATCTGTCAAGTGAACATCGTCGTTTGTGACATACGTCAATGATTGATTGTTGACTATCTCATTAACAGGGTGTTTTTACGCAGTAACGTTGTATCCCTAATTATCTCCAAAAAGTGGTACACACTTTTAAATGTTTCATACTTAACTCTACTCCTAGAGACGAGTATTATCAGCTCTACAAGTATTGGTACCTAATTTGTTAGCACCTTATATAAGTTCACCGAGCATCTTGACGCTTTATATTGGCATTTGAAAACCATTATGATGCTTTACACTGTATAACGGTTAGATAATGGCATATAAAAATGCTTTTGTAAAGCCTTTGGTTTTAGTGTAGCAAACCACAACGCAGCTGTACAGCTTTCAGCTGTTTTTAGTGCATTTGGATCTACAATAGCATTTTTTAGTAGTAAATAAATGCTTAATGCTGTTTAGTAGCATAAACATGAACCATTATAATGCCACTTAAATCCGCTATACAGCTTTCAGCTGTTTTTTTATGCCTTAGGGTCTACTTTAGCATTTTTAAGTAGTAAGATAATGCCTAATGCTGCATAATAGCATAATCTTTTAACATTATAATCAGACATCGGATTCCGTGGGGCGAAACTTCTTGACAGCTAGGGACTTCCTATATCGATAAACCCATTTATAGATACTAGTTCTAAATACTAGTGATCACACAAAGGTTTGCTTATAAAATATTTTTTTATTAAAAGAGTATTATATAATAAAATAAGAACTAAATTTTCCTCTTCTTTTTTTAAAACGTTTTTAAAAGTTTACTCGTCACAATTTATTTCTTCATGACCACACCCCGTTATCAGTGTTGCAGATTCATTGAAATCTGGTACTAGGGTTGTTACATAATATTTATGTCGAGTAAATGTGACATATTGTTTAAATTTTTGACAGAAAAATATTTTAACATAATCATCTTACCTTTTGTTAATTTATTATTTAATAATAAATACCTAATAGGTAGGTATTATCAATGCAATTATTATTGTCAATGCAACATGTGTACTATTGCTTGAAGAATGTTTTTACAGGTAAAATAAAACATTTTTTTTTACTATCACATTATATTGTTTCTTGAATAAATATCATACGCAAAACATTTGTATACTTTCATTAGTGGTAAAATGTAAATTTATTTTATTAGTCATTAAAAATACCTACATTTGCAATTTGGTCACCGTTAGAATTTGTAGTTTCATCTACCGACACGTAGATGTAATTGTTTCCAATTTCGTTCCTAATTTGTTGATACGTTTCATTATAAATTGGAGAAAGATAATTTTTTCTGATAGTAGATTCCGAAGGCACTGAAAACTTCCCATATCGTCCAGAAATGCAATTTTGAATAAAACCATAAAAATTTGGATTTTCTAATTGATACCACGATATATTGCAGGCCACCATGAACATAGTAAGCTCTTTGTAGAATTTATATTTTTCTTCTTGAATACTTGTATGTCTTCCGGTTTTCAAGTGCCTAGCAAGAGAATAATTTTTGCGATGAAAGGTCACTTGACATTGGCTACAGCGTAGCTTAGACCCGCGTTTAATTATTTCAGGATGCTTTTTAAGCAAGTCTTCTATTTTTTGAAGAGGCATTATTTATTTTCACTCATAAATATAAAATCTGTAATAAATAGCACGTGTTTACAAATGAGAATGACAGTGTCTGATGACATTGACAAGTATTGTTTCATAGTGAGTGTCTAAGTAGGTAAGGTACTTCTATTTAATTATCTGAAGAGGTTAAGATAATGGGTATCAACTATTTTATAATGCAATCGGTACTAGCCTTATCTAAGTGTAACCTACCGATTATTTTAGACGCTATGTATGAATTTCATACTGGTCTTCAGAACAATAGTTACGAAAAACATACACAATGTTGGGGGCGGTCACTAGTATATAGAACTAGTATCGATAAATGGGTTTATCGATATAGGAAGTCCCTAGCTGTCAAGAAGTTTCGCCCCACGGAATCCGATGTCTGATTATAATGCATCGTAAATCCGTTATACAGCTTTGAGCTGTTTTTAGTGCCATTTGTTGTATAAAAGCACTTTAAAGTTGTAAGTAAAAGCCTATTACTGCTGAACAGCATAAACGTGAATCTATTTATTTATTTATTTATTTTTATTTTATTTAATATTTAATTAGTTTACACGGCCTTACAGCGAACCAATACGCCGATAAACCAGATTACTTAATTATGTACAGTAAAACAACTTACAACTAACAAATGGTATCACCTATAAGATAACATTGCACATACAAAACACTGGATATATATAAATTATGCGTACATGCATACAGAGGATTGCCTGTCATCCATCGCCTCACAAAAAGTGTAATGCTTGCATTTTTAAAGATCAACTGAGTTATGTTGCACAGCTAACAGCACTGTAATCAAATACACGTGAGTTATTGGAATGCTTAAAGCTTGCGTTCAAGCAATGGCACTATTTCAGTCCACGTGAAGTCTACTGGTATACCGGTGAACCCATATATAACTACTTTATAGACAATGGCACTACAGTGGTTCATCAAGTCTTCTCTCTCTGGCCTTAATAATTGTTCACGTGTGAGTATTTCTACTGCTGGCGGCATTAATTATCCTTTTTAAAGGCTCACCGAGCTGCTATAGCCCGACACCATTTTGTTAAATATTATAACCAAAAAATATTATCATGCGGACCTATTTATAAAAGTAATAGGCCTGTATAATAATGATATAACTTAATTGAATACTGCCCAACCAATACTATTATGTTAATAATGCATAATTCGTTGTATACTAGGAATAAAAATATTTTTGTGGTTATTTCACGCATATCTTTATATAAAATTTTATATCAAAATCCACAAAATATCGAAGGCGCGTAAAAATATTCAATGAAACTTATATATACATTTGCAGTAAACTACATTGCGCAGTAAAATTTGAAGGCATGAAATAACAAAAGAGTCAAACACTTTCATTATAAATTTTGTAAACACTTCACTCAGTTTTGAACACTCATGCATCCATACATTATGTTGCGAGGCCATTAATATTTGTACCGGCGAAGTATTAGAGCGCTGTTTTTGCACTGATTTAGGATTTGTTTAAGTTCTAAGTGTGAACATTTATAATTATTTTAGTACATTTTAATGTTAGTCTAATGCTTTTATAATGCAATTAACATTTTCATTATCAATAATATTGCCGGTTTAATGCTTCTGTAATGTGATTGGCAACTTCATTGACCATAATAATGCTTCTTTAATGTGATTGACACATTCTTTGACCACAATAATGCTTATATAATGCGCCTGTAATGCAATTAGTAGTAGTTAAAGTACGAGTGTGGTTTTATGAAACGAGCGTCAGCGAGTTTCATAATAGGATCACACGAGTGTTTTAAGGCTAAATTATGTACAGTTGCATACACTACTTTATCTACACACATATCATTATATTTCGTCGTTTCATTCTTCAGATATAATATAATAACCAGGTAGTCCCTTAAACCTACAGGCGACTCTGCACGATATTTAAGAGAAGTTTAATTGACTTATAAACTATTTTTAGTTCATTCATTCATTCACCTTACCCTTCCTGTCAATCCCACCTTCAACTGTGCTCATTCTTTTTTCGTGCACGGCGACAAGCGCACGCGCCTCCTCTTTTTCGTTACGCGCCATAATGTCGAAACGTAAGGCGCGAGAGAGGATTGATTATTATCAAGAAAAGATTAAAAAACTTCAAGACGACCGTAGGCGATGGTCGAGAATAATTTACTCATCGTCGTCATCGGAAGATGAAGGTAAGTTAATTTTTTACATAATTATGCCGAGAAGTGATTAAAATGAGCCGACATAGGGATTGACTGCGAGTCATTAACTATGATCAAACACACAACGGGGTTGACTGCGAGTCTCCAACGCTGTGATAAAGCAGAACATACGTGCATTCTTCAGTAGAAATACACGTTTCTCTGCGACACTAATATTTTCTCAACCTACCCTCAAAAGAAAATATTTTTTTCTATAAAGTATTAATCACTTCTTTTGTTGTTTTAGAGGACAAAATAGAACAAAATGCAGATTGTCCATCACCGGCTCATGATCCGATATTACCGGAATCTCAATTAGATTGCGAAATTCCCGCGCCTGAACATCCTAGCGACGTACCGGCGCCGGAACCGAATAATGAACATTCCGTCACTGAAAATCAGACGACGATGCCGGTTCAGCCTGAACTCGATGCGGACATGTTACTAGCACTTGGGGAGTCGACAGACGACACCCCAGAGTTCAGCGAAAAGATCCACGACAATCTAGCCAAGCTTTGGCTGCCGCTGCTAAAAAAGGGTATGATAAAGGAAACTAAAGATAAACTCCAGAAGGAATATCTCGTTCCCGATAATTGCCGCTTATTACAAGCACCAAAATTGAACGTGGAAATATCAGCGGCTGTACCCGATATGGTTCGCAACCGAGATAAAAATTTGGCGGCTTTGCAGCAACAGCTCGGCTCTGGAATCTCAGCCATTAACAGGGCAATGGATACCCTCATAAAAGGAGCCGATGCCGATAAAATCCAAGCAATGAAACATCTTAGTAATAGCTGTCGTATATTGTGTGACCTTCATGCGTCATCCACTCAGAGTCGCATAAAACTCATCACACCTAGCCTGGACAAAACGTTCTTGCAAGTAATTCAGGACGCGGAACGTGACGAAACAGTTTTCGGTAATAAACTGTCCGAAAAAATTAAGGCCGCGAAGACCATAGAAAAACAAGGCCTTCAAATCAAGAAAGCAGCTCCCAAGAACGTTACTTCGGTTCCATCGGTGAGCAATCGAGCGTCTTACTCGGGAAACTGGTCAGCGCCCCCTCGTTACACGTCAAACAGGGGGGGGCGAAGGAATGCTCGCAGCAGGCCAACAGCAGGGAACTACACTCGCCGGACATTCCCGGCACCACAAACGGCCAAAACCTTCACCACAACGAATACACGTGCCCAGGCACCGTGAGTCAGGTACATGCAGGTCGAATCTCGAATTTTTATGACTGTTGGTTAAAAATAACCTCGAATCCTAAGGTCTTGGATTGGGTCAGATATGGCTTTTCCATCCTATTTACTACACAAGTAAAACAAATATCGGTCCCAAAAAATACTTTCTCACCAAGTGAAGTAGCAGACATGAAACTAGCTATTCAAAAATTAGTGGATTTAGGAGCCATAACTATATGTGACCAAACCGAACCACAATATTATATATCTAAGGTTTTTCTTGCATCAAAACCTAATGGGGGAAAGCGCTTTATCTTAAATTTGAAAAGCCTTAATAAATTTATTTCTCCCTGTCATTTTAAGATGGAGGGGAGGATCATCGCACAGCCTCAAAACTCATTCCTAAAAATGGTTACTTAGCCACAATAGACTTAAAAGAAGCCTATCTCCTTATACCAATCAATGTCTTCAAAATGTAAATGAAACTTTAAAACTGCTGCTATGTTTAGGATTCATTGTCAATTACGACAAAAGTTCATTAAATCCAAAACAGACTTGCAAATTTTTAGGGTTTAATTTTAACACTCAAAATTTGACTCTGGCTCTACCCGAGGATAAACGAAATAAAATTGCACAGCTAGTCCACAAATTTCTAAGGCTTCCTAGATGTACTATTCGTGAATTCGCACAGCTCATCGGTGTTTTAGTATCAGCTTGCCCCGCTGTAAAATATGGTTGGGTTTACACCAAAACCTTAGAAAAGCAGAAATATCTGGAGCTATTGAATAATAATGACAACTATGAAGCTAAAATTAAACCTTCAAAAGTTATACTGGAAGATCTTAACTGGTGGTTAAACAATATTTACACTTCAGATAATAGTATGAGATATCCAGGTTTCCATCTCGAAATTTACTTGGAATTACTGGCTGTTTTCCTAGATTTAAAGAGTTTCGCCCGAAACAGGACTAACTGTGCAATTTTGTTGCGTGTTGATAACACGACTGCCATAAGCTACGTAAATCGTATGGGCAGTATACAGTTTCCACACCTAAACAATCTAGCTCGTTCCATTTGGCAGTGGTGCGAGGAGGAAATATATGGATATATGCCTCCTATGTCAATACAAAAGAAAACATTGCGGACGCAGAATCCAGAAAAAGAATTAACCCTGATACCGAATGGGAATTATCAGCCGGAGCATTTGAATCCATTATAACACGGTTTGGGCTACCCGTAATAGATTTATTCGCTTCTCGTTCCAATACCAAATGTTCAAATTATGTGTCTTGGAAACCTGATCCCGATGCAATAGCCGTGGATGCATTTACAATCAGCTGGCGCACAAGATATTTCTACGCTTTCCCACCATTTTCGTTAATACTAAAATGTCTTAGAAAAATTATAGACGACCAAGCACATGGAATCTTAGTGTTTCCCTATTGGCCATCGCAACCGTGGTTCCCGTTACTGCAAAGCCTGCTTAAATCGGAAATAGTGTTTCTCAATCCGAATAAAAATCTTCTCCATTCCCATTTCAGGGACTCTCATCCCCTACACAAAGGGCTTACCCTGGGTGTCGCGAGGCTCTGCAACAGTCGTTCAGTCGAAGAGGCTCTCCTCCAGAAGCAATGACCCTTATGCTAGGATCGCTTTCCGACAGTACTATAAAACAATACGACGTCACGTATAAGCTCTGGTGGCAATTTTGCAGCATAATGGCTATTGACACCTTTAATCCGCCTAAATCATCAATTTTGTCTTTTTTAACTGAACGATTCAGCCAAAATTGCGCTTATGGCACACTTAACAGCCACCGTTCAGCTTTATCTTTGTTATTGGGAAACAATGTTGGTTCAGATGATTGTGTAAAACGCCTACTCAAAGGAGCGTACAAACAAAAACCTAGTTGCCCCAAATACAATCATACTTGGGATCCACAGGTAGTTTTAAATCGCATTTCCCATTGGTATCCCAATACAAGTTTAAACCTGGAAAAAATTACCAAAAAATTAGTAACATTACTGGCCATATGTACGGCACACAGAGTCCAGACATTAGCGCTTATTAAGATTGAAAATATAGTTACTTCCAATGATGGTGTCAAAATTGGTATTACAGATATAATTAAAACATCCGCCGCAGGGCGCGAACAACCCGTTCTCTTCCTACCATTCTTTAGGGAAAATGTAGCAATATGTCCTGCTACAGCTCTCAGAGATTATATTTTTGTAACAAAAAATAAGAGAGCTGATAGTATAGGAAACCTTTTATTGACATACAGACCACCACACAGAGCTGCCACTTCTCAAACCATCAGCAGATGGATTAAACAAGTCCTGTCGGAAAGTGGCATAGACATTGAGGTATTTAGCGCGCATAGCTCGCGACACGCTGCTACTTCCGCCGCGAGCCGAGTCGGAGTCAGTATCGACACTATCCGGCGCACAGCGGGCTGGACCTCGAATTCTACTTCGTTTGCCCGTTTTTATAATCGTCCAATATCAGACGAAGGACTTTTTGCAAGGACCGTTTGCTTACCAAACAATAATCCCTAGAATAAGTCACATAAACAAGATTGATTATTGTTAATCATCCAATAATTAAGTTAGCCAATGTTGATTATTGTCACTCACTTACTTGTAATCTAGTTGAAAATAAACATATTTTCTTACAAGAACTTCTGTTTTAATCCACCTAAAGAAAGCAAAACTTTAAAACTCTGAACATCTACCTGGTTATTATATTATATCTGAAGAATGAAACGACGAAATATAATAGATGATCAAACGAACTTCTCGAGCGAAGTTCGATCTCTATTATATGAGTCGTTTCATTCGAAGATATAAAGACCCGCCCACCCAAGTATAACCCTATATTTAAAAGTTTTGCATTTTCTCTGAAGATAATGAGCACAGTTGAAGGTGGGATTGACAGGAAGGGTAAGGTGAATGAATGAATGAACTAAAAATAGTTTATAAGTCAATTAAACTTCTCTTAAATATCGTGCAGAGTCGCCTGTAGGTTTAAGGGACTACCTGGTTATTATATTATATCTTCGAATGAAACGACTCATATAATAGAGATCGAACTTCGCTCGAGAAGTTCGTTTGATCATCTATAAGTACTCTAAGATGGGTTCAGAAGCCGTAGGAAAATGATCTGCATTGCTACTATAGTGCTTACGCCTTTACGACACTGGCGGAGTGTTCATATCGTTCTCGGAGTCACTACTACTCATATTTTCAACTAAAATGTGAATTACAAACAACTTTTCACAATTCTACTTTCGTAACAGCAAAAACCAACAAAGAATGACAACAGTAATGGCGGCAATTCGATCCTACGTCAAGACGAATGTTTTTTTTAAATCATAGACAAACGAATGAAGTCCCTATTCTCATGTCACTCTTGATCAAATGTCGTGCGGTTTATATTAAAAAACATACTGAATTGACGTTTCGCATCGATAACTGTTTCAATATCTATGGATACTAGAATAGAGACCCACTTGAGTTTTGACAGCTGTTCCAAATTTAAACTCATAACCTTACAAAAATCTGTACTGTAATAACATTACAGTACAGATTTTACCTACTACCACAGACAAGAAAGTTCTCATAGTAAAATTGATGCTGGTCATTTCCTACGGTTTCTGAACGTATTTTAGATCACTAATGATATGTGCGTAGATAAACAACTATTGTAAACCCTTTTAGGATCTAAAGCAGTAAAATTTGTGCCCAAATAAGCATTACAATAGCCGTATAAACGTTTATAATGCTACTATAGAACTAACTCAAAATGCGAAAACGATACAGAAATGCTGGAAGTCGGCCGTTATACTGCTTTGATGTGTTACTTGGGGCCATTCGCTGAGTATCTTTTGCTCACGTCGATGTTACGAAATGGATCTGATTGAACACCACTGCAAATTTAGAGGCCCGCGGGAGCTGACATCGTCAGTTTGACAAAATCTCCTAAATAAATAATAATATAAAACAAATATTTATAATTTGCAAAAACTCAATAATAAATACCGGCTGCGTATCCCTGTGTAGTGCGGCAAGCGCGGAGACGCGTGAGGCGGCGCGCTGCAGACCGCAACGCAACACGCAAGCGCAAGAACTCTCGGTCTCCGCGGTCGCTTGCGCCGCGCGTACTGAGGCCGTCAACTGGCTCTGTGAACACAATCTAAATCTTTGAATTCGGTTTACACGTGTTCTTGAAGTTGGCTCGATTGTGAAAGCTTTTGGGAGTCACTCGACTCTCCATCTGATACTCCACAAAATCAAAATGATGTGACATATGACCAGCATAATGATTATTTTCTACTAGTCAGTGCCGAATTTGGCACTCGTTTCAGACGGAGACATCTGACAATTATGGTAAGTCAAGAATGTTTCTCGGTGCTTGTTAACTCACGTTCTCATTGTGCGCCTGCTCGAGTTGTTTCTCGAGGCGCGAGACCTCGTGCAGGTGCACCTCCGAGAACAGGTCGGCGTGGTGCTCGCCCATGGCCGCCGCCAGCTCCGAGTTGGACGCGCCGGGGGAGCCTTCATCGGACCCACCCTCTTCGCCCATGCCTGAGAATGCATCACACGGGGTGTAAACACTAAATAAAATATGAATTTTCATCACACTTGCTCGTCAATGCCGTTATTACTTGCGAGCGTACAGAGCAGTTATAGCCGTTTTACCTCCCACGGGCTGTTAAGTTTAGTTTTAAAATATAGAACCCACTCATACTTCAATTCGGACTGAGGATGTTTCCAATCAGCCAAGGTGTATTTCATATCTTCAAAAGTTTGCTACAACCAACTTTTAATATGTATAAAACATATCTTTATATTAAATTTGACTGCAATTTAATGTTTAGCAGAATTATTTACAGATTTAATATGTAGTTATTTAGTGTCTACCTATGTAAAATGTTTATAAGTGTTTTCAAATCGTGGCTGTATACCGAAGGGTCTTTGCCATACGCGCCTCACGTCAAATTCAACAAAATGGATAACTGACATGTTGACATTATTACGATTTGTATTAATTTCATCTAAAATGTATTAGATTCCTCGCAAATGTGATGAAAAACATTGTGTATAACACGGGCGTAACAATATTGCAAACTCGAGTCATCAAAAGGTCATAATAGATTCTCGATCGCAATATTCCACTTACGCATGTCGCATTTTCTCGAAAAACGATTAAACATGCAGTCAAATGGAGAAAAAATCAACGCAAGAGGTTAAATAATCACAAAGTTATAAGTGACCCAGGGGACAGGTTGTGAAGTCACTAATAGACGGCAACGTGCCGTGCGCCGTCGTGTTCGGCGCCGCCGTCGACGCGGCCCCCCGGCAGCCTCGCGTAACGTGACGTCACACACTGTTTGCGTTTTCCCTCTCTAACAAGCAATAGTAAAACGGTTATAGCTTCGTAATTTTTTGAGATATCTGAATGGGATTTTCGTCACTAGGCATATTTTTTTGCCTTCTTTCTTTTGGGGTAATAATAATTTTACTCTACACCCGTATTGCATTAACAAAATGGGAAAGAATTTGCACGATGCATGTAAGTTAATCGGTTTAAATTAGATTGCCGAAGAAAGCGTAGTATCTATATGAGCAGCCACCGAAAGGGCATAGACGCGAATACGAGGGTCAAACTGAAAGTTCTTAGAAAATCAAAAACTGAGCAATCAAGCAACTTATTACTTTTATTATATCTTTTCAAAATAGCCTCCCTTCACATCAATACATCGCTGCATTCGATAGAACCACTGAGAAAAGCACTGCCCACTCGTCCTTAGGGGGTCTCTTCGACGGCCTTTTGAAACGCAGCCACTGCTTCGTCGGCGTCCATAAAACGTTTTCCTCGAAGTTTTTCTTTAATTTTTGGGAATAAATAAAAATCACAAGGTGCAAGGTCGGGGCTATAAGGTGGGTGACCCAGTAATTCCACGTTTGCCGTCGCCAAATAGTCGATCGTTTGCTTGGCGGTGTGCGATGAGGCGTTGTCGTGGTGAAGCAGGATCCTACTGCGAGGCCGTTTTTCTCGAACTTTTTCCAAGACAAGTGGTAAACAATTGTTAGAGTACCACTTCGCAGTAACTGTTTTTTGATCCTCTAAAATAATTGTTGCGTAATGACCAGTCCTTCCGAAGAACGAGGCCACCATCTTTTTTCCCACACTTCGACCTCTCTTCACTTTAGTAGGCAACTCCTCGGAAGGAAACACCCACTCAACAGACTGTCTTTTAGTTTCAGGATCATAACAGTAAATCCAGCTTTCGTCACCCGTAACTACGTCGAACACAGCATTTGAGTCACCTCCGTTGAATCTTTGACCCATTTCACGGCACCAATCAACACGACGGACTTTTTGGGCTTCTGTCAAATTATGAGGTATCCACCGGGCACAAAGCTTCCTCACCGCTAAATGTTCATGGAGGATTTTGTGGACTTGACTCATACCAATGGCTAAGCTTGTACGAATCTGCTGATAGGTTACTCTTTTGTCAGTCTCTATCATACGCCGCACAACACTGATGTTATCTTCAGTAGTCGCCGTAGAAGGCCGGCCCTCACGCAGATCATCAGTGAGATTAGTGCGGCCACGTTTAAATTCATTAAACCAGTTGTAAATAGTAGCACGAGATGGGGCTTCATCGTGAAAGGCCAATCGAAGTCTATCATAACTTTCTTGTTGACTTAAATTACATCGAAAGTCGTAAAAAATCATTGCTCGAAAATTTTCTCGCGTTAAATTCATGCTCACGTTGCCGCCAAATCGTAAAACAAATGACAATCGAGTGGAATTCGTACACAAAAATATTAAGAAAGAGTTCCATTTTCAAATTTTGAACTTATTTTTTTATTATATTTATTACAAGTGGCCAGTTCTAAAGACTTTCAGTGTCGCCCTCGTAAGTGGTACCGCTCTGTTGAGAACTATTCGGTTGAGCTAGTGTACCGCACCGGACCAAAAGACTACGGGAACTGCTCGCTACGATACGATCTGTGTTCGTCCGCGACTCGTGCCCGTGAATGGGCGTCTTTTCTAAAATTTCGTATGCTGTAAAGAACATGGGAGGCCATGTTCTTTACAGCATACGAAAGGCTCATCCTGAAACGCTTCAAACACCTGCCCGAGCAGGCAGTGCAGTGCAGCGGCACTTGCTCGTCGGCTGACGCTCATTCGTCCTGCGGGTGACTGAGACTGTCGAAAAGAACTCACCTCGTATGCTGCAGGCCACGTTGGTGATGTTATACGCTGCCTCGTGCCTAAAAAGCTCGACGCACTCCTTTTTAGTGGCGAATCACCTGTCGCTCTGCCTGCAGCGCTTCAAGAGCCTCTCTAACTGCCACTCCGTGACGCCGTCGTCTTATGAACGGCCCGCGGAGGTTCCGCCCGTCTCGTTGTGTGCTCAGTATAACTAACCTCGTATGCTGTAGGCCAGGTTGGTGATGTTGTACGCGGCCTCGCGACTGAGGTGTGCGTCGAGCTCCTTCTTGGCGGCGAACTTAGCCTCTCGCTCAGACTGCAGCGCTTCGAGTGCCTCTCCCAGTTGCCGTTCCGCGATGCGGCGCAGCGCCGCGGTCTCGTCCGCCGCCGCGCGGAGGTTTTCCGCCTCCTCGCGCAGTTGTCGGACCTCATGCTTTAGGCCTTCGAATTCCACCTGGAAGAAGTCATCCCTGTATCAATGAACATAGAGCGCAAATTAAAGTAATCGCGGTAAGGAGTCTCATCTGACTACAAAATAATCTTGAGATAGTATATTTCTTGGACTTATTATATTACCGTCTAAAATGCAGCTCTATCTAAAAGTCAAATTTTAAGTCTACTTCCGGGGTTAAACATTTCAAACCGATCGCGAACCACCTAAAGATATTGATTTAGAAACCTAACCGATTCGCGTAACGCCTTGTCCACGCCGAGCCCGGGGCTGTCACTCGTCTACCACTCACCTGCGAGGAGCGCAGCGCGGACACCTGCTTCTGCAGCGAGATGTTCTCGTCCTCGAGGTCCCCGATGTCCAGCAGTAGCCGCTGCTCCCGCTGCCGCGCCTCGCGCAGCTCGGCCCGCAGCGCCACGCGCTCCGACTCGCGCGACGCCTTGTCGACGCCTAGCCCGGGGCTCTCACTCGTCTACCACGCACCTGTGAGGAGCGCAGCGCGGACACCTGCTTCTGCAGCGAGATGTTCTCGTCCTCGAGGTCCCCGATGTCCAGCAGTAGCCGCTGCTCCCGCTGCCGCGCCTCGCGCAGCTCGGCCCGCAGCGCCACGCGCTCCGACTCGCGCGACGCCTTGTCCACGCCGAGCTCGGAGCTCTCTGTGAGCAGGCGGTCGCGCTCGCTCACGACGCGCTCGAGCTCGTGGCGTAACTGTGAACAACAAAGAATTTAAGTAAACCTGTTGTTAAAATAAGTACTGCGTAGTAAACGCACTTAGATTATTATGTAACAATTTCTCAAAGCGTGAGTGTTGTGAAATCTATGAATTCCGAATAAAGTTTCGCACGCACGAAATTCGATAATTTTGATCAAAATTATTGATCGACATAAAGATACCTGCCGTTTAAATAAATATACATATAATACAATTTTTGACGACCTCTGTAGCCTAGTTGGTAGCGACCCTGCCTACGAAGCCAGAGGTCCCGGGTTCGAATCCCGGTAAGGGAATTTATTTGTGTCATGAGCTCATGAGCATGAATATTTGTTCCTGAGTCATGGATGTATTCTACGTATTTAAGTATTTATTTATCTATGTAAGTACCTATGTATATCATCGTCTAGTACCCATAGTACAAACGACAACACTGTTAACTGACCATCCTGTGTTTATATAGAACCTCATTACAATGCACTTGAGGTGCACCGATGGTCAGTTAGCTGTGTTGTCGATAGTACAAGTTTTGCTTCGTTTGGGACTAGGTCGATTTGTGTAAGATTGTCCCCAAATATTTTAAATTTTCAAAAAATATAAATAATTTATCAACTCAAAGTGTCATGTTATTGTTCAGTCTCATAAAGTTTTTAATAAGAGCCGGGAGCTGCCGAAAGGCACTTTACATATTGGCAGCTGACATTGTTGTTTGTAAAGTATGTTAAAAAACCGTGTTGTTTTTTTAGCTCACGTAGTGCTAGCTAGCTGCACGAAGCTTTACGATAAAAATATAAAATTAGGTTAAAATATTCTTGACTTCCGACTAATGGTAATGAACTCCCAATTTCCAACAGGTCGTCGCCCGCCAAACGGCTGACTAGCTACGATTTATACTAGACATTAGTATTACACGCAATTGCCGAATACATTAACACAGTCAGACTGATTTTTTACCGGCGTATATTGAGTTAAACAGTTAATCGTTCGAGAATGCAAGAATATCCGACAAAATAATGCAATATCTTCACTAAAACTACATTTAAATAATACAATAGACTCAAGCTCAATTTTTGAAAAGTACATCTGATGTGAGAAGACATGGAATGACTGCGCCGAAATATGTCATCATATCGCCCGTCCGAAGAATCGTGACATATTTAGAGCTGACTAGAAACTTCGAAAGGTTAGGATTCTTTACGACTGTGTTGCATTGCCGTGACGTCACATATATTTATGTATGTCAGAAAGTCAGAATATTAAACTCAAAACTGACTTAACTGACCTCGATAATCAAAGGCAGTAATCGACGTCTAGACTAAATAATAAGGGTAATTGTTGCTAAGCCATGAGGCCAGGGTGTGACGCCAACCTGAATTAGTGGGGCGAGGTGTGGCCCGTAAATTAGCTTTATGTAGGCCCGCGTATGGACTCTGAATAGTGGGGTCATTCCACTTTTCGATGTACAAGGAGGGTAAAGTATGAAACATGTATAAACCTATCGTCTTAAATTTTTCAAACATATCATCACTTATTTTATTTGAGTGGGCTTATTTCGAACTTAAGATATTTTGTTTCACACTCGTCCCGATTTCATTAAAGGCCATTTTAATGTGTGTCCCTAATATGTTCCCTGTAAACTGAAGCTATTGTAGAAAAGTACCTATTATTGAAGGCTTACCATAAATGACGCATTAATGACGACCGATTTAGCCTAGTTGGTAGTGCCCCTGCCTACGAAGCAAGAGGTCCTGGGTTTGAATCCCGGTAAGGGCTTTTATTTGTGTTATGAGCGCGAATATTTGTTCCTGAGTCGTGGATGTTTTCTATGTATTTATCTATATAAGTATGTTAGTCATCGTCTAGTACCCATAGTACAAGTTTTGCTTAGTTCAGGACTAGGTCGATTTGTGTGATATTTATTTTATTTATTTATTTAAAGAAATATATATAAACTATACATTTGTTTGTGTTTCCAGAGACTGGCACATACATGTCATACATACCAATTAGTTTGGCTTATATTGGTTAATTATATTACGAAATGAGTATTAGTGAAAGGTTTTCGTCGGTCGAAGTTATATTTGACCGGTAAATGTTAAATGAGCAGCTCTCCAATCGAATAATGTGATCATTCCCATACATACGATTTTAACGGGTATAACATTAACTAAGGTAATATTAATCTCTCTGTGTCGTAGAAACTTCATTTGGCTCCTGCGATCTAAGTAAAGTACTCACAACATATATACGATGTACGCAAAGATTTATATGGCAAACTATCAATAGATGAATTGTAAGTAGTTAATAGTATCTAGATATTTACAAATATCGAGACTAGAAAGTAATTTTACCTTATTCCCGGAATTCATTATAGTAAATACTTATTAATGCGAGAATACTGCTACGAAAATGTAAACTGCCGATGTTCAACGAGACGCAAAACTTGCAAAATGGTGGGCTTTTTAAAATTGGCGTGCATTTTCATGCGCGTCTACCCGCAGTTTTGTAGGCACGTTCGGATACTATTCATAAGCAATGGGTAGATTGTAGATACCGCAGCAAAAGTAATTTGGAACTAATTAATGGATATTATACAATTTGTGGGTCCTGCGGCCTTTAATCAATTTTAATTGAAATTCTTTTTATATTGATATTTGAGCACATTCTTCCTCTTTCTCTCCCACACCATGAATAGTATAGTCTAACTAGAAAACCGTGTCAGTAGGAAGGCAGCTGGTATAATCCACATTTTGTACATAAGGTCTTTTTTTGTTCAATAAAGTTTGAATTTTATAAATACTCTATCACCTTCACCCGGGCAAAAACGCCACTCAGCTACAACTATGGGGTAGCAGGAGCGCAGTTAGCTAGAGTGGACTCCGTGAAAGACCTAGGGGTACTCTTAAATAGGGACTTGAACTTCAGGGACCATATAGTTGGCATTTGTAAAAAAGCATTTAGAATCCTCGGTTTCGTACTTCGGCGGGCAGCGTGCTTTAAAAACATTCAAGCCGTTTCAGCGCTGTATAATGCTCTTGTGAGAAGCCAACTAGAGTGCAATGCTGCAGTATGGGGACCACACGAGAAAAAGTATATCCTCATGGTAGAAAGGATACAGAATAAGTTTACCAGGTATCTGTACTGGAAACGGTATGGAGTCTACCCTTTCTATCCTTTGATGTATCCTACAGACTTCGTCATAGGCATGGTAGGGTACAATAGATTGGAAACGCGTAGGGATATGTCACTAGCATGCTACCTAGTCCGAGTTCTACGGGGTCTTATCTGCAACCCGGGTATATTGCAGCAGTTAAGTTTGGGTGTGCCGGACGGGTACGCGGGGCGGCGGCGGCGGCCGCAGCTGCTGGTGGAGCCGAGCGGCAGAACCAACTTGCTTCGTAAAGCACCGCTCAGTCGAGCCGTACACACACTAAACCTAGTTGCTGACCAAACTGATATTTTTCACTGTTCAATGTCCGAATTTGTTAAAGTGTGTCTGTGTGTCTTGTGCAAGTATAATAATTAGGTTAAATCAATTAAGTATTTAAGGCGCTATTGCATTAGGTTAACCTGTAAAAATAGTTGCTATATTGAAATAAAATAAATAAATAAATAAATAAAATAAGCTTCTGTATTTTTACGTCACCGCTATCACGGCAAGGAAAGATGAGAGCTACTGACGCGCTTCGCTGGTAAGACATGTGATTTTAAGTAAAAAGCTATTTAATTGATAACAGACTTTTAATATTACCGCCTGTTTATTACCTCTACTTGTTATTTGTTGTCGTTTTGTATTGTTTTCATGAATTAAGGTGTGCAATAAAGAGTAATTGTACTGTATATTACACACGTTCATGTAAAGATTTTTATTATTAAGGTAACGCGTTAAAAATCTCAAGGTTCCGCGTATCTGCACCGCACACGTTTAACGGAATTAGTCATACGCGGTGATAACAGAAATGACCTACTGCAAGCCTGCCTGCTCATTGCACGTCAAATGCAAGGACTATCGCACCACATGTTTACAGACGGGCAATTTTATATCCATCTACATTACCGGCACTAATATATGCCACAAGAAAGAACGCATAAATCAAATCAATTATTTATTCTGCAAATAGGCCACAAGGGCACTTTTACATGTCAAACGGTAATTTACAATAAAATAATAATAATCTTACACAATCATTTAAAATTATATATAAAAGGTTAACAAACTAAATGTCACTAAGTTAATGTTAACAAAACAAAATTGCAAAATATGACCATTACATTCGATATAAGATCTGTATCAGCATTAATAGAAGTTAATGATATTAATTCAGTATTCCAGAGATGTATAAGGTCTCTGAGCGTCCAAATACAATTAATAATTATTCTAATATATATATATTAGAATAATTATTAATTGTATACGGTCCCTAAGCGTCAAAACAAAAAAGGAACATTAATGTTATATTGTCAGAGTGTACAATTGTACAGGGTCAATAACAATAAAACGTGTCAAGATCAGAATGATGTCTCTCGTCAATACGATAATAATAATAATAACACTAGTATTTAAGTAGTTAATTAGGTACTATGCCCTTGCAAGCATGAACAGTCCGGACTCCACAAACAGCACCCGATCACGAGTATGACGCATATCTCAGCCATCGCCTCCCTCATAAATATCTAACACGACTCTTTGGACCTGGTGAGAAACGAACACATCCGGATGCTTTAAGATCCGACCAATCGAAGAAAAACTCTCCGAAACACGTCTCAGATGGTATGGACAAGTAATGAAAAGACCTGAAGATCACATGACCAGGCAAGTCATGAGTACAACTCCCCGCCCGAGAAAGCGTCTGCCTCGGGGCCCCTACAAACTTGGATGTCCGTCGTCACCAACGACCGAAAATAACACGACGACATAGAACCGACGCGTATGGCGAAGAATGAGGAGGAGACCCAACCCCAATTGAAATGGGATAGGGCTGGGCAAAGAGTATTACTACAGCTGTTAGGACACGTCACATATTTTTCCCCGTTTTTTTATCATAGATACGAGTATAATGCTGGACTGGATCAGTAGATGTAGAGCAACACCAGGCCTATCCCACTGTCATTTTGGCGCAAAACGATGCATATCTGGAAGTCTAGCTGGGGCTGTAAAGCGTATCGCACACAATGACGTTTAATATTATACGTTCCGTTGTACGAAGTAACAACATAATATAATTGATCGCACATCATTATACACATTTTAATTTTACAATATTTTGCTAACATGACGAAACAAGTAATCCCATTATGAACGGTTTTGTAATAACTTAATCTGTATTCATGTATTTTTTACTTAATCCTTAATTCCCGGCTTAATTTCTTATTATCAACATATTATTATTTCAGAAATGGATGATTATTTTGGTAACAAATATAGAAACTAAAACAAATTTTGGATGTTCAGTTATGTGGTCCGTCAACAACCCTATCCCACTCTATGATTGTCTGTTGCCAAAAACTGACAGCTATCGTCATCACTTAGGTAGTGGACCTTCTGTACCTTTAGGTACTATTAATTATTATGTGGCATCACTTTAAGTATTAAGAGGGTGGATCGCATCCGGAGCACGGCCCTGCGCTCCAAAAGTCTAAAACACCCATACTTTAGCTGATGTAGGCGAAAAAACCGCCAGGCTCAAGTAGGATTGGGACGATTCAATAAATAAAAAGAAAACAGTACTCCCCAGCAGTACACGCTACTCTATGCACGATTTGTGTGTCTAATCACGTCACACGCGGGGTGCGGCGCAATACACTTCAACCGTAATAAAATTGTCCTTTTATATTGCACTAGCTTCTGCCCGCGACTCCGTCCGCGTGGAACTCGTTTATATCGTAGCTCCATACAAACTTTCACCCCCCACTTCATCCTCTTGGGGGAGGATTTCCGGGATAAAAACTATCCTATGTCCTTCCCCGGGATTCAAACTATCTCCATACTAAATTTCATCGCAATCGGTTCAGCGGTTTAAGCGTGAAGAGGTAACAGACAGACAGACAGACACACTTTCGCATTTATAATATTAGTATGGGAGTATGGATATGGATAGTATGGATGGCATGAGTTCCAGACCCCGTATCATGGTCGGCCTTATCACACGATAAGTGACAAGATAGAGCGTCCGTCACTAGCTGACACCGTTCGATACAACGGGACGACGCTCCTATCTTGTCACTTATCGCGTGATACGGCCGACCATGATACGGAGTCTGTAGCAACAGTGCGAGTGGCGAGAAGTTTTTGACGTAAATGTTTTATTTTATTTTACTCCGTATTAAAAAATAAAAAATTACACAACACTTACTTACATAAACTCAAGCCTCCAAAAGCGGCGGGAAATTAATTAATTTTCAGTGCCACTTCTGGAGGAAATCTGACATTGCAGTATTGGGTTGCCAGCCCATCGCCTACATCACACTTCAACTATATCACCATAATCAACTCTTACTACACCCACGGGACGAAAGATGGAGTTATTCATCCTGACATCGCAAAGAAAAAAAAAAACAAAAAGTATTATATGAATTATTGGCAACTTTTCTTTTTAAATTACGACCTTTATTTATCCACCCAACCGCGGAAAATCGCATCGTTAAAAAGTAATGAGTAATATAAGACTTAATGAGTAATAACGGATGCTGGGTCTTAAATTAATTCGACAGTCAAGTCATCTCGTTGGTGTCCCAATCTCTCCGGTAACTAAAGATCATAAGTACCATATTCTTCTTATTAAAATACGTTGTTTTGTCGAGGGGAACGTATTGCAGCAACTTCCTACAGGCACATTGTGATGCCGACATAGACGTGTAGCTAAGGGTCAAAGCGAGCAGAGTTCACGTGAATGTTCAAGCTATTATCTGACTTACAACCGTAGCAATTAGCACCATAATAGCATGAAATGAAAGTTCACTTTGGGTCATTTTGGCATTCGGGTAACTTGTGCAGAGGACGGTTTTAAATCACTACATAGTATAAAACAAAGTCGCATCCCGCTGTCTGTCCCTATGTATGCTTAGATCTTTAAAAATACGCAACGGATATTGATGCGGTTTTTTTAAATAGATAGAGTGATTCAAGAGGAAAGTTTATATGTATACTATAGTACCCGTGCGAAGCCGGGGCGGGTCGCGTGTAAAATATAAATGTAAATACATGGCAAAGCGATAGTTGTGTTTACACGATTGCTTCAAAGGAGGGTTATGTTTTTCAAGCGTTATGTATAGCGTGTGTATGTGGATTGTGGACAAGAAAAACCTATTGCACGGGCTACAGTCCAAAGGGCTTGATGAATATTTTCGATGAGGTGTCTTTGGATGAGGTGTATTCATAAATCAGTAGGATTTATTGAAAAATCTCTTCTGGTAATAATAACGACGTTTATAATAACCGAACGAAACGTTCATAAGTCATAACAACAACCATCCGACTAGTTTAGCCTAGTGGTGTGACCCTGCCTACGAAGCTGAAGTCCTGGGTTCAAATTCGAATCCAGGTAAGGGCAAATATTTATGTGATGAGCATGAATATTTATTCTCTGATGTTATCTATGTATTTAAGTATTTATATCTATTAAATATATCGTCGTCGACCCATAACCCATAAGCCCATAACACAAGCCTTATTGAGCTTACTATAGGGCTAGTTCGATGTGCGTGATATTTGTCCCCTAATTGAACGAGCGAGCGAAGCGAACAAAGTTCACTGCTACAGCTTGGGCCCAAATTCGTTTGTCCGGATGTTCGGCTGTTCTCCTATACAGAGGCTCTAGTATAAGTTTTACCGAAACAAAACTTCACGATCGCGTTTGCGTTTTACCCTCAATTTGTATGGGATTTGACAGCTAAACGCAAACGCGGTCGTAACGTTTTGTTTCGGTAAAACTTATACTAGAGCCTCTGGTAAACTTTCTCAACCAATTCTCGTGAAATTTTGTGAGCATGTTCAATAGTTAACATGGTTTTTTTTGTCGATTCAGTTTTTCGAAATTCTAAACAAACTTTTTTTTAAGTCGGGCTCGCGAGTTCTACAGCTCACATAGCCACTAGTTATATTTATTTATAATTATGACAAGATATTGGTCTCCCGCTAACGTGGTACAGTCAGCATCATATAGTTAGTAGCAGCCAAAGTAGCCAAATATATCGGAACACGTCTTTATTACTATATGAATAAGGAAGAGTTACGATATATTTGGCTACTTTGGCTGCTACTAACTATGTGATGCTGATTGTACAGTAGAATTATTTGGGGTTTACCACTGACAGATAGTTTGCCTTCATTTAATTTTCAACTTTATTCTCATAAGTACAAATTAAGTCGTTATTTCTAAATTGGTAGACTTGGGTAACAGTATTATGAAAATTCCTTTATTTGTATGACATTAAAGTTGAAAATTAAATGAAGGCAAACTATCTGTCAGTGGTTAACTAACAGTAATCGTACTATTCGTACTGTACTTCGTCACTGGACATGCTGTCTTTAATTAAATTTACCATACCGCTTTACGTTTATGGCGATACATACTTTTCAAATAGGTGTTAACTTCTTATCTGGAATAAGCTCGTTACCGGGTAATGTGGCGAGTACCCTCCGCTTGGCGGCGCGCCAACCGCGGTCCCAATGTCAACAACGGTCCATTATCTCCGTAAACACCGCGTGAAATACGACACAACTTCGACAGGCCTTCCTTTAACTTTCAGCATACGTTAGACTTTCAATGGAAAAACTGGGAGAGGCATTAAGTTTGCACAATAGGTATTATAATAATAGTCTTGGAATACTCGTAGGTACTGGGGTTGCAGCTTTTCGGTGAAGGAAAACATCATAAGGAAACCTGTCTAATAATGCTAATAATGTCTAGTTTTCCTTCAGATAGGAAGGTCAGATGGTAGTCGCCTTCGTAAAACTAGTGTCTACGCTAAATCTTGGAGGATGATGATGACTGGTGGAGCCGAGCACCTAGTTCAGAGGTTCGATTTTTAAACGGAATTCAGTTCCGACTTATGTAGCAATTATCATTCTAGCTTTTAGGTGAGGGAAAATACCATGAAGAGAGCTGTTGAGAAAATAATTCAAAGGTGCGTGTTTGTGAAGTCTATTCCTCACCAGGCTAAGACGTGGGGTTTATATGCATAGATAGTAGCTTAGCACGCAGCCGCTGACCTGCGCCCCGCCGCCTGCCTGTGTTCGCCATCAGAAACGCGGAATTATTCGCAGTAGTTCCTTTGGGCACGACCTTTGAAGGAACTATTGCTAGTTTTTAAGTTGTCATTTTATTATGTACTAGCTTCTGCCCGCGACTTCGGCCGCGTGGAAATCGTTTATATCGCAGCTCCATACAAACTTCAACCCCCCATTTCATCCCCTTAGGGGGTGATTTCCAGGATGAAAACTATTCTATGTCCTTCCCCGGGATTTAAACTATCTCCATACCAAATTTCATCGCAATCGGTTCAGCGGTTTAAGCGTGAAGAGGTAACAGACAGACAGACAGACAGACACACTTTCGCATTTATAATATTAGTATGGATAGTATGGATTGAGTATTCATCCTTACTTGTCTTATTTGGTAAACAACATTCTAACCTCAAAATGCATCTTTTTAGGATAGAATAGCAATTTTGTGAGTAAGATCATGCCGAGACGACTTTTCGGACATCACTTCACGACGTTTTGTCTAGCAACGCTTTTTTTACGATAAAATAGCTGCTATAGTCTAAAAAGATACATTTTGAGGTTAGAATGTTGTTTACTAAATAAGACAAGTAAGAATTAATGCACTTTAGTTGTTGTTTGGTTTGTGGGCTATTGCTTAAAACTTGAGAGACTTTTGTATAAAATAAATTATCAACTAATATTATTATTGTTAGCCTATTGACCACCTATTGACACATTCTATCTGCAGTGGCACATGTATAATAGAGGCTGACGGAGATGAGTAGATTTTACGGAACAGCCAGGGGTATTAATATCCTAATACTAATATTATAAATGCGAAAGTTTGGATGTTTGTTACTCAATCACGCTTAAATGGGTCAACTAATTCGAATGAAATTTTGCACGAAGATAGTACAAACTAGGGCTCGCGGTATACGTGTAAAACGCCGAACCGTGTACACGTATCCTTAAGCCCGGCGGTACTAAGAACCCGAATTACCCGAACCCGCCAAGATCCGTCCCGTCCCGTCCCGTTTCCAAGAAACGTCCCGTTCCGTCCCGTCCCGTCCCGTCCCGTCCCGTCCCGTTTCCAAGAAACGTTTCTCATCTCGGCTCCGCTCAGGTAACGGGCAAGGCAACTCGACCCGTCCGCGCCGTTTTGAGTTGAAGTAAAAATGATTTAATATGATAATATACTCTTATTACTTGCAAACTCGTAGAGTAAAATTGCCTTATTGAAAAATGTATTTGTGTCATTTAAGGGTTTTTTTTCATTATTAACGGCAAGATTTAGTTTGAAACATGTACATAGTTGATGTAGTTCAACAAGGTAAAAATAATTAGCAGTAACAGAATGTACACAAAATTAGCCTTTGGATAGGCATTATCAGTGCCTTGCATTTTTTTTGATAAAGCCAAAAGTTGATAAACGCCGAGCGCCTACTAGGCGGGCGCACTTTTTACTATAAGTACCTACTGGCGACCCACGCACGAGGTGGGTGCAGGGCTGTGCCAAGTAATTTTTATGATCAAACATTATTATATTGTCACTTTTTAATGTTGTTCGCGTACAAAGTTTGTAAATACTTACGGTATAATTATATCACGTAATACTTATTCAAGTAAAAGCCGCAGGTGGTTTTATCGGCGATAAGCCGGGTTCTTACCTGAATTACTCGTGGTGTTAACCGTTGCAGTCTCATTTTAACACCCAAAAGGATATAACAATAATTTTAGAGTCGTATTGTTCTATCGTTCCAGGTAGCCGACTGTAGGCTTGAGGGCAGTTTGATGAACCGTGGTATTTTTTAGCTAATTGGAATTAGTGCATTGGGTTGGGGTGCGATTGGATTCTTGTTGTTACTTGGAACTCTGACTGACCTGTGTAGTGTGCTTGAATTACTGGACACTGAACTGATTTAAAAGATGGATTTATTTAATGCGGAAGAATTTAGGATGAATTTGTGGTATGCAATTATTATTGGAAATATCTACCATAAGGCAGTAAAATACCAATGTTTTGTCTCTTGTGGTACCTACCTAATATATTCTCAATTCGGTTTTGCGATTAATGATATTCTAAACTTTTATCGATAGGTAATAGTGAGTGAAACTAATAAAATCTGGCACCGTATTTGGTAAAAATATTCCCCTAACATTAAATAACAAAAATCTTTTATGTTGGCGTCAACCCTGTGCGTCGTGGTGATGTGCGCCCGCTAGGCGGGCTCTTTGGCACTGAAGCCATCTATAGTTACACATAGCGCATCCCGCCTAGCGGGCTGTCCGGCATCTGACCAAAGTTACGGAGCGCCCACTAGGCGGGTTCTTGGTTGCGAAAGTGTTAAGTTGTCGTGGCCGGCGTCTAGCGCGCGCTCCGCGGCCACGACAACGTGTCGTGAGTGGCGCTGAATGGGTTAACGGTAAAATTACAGTGGCTATTGTAATTTACTAAATAACTGCCACACATGTTTCAAACATACGTAGTACATTAATTTTGTATTAAGCAGTTACGCTGCTAACGAAATTATAAATTTTTAAATAAAGGAAAAATGAATGCCTGTGGTCGCGGGTTCGATTCCGGCTCGGAGCACTAAATTTTTCCTTTATTTAAAAATGTATACGTTGTACGGTCGAGGTCATAAATACGTTTACACTTTTGCACCTTATTGCCTTGTAATAAGGTGCAAAAGTGTAAAATAAATGTGTTCATAAAATAAATAAATAAATAAAATAAATAAACATATTTATGACCTCGACTGTACATAGTTGATATCCATATCCATACTAATATTACAAATGTGAAAGTGTATGTGTTTGTTTGTCCGTCTTTCACGGCAAAACGGACGAATTGACGTGATTTTTTAAGTGGAGATAGTTGAAGGGATGGAGAGTAACATAGGATAGTTTTTATCCCCGTAATCATCCCCTAAGGGGGTGAAATGGGGGGTAAAAGTTTGTATGGAGCTGCGATATAAACGAGTTCCACGCAGACGGAGTCGCGGGCAGAAGAAAAGTAGTTCAACAAATTCTAGATGTACACTAAATTATCATTGAGTATTGCATTTTTTTTTGATCAACCAAAAAAGTATTGATAAACAAGTCTTTGAATTCCAAGAAATATTAAGTTCCATGCATTTGCGATAAAGTCGAAATTCCAACAAAAAATGGAAGCGATTACTAAAGTCCTAATTCTCCTTTGTTTTTTTTGTTCGTGCTTGCCAGCGAAAAGGGTTTTATTAGATTACCTGCTACTAGAGCAAGTTAGATAATAATTGACAATCTACCGACAGTATGATGTTAGGTTAAGCAAAGACACGTTAACTTAATAGTATATTAAAAATATTGTATTTTCGAGTTGATTTTTTAAATGTATAACCTATTATCATAAACCATTTTTACTCATTTAAAAACTGATTTTTATTTTATTCACCCTATTGCCTTTTTTCCTTTTTTTGTGTATATATTCCATTAAGTATATTTTATTTATTTACGAGGAATTTTAAATTGGACACTTTACAGTTTAATTTTATAGAGGCATTAAACTATTTTTGACATTACCAATACTTATTATGATATCCAATAGGTTTGAGAGTAAAAAAACGAAATTTGTAAAGTACGAGCCATGATCTTTATCGTAGCTTTTAAAGGCAACGTCTCAGATCGCCACTACATGGTGGAAACGGGTCGGAACCGCGTGAAATTAAGATACGTGTTCGCGGGATCCCGGGATCCCGGGTCTTAATTATACGGTTCCTAATTACACGTTCCGAACGGCCCATAAAAACGTTTCCGTTTAACACAGAAACGGGGGCCCGGCTACGGGTACACGAAACCCGGGCACGACCGCGAGCCCTAGTACAAACTAGCTTGGATTAAAATATAGGATAGTTTTTATCCCGGGTCTACGCAGACGAAGTCGCGGGCGAAAACTAGTACGTACATACTCTGTACACGCCTTTATGACATTGACAATAGAGTTCTGTACAGATATTTATGTCCTTATTTATGTACGTATATTATACCCCTAACTGTACATTTTATGGTTGGATAGTTATTGATCTAATTTAAGTAAGTGGACCACTCGCAATTTGCATATTAAGCCATGACCTAGTAGAGTATTTTCAGAACGATGCTTCATTGCCTTATCAACTGAAGGCCAGCTGTAACCAAAGTTAATATGAGAGGTTAACCATTATGCATTAACGGCCATTCCCAATAATCAATCCACGGTTAGTTTTCCTTACCAGCAGTTACATTTTGACACGTTTTCTATGGGTAATCTGTCAAAATGTAACTGCTGGTGAGGAAAACTATCCGTGGATTGATTATTGGAAATGGCCGTTAATAAATCATTCATGTTCATTGACTCTCTAAAAACGGTTTTATACTTTTTTTTGTTTTCCATATTTATTATTGGCTTATCGGCTCAATTTTTGATTTCAAATTCGGTATATGTCCGTCCGTCTGTCACAGACAGTTTTTTTATTATGTCTAATTGGCAGCAACACTAATTCGTTACAGATCTAGATGTTTGAATACCTCCTAACTGACACGTTTGTCGAAATTGAGTATTCCACTGAACTAACATTATATTTACATGATTTCAATTTGTCAGACAGGTCTTCGAAAATCGTCACCTATCTTCAGTCGGATTCGAACTCGTACCTCGCCACCGGTATCCCCGTCCCCCATGTCCGCGTAAATTCACAACTGCATTCCTGGGGCACACAGTCCAACACAGACTCTGTCACACACTTGGCACCCGCGCGCACCACTATTCAACTAGAGTTTCCTAAAAATCTGGACCATTCACTAACTCGTGTATACGCGTATCAAGGCCGGGCATATAAATGTGTATTTCTGGACCAGTGTTATGGATTCCCGACGCTGCGCTTACGTCAGTTGCGGCATTACATCACGGTTGATTTGTTCACTATCGCTAGTACCGATTAGCTCTCGAGATTAATCGCTGCGAAAAAAGCGAGAAAAAACGTGAATAAAAGCTGAAAGTTTTGTTGAGAGGTGGCGGCGAACAAGGCGGGGCGGCGAGACTGGCGCGCGCGCAGGACTTTATGATTCACGTCGCATCAATTGCTCCCATTTTATGCGCGTAGGCATTCGTCAGACACGTCTGGGATAACTAGATAATGGCCAGCACCGGATTACTGACGCATTTTTAAGTGAAGAATTTGTGTAGTTTTATTAATGGAATTAATTCGTTCTGTCTCGGAGTCTCGAAGTGGTCAGAGGTAATACATATAGGGGGGCAACCTGTGATAAGTCTAGTACTTGGGAAATTTGAATTAATTTTTGACAATGCTTTTTAACAACTTCTCAATGAGTGCATACTGTACTAATTTTTTGTGTGACTTGGGTGAGGTATTCATGTTTTCCCAAAACGCTTTCTAAAAACGTTTGTAGTAGTTATTTGTCACGAATATTTAAGTAAACAAAAAAGGCTATAATATTTTTTCGTCAGTACATCTTAAAATCTTGCCTTGCATGTTATTGATATTAAGCGTCTCGGCGCTAACGTAACAACAGCTATCGCAAGTACTATAGTTATGATTGATAGATAATATTTTTTTCCATAAGTGCTGTTATGAAGTTTGGCGTAAATTTAACTGTTAATAAAAAAAATACATTTCAAAGAATCAATACGCAAACGTCAAATATATTTTTGTTTTATCATTTGACCACTCTTTCAATGAAACAGCCTAGCCGTAGCATTTAAGTAGAGGCGGCTATTATTACGTCATCACGAAAATAAGGATTGTCAACATAAGGAACATACGCTCCAGTTTATATGTCTCCGGAATCGGGCTAATCAACTGGAATTGTTCTCAAATTAAGTGTAGGCACTTTTAATTGAATGACCCTTTATTACTTCCATCCTCCACAACAGTTGATGAGAGGTGTGTGTTCAATAAACACGTAATATTCAGAATAGTGAATGTAAAAAATATAACGCCTTTTAATACAGAGACCACTACGTGGTTGCGTCGGCCGAATTTGTATAACTGGCCTTTCCAAGTACACATTAAGTTCGTCGACTATTACTCGGTAACTACTTATGCCTTCTTGTCCGTGATAGTTTTCATTTTAAATTCATTATATGTACTACTACCACGATTTTTTTCACATCCCCAGTAGTAGCCATTTAGCCGGCAGGGGGGGGGGGCATGACTCGAACAAAAGTTGGGGCTTTAACGCCCAATATCTCGCAAACGAATCACTGATTTTAAAATGGTTTTAGGAAACCCATAATAGTTTTGAACGAGCTATCCAACGATACCCCACACCATGGGTTTAACGAGAAAAAAAAATACATCCGCGCTTTAGGTGTAGGGGGGGCACCCTAAAAACTTTTTTTTTCAAGATTTTATTATACTGTTATGTCGGCGTGATTGATTTATATACCCATGCTGAATTACAGTTTTCTAGTTGTAATGGTTACTGACCTATGCCAAAGACGGACAGACAGACAGACAGAAGGACGGACATGGCGAAACTATAAGGGTTCCTTGTTGTCTACGGAACCCTAAAAATGTGGTTTTAATACTTTTAATCTACCAAAATCGTTAACATATTAAACCTCTTTTTAGGGCCATCTACGCATGTTACCAGTCCATGGTGTAACCATTTGATTGGCCCGTACAATAAAAGCTTCTAAATCATCATCCTCCTAGCGTTATTCCCGGTTGTGCCCTAAACGAGCCCGGGGACCGCTTTGGCACCTAATCCCAAGATTTGGCATAGGCACTAGTTTTCGCGACTGCCATCTGACCTTCCAACCCAGAGGAAAAACTAGACCTCATTGGGATTAGACCGGTTTCCTCACGATGTTTTCCTTCACCGAAATGCTAAAGGTAAATATTTCGTACATCATTTCAGAAAAACTCATTGTTACGAGCCGGGATTCGAACCCACGACCAGCCGCGTGTCTGAACCACTAGGCTACCGTAGCTTGAATAAAAGCTTCTAAATCATCACTATGAAATACTATAGAGACACGACTCACTTTGACACCCGACTTTTCGGCAGAACACTGCCACCCCAGACATGTTCAACTATGTAGTGGCCATAATGAGAGCAACACGTCCACCACTCGTCCCCCGGGAACCTGCCGCGGCATTAATTACTACACCGCTTGCATACTAAACAGGTCGGCTCACTTAGCAATTCATAGTTCCCGGGCTGTAAAACTGAATGTTTATGAAACGGCTTGTTCAAGTGCTAATTGGTTTTGTGTATGTATATTTAATGTTGTTGTCATTTCTCCAATTGTGTAGGAGATTTAATTAGACATTTGCATTGCACGAGACTATACTCGTAGCGCGTTCAAATATGGCGGCGCGTGAAAATGTTCGATGAGCAACCCGGAACAAAAAAACTGGCCAAGTGCGAGTCGGACTCGCGCACTAAGGGTTCCGCGTACCATTACCATTACCCTTAAATATTTATTTTATTCTGTTGTCAGAGTTCTGGTGACAGACGGACAGACGGACGGACACTGGAGCCTTAGTAATAGGGTCTCGTTTTTACCCTTTGGGTACGGAACCATAAAAAGATGAAAGAGTTTAGAGTATATCACTATATTAGGCTTGCCTAAAAGCCGCTGGGATTCGGCTGCTATGGGCGCTCCGCCACTGTATAGGTAGGTACGATGAAACCTATCATACAATTTATGTCATGGTGGTACATTGTACACGGATGACAGCTAAATGACAGGTGTTAATGTACCCAAGGCATTTGTAAGAGCACTATAGCTAGGCTAGCATGATTGCTTTTACGGCGGACGTATGGCATTCGTCCCTCACTCGCAAAGTATGAAAGTCCGAGAGGGACTGAAGATTTATATTCAGAGCAATGACGCGTAATTCAATGTTGGAAAGGCAACCGGATGGCTCGCGGTATTTGAGCTCCCGAAGTGATGTGGAACCGCCCTGTGCAACCCGAAATGAGCCAACTGTGACTGGTTCGGAAATAGGAGATGGTAAAAAAAAAAAAAAATCGCGAGGCAACCGGATGAAACGCGGTAGCCTGAAAGTGTGTACGCTGTTTATATAATGATTTTTTTATGCCATCCCTCTTAGTGCAACCGGAGCCGAGTAAGCAAGCTAAAAAAAAAAATTGGCAGGCAACCGCATGTGACAAGTGCGAGTCGGACTCTCCCACCGAGGGTTCCGTACTTAATTACAAATGTAAAGTTTTCAGATTTTCCCTGTACTTGTAGTACCTATAAGACGATATTACTTGCCAAGTTTCACAGTTCTAGGTCAACGGGAAAACCCTATAAATTTTGATTCCCTTGAGAGTGTCCAAATATACGTTTTTTTTCAGCATAAACGGCCGTATCTTAATTTTACGTGAACTTTTAAGTTCGATTTTTTCACAGCTTAACCTAAGTATATGGTTTTCATTTCAACTCGATACCTCACGCGTTCTCGATATAAAGGGTCTTGACAGACAGACGGACAACTAAGTGAACCTATAAGCGTTTCATTTTTAACACACTAAAATATACAGAGTATAGGTAAACAGTATTCTAAACCAACAAGATCACTCGTTAATTTCGATTCTTAAAGTTTTTGCAACAACCACCATGGTTTTGAAAAGTCTCTCCTTATGATCTGCGGGTCCGTAAATTCCACACAAATTGTGCTTCGCAGACAAGTTCTAGGTTTTAGGTTCGCCCGCGCTCCGCACGACACAGTTTGTAATGTTATACTTGTGAACAGTTACATATAGTCCACAAGATACATTTAATTATTTAAAAAGAGCAGAGGTTTCACCAGATGGCGTCAGAGGGAGCCACTGGAAACAAGACTGGTTGCCAAAAAATAAATAAACTAGAAAACCAACTCTCCTAGGAGGTTCTAAAAATAGAAATATTCGGGCGCCAGGCCTCCAGTCAAAAACTGCCGGATCAGCAGAGTCTAAAGTAGAGCGCTGGAACTTTTAATCTCAAGTCCAGTGCTTAAGAGAGTATGACAGTAGAAAGGTTACTATGCTATGTTATAAAATTAAACAAAAAGATTATATAAGGAACTCATTATATTGTCTCTTTACCAGGCGCTAAACTTCCAGTACATGACCCTTAGAGTAGTTAAAACTAGGTCTTAGGTTAGGTATTAGGTTCTATGATCTAAGATAAAGCTTTTAAGTTTAAGATTATAAGTTCAAGATTCTAAGGCACTCTAGACTGAAAAAAGGTGTCACCGACCTGTATAGTGGGATTACCACTTCGTAACACTAGGTAGCTTAAGGCTTTGTTCACTCCGGGCTCTCCAATGGTCTTCTACGGGCTCAGGGATCCAGCTCCGCTCTGGCTGAAGAGTGACCGAGGCTCACACGCCGTCCAAACGGATGTAGTCGATGAGTCGTCTCGCAGTCGAGAGTAGTTTTAAATTAAATGAGGTTGCAGGATATGGCAGAGCCTCCGAATGAGTGAGATTACAAAAGGTTGCAGGATTTAGCAGAGCCTTGGAATAAATGAAATTAAAAGAGGTTGCAGGATATGGCAGAGCCTCGGAAAGAATGAACAATCTTCATCCTAAGCAAAGGAATGCAGCCCTTAACCCGGGGCGGGTGGAAAATTAACTAAAGGTTCATGCTTACAGATAAGCTTTAAGAACGCTTTCACCAAGTACGAAAAGTACTAAAAACAGCTCAAAGAAAAAGGCATCCTAGTATTTCGTTTTAGGATCTGTAAACAAAACAGAAAAACATATCAAGAAAATGTGGATGTTATTTGTGTATTTCAACCCAATCTCTTAAAGAGTTACAAAACTACTTACGCCTCTCAAATAGAAGACCGCGGTATCGCTAAATGCAGCGAATGCAGCTTTTCAAAACTGAAAAAACCAGAGAAAATGTTACTTTCCCGAATCAACACAAGCAAAATGCCATTTCGAAATCCAACACAATTTCGGTAAAATACTTACAAATATGAACTCCTTCCAGCGCAGGGATATACCTCGCCTCCTTTTCCACCGGAAAAACATGTTTCCACAGCCGATTACAATGGATTTTCAATAATTTCGTCAAGAGATTCCTCTTACACCTCTATCGCAGACAAAAACGGAAATCGCAAGAAAAAACCACAGACAACGAATCTAGTCGCCTGCGTTTCGTTCTATCGAAAAAACGCTCGAATGACAGCCTAATCAAAGATCAAACGTTCAAAATTTAAGGTTAATAAGTTGTCTTAAACCGAAATGACAGATGTCATTTGTTCTAAGAAGTAGAAACGTCAAAATCTTTCAAATGAGGTTAATGGTTGGAATGAAATTACAAATTATGATTAGAAAGGTTTGTGAAAATTGAATACTAACTGTTGTAACGAGATAACACGTTACAATACCCCCCTTCCACGAAAAATAAAAAATAGGAACTATTTTTTATGTCCTCGAACTCCAACGCCAAGCAAAGACAATATGACAAGTCAACGACCTGAAAATCTTAGCAAAAAGTAACAAAAATACTAACTAAGCGATGATAGAGATGGCTCTACTATGACTCTATTAGGTAGCTCTATCAATGTAGAGTCTCAATTAGTAACCGGTTAGGCATCATAGCCGCCGACTAATGATGATAAGATAAAAGGAAAAGACATCGCTATCAACAGCTTTACCAAAGGCTGAAAAAACATCAAACTTAAAAATAAGCTTTACTAAATTGTAAACTTACAACAAAAATTAACTATTAGAAAGTTCAAGGTTCGGTTGAGCATAACAGCCACCGACCAAAACGATCCAAATACTATGCATCGATGTGCTTATTAATAGGAAACTTATTAAACAGTTAACTAGAAAACAAACTTTCTAAACAAAATTTAAACTTTAATAATATAAAAGTCTAAGTATGATAGTACGGTTAAGCACAAAAGCCACCGACTTTACAGAACTAATACTATGCTTCAAAATTGCTAACTATTAATTATTAATTGAATAGTACGGTTAAGCACAAGAGCCACCGACTATCATGTTACAACTAAGAAAACAATTCTAAGTGTAAACTATGAAATTCTCTGTAACACAGGAACCAAATAAATCGACATGTGACTGGCGCGACCCCACCAACTTACCATGCACAAGCGAATAACAAAGTGTAGAGACACCAAAAATTTCGCCAATGTGACTGGCGCAACCCCACCAACTTACCATGCACAAAGGGAAAAGAAAGGAATGTGCATAAGCACAAGAATAAAGTTCACCAATGTGACTGGCACGACCCCACCAATTTACCATGCACAAAGGGAAAAAAATGTGTTGGACCGTGAACCTCAATCGGTACGGACAACAAAACAAAAGTCTGTCTGAGCACCAGCAAAACTCACCAATGTGATTGGCACACCACCACCAACTTACCACGCACAAAGGGAGAAAAAAATAATACCAACACTATCAAGAGTGAATGGTAGGAAAAATATCCTACTCCAGAAGGAGTGAAAAAAAATGTCCACTTGTCAGCGACATGGCTATGAACAAGGGAGGAAAAAACCAGGAAAAATATTGTGGAAGCTTCACACTGTCAAGTCCGAGAAAAGTCAAATCCAGGAAATACTAAATATACGAACGTATACTAAGCAATAAACTAAGAATAAACTAATCTTAGCTAAATAATCTAAGAATAATAGCTATACTCACACTATCAATTCGGAGTACGCAAAACTACAAACTGTACAAAACAAAGAGGTCACATGACACACAATACTAAACTACCAATTTTTAAGACTACAGTTATTCCTTTTTTGTAAACTTAGGAAACTGCTCAGTTAGACGACTTTTACGTCACGCTTTCTGGCGGCGGTAGGGAAATGTATTCTAGGCCCATCCCTACATGGGGATACGTATACTACAGTTAGTCCTTTTTTGTAAACTTAGGAAACTGCTCAGTTAGACGACTTTTACGTCACGCTTTCTGGCGGCGGTAGGGAAATGTATTCTTCAACCCATCCCTACATGGGGATACGTATACTACAGTTAGTCCTTTTTTGTAAACTTAGGAAACTGCTCAGTTAGACGACTTTTACGTCACGCTTTCTGGCGGCGGTAGGGAAATGTATTCTTCAACCCATCCCTACATGGGGATACGTTTCCATTAAACTTGGAAACGAGCAAGAAAGCAAAGAGAAATGTTGTAGGAGAAAACTAGAGAGTATCAAAACGTCCAAAGTTATATTTTAGAATTACAATAATTGAATGAACTGTTGAATAAGTCTTCCTTTCATACATCACTTACAAAGCCCTCAAATATCAACCATACATCTCTCACAAAAATCTCTCACAAGGGCTGTGACCTACTCACGTAGTCCAGTCAATGAGGCTAGCAACTACCGTAATAAAAATTATATTTTAAGTATGTCTTTAACATGGTAACGACCAGAAGTGCCTTTGGAAAGGTCTTTCAAAACATAAACATTGTCTGAAATTTTATCTATGATTTCGCATTTAACGAACTTTGGAGCAAATTTCGCTGAAAAATAATGGGCTGCGTTTGATTGAACAAAATTCCGTCTCCACACAACATTACCCACGGCGTAAGAAACAAGCTTACGGCCTTTATTATAATAGACAGCGTTACGCTTATAAGACTTTAAAAGAGAATTCGTAACCTGTTCAAAAATAGACTTAAGGTTTTTGAAAGAACCAACAAAATCCTGACGGTTATCTATAGTTAAATCGTCCAGATTATCTAAAGAATCACTAAAACGATGCAAGGAAGCGTCAAAAATTAGCTCCCTGCCAAACATCAAAAAATTAGGAGTATAGTCTGTAGCAAAGTTGACAGAACTATTTAAAGCCAATTGAATATGAGGTAAAAACTTCGACCACGTACGATGATCGTCCTTAACAAAGCAAGAAATGCAAATTTCTACCGTTTTGTTGTATCTTTCAACGGGGTTATTCTGAGCAGTATACAGCGTATTATAGAATATTTTATTTATATTAAAGCTCTTCAGGAAATCTACAAAGTTTCTAGATGTAAACTGGGTACCATTATCGCAAACTACTATTTTTGGAGAACCAAACTTTAGGAATATATCTTTTTCAAGGAATTTACATATGCTTTTAGTAGTAGCGTTAGCAAGAGGAAACAGCCATACATATTTTGTGAACACGTCAACTACAGACAAAATAAATCTATGACCAGAATAAGTTCGTGGTAGAATACCAATTATATCCATGGACAACATACGCATAGGTGCGTCAACTATTTTTGGATTAACCATAATACCGTGTGGAGGTGCATTAGAAGATTTATAAGCTTTGCAAATGTCACAGCGACTAATATAATCCTGAACATCCTTGAACATCTTATTCCAAAAATAATGTAATTTTAATTTATGTAAAGTTTTATGGATGCCAAGATGACCTGAATTGACATCATCATGATTATTTCTTATTGTGTCCATTACACTGTCCCGTGGAACTATTATTTTCCAATCTAAACGAGTATTTAAATTATATTTTGGCTTACAATATCGATATAAAGTATTGTTTTCCACTTTGTAATTTTTATATTTAGTGGGAAACTTCTGACACTTGATAAATGTACTCTTGTACCAGAGGTCATCAATTTCATCATCAGGCATAACTAGGTCTGAGGAAACGAACAAAGAAGCAATCTCAATTCGGGACAAACAGTCAGGAACTACGTTAAGGGAACCTTTCTTATGAACTATATCAAAAGTGAACTGAGATATCCGAGCGGCCCATCTTGCTAGACGACCACTAGGATTGGTTAAACATAATAACCACTTTAAACTAGCATGATCAGTTATTACGGTAAATTTCATCCCCTCTATATAAGGTCTAAAATGCTCAATGGAGTTCAAAATAGCTAATAATTCGCGTTCTGTGGTACTAAAATGCCGTTCACATTTCGTTAACGTTCTAGAATAAAAGGCAAGAGGATGCTGTTCTCCAGCTTCATCTTCTTGACAAAGAACACTGCCAACACCCACAGAACTAGCGTCACAATGTAGAAAAAATGGTTTAGCAAAATCAGTGCACTGTAACACAGGTGCAGATATTAGGGCTGTTTTTAAACTAACAAAAGCTTCCTCAGCACTTGGATTCCATTCTACTGCTTTTTTGGAATTCTTACTACCACCAGTTAAGCAAGACAAAGGTGCAGCTATGTCAGCAAAATTGGAAATGAATCTACGATAATAAGAACACAGTCCGAGAAAACCTCGAAGCTGTTTTAAATTGCCAGGCTTAGGGTAGTCTCTAATAGATTCTAACTTGGAAGGATCAGTGTGGAGTCCTTGACTATCAATCACATAACCTAGATAACGGAGTCTTTCTTTGCAAAATTCACACTTTTTAAGATTCACAGTGAGACCAGCGGATTCTAACGTGTCACGAACTCTACGCAAAAGTGTTATGTGTTCTGAAAAGGTTTTGGAGATCAAAATTAGGTCGTCCAAGTACTTGAACACCACGTCATCGAACTCGGGGCCAAAAAGCTCGTCCACCAGCCTCTGGAGCTCAGCTGGGGCATTAGTTAATCCATATGGCATGCGTACGAACTCAAAGAAGCCCTTAGAAGGAACAACAAACGCAGTTTTCTGACGAGATGATTCCTCCAAAGGTATTTGTAAAAATGCCTTAGACAAATCAAGGGCCGTTATAAACTTGGCATCTTTCAGGTTGTCCAGAATCCTAGAAGTATAAGGAAGAGGATAAGCGTCCTTCACAGTAACCGAATTCAAACGTCGTGAGTCCAAACACAACCTAGCACTACCATCTTTCTTCTCGACAGCCAAAACAGGAGAGCACCAAGGTGACTTAGATGGTTGTATGATACCATCTTTCAATAGAGCTTGCACTTCAGCATACAACTCTTGCTGCTTCGCAGGACTCAAAGGCCAATATCGTTGTTTAATAGGATCCCCCGTAGTTACTATCTTATGTTCAGCTAGATGAGTTAAACCCAAGCCTTTCTTTTCATAAGAGATTTCTTCAAACTCCGCAATAACCAAGTCAAGCTGTTCCCTCTCAGAAGAAGACAGATGAGCAGCAGAAGTAACAGTAGCAACCGATGCTACAGCGGCAGGCTTATATGAAATGTTGTTAAAAAGTTCTTTAGCAAGGCCAAACTTCAACCAGAAATCAAACCCAAGGATTATAGGTGGTTCAAACGAAGGAACAACTAAAAAACGAATCGTATGAATTATACTATCAACTGTAACTGGAACGTCAATAAATCCTAAGATGTTTCGCGAGCTACCGTCGGCAGTATTAGCAACAATCCTACCATCCTGTTTAAGAGTGAAACCCAAATCTAAAAATTTCTTATAAGAATTGGAACCAAGTACGCAACTATTCGCACCACTATCCAACAAACCTGAAAATTCACAATCATTGACACGAAAAGTCAAGTAGGGTCTGGAATCATGATTGTCCACGAACAAAACTGGAGCGACTTTATGAATACCAAAGAAAACTTTTAGGTATCCCAACCAGTCGTTGAAGTCTTCTTTAATTTCTTTATCGGAAGGTTTTAAATTATGATTTGGAGCATCAACAGAGTCAGCCGAAACACGGCGCACTTCCGAATGAAGCGGTGTTCGACCGACGCCTACTCGTTTTTTGGAGAGGTAGCCTTCGGAACGTTGAAAGATGTGGAGTTACAGTTATCACAAGTTAAAGTAGTGACATCTTTCTTATTACATTTAAAACAAATAGTGCCTTTTATAGATTTACAATCTTTATAATGGTGACCAGTACGCTTACATTTTAAACAAATGTGGTCCTTCTTAACATCAACCGTATTAAATTTCCTTAAAGGTTTCTCGAAATTCGAGTGAGACGCAGTTTGTTGATGTGGAATTACAGTATTATATGCATCTATCTCTTTACTAAGCCGTACTACAGCATCCATATTACTCAAAGGTCGGCCCACAAAGTGTACCATCAATGAGGGTAACATATTATGTCTAAATATATCGGTGAGAATGCTTTCAGACAAAGGGTAAACTAACTGACTGGACATGTCCATCAAATCTATGATAAACTCGGACAGTGTCTCTTTAAGCTTCTGCTTGCGTGTGCGAAGTTGGAACTCAAGTTGGTAGTCAAAGTCGTTTTTATCAAACCGCCTAAGTAAAGCGAGCTTCAAATCATACCAAGAGGTGATTTGTGAACGAACGGAACGAAACCATTTCAATGCGTGGTCCGAAAGTAAGCTTGAAAAAGCACGTACAAGATAAGCATCGTCAATACTACGAGCATACTGGAGCTCTTCCACTTGAATTAGAAATTCGCGAACGCAAGATTTTCCATCAAAATTTATTCTACATTTAGTCAAGTCAGGTTGTTTTGCAAAAGACTGGTGATTAACACGACTATCCATATTCATGGTATGGTTCATAACGCTTGGCAGGTTTATAACATGAGGTAGTTGAGGTATACTACGGTCTGTACTATTATGATTACCCTCGGGGTAGCCAGAAAGTGTTATTAAATCTCCGGTAAGTAAATCTCTGTGAGGAGGTAAGAATGCACCAGGTGAATCAGATCCACAGCAGGCCTCAACATAAACTGGTCGCGAATCAGAAGTACGAGTGTTATCAATATCACCTCGATCCGACATGACTAAGTGTTAAAGTGTAGGTACACTAACAACAAGCGAACTCAAATGAAAAGTATAAGTCCGGTCAAACGATATGTGAAACCACAAGAAAAATCCAAGTTGAAAATAAAGCTTAAAGGTTCTAAACCCTGTATAGTATTTATAATTCAAAACAAGTTTGGATACCAATCAGGTATTGATAAGTTAAAGCAGAAGTCAAAATTAAAAAAATACGGACGTGAAAAATATTCACCCTGTATACTAAATGTTGGTTAAGAAGAATTCAGTTAATACTGGAATTTGAAAAGCTTGAATCTAAATTCGAAACAAAAATTATTGAAATTTCAACAAAGTCAACTAAATTATCACCCTGTATAAGGTCAATGGTTGAGTTTCAATTAAGATTCAAATGTATCAAAAGTTCATAATATTTTTTAAACAATAAATTTTCAAAGTGTTACACCCTGTATATTCACCAAAAGGAATGATTTAACCACCCTGTATACCCAAGAAATGATTCACCCTGTGTTCCTGAACAAAAGTTCCAAAAAACAAAAACTAAGTTACAAAAGTTTATACTCTGTATAGTGTATGTAGGTAAACAATCTCAAATGTAGGTCAAAGCCAATAAGTAGATCAACTATTAGTAACTCAATTCAACTATTCACCTTGTGAGATGAGAAAATACTAAATAAAATGATTATTTAAGTCTGTGAAATTAGGTACTTAAAAATGTAATAGTTACTAGGAAATATAAGTTGAATAGGTGTTTAGTATAGATTATCTACAATTCATATGTCAGCTTTAATGTCACCCACCTCCAATACCTTTCATATTCCTATCCCTGGAAAACGCGGGTAGAATGAAGACATCAACTGACATCGCTGTCAACCAACCAGTTCAGCTCCTAATACGATTCGGGTCGGTCAATGTCGAGTACTATCTCCATTCCGTCACTCGCCAAAGGCTTCGAACTAACCATTTTTTACCTATCATCATCGTCATTAAATCGGTACATCAACGCAGAAGTTTTAAGAAGAAAAGTGCGTAAGACCGGCAGCCTTAACATCTTGCAGCCAGCGCTACGTTTGAACCAGGTACGCGTTTTCCACCACTTTCCCTTTTTGCTACTTCATTCCTGGTCCTTCGCCCCAAATATTAATTACAAGGTGACATCATCTCTTATTTCTAAATACATTATTTGCAAATCATCTCATTTTTGGTAATTCATCGTTACATTTTATTAATTTCCGTAGGTAGATTCTTAACTTTGTAACCATAGACAAAACCGGTAGACTATCATCCCTAGTCATCCGACTTGCTGGACGATATTCTATCGAACTTACGATTGGTGCGTGTGTATAGGCCTTAAATTATTACGCTTGCAACACTGACATTCTTAACGTCAGTTGTCATTGTCATATTTGATTTCAAGTTCAAGGTTTAACATAACCTCTGGGATTAATATTATTCTGTTTGTTTACGTACGGAATAATGCCGGATAAACTTAATCAAGCGGATGCGCATAATGCCCCCACAGGTTCTTTTGGTGATTCACAGCAGACAGCTACTTTTATTGCTATGAATGTTCAAGGTAATTTCATGACAACATTGTATAACTTAGCGGCAGAAATTAGCGGCTCGTCTCGTAAGGATCCGATGCGCGTAGCGAGCTTCAAAGCTCGATATAGGGATATAGATAACATTCGTGATCGTTTTCAGGAGGCTTACAATGTGTTCATGGCAAATTGCGAAGATTCAAGCGTTCGTTCTAATGTTGACGCATTGTTCAATAAATTCTATGAAATGTACTATTCCGTTCAAGTGTTACAAGAATCTATCATAACAACAACGCCAAGTTTTTCAAAGTCAAACCAGGTTTGTTTACCTAAAATTCAATTGTCACACTTTTCTGGTGTGTATACAGAATGGCCAAATTTCATCGCTATGTATGATAGTCTTATTCACAATAATGCAGAGCTTTCACCTGTTCAAAAAATGCACTACCTGCTTAGTGTTTTAGAAAAGGAACCATTGAGCTTAGTTAGGCATTTAGAGCTTTCTGGGGAAAACTACACTATTGCATATAGGCTTTTGAAGGATAGGTATGAGAACAAAAGGCTCATAGCTGATAAACATTTGGAGGCCATTTTATCCTTGAGTAATCAACAAAATCAGACTAGTTTACGCAAGTTTGTAAATGCACTGAAAGAAAACACTCAGGCATTGCAAGCGCTTGGGTTTGACATTAAGGCATGGAGCTTCATATTGCTTCATATTGTTCTGCGAAAGCTTCCGGTGGAGCTGCGTGGTAAATTCGAAGTGAACCACAGCAGTACTCCAAATGACATTCCAACATTTGAAAACCTTCTCGGCTTCTTGGACATTCATCTTCGGGTGTTGGAAACTGTCAGCGGGTCAAAGGCCCCGCCTACCGCAGCACTAAATAATCAACCTAAGCTGACATTCGCTGTTAATTCTCTGAAATGTGTATGCTGTAATGGTGAGCATGTACTTTATACATGTGACAAATTTAATAATATGGCACCAGCAAAGCGTAGGGAATTTGTCACAATTCAACATTTATGTTATAACTGTCTGCGGACACATTCAGTGAACAAGTGTCAGTCTAAAAGTAGGTGTCAAATATGCAATGGTCGTCATCATTCTAAATTACATATCGATCACCTGAAAGGAGAGGCTGCACAGCCATCTGCATCATCACCCGCTCTCACTCCTGTTCCGGCACCAAAGACTTCTTGCTCTGAGGCTGCACATACAACCTTAAGTTCTGCTGTTCAACCTCTTCACAGTCATGGTATTCGCAGTGAATCTACCATGATGTTGGGCACGGCTTTGGTCGGTCTACAGGATATCAATGGGCACCTGCACACTGTAAGAGCTCTACTAGACTGCGGGTCCCAAGTATCAATCATCACGGAAAACTTAGCTCAGAAGTTGCGTCTTCCACGCTCAACTTCTGGCTTATTATATGGTTTAGGAGGTTCAAATGCCCAGCATACCAGCGGCAGCATAGAATGCTCAATAAGTTCTTTGGTCGACTCATCTCAGCCTGCCTTGGTGACATCTGCGGTTATTCTTAAGCGCATAACAGGGAACCTTCCTAGCATTCAGGTATCTCCGTCAGTCCAGGGAATGTGTAAGGACATTTCACTAGCGGATTCAAAATGTACCATTCCAGGCCCCATTGACCTTCTCATAGGTGTAGACCTCTATGATAAAGTTTTTGATGGAAGGAGATTACAGTTGGGTACCGGTCTACCCACTGCATACGCGTCAATATTTGGTTGGGTTTTGATGGGCGCAGCTCCCATTGAATTTGCTGTGTCTAACAACATTGTGGCTCTACATTGTTCAACCAATTTGGAATCTACCCTAAACAAATTTTGGGAGGTGGAAGAGGCTCCTATAAAAATTGCACAGGATCCAGAGAATCTTCAGTGTGAAAGGCACTTTGTAGAGACCCACACCCGCGACGAGACTGGGCGATACATCGTACGGCTGCCTTTTAAGACTGAGTGTAAGCCCTTGGGTGACACACGTAACAACGCACTCAAGCGGTTTCACAACTTGGAGCGCAAGCTTCTCAAGGACCCTAAATTAAAGAGTATGTACGCGGCATTCATGGCAGACTATCTTGAATCGGGTCACATGCGACCTACTGCTGGTACCCCATCCAGGAGTAGGTACTGGATCCCTCATCATGGCGTACTTAAGGAAAGCAGCAGCACTACGAAGCTTCGAGCGGTCTTCGACGCTTCTGCCACCAGTAGCACTGGGGTGTCGCTGAATCAGGTTCTGATGCCAGGTCCTAAACTTCAGCAGAATATAGAGGATATTATCTTACGTTTCAGAACTCACGCCATCGTCTTCACGAGCGACATCAAACAGATGTATCGTCAGGTTCGGATGCATGATGATGACTGCAAATTCCAAACTATATTCTGGAGAGAATCGCCTGATAAACCACTCCAGCAATTCGAGCTTACCACTGTCACCTACGGCGTCTCAAGCGCAGCGTATCTGGCCATGCGCGTCATACACGAGCTAGCTATCATCAACAAGGATTCGTACCCCGCGGCCGCTCGCGTTTTACAGGAAGACACGTTCGTTGACGACGTCATCAGCGGGAGCCAAGACGTAGAGTCGGCTAAGGTGCTGCAAAGGCAGATTGTTGATGTGCTGGCCCAAGGAGGTTTTCAACTAAGGAAGTGGGCGAGCAACAGCAAGGCCATTTTGGAAGGTTGTCCTTCTGATCACCTCGAAACGCCGTTTCGGTTCGAAGAAGGGGACAACATCTTCAAGATTTTAGGAATCGAATGGAGTTCCAGTACGGATAGCTTTGTGTACCGCGTATCGAAGCTCGGAAAATGCTACACCAAGCGTGACATTCTTTCCAACATCGCTCGGCTCTACGACCCGTGCGGATATCTGGCTCCTATTACCTTCTACGCCAAGGTAATCATGCAACGTCTGTGGGCATTGGAATTATCGTGGGATGATCCACTTCCCGAGGAAGCAGCTCAAGCTTGGGATGCATTCCTGGATGGATTCCATCTTTTAAATATTCCCAAGATACCCAGATTCATTTTGAGTAGACAACCGACTCGCTGTGATCTCTTAGGTTTCAGCGACGCATCAGAACGTGGCTACGCTGCCGTTGTTTATTTTAGGGTGGTCGACTCTACCGGAGAAGTTGGAGTGCATTTGCTACTTTCCAAATCTAGAGTCGCACCAATAAAACAGAAACTCACCATTCCACGGCTCGAGCTTTCAGGAGCCGTGCTTCTCGCTCGCCTACTCAGTCACGTTACGCAGGTATTGGAAGGCAAGGTTGTCATCACTGACACGTTAGCTTGGTGCGACTCTAGCATCGTCTTGGCGTGGCTCAGCACTCCGCCTCACAAGCTACAGACATTCGAGGCGAACAGGGTGTCTCAGGTTCAAGGTCTTGTCCCATCCGTCATCTGGCGCTACGTGCCCTCCGCGCTCAATCCCGCAGATTGCGCGAGTAGAGGGTTGCTACCACAAGACCTCGTTAACCATGTGTTATGGTGGTCACCTCCATGGTTAAAACAGGACCCTGTCTTTTGGCCCTCTCAACCTCAACCCGCATGTAATGATCTCCCTGGACTCAAGCCTCCAGCAGCATCGTCGTTCAATGTTTTCGACGTCGTCGCAGAACCGTCTACTTCGTGCTTTATCGTTCGTTATAGTTCGCTCTCGAAGGTACAGAGGGTAATAGCGTGGTCATTACGGTTTGTACACAACAGCCGGAATCCCACCAACAAAGTGTCAGGTCCTCTTAGCGCTCCAGAGCTCAATGCAGCATTGCACAGAGCCATCAGATTGGCACAAGAGGAGTCCTTTGCCGAGCAACTGAAGTGCATTCGGGATAAACGAGCTCTAAAACTTCCGTTCGCACGTCTTCATCCATTTGTAGACTCTTCAGGTCTTCTGCGGGTTGGCGGTCGACTTAGACACTCCAACTTACCATACTGTGCAAGGCATCCACTTCTTTTACCGAAGCGGCATCATATGACGGATTTAATCATCGATTACTATCATCAGGTCCACCTCCACGTGGGACCTAATGACCTCATCAACATACTCCACCAGCGATACTGGATTTTATCCGCTCGGCGCGTCGTTCGACATCGAGTCTTCTTATGTCTTAGGTGTCAACGCTTAAAGGCAAGACCCTTGGAGCCCTTTATGGGCAATCTCCCACCGAGTCGCGTGCGAGAGGCAAGACCCTTTATCAAGGTTGGGATCGATTTTGCAGGTCCATTCATCATTAAAACCTCCAACCTGCGCAAGGCTAAAATCGTCAAGGCCTACCTCTGCGTTTTCATATGCTTATCCGTAAAGGCTGTCCACTTGGAAGTCACTTCCGATTTATCCACCAACTCCTTCATGGCCGCCTTTGATAGGTTCGTCTCTAGGAGAGGAATGGTATCCGACGTCTATACGGACTGTGGAAAGAACTTCCAAGGAGCCAAACGACATCTTAGCGAGGTAGACGCCTTCCTATACCAAAACAAGTCTGGTTTGACTGACGCTCTCGCAAGAGTCAGCGTCAACTGGCACATGAACCCGCCCTATGCGCCCCATATGGGAGGTCTTTGGGAAATCACCGTCAAGTCTGCTAAGCAGCTCTTAAAACGTACAATCGGGGAACAAGTACTCACCTTCGAAGAATTGACCACAATCTTCGCCAAGGTCGAGGCAGTACTCAACTCCAGGCCTCTGTGTCCAATGTCGAATGATCCAAACGACCTTGAAACACTGACGCCTGGCCATCTCATTATCGGACATCCACTTGTAAGCTTGCCTGAATACGATTTCGACCATACTCCGATGTCCCGGCTCAACCGTTGGCAACTCGTTCAGCAAGTTTCTCAGCATTTTTGGCGCCGGTGGCAGCATGAATACTTGCACACCCTTCAACAACGCACAAAATGGTGCAAGGACGTCCCCAATCTCCAAATAGGAGACTTCGTCCTTATTAAGGAGGACAATTTGCCACCCCTTCAATGGCGAAAGGCGCGAGTATCCAAGCTTCATCCCGGCGCAGATGGCGTTGTTCGCGTAGTAGAGCTTAAAACTAGTCTCGGAACTTGTCTGAGATCAGTAGCTAAGGTCTGCCCTTTACCCAATTTAGACTCCTAAACGCGAAAAAAGAAACGCTATTTAATTTAGCTTTAAGGTCCATTATCATTAGCATTATTATTTTTACTTAAATATAAAGAAAATCATCTTGCTTTCCCGTAACTTCAAGCATTTGTAAATCATCTAAAGAGCTTAGTAGCTCTTTGGGGGGCGGTTATGTTTAGTATAGATTATCTACAATTCATATGTCAGCTTTAATGTCACCCACCTCCAATACCTTTCATATTCCTATCCCTGGAAAACGCGGGTAGAATGAAGACATCAACTGACATCGCTGTCAACCAACCAGTTCAGCTCCTAATACGATTCGGGTCGGTCAATGTCGAGTACTATCTCCATTCCGTCACTCGCCAAAGGCTTCGAACTAACCATTTTTTACCTATCATCATCGTCATTAAATCGGTACATCAACGCAGAAGTTTTAAGAAGAAAAGTGCGTAAGACCGGCAGCCTTAACATCTTGCAGCCAGCGCTACGTTTGAACCAGGTACGCGTTTTCCACCACTTTCCCTTTTTGCTACTTCAATAGGTATTCATATATAACAAGTTAAGTTATTATTTTTATGTTAACTATTATATCACCAAGGTATAAGTAAATGTTATCAAATATCAAAACAGGTGTTTTAAATCTTAATTATGGTTGCAAACTATTAATTGTATTCAGAACTTCCCGCTAGAAAAATACACACTCCGTTGGCGGAAATGCACAAAAATGAACCATGAGATAAGACATAAGGTATCACAACAATGAAATATAGAAAAAAGTAGTGCCTTAGAATTCAACAAGATACAATATACCCAGTTCAAAAATACTAGAAAACTTGTCTAGAGATAACAAAAATATCCTTTCACTGTCATAAACAAAATAAAAGAAATATCATGTCCCTGTTCGGGCGCCAAATTGTAATGTTATACTTGTGAACAGTTACATATAGTCCACAAGATACATTTAATTATTTAAAAAGAGCAGAGGTTTCACCAGATGGCGTCAGAGGGAGCCACTGGAAACAAGACTGGTTGCCAAAAAATAAATAAACTAGAAAACCAACTCTCCTAGGAGGTTCTAAAAATAGAAATATTCGGGCGCCAGGCCTCCAGTCAAAAACTGCCGGATCAGCAGAGTCTAAAGTAGAGCGCTGGAACTTTTAATCTCAAGTCCAGTGCTTAAGAGAGTATGACAGTAGAAAGGTTACTATGCTATGTTATAAAATTAAACAAAAAGATTATATAAGGAACTCATTATATTGTCTCTTTACCAGGCGCTAAACTTCCAGTACATGACCCTTAGAGTAGTTAAAACTAGGTCTTAGGTTAGGTATTAGGTTCTATGATCTAAGATAAAGCTTTTAAGTTTAAGATTATAAGTTCAAGATTCTAAGGCACTCTAGACTGAAAAAAGGTGTCACCGACCTGTATAGTGGGATTACCACTTCGTAACACTAGGTAGCTTAAGGCTTTGTTCACTCCGGGCTCTCCAATGGTCTTCTACGGGCTCAGGGATCCAGCTCCGCTCTGGCTGAAGAGTGACCGAGGCTCACACGCCGTCCAAACGGATGTAGTCGATGAGTCGTCTCGCAGTCGAGAGTAGTTTTAAATTAAATGAGGTTGCAGGATATGGCAGAGCCTCCGAATGAGTGAGATTACAAAAGGTTGCAGGATTTAGCAGAGCCTTGGAATAAATGAAATTAAAAGAGGTTGCAGGATATGGCAGAGCCTCGGAAAGAATGAACAATCTTCATCCTAAGCAAAGGAATGCAGCCCTTAACCCGGGGCGGGTGGAAAATTAACTAAAGGTTCATGCTTACAGATAAGCTTTAAGAACGCTTTCACCAAGTACGAAAAGTACTAAAAACAGCTCAAAGAAAAAGGCATCCTAGTATTTCGTTTTAGGATCTGTAAACAAAACAGAAAAACATATCAAGAAAATGTGGATGTTATTTGTGTATTTCAACCCAATCTCTTAAAGAGTTACAAAACTACTTACGCCTCTCAAATAGAAGACCGCGGTATCGCTAAATGCAGCGAATGCAGCTTTTCAAAACTGAAAAAACCAGAGAAAATGTTACTTTCCCGAATCAACACAAGCAAAATGCCATTTCGAAATCCAACACAATTTCGGTAAAATACTTACAAATATGAACTCCTTCCAGCGCAGGGATATACCTCGCCTCCTTTTCCACCGGAAAAACATGTTTCCACAGCCGATTACAATGGATTTTCAATAATTTCGTCAAGAGATTCCTCTTACACCTCTATCGCAGACAAAAACGGAAATCGCAAGAAAAAACCACAGACAACGAATCTAGTCGCCTGCGTTTCGTTCTATCGAAAAAACGCTCGAATGACAGCCTAATCAAAGATCAAACGTTCAAAATTTAAGGTTAATAAGTTGTCTTAAACCGAAATGACAGATGTCATTTGTTCTAAGAAGTAGAAACGTCAAAATCTTTCAAATGAGGTTAATGGTTGGAATGAAATTACAAATTATGATTAGAAAGGTTTGTGAAAATTGAATACTAACTGTTGTAACGAGATAACACGTTACAAGTTTCTTAAGAAACTAAATAATAAATTGGTGTTGTTTCAAATGCAATTCTAGGTCATTTCAATTTGAAATAATCTCTCCAATACCTGTTATACCTGCAATCTGTTCATGCCAAGGTTTGTAATGAAGGATTAATGCTTATTTAAAAAAGTAGAAAACAAAATGGAATAGAACCATCAGCAACCACGTACCGGAAGACGCACCCCCGCACCCCCACAAGCTAGACTGACGACCTGGTCCAGCAGTGGACGTATTTCATCATCATCATCATCATATCAGCCGAAAGACGTCCACTGCTGGACATAGGCCTCCCCCAAAGAGTGCCACAATTACCGGTCCTGCGCCACCCGCATCCAGCGGACTCCCGCGACCTTTACCAGGTCATCAGTCCACCTTGTGGGGGGCCTACCCACGCCGCGCCTTCCGGTACGTGGTCGCCACTGGAGAACCTTTCCGCCCCAGCGGCCATCGGTTCTACGTGCTATGTGCCCCGCCCACTGCCACTTAAGTTTAGCGATTCGGACGGACGTGGGTCGGGGTAGACGTATTTAGGCTGATATGATGGTGAGAACCATCAGCTATAATTTACTCTAAACAATACAAAAGTGTATGCGATCCTCACAATGTGCTACACTGCGAGTGGGTAACCTGCCTCTGGAGAAGATGTAAGCATCCATATGTTTTGGTGTACAGTCAACAGCAAAAGAAACTGATTAAATAGCGTTCCAAAATAATATATACAATAAATTAAGTCAGATGTTACGACTAGTCTAGTTTATCAGAAGTAAATGAACTCTAAATGTGTCATAAGTAAGTGACATGCCATTCAAATAGTTAGTTATTATTGAGTGTGTCAAAGTAAACTGATTATCTATAAAATACGGGTTTTTGGGACTGCATGACCTCGCAAGATCACCACGGAATACAAGTCAGATGTTCGGTTAATCTCGGTTATATTCGTCAGACAAACACGCGAAACTACTTTTGTCACTTGACATGACACTTAGGTAAACATAGTGATGTGCTTTTTGGAAAGTTTCCAAAAAGTTGGAAAAGTTCTCGGAAATTTCTAGAAAGTTTCACAAGGAATTAAGGAAATTTCCATGTTAGAAATGGAAAGTTTCAATTCCCGTACAAAAATAAAGAAAATTTCCGAAATTATTGCAGAAACATTTTGCAATATAGGAAACATTCCGTCGGCACATCAGTAGGTAAACATGTGTAATTCCTTGAAGTTTCCAGTAAGTACAGAGATAATTATGACATTGTCTATTACTATTTCGCTTTGACATATTGAATTTGTCACTTTGTTTCTGTGTCCTGGTGTTATTATGATCATTTTCTTTTGACAAATTAATGTTCACTTAATAATGACACTGGTGTAATTTGTTATATCTGGGGCGTCATGCTAGAACATGTTTTGAAATATTGATTTTGATCACTTACTTTTGACGTTGACTGTACGCTTTATGGCTATTTTATATGGCACCTGGAGCTCTTTTCACTCGCCATGACTTGCCTGTTTGGCATCTTCAATATATTAAAAAGGTGTCACATACCTGTTTGGTTTCCCCTTCCAACTCGATGATCTGGAGGGTGAGCGAGCTCTCCATGGCTGCCGACTCGTTGAGGAGTGCATTTTCCTGTTCTATGCCACTCTGTGTGGTCACCTTCTGTGTAGAGCCTAGTTTCATCAAAGCCTGCAACAATGTTTTAATTTCAAATCTTTTTTTCATATTACTGGAAATTACATAGCAAAAATTGCAAGAAAATATATTCTCATTTTCATTCATGATAATCAGAGGAAAATAAATAAAAAAAAGCGGCCAAGTGCGTGTCGGACTACGCACAACGAGGGTTCCGTGCCTATTAAAAAGGTCGTATCGTTACTGAAATCTTATGGCACTTACTTCCTTTTCTTTAAGGAAGGCAGTTTTTTAGGAATATCTCAAAAGCCTTTGAACCGATCTTGTTCAAAACAATTTTCGCTAAAAGAATGTAATAAGCCCTATGAGCATGATTTTTTTCATATTATTAAAATACACGGTTCAAAAATTAGAAGGGGGGGGACACAATTTTAGTAACTTTCGAGGCGATTATCTCCGACTCTATTCACTTAATCAAAAAAATTGCTGAGAAACCTTATATTTATTTTGAAAGGCCTATCGATTGATGTGCCACACGGCTTGAAATGAAAAAAAAACTTTTTGACTTTCAGTTTTATGTATGGAGTGCACCCCTAAAAAAATTTTTTTTTAGTAATTGAATTACAAAACTATGTAGCGGTTAACAAAATACACCTATCCTCAAAATTTTATTTAAATACATCTTATAGTTTTCGAGTAAAATGCCTGTGACATAAGGACGGACAGACAGACAGACAGACATGACGAATCTATAAGGGTTCCGTTTTTTGCCATTTGGCTACGGAACCCTAAAAAGGAAGATGGTTATTACCTGGAAGACCATAAATGGATCAAATAAAGAGGAAATTAATACAACACATTAATGTATACTACTTATACATTGTATGACTAGTGGCTTTGTGAGCTGTAGAACTCGAAAGCAAGTCTTTTTCTCAAAATCCTTTTTTAAATTTCAAACTGGTTTGAAAAAAAATCTGCATAATTATTGAACCGGCACACAAAATTTCAGGACAATCAGCTGAGAAATGCGACCTGTAGAGGTGAACAGCCGGACATACAAACGCATTTTCGCCCAAGATGAAACGGAACTTGTTGTTTGCTTCGCTAGCTCATGCAATTACATAGGGTAGAATTTAGAACCGCACATACCTAACATAAAAGAAAGACTTTTACGGCCGCAATTAATGGGACTATTGACACAGATTATATCTCTCCAATTAACTGCAACTAGCGATTTAACTAAAGCATAATCAGTCAAGATAATGGCTTCGGTGAGATTAACAATAGTTCTAAAAATATGTAAATGCATGTATTACTTGTTTTGAAATAAAAAATATCTTTTGTATTAACTATGTATTTTCAATGTATAACATAGGTAAATTGTGGTACCTACTTTAAAGATATTATTATTCTGTATGCATGATATGTAATGAGCAATTTAATAAATTTAAATACATTAACTTTTTTTTAGTAGAGAACCTGCAAATCAGATATTCAGCCATTGGGGGATAGCTGGGTTGTGTGGTATTTCTGTCCAGTAAATTCCGTGCTCTTAAGGCTTTCTCAAGGTTTGTGTATCTCCCTCTCTGTTACACTTGTCAGTTCGAGCGACAGATTGGGAGATATGATAATAAAGTTCATTTTCGTTTCGCTGTAGCCCCTCAGGATGTGTTATGGAATGCACTGGTGCTTAGGACCTAGGGAATGATGAATGAAACTTGGAGTTGAGTTGCAGCAAACAATCACCAATTGTAACCAATTACTGTACTTAATTATTTAATAAATGGTCCCCCATTGGCAAATTACACCATTATTTTATACTAGCTTGAAAATTGGGTGAAAAATCAAACCAAATCATTATTGTGTTCGGAGATCTGTACAGACACATTATTACTGCCCAATGTGATTTTTTTTCCTGTAAGCCGCAGCAGGTAACCATAATAAATTCATCGGACCAGCATTGGTAACTTTAAAATGTACAGTTGAAAAAAAATCTGGAGATGGCAAAGAATAAAAAACTAGTGATTTCATTGTCCACACTAAAGCATTCATCAAGTAGGTTACCCTAGCGCACAAATGTGTTTCCACTAGTGATTTTGAAAGTAGTTCAACTGATGAATGTGAAATAGTAAAAAATTTGCTTGGGAGTTAACGTTTCTGCACGCTTAATGTGCGGATTAATGCACGGAAAGTGAAAATGATGCGACAGAATGTAGGCCAGTAACCTCCTGTGTGATCTCGAGCTCGTGCCGGGTGTTCTCGAAGAGTGATTCCAGGTCGTCGCAGCGCTGCTGCAGCGAGCTCTTCTCTTCTAGAAGCACCAGACCCAGCTGCGCCGACTGGATCTTCTCGCTGCTGGCCTGGTCCAACTCTCGGCCGAGCCTCTCGATCTCCGCCTTCAGCTCGACCACAGACATTTCTCCCTGCGCCGTGGCTGCCATCTTGTGACAGTTAGACGGCTGTCTCTCTTATCCACATAAACAAAGTAAATAATCACGGAAAACAACGATTAAAAATGTTAAAACCAAAAATAATTCCTACATTCTCCCAAAAGTACAGTACAGTGACAGTTCAATGCACTACTGACAGCCATTGCCAACATGAAGATTGTGAAAGAGTTACGTTCGGATACACGCAAGGATAGATGACTCATCTAAACTTGCTGCGCTTTTGTTTATTTAATAGTGAGGTATTACACCTATTTAACATTAAATTAATATATCTATTTGGGAATTTGATCAACTAAATCATAAAATCGACAATATGTGGACAAACTAAAAGGTGGTAAAAGCACAACATAAGTCTACCCGCATATTTAAAATGTATTCTTTTTAACTTCACGAATTTAGATAAGCTTACGTTGACTTGACCAAGGAATAAAAACAACAGAATAAGGGGTCAAAATACCTGACAAACTTGATGCTCTAAATAATAAAGTCGTGTTCTCATATTTTTGATCACTTATACTATACATATTTTCGTACTCGACTGTACACCGCGGCGTTCTGACAGCGCTGAACGTGAAATTCTTGGATGTATAAAGCTTGCATTTTGTTCAAGTGAGTCGGTTCCTGCAGTTGTTGCGCAATAAGAACGGGGCTAAATGATTTCAACCGCACACGAAGACACCTCTCCCGCACCGCGCAGGTACTAGATTGGAGTAAGTAAATGTGGTCCAGACACGTACAATTTTTGATCTGTATGAAACGGAAATTAGCCCCTCATTTACACTGGATAGACCCATCGTCACAGCAGGCGTCGTCTTTCGGCTGATACGATGATTGATGATGATGACGAGACCAGTCGCAAAAAAGTGCTTTCGGCTGGTCTGGTGACGGAAACGGAAGTTAGCCATAGGAACTCCTCATTTACACTAGATAAACCCGTCGCTAAAAAAGTACAGTCGGCTTGCCTGGTGAAGGAAATGGAAGACCAATAGGAACTCCACATTTACACAACCCGTCGCTAAAAAGTACAGTTGGCAACAAAAGCTTACCAAAAATTACATTTACGAGATATACTGACTTTTTGATTGAAATACTCTATTGTTTCACCAGTTCCAGTCACCAAGAAAATGATTTGCCTTGATTTTTGCCAATGCCTGCCCTGTCAAGGACTGTTATTCGGAACGCGCTAATGCGGCTCACCTCACCCGTCTCGCCTAACCAAACTAGATCTCTGATGATGCTTAGTTGCTACGAATCGCGGCGTCAAGATATATTTGTGGATGAGGTGAGGTCAAAATAAGCTACAGAATAGCAGGGCTGAAGACTGGCCGCCGTGCCTTTACTAAGGTAATGAAATGAGATGAGAGGTATGCAGGGTTTTATGGTACTCTAATAAAACTACAGCCTATTAGGATTAATGTAAATTTATTCCTTGTAATTCTAATAAGTGAGAAATATATACAAAAATAATTATTAATTATAAAACACCACATATAAAATTCTATTGCATAACTTTGTACCTACATCTACAAGCCGATGGATCACTATTGCTTTTGAGTATCAAAAAATCATGGAAACTATTACATTAACCTTTTGAACTTTTCACATTCTTAACACTTTAAAAGCCAAGAAGAACTAAAGTTGTCGTGTGTTATCGTGACCGCAGCGCCAAGAACCACTATACATAGATGTTATGGCGTCCGTTAGCAAAGCAACCTTTGAGAACCAATCTTAAATTAAGGTATGTATTTGTTCTTTTGTAACAATATCTTTTGGATTTCTTGATTGGCGGCAAAAAGGTTAAAGTAGCAGAGGATTTTTGGAAGAACAATATAAAGCGAAAATGTTTAAATATACACATGATGTACGGATGGAATGGAAATCCATATCCATACTAATATTATAAATGCGAAAGTGTCTTTGTTTTTTTGTTTCTTTGTTTGTCCGTCTTTCACGGCAAAACGGAGCGACGAATTTACGTGATTTTATAAGTGGAGATAGTTGAAGGGATGGAGAGTGACATAGGCTACTTTTTGTCTCTTTCTAACCCCCCATTTCCCTAAAATGGGGGGTGAAAGATTGTATGGAGCTACGATATAAACGAGTTCCACGCGGACGGAGTCGCGGGCAGAAGCTACGGCGCTACCACGAACTTCGAAAGTCGAAGTTCGGGTATTTCCATCTCTATCGCACTCCCTTACTCGAGTGACAGGGATGCATATATTACGAACTTAGTTCGTGGTAGAGCCGCTAGTTTCAACTATAATTCCATAAAATTAAAGTAACTTACTCGTATTGTTCGCTTCCAAAAAAAAATTGCCGTACGTGCATACTTTACTTGAATGATACTAAAGAGAATATAGTTTACCATTTCAGTTAGCCTGGCCAGCCAGATATACATCTTTGCCGACTATTTTAGTGCAGCTGCTACACTGTAGGGTAAATCGCCAATAACGGGCCACTGTTCAAGAACTGGCCACCTCGTACTAAAAATGAAGTCTAACCTATAATAAAATTATTTTTTAGTTGTTAATTACTGGCCACCCTTCAATAACTGGCCACGTTATACTAAATTGAATTCTGTTTGTAGGGCAACAGAGTTAATTTTTAGTATGAGGACAGTTATTGAAGGGTGGCCAGTTATTCGCGATTTACCCTATATGTTTAAGTGTTGGCATCAATATCCATGATTTTTTGTTTAATTTGCAAACATTCATGCATTAATGAAATTTACAACACATTAATGATTTAATCATAGAGTAGTTTTTCATAAGAAAAGCGCTTTTTATATGTGTGAACATTTTTTTTACTTATAATAAAAATTGACAAATGTTAGTAGTTTGCTGGTATAGGGGTAGTGTTAACCATACAATGAAGTCATATCTAGTTGGAATGCTTAAAAAGGGGCAAATAGTATTAGACGATAACTTTAAAATAAGAAATCAGAGCATCTTTTTGTTATACTGTTGGATCAAGTATAACAAATAACTTGCCTAAAGACATGTAAAAATAAATGTAACATACTAATATTCATTTGGATTTTGTGTGCCGCATGAATCGAAATAATCACCTACGGGGCTACCAAAACAACGCGCGACGCCATGCGGCACGAGTAAATGTACCCCCCTCTTTCAAATTTGCACAGTGAGAGTGAGACAGAAGTCACTGAGTCGCGCTCGAAGTAACTTAAGCCCAAGAGTCCATTTGCCAGCAAGTAGAGTAAAAATATTCTTAAGGTTAGTAGCACCCAAGATACATATTGCGTAAACGTAATTATTAAATTTCGTTAAGTAACTGATAAATTAATAATTGACAATGATCATATTATGTCACTACCCAAAAGATATGGAATGTGATAAAATTATCTACACCTAAACACACTAATATTATAATATAAATAAGTTAATAATCATGAAATTAATGAAAAGTTAAACTTTTGAACAAATAAATGACTACTATTGCGCTACTAACTAAGTACATATATTAATAATTTTATAATGATCATTAATATCATTATGGTTAAAAAATATTAAGAATATCTCTAAAGTAATACCAGCGGCCAAACTAGGAGGGAACATGTAAATTTTAAATAAGAATAGACCTCTACGGTGCTAATACCAAAGGTTATAATCACTTAACTGACGACGACACATGATGTCCACGTCTCTGCTAGTTTTGCCACTGGATGGAACTAAGAAGACAGCTTGGATTCTGATTATGAAAATAATAGCTCAAATAGCTGCACGAATTATGATCCTTACTCAGTTACGATAAGGTTGACGGTTGACATTGGACCGTTTTTTAAATCCTATTCGTCCCAAGCTTCCTCCTTTGTTCATTTAAACATGGGTAGTTAAAAGTAAGTAAATAATTTGTACTGCAATATTAGTAACAAAATAATTCGATTAGTCTATTAAGGATATTGGCACCAAAATGGTGGGAATTTAAAATAAAAATAATAATTGCCTATGAGATTTTTTATATATCATTGAGCAACATAATATCAATAAGAAAATAAAAATAACTGTTGATGTTAAATAATGAGCAATACTATTCCTATATTCCTTTCTAGTAATTATTTTTCGCAGGAATAACTACAAATAAACTCATTAAATTAAATAAAAAAACACGAAAGGTACATTGGGATGTCATATTGAAATCATAGTGGTAAGAAATTATACGCAACCGTTTTTTTTGCCGGTTTACCTCCGTTTCGAAATTATCCCAATGTACCAAACTTGATTTAGATACATTTAAAAATAAAGGTGAATTAAAATAATTTCTTACGTCGTCGGAATTAAAACATTAAGATTTTTCCCCGAAAACTATGAAGTTCTACCATTAAATATTCATTATGGAGACGGAAGACCAATTAAATTCAATTTTACCTTCATTTATTATTTCCCTAACTTATTCCCTCTATAAATTAGTACCTACTTAATACTATCAATTTTGAATTAATTATTTGAATAAAAAAATCAATCAATAAGTATGTGAAATAAATACGATGTATAATAATAATGATTAAAAGACTAGTAATAGATTAATTAATAAAGTTAATGTATTGAGATGTTAAATAAAATATGTGACAATACAGCACCAAATAATTACAAACGAATATTTAATTAACTAACACAAATACGATTGATTTGAACATCATACAGTTACAGATAGGCCTCACTAGGAGACGCTACACGGGCCGATATCGGCCGGACTGCATGCCGGCCGACGCGTGATTCGGCCCGTGTGGATACGGGTCGGAAGCACGGCGGCCGGCCAAATCAAGGTCACTCCATATTAGATTTTCTGTACCCTTGCTTTTCCGTCCACCGATATCGGCCCGTGTAGCGTCTTCTATACAAACTGCGGACTGACCTGACACATTGCGGAATATCAATGGAACTATAGATTTGGTCTGGCTGCTTGACAGTTATTCCCCCATTGCCAACCATCACGTAATTCTAGTCGGGCACGTGGGGTCTTTAGGGCATCTGCAGCCCTAATTTACCTTATTGGAATCCCAACAACTTCATTATCAGTATGATGACACCACTAGTCGATGTTTACTCTCATGCCGATGCCGCTGTGTTGGTTCAAAAATGTGTAAATAATAATTTAGGTTTATAATCATCGGTTCTGATATTCCGTGTTCAATAAAAATAAATCGAATAATTATTACGTCGTCAGGGTTATGGGTTGAAACTGTGCTTTATAATACTGTAAAATTATTGATGTCGTAGATACAATGAAATAATTAGTAAATAAATTATGAGTTAATTTGGCAGCATCATACACTACCTGTCCAAGAAATATTAACAATCAAGGGAATTTATTTTTCATTAATAGTATTCGAACATGCGTCTAACGTATCTATTATTTCCTAGACCTCATTTAATCATGAATTAAAACATAAAATTCACATAGTAAAAAACCTTCATAAAACTTCAACTAGTTCACAATTCAAATTAATTAAATGTACATTAACTTAACACAGACAATCTCACATCACCGAGGGAACTTATCACACGAACATTATAATGGCGCTACCTTCAACTTTTTTTATAGGACTACTAGATTTCTTTTCTTTATTCAACCCTAGTAAAATCTACCCCAATTCATGATTTATATATAATTATATTAATTAGTAATCACTATGATAGCGCCACATACAATTCTTCTTACTTTGCGTACGACAAAACATTAGAAATGAGCGGAATGAATACTTAGAATGATCATACTTCGTTTAATGCCAATCACCGTGACCATTCCGCAAATTCCAAACAAGACTATACGCGAACGTAAACCAATCTCAACCACTACACACTAATTTTAAAGTTCACTTCAACTTATCAGAGCATATATTATCGTGCATTGAATACACTACACGCGAATCTGAACGAATCCCAACCGTAATATTTAATAGTTGAAGTAAATTTTTGTTTATCAAAACGAACACTTTTAGTTAGAGCATATCGACGTGCATAAGCACGCCCCCCTATGTCATCAAAAGTCGACTAAACGCTCTAATTCTAAGCAAATAGAAACTGTAATCGTCAACGTTTAAAGTAACTTTTTGCTCATCAGAATCCAACGTAGCCTCCTTTCGGTTAGACTAACAGCTCCGACGTTAGTGCATATCCTCATGCATGCACGACTGATCCGATCAAATCTCTACCCTAATAATTAACAATTTAAAGTGTTTTCTCGTTTAACGTTCGACCTAGTTCCCTAGTTGCTTACATCAGCACGCAGCCCGACGGCGGGTCCTCCGGTTTAGGCGGCGGAGCGGCCGCGGCAGTCACAACGGCTCTCACGCTCGCAACCACATCTGGCACTGAGACTCTGGCGCTTGGAGACTCATTCCTCGCGGGCTTGATGTCCTGGGCCTTCTGCAGCGGTTTGGGCTCAGGCGCGGGTTTCGGCTTAGGGTCTTGCAGGGAGCCGGTGCTGGCGGTGCGAACGCGAGTTTTGACCATGGACATGCGCCGCTCTCGGGCGTTGATGATCGATGTCAGGAAGGGGATCTGGTTGCTGATTGCTACCATGAACGGTTTGTAGCCCAAGCTGTAACATTGAAAGTTATATTAAGGTTTGGCTAAAAGCGGACGATAACACTGCTTAGGCTATGACTTTGACACAGGTATGAGAGGAACTTATGACATATAATATTTGCGAAAGACCTTCGACCTGTAACTGTCGGTTTTTTCTTGTTTTTTATGGGTTACCGTATTAACAACGAGGTTTACCGAAGTATTATTTCATATTTACTTCAAAACCCACAGTTTTCGGGATATATGGCATCAAACTTTGGCAATTTCAGGCCAATAAACCAGTTATTTGGACGTAACTTTTGTGAAAATGAGATCAATATAAAAATCTCTAGTGGGTTGTTAGAGACGTCAATAAGGATAGGTTATATGTAGATTCCATATATACAAGTGCGTAAATAACATACTAATATCGAAAATAGAGCTGTTTTGGACCATGTTTGAATAAATCATAATTTTTTTTTAATAAATATTTAAAAAAAACTCTCGTGCATATGTAGATAAAGGATTGAAGAACTGATAAGTGTTTGTACCATAAATATATCTATTGTTTTTACGGAGGAATATCAACGCAAAACTCGTCAAAACTAGCCAAATATCGCGTGGAGCCCCTTATGTCAGTTATTTTTGAGACGAGTTTGAGTCATACAGCCATCGTATGTAATGGTAGTATATATTGTTTTTTATTTACTCGCTTAGAGCTGTGTGAAAACCCGCACCCTAGTATAGTTGTACACTTCCATTAAGAAAGAGTTTCAGTATTTTGCCTTCCACTATCAGCGTGCTTTGCGAAGCTAGCGAGATGGGAAATGATCAGATGAGCGAATCCGTTCAAAGCTAGCATTTTAACTCGTTCAATCCGCATCGCTTAATCGCTCACAGTGGAAGTGATGGTATGAAAATCATTGTAGCGAGTCGAACGCCGCCCGACTCTGCGAACACTTTTGTGACTCTTTCAACTCGTTTAGTCCGCTCCGCTCACACTTATTCGCAGTTCGCCATTGCAAGTTAAACGGACTCCGTACTCTCGCAGTGGAAGGCGGGCATTACACCAGACGTGGGAGCTAGATGGTTGCACTTCGGTCTCTTCAGCACTTCTGCCGCCGCCGTGATTCTGGAAGTCGTGGCCGACCCAGTGCCAACGAATCGGTATCTACGCTCATTGCCAATACCGTGTTTTTCTGCTTTGTTAAGGAAAACGCATGTGCGCCGGGCACTAAGGGGGCCTACTGAATGTGTTAATGCAAAAACTGTCGAATACTACACAGATAGGAAGACGCCTATTTATGCCTGTTTTTGGACCTTTCCAAGGCGTTTGATCTCGTCTCATACGACATCTTATGGAGCAAATTGCAGGAGTCGAAGTTACTGGTGGTAGGTTTCTTAGGCACTGGTATCTCAATCAGAAAAACCGTCTGAGGTGGGCGGGAGAGGTTACGGAACCTTATAGACTGGAATGCGGCGTACGGCCGGGTGGATTGAGTTCACCTTTACTGTTCAACCTGGACGTGGACGCACTGGTCGAGCAGCTCCGTGGCACTCATGTCATTGCCACATGCCATGTTGATGGCGTACGCCTAAATAACACCAGTTACGCGGACGATAGCCGATATCTAACAGGAAGTATCTTAGCACTCACCACTCGTTCTCGCTCCACGCGTAGATGTGCTGCATCGCGGTCTTGAGCCGCTTGACGGCGGCGACGTTGACGTCGGGGGTGCGCGCCGCGTTGCAGGTGCGCAGCACGGCCAGCGCGTCGCGCAGCGCCACCGCCACCACCAGCGCCCACTCCACGCAGCTCGCCTCCGTCATCAGTTGCAGGAAGTATCTGGAATATTGCTAACGGTAACACGACCAAAGGACGTTGCATCGTTCGTCAGGTCAGGTACGAGGCCAGGGGATTCAGGGGGCTAAGGGACTCAAGTCCCCCCCAAAAGCAGAATTCCTTACTAAGATCTAACCTCAGCGGGCGTTAGTGGCGACCAAGCGCACCGAAATGTGGACTGATTGACCTGGTAAAGGTCGAGGGAGTCCGCTGGATACGGGCGGCGCAGGACCGGTCACTTTGTCACTCTTTGGGGGAGGCCTATGTCCAACAGTGGACGTCTTTCGGCTGATATGATGATGAGTTAGGTCAGATTAGTGATAACACAAGGTTCTAACGAGCACAACAGAAGGTCAAACCCTTAAACTATAGCTGAACCAGATGTAAATCTCTTGAAGTGCCGGTTTGTCTACCTGAGTCGAACATGCGCGGTGTGCGAGCCGCGCTCGGCCTGGCTGTGGTGCAGGCGCTCCATGAGCGCAGCATAGCGCCGCTCCTCGCCGGTCTCGTTCCATGATACAGCGCCGCCCTCGGCCACGCTACCATCGCCCACGGAACTGTAACAATAATCTCGTTATCCTCGCGGAATAATCTGAGCGATTAATCGAATTCACGCTTTAACAAAATTTACGCTGCTGAGGCGTTTTGGGTTACTGCGGGTCGACATTCGGCGCTCCCACTCAAATCGATGGTAAATATGACTTCTGATATGTGACATAGCGATACGGATATAAACGACTTCACTGTGAGAGCAAAGGTAGGGTGTACTTATTTGCACGAATCTTGAAGCGTAGGTCTAGGGTTGCCTAAACCGCGTAGGCTCGAAGAAAGAATAGGTCTACGGTTTCCCCCGCGTGTCGTTAACGGAGACGGGGTCATTGAGGTCGCAGGTGATCGCCGTGGCGAGGGCCGGCCGGGACATTCGCTTATAGACCGCCAGGGAAGATGACGAAAAACAGCGATTTTTCGCCCTTGGACGAGCCAGATGTAGCGAAGTACAAGGAGCGTACTAGAACGTTTAGAAATCTTGGAATTCTCCGCATGAGAGCGCAGATGGTGGCCGCTCTGGAGTTTCTAGTGGATATTATCATAGCCCGGTCATCCGCCGATAACTGCCTGCAGACGCAGATGCAGGTTTCCTCCACGAAAAAAAGTCTATGGATGGTTCACCCAGGCTTTCCTTCCAGTGTATTTGTCAGTTATGGTTACCTGACTGGGCCGGGGCTGACGGGCACGCCGGACGGCAGCGCGGCGCGCATCGGCAGGCTCATGTAGCCGCTGTCGCCGCACAGGCTGTCCGAGTCCGCAGAGGGCGTGTATGAACCTGTACGAGGAATAAGGACACTGTAACACGAATTTGACGACCTGTGTAAGCTATATTGATTTAAAATTTCACGATTCTCATCACGGGACAACACGGTCACTCAGACTCAGTTGTCCCGTGACCATGGATTTTGCAACACATCCGAAACGTCGGGAGACCTCAGTGAGGTAAATAAAATAAGTTAATTATACGCGATTAAGTCCCGTTTAGTATAAATAATCTGTGTAAGCTAGTTGGGAGTGACCCTGCCTACGAAGCCGGAGGTCACGGATTCGAATCCCAGTAAGGGCATTTGTTTGTGTGATGAACATGAATATTTGTTCTTGAGTCATGGATGTATTCTATGTATTTATATATCTATACAAGTATGTATATCGTAGTCTAATACCCATAGTACAAGCTTTGCTTAGTTTGGGACTAGGTCGATTTGTGTAACATTGTCCCCAAAAAAAAGAAGACCGGGTTGCACTCCGGGAGTGCCGGCAGAAGTGAAAACTCAATAACATTGTAACAGTTTTTCGATCAGGTCACGTCACATCTTACCCTAAAAATGAATTTGACGCAAATTTATAAACAATAATCAATTATTTAGGCGGACGGGCCGCGGGCGCGTTGGGTGCGACGGGCCCAACGCGCCGCCGCGGCGCAACGGTGCCGGGGTCCGGCGCGCCGACGGGCGGCGGCAAACACAATACCAATTTGTTTTTGCCATTGCCAAATATTTTTCAAAGCTTTATCTCTTTAGGAAGAACGTCTAAATTCGAACTATTCGAATTTGCACAGCATACGGCGGTGGCGACCAAAATATCAATTTGTTTTTGCCGTTGGTAAATATTTTTCTAAGCTTTATCTCTTTAGGAATAACGCCCAAATTCGAACTATTCGAATTTTCTCAATAGCAAAACGGTGAAGGACGCGTTGGTAATATTACAAATTTATTTGCAGAATATGCTGTTGCAAAAAGTGTTTAACGGCTTTATACTCTTACGAATAGCGTTCAGTTTTGAATGAAGTTGAATCGGCTAGCAGCAAAAAGTGACCTCCTTCACATCTGACGTCACAAAACTCTGTCGCGTATTTAACAATTTTTCCCCATCCCAAAAAGTGCTCAGCGCCGCTAAAGAAGTTTTCACTTCAAAAATTAAAAGAAAATTGACTTTATTCTATGAAGTTTGCTGTCACTCGCGTAACTCGTGCGATGGTAAACGATGATCGGGCTGAATCTCATAAAAGTTGACAAAATTAACAAATTGTAAACCAATTAATATCGTACTTATCTACTAATGGCGTAGTAAAAATTAAAAACGTGTCATTTGTAAATGTAACCGGTGCAAGTCTGTTCATTCTTACTCTTCATTGGTTTGCCAGCGTAAGGGATCAATTCAGGTTCCTCAGCATCTACATAGCTGGCGCTTACCAAAATAGACCCAACTGTTAGTTGACTACGGTCTTCTGTGCGTTGGAAGGAAAAGTTCTCCAAATTTGAGCGATATTGAATTCTCTTGTGCTCATACGATTCGGGAAGGTGTTGCGAAGTGTACAATCTCCAATACGCTTTCACGTTTGGGAATCGCAAAACTAGGTGCAAGTCTAGCGGCCATCATACGAGTATTAACAGCTCCCACACTAAGTGTCGTGCAAGCGTCACAAGCGCAGGACAGCGCTACCCACACGGCACTCTCTTTCCCACACAAGCCACGCAACTAGCTGCAAATCTGGCCGCCACCATTTTGTTATATAACTGCAATACTCCCTTGTGACAGTGCTGCCTTTCCGCGGCAAGTATTGATCAGCATCCTGCAACACCGGGTAGTGGCACGCGAAGTCTTCGTGCAAGCGTTGCAAGCACAGGACAGCGCTATCCACCCGGGCTGCTCGCTCTCTTTCCCCCGCGAACCACTATCTTGTCCTAAAACTACAATACTCACTGGTGACAGTGCTGCCTTTCCGCTGCAAGTACTCATCAGCATCCTGCAACACCGGATAGGGCCACGCGAAGTCTTCGTGCAAGCGCCGCAAGCACAGGACAGCGCTATCCACGCGAGCTGCCCGCTCTCTTTCCCCCGCGAGCCACGCCACTAGGTGTAAGTCCAATGCCGCCGCCATCTTGCCCAACGCGTGCAGGCGGGCAGTGGATAGGAGAAGGCGGGCGTGGCGTTGGATCATCATGTCTATGAAGAATTCTTCCGCGGTGCCGCTGTAGGTTTCTCTGTTAAAAGTAATTTAATTGTTAGAAGAGTTTTCCCGACTCATCACGACTAATCAAAAGTATGTAAATAGGAGACGTCGTGAGACACTCCGGAACAAAAGTTATTCAAATCAGACATTTCCGCCTACCTCGACACTCACTGAAGAGCCGCGCCAATATATTACGAGTACTATGTTAAAAGCCTTGAAATTGTCAATTTAAATTTCGATTGATTACAGTTTTTGATATCTGCCGAACAGGAGACAAACAGTGGATGAGATTAGCACAGGACCGAGGAGATTGGCGTAATAAAGAAGAGGCCTATACTCAACAGTGGGTGGATACGTGCTGAATAGATACAATTAGATACACATTTTTATTAATCATGCTCAACGCAAATGAGCGACCGGACATCACCTAAAGGTTGAGTGTTCACAAGTTTTTCCGTGTCTACGGTTTGAGGTCCTTTAAGAAGAGGAAGGAAGCAAAGCAGAGATTTATAAAAAAAAAAGACCGGGTTGGCAGAAGTGAAAACTCAATAACATTGTAACAGTTTTTCGATCAGGTCACGTGACATCTTACGGTGTCACCCTAAAAATGTATTTGACGCAAATTTATAAACAATTATCAATTATTTAGGCGGACGGGCCGCGGGCGCGTTGGGTGCGACGGGCCCAGCGCGCCGCCGCGGCGCAACGGTGCCGGGGTCCGACGCGCCGACGGGCGGCGGCAAACACAATACCAATTTGTTTTTGCCATTGCCAAATATTCTTCAAAGCTTTATCTCTTTAGGAATAACGTCTAAATTCGAACTATTCGAATTTGCAAGAACAGCAGATGGCGGTGCACGGTGGCGACCAAAATATCAATTTGTTTTTGCCGTTGGTAAGTATTCTTGTAAGCTTTATCTCTTTAGGAATAACGCCCAATTCGAACTATATTAATTTTCTCAATAGCAAAACGGTGAAGGACGCGTTGGTATTATTACAAATTTATTTGCAGAATATGTTATTGCAAAAAGTGTTTAACGGCTTTATACTCTTACGAATAGCGTTCAGTTTGGAATGAAGTCGAATCGGCTAGCAGCAAAAAGTACCTCCTTCACATCTGACGTCACAAAACTCAGTCGCGTATTTAACAATTTTTCCCCATCCCAAAAAGTGCTCAACGACGCTAATAGTTATTTACGATACAAGTGCCGAAAATAGGAAATTCGCAACGAGTGGTGATAAATTAAAACACGACCGAAGGGAGTGTTTTAAATCGACACGAGATGCGAATTACCTATTCGCACGTGTATCGTACAACGTTTTACAATGCATGTGCTCGAAAAGAGCGTTTTCCTAGCACTAAAATCGTGCGGAAAGTGCCACTTTTTCGCACTAGTGCTTTTTACTTTTCAATTTTTTTTTAATTTTCAAGTTTTCGTCAGCCCGACAAAGAGTTTTTATTACTCGAGAAAAGTTTTACAAATATTTCAATTACACGTTTCCTTTCATATAAAAGGTACATAAATACTAATAACGTTTAAAATGATTTATTAATGTTTATGAATTTTGAATTTGGTCAATAAATTAATTAATTTTTAATATTCATTTAATGTGTTTGGCTGAACGCATATCTTTCTTATGCCTGTTACAATACGACAGTATGGCGGCTTGCACATGCGCAATGCGCATATGTTGACCGCGCATGTATCTAAAAGCCCGCCATTGCTGTTTATTGTGAGTTTTGTGTAGTTATTTTATGTAAATATGTTAAAAAGGTCGAGTGAAAGTGAGTAATCAATAATAATAATGATTTATTGCGTTTCAATAGTGTCAGTATGTTTCTTAGAACTACGACGGTACAGTGTCTTTTTGTTGTTTAATATAATATTGAGTTACTCAACATTAATTGTGTTCCAAAACCACAATACAATGGTTTTAACTTTTAAGTGAATAAGCTTGACAGCAAAAGATGTGAAGAAGTTGTTAAATGCAATTCCAGATAATAAGTAGGTACGTGACAAACTACCTGGGTTCTTCAATTTTAACCTAGATCTATTTTAAACCAACATTTCAACATTTAATATATTTCCTCACACAAGGCATAGTAAAATGTTGTATGATACACGCGCGTAAAGATGATTTCCGACTCGTGTCGAATTATACATTCGCTCGCTTCACTCGCTCATGTATAAAAATGACACTCGTCGGAAATCACCTACTTTCCACACTTGTAGCATAAATAACTATTACTGTACATATGGCTCTTTTAAGTTTCGACATATGCACGAAAAGTGGTCTTTTCCGCACTAGTGCGGGAAAGTAGCACCATATGTACTGTAATAGTTATTTACGATGCAAGTGCCGAAAATAGGAAATTCGCAACGAGTGGTGATAAATTAAAACACGACCGTAGGGAGTGTTTTAAATCGACACGAGTTGCGAATTACCTATTCGCATGTGTATCGTACAACGTTTTACTGTACATATGGCTCTATAGCCCTTTCAGACCCGTAAAACAACACCCTGCTAACGCAAAATGAAGTATATTGACATATGATTTTGATTTGACAATTAAATGTAATCAACCCGCACAATTGTATTGGCCGGGTCTGAAAGGGTTAAAGTTTCGACAAATGCACGAAAAGTGCTCTTTTCCGCACTAGTGCGGGAAAGTAGCACCATATGTACTGTAATAGTTATTTACGATACAAGTGCCGAAAATAGGAAATTCGCAACGAGTGGTGATAAATTAAAACACGACTGAAGGGAGTGTTTTAAATCGACACGAGTTGCGAATTACGTATTCGCACGTGTATCGTACAACGTTTTACTGTACATATGGCTCTTTAAAGTTTCGACATATGCACGAAAAATGCTCTTTTCCGCACTAGTGCGGGAAAGTAGCACCATATGTACTGTAAAGAAGTTTTCACTTCAAAAAAAGTAGTGAGACTGACTTGTCGCTCCGCGTGGGCACGGACTTCTTGCGCTTGACGGCGGCGGTGGCGCGCGCGGGCGGCGCGGGCGCGGGCGCGGGCGGCGCGGCGGGGTGCGCGTCGGGCTCCGCGCGCGGCGTCACTGTAGTGCTGAAGCTGCGCCCGCGACCGCCGGCCAACTAAAACAATAGGCATGATGCCTCATGTTCAAATTGAGAACGTAGTGATGCTAAATGGATAGTAAACCATCAAATTATCGTAATAAAGTATAAATTGTAAAATATATATTTAAAATCATAAAAAGATGAACCTTTAAAGTTTAGAAAAAATATGCAATTTTTTTATTGTCCAAGAGTAAATTTAAAGCTACCAATAGAATCCTTACGCTTTTATAGAAACAAAATTTTACGACAATTATGTACTTAAACGCAGTATTTCGCGACTGAAACAACAATTTACCTGATTTTCCGTACAACGATTAGTACAAATGTGCAAATGTGACGTCATACTTGTGTGTCTATCAGTATGAAGCGTTTTGCGCTGCCGCCAGCGAGGTCAGTCTTTGTCTAATTGTTTTGGGTATTTATGTTCTTTAATTGTAGTTGCTCCCATACAAACATTTGTTCCTCTCCAAAAACTGCTTTAACATCATAAAAAAATCTTATTCATCATCCCTATTGCTTTGTCAGGCGAATGCGGCCGATATTGTGTCCAAAATTACCAGTACATACAAGCCACGGTGCGCCTTGCCTGGCCTGCTCATCGCGACAGGAGGCACTGCCGCATCAATGTGGCTTCAGCCTCAGTCAACTTCAATCTTCCACGTCTTCGAATGTAATGCCTAGTAACTTGAATTATGGTGGCGTCTATGCCAGCGCTGGTAATGCTATTTGCAATCTTATTCAGATTATTTTCAGTCTTATATAAATAAATAAATACATAGAAAACATCCATGACTCAGGAACAAATATTCATGCTCATCACACATATAAATGCCCTTACCGGGATTCGAACCCGGGACCTCCGGCTTCGTAGGCAGGGTCACTACCAAGTAGGCTCTGTAGTCGTTAAAAATCATCTTTTTAATCGGAAAAACCACTGACAACAGCCATAAATATAATATAACGATGAAGATACTTTTAATTTGTTATCTTACCTGCATGCTGCCCAATATGACGGAGAGGTCCTCAGCGTTGGGGCTGACCGTCTGCGATTGCACGATCTGGCCGTACTTCGCCTGCACGTTCACAGAGTTGCGCGGCGAGTCAACGTCGTTCGGATCTACAATATAAACAACACTCTAAGGGCGGGTTGCACTTATTTACGATTACAGACCGATCAACGTTAAATGTGGCGACGGCTGCTGTCATACCAACTCGTCAAACTTTCTATCAGCGAACGAAAAAAACATAGAAGTCTAACTAGTGCCGTAAAATGGCCCCACAGAAGGGGTGCCATGGTAGGCGGGGCGTCGGCGACGATGCCACGCAGCCGTTTAGTTCGAACATGGCTGCCGTGACAAACTGTTAAGAAAACCAAATGTTCAATTTCATTAAATATGCCTTGTTGTGCTGTAAAATGGTGTGTGAGTCGTTCGGACAAGCACAACATAAAATATGGAATCACTTTTCACAAGTAAGTACAGCGATAAACATATTATTTTGATTTTATTGTTATGATCACATTTTGCATAGGGATGGTATAATGCCAACAGACATATTTTTTTTAATAAGTTGGTTTCTATGTTAACCATTGAATATCATATCAATATTTAGTAGCTTTTATCGATGTCTTTCTAAGTATAAAAGGTAACAATATTTTTTTTTAGATTTCCAACAGATCCAATTAGAAAATAAATTTGGAATGAAGCAGTCCGTTTAGAACGACATGATTTGAAATGGCATGCAAAAAAAATTACTGCTACTCTTTGTTCTTTACATTTCAATCAGGAAGATATTTACGTAAAAAACGTAAAAACAAGGGTTTAGTGAATCTCAAGAAGAGTGCAATCCCAATTTCTACGGTATGATTACTGAAATGATATATTTAATTTTAAAATTGTCGGTAGCTAATGCGACTGCTTAAAACAACAATTACATTTGAGTTGGTTGTATTTAAACAGTAACAAACTCATACAGTTTTTAGCAGTCTATGTTTGTATTTACGTGTGTCCACCGCAGCGTTTAAGATACTGAACCGATTTTGATAAACGAGGTGTCAATCGATTAGAAGTTATGCTCCGTTTGCAGAGGCTACCTTTTGTATAAAAAGAAATCTGAGATTTTTCAGTTACTTTTCCGTAGTCGGGTTACAGTACGACAAGACAAATTAAGACAGTAATTATCTATAATTTAAATAAAAAATAAAATTAAAAATATATTTCTTAATCAAAAAATGTCATTCGAATGTTATGATAACTAACTTGCTTCTTGTTGCATGTAACCATTCAACAATTATCCGTTTTCGTTGTCACTGTCATATGGCTGTCGTCCGACGCGATGCACGGCGGCTAATCACAGCCATGCATTCGTAGATTGACCAATCGCATTCATTTGTGTTGGGTAATTGGAAATAGGCTGATATTTTGGGCAGCTGTGATTAGATGCGCAGTTGACTATGCGCACACCGGGTTTTAGGCACGCATTTGGGTAGAAATTTGTAAGGAGCTCGCCTTCTATGTTTTTTTCGTTCGCTGCTTTCTATAAAGGAACACCGCTTACGATTACCAGAGGCATTCTCGTGGCACTTTCGAGCTGTCATAGGGACTTCTCATTTATTGACTTCCGATATTCATATTAAATCGATACATTATACAACACAACATATTAAAGAATACTGAAAGTAGAGGGAAACAGCAGGCGGTCTTATCGCTATATATATATGCAACCAAACGTAAAGAATGAAAAGTTAATAATGTCACATTTGATCAGTTCAGTGTTTTATCAATTTCATGTTCAAATTCTGTTTTAGTGCTAACAAGTGTTTCAACATTAGTTTCTCTATAAAATAAAGAGATAGTCATATTTTTTTCCAAATTGTCTAGTTTTAAATTACTTCTTTTACAATCAAATGTATCGATATCACTATCACTACATAGTATAAAACAAAGTCCATTCCCGTTGTCTGTCCCTATGTATGCTTAGATCTTTACAACTACGCAACGGATTTTGATGCGGTTTTTTTAATAGATAGAGTGATTCAAGAGGAAGGTTTATATGTAGGTACAATATAGTACCCGTGCGAAGCCGGGGCGGGTCGCTAGTAATATGAATAATTTGGAAGTCGATAAATGAGAAGTCCCTATGACAGCTCGGAAGTGCCACGAGAATTCCGGCCTCGGACGATTACAGACGGATTGTGCAACCCACACAAAGTCATTCGCGTGGTCTGGACTATAACAAATTCAACCGAACAATTATTCACTACCTTTTTCACCGGCCATCGTCAGTTTTTGAGCAGTCACTCGCTTGAAATAGTCGTTTTCTCAAACATGCAATGAAATATTGACGTTGTGTTCTTCATAATGGGCTTCGAAGTGTCACGTTTCGGGCGGAGCGAGACGAGAGACCCGTAATGGCATTTCATACAATATTGGAGGCCTAGGCCTGCAATATGGTCTTTTTTAATTTCCATTCCACAATTTGTGGCACAGGATCGCGGCGTTCAGCCATGAAAATTAAAGTTTGTTTCTTGAAGTTTTTTTAGTTTATTTCATTGCATGTTTGAGAAAAGCACTATACATACCTCGGCGTGAAAAGGGGTTGTCAGCCTCATAACTATCCGGGCTGGCTACGCTCGGCCGGCAACCCCTTACTTCCCGGCCTCTGTAGTAATGTACTATTGTTACCTATAGCCCTGAGGAAGCGCACCAGGTCTCGGGCCAGATCCCACCGCTCGTGCTGCAGCGCCGTGTCCAGCAGCTGTGTCGCCAGGTGCCTGCTCACCGCCGAGCTCTCCAAGTTCTACGACAAACGACAACCCTTATCAATTCCATCACACATTTCAATATTTTGAATGTCAATTATTTAGTACGCTCTACAGCAGGGGTCGGCAACCGGCGGCCCGCGAGACCCTTACTTGCGGCCCGCGAGCCTCCCTGGCCGTTTCGTATGTAAAGGTCGTTGAATTCAGAATTTTGGAATTGGCCTGCCCGCGTCATTCTTGTTAGCTCCCATGTGGCCCTTGGTTGCTAAAAGGTTGCCGACCCCTGCTCTGCAGCGTAAACGGCTAGATGTTTTTGTACGTCTGACTTGTCGTTAGTGATATCGTTTTAATTGTGGGATTGACATATAAGTACATATAAAAGAAGTAATCTTTTCAAAATGTCTCTAAACTTTACTTGTTATTAAAGGAGACGAGCTGGGTAAGTTTCTTAGAAGTCTCCTAACAGTAACCACTTGAAAATTTTAGTGGTAGCTAAAATTTGTAATGAATCTAAAATACAAACAAAAGAATAAATACCCGTCCGATCTGCAACAATATAACAGTTCATTTATTATTTTAGTATGGTAAATGAAAGTCTGCTAAAAACGTATATGTATTTGTCTAAATATAATAGAGATTATATAAACGTAAAAGTCCTGATTTACTCACTCACTTAAATCAACGCGCAGCCCAAACCGTTGAACCTAGAAAGCTGTTTTTATCACAATAAGTAGTTTATATGACGTATGTACCCACTAAGAAGGGATTGTTGAAAAATCCACCCTCAAGGGGGTAAAAAGGGGGTTGAAAGTTTGTATGAGGATGGAGTAAAGTTTTGAATGAGAGACTTGAAACTTTGTGTATGGACTCCTTATTACAATACAAGCAAAGTAATTTTAGGGTTTTGGAAAAACCCACCCCTAAGCGGGTTAAATAGGGGTGCAAAGTTTGTACGGGTGAAATTTGGTATAGAGATAGTTTGAGTCCCGGGGAAGGCAATAGAATAGTTTTTATCCCGGAAATCAGTCCCTAAGGGGGTAAAAGTTTGTATGGAGCTACGATAAAAACGAGTTCCACGCGGACGGAGTCGCGGGCAGAAGCTAGTAGAGATATATACAAACTCACAAACACAACGTAATTGTCGAAAATGCATTATACAAGTACTATACTATACTAATATTTGCCCAAAGGTTGACTGGTAGAGAATGCTTACGGCATTAAGTCCGCCTTTTGTACTATAAGTTGTTCTTTTGTGCAATAAAGATTAAATAAATAAATAAATCTTATAAAGAAGTAAAGTCTGAGATTGTAGCTTCGTAATTAAGGTTGTATGTACGGGTGATCAGAACTACTCATCCTATTGTAATATGCGGGCGATGCCGCGTTGGCAGGTAGTATTATTACGAAGAGTTAATTTCATGTAAAATGTGAATGTTTATGCAAATAACTAAGTGATCGATCAACAATGCATTTGATTAATGTTTGATTCGACTAATATAAATCAATGCTTGCTTGCTTGCTTGCACTGAACATGTTTTTTTCCTGATTTGTATCATTAAGTCGTGAGTACTCGTCGACGTGTTTTTTCAGTCAATTTGTTTTTTCCCCAGCGTCGTTATTCTGTATTCAGGCCGCATCCGGACTAAAAGTTAATTCCACGTGAATAATGTTAATTATAATAATTGATCCAAAAACACGGGTAATAATTACATCAACGAAACGTAATAAGCTCGTATAATTTGGGTTTTTCATGTAGTTTTAAGTTTGTTTATGTTATTGTTTCTGAATAATGGCCAAAAAAGGTGGCATACATACATACATTTACGCCTTTATCCCTAAAAGGGGTAGGCAGAGCACATAAAACTTGTGTTCCAGTGCCACTTCTAGCATAAATGTGGGTTTAAATCGACAAAAAGGTGGCAATGCTACAATATGTATATGTATGTATATTCATTAATGATAGAGAGGTGATTTCTGTGACATGTAAGGTCGTCTCCTTATAATCATAAGGCAAGTCAACGAAACGAGTCATCCAAATTGTAAAAATGCATGCAACCTGCAATACATATACAATAATGGATCTCTGAGATCTTATTACAAGCTTTGCAGAATTTATTACAAGCTTTTATTTAGTTTCACCTGTCCCGTTGTTTCTGTCTGTAATCAAATCTTCCAAGTTCAATTTGACCCACTTCCCGGAGACCGATTGAGCTGAAATTTTGGTTATAAGTATAGTTAGGATGACAATTCAATATTATGGTACCATCGAGCTGATCTGATGATGGAGACAGAAGGTGGCCATGGGGATTCAGTACTTAACCGACGTAACCCCGTTGAGTTTGGGCTCGTTAGAATCGTCTCAATGAGTAGTTGGTGATGGTATACAGAAAAGTACAGTCGGCAATAAAAGCTTGTACCAAAAATGATTTTTTTGACAGGAACTTGTTTGTATCCCCTGGCTTTAACTGATATGTGCGGCATAGGCATGCACTAGTGGTGATATTGTACACTCACGTCTAAAAACTAGTAAACGGTTTCGAACGAATGTCTGGGGAATACGACTGAAAAGCGTTGTTCGACTTGACCGTACAATCATTATAAGATGTATGAATATGTAATTTTTTACTTTATTACCTTTGTGCAGTAAATCAGTCATGTATGCACGACAACGACTATTAACACGCAATACGAACATTTATATAAGTAAGTAGTATGATATTAGATGTTGTAGTAAAATCTACCTGCAATATGATGAGATACGAAGCTGCGGTATCGAGCATCTTCCGTTGCAAGCATTCCTGGAACAATTCCTTCGGTTTCCCTGCCGCCGAAAACAGGTAGGCCCATAGTGCTATCTCTGTTTTTCTCGCGCATTGGACTACAGTCTGAAAGGAGACGTATCGATAAAGCGAGGAAAGTTTTTCTTTATGACATTGACATTGAATTTCATCTGGCCTGCGGAATTTTTCTCGCCTCATTTCTTTCACAATACCTGTAAACGTGTTAAACATTGTCTGTGAGAATCATTAAGGATACATCAGTTCTTTATCAAGGGTAGGTTACTTTTGTAACTGATATTTAACTATAATTATTTAATTGAATGTTTTTACAGATTTTAGGCTTCTTTTTGCCTACATTCTCTTCTCTTTATTTCGAAACTGACAAATTGTCACGTAACCCCTCACCCCCTCGTATGCAGATTTCAAATTAGGTAATCAAAAGATGACCTTAAGATTTAAGGCTATAGGCTCTTCTTAACTATGCTTCCAACGTTCGTTTCATAACAAGATTTGTTCGCGTAGAACTGACCTGCAAGTAGACTGGGAACTCGTGAACGAACTCTATGATACTAGGTAGTTGTGCGTCCGGAATCGGCTCTTTACTCGTCGCCTCTTCTTCCAGGACCTGTGGGCAACGCAAACATCATCATCGTTTCATTTTTTTATGAAATTATTTAAACAGAATGGAGGCAACTAACCTAAGGCTAGTGGCCAAAGCTGGGGCAATGAAATTGATGACGGCTTTCCACTCCGAATAGGCACTCGATATGTTGTTAAAGCCGTATTTGTGAGAAAAGTGATATAAAATTACTAAAAACTGGTTTCATACTTAATAGCGACCAATTCAGAGGAATGGGCCAACCTCCGTAAAAAAGTCCGCGCCGAGTAATTGATGAGTCGCTAACTTTATGGTACATTTGACGAAAGATTTATCCTTCGTGGTGCTACCACGTTCGCCCCTAGTCTCAAAAAGTGATGTAACCAGTCGCGCGATCTCCCACGCGTGGTAGCCCAGGTTCCGTCGCAGCAGCTGCCGGAGTATCTGATGCTCCACTTGGCTGCAACAAGGTTCACTGTGGACGTCACCTCGTGCAGCAGCAGCTCTAAAGAGTGCGGGAAGTAGGGTAGCTGCGCGCAGGAGCGCGCGATCTCCCACGCGTGGTAGCCCAGGTTCCGTCGCAGCAGCTGCCGGAGTATCTGATGCTCCACTTGGCTGCAACAAGGTTCACTGTGGACGTCACCTCGTGCAGCAGCAGCTCTAAAGAGTGCGGGAAGTAGGGTAGCTGCGCGCAGGAGCGCGCGATCTCCCACGCGTGGTAGCCCAGGTTCCGTCGCAGCAGCTGCCGGATTATCTGATGCTCCACTTGGCTGCAACAAGGTTCACTGTGGACGTCACCTCGTGCAGCAGCAGCTCTAGAGAGTGCGGGAAGTAGGGTAGCTGCGCGCAGGAGCGCGCGATCTCCCACGCGTGGTAGCCCAGGTTCCGTCGCAGCAGCTGCCGGATTATCTGATGCTCCACTTGGCTGCAACAAGGTTCACTGTGGACGTCACCTCGTGCAGCAGCAGCTCTAGAGAGTGCGGGAAGTAGGGTAGCTGCGCGCAGGAGCGCGCGTTCTCCCACGCGTGGTAGCCCAGGTTCCGTCGCAGCAGCTGCCGGAGTATCTGATGCTCCACTTGGCTGCAACAAGGTTCACTGTGGACGTCACCTCGTGCAGCAGCAGCTCTAGAGAGTGCGGGAAGTAGGGTAGCTGCGCGCAGGAGCGCGCGATCTCCCACGCGTGGTAGCCCAGGTTCCGTCGCAGCAGCTGCCGGAGTATCTGATGCTCCACTTGGCTGCAACAAGGTTCACTGTGGACGTCACCTCGTGCAGCAGCAGCTCTAGGGAGTGCGGGAAGTAGGGTAGCTGCGCGCAGGAGCGCGCGATCTCCCACGTGTGGTAGCCCAGGTTCCGTCGCAGCAGCTGCCGGAGTATCTGATGCTCCACTTGGCTGCAACAAGGTTCACTGTGGACGTCACCTCGTGCAGCAGCAGCTCTAGAGAGTGCGGGAAGTAGGGTAGCTGCGCGCAGGAGCGCGCGATCTCCCACGCGTGGTAGCCCAGGTTCCGTCGCAGCAGCTGCCGGAGTATCTGATGCAGGTACACTTGGCTCTGGAACAAGGTGGATTGTGAAATTTTGAGCCCTGACTGACTACTACTTGAAACCTGAGAGACCTGTCTTATGATTATGATGTTGTGGCTATGAGTAGATTCATTTGTTTCGTGAATATGCACACAGCGGCAGCCGCGAAACGAAAACGAATTCTGTCGCACGTGCTGATTTGAGCGACAAGGAGGGAGAATCACGAACGAAGTTAGTTTTCCGTTTCGCGGTAGCCACTCAGAACATCTCAGGAGCCATATACCGAGACGCGTTTTTATGGTATGTGAGTTCTTTTGCGATACCTTAAAGCCAATTGTGTGAGCACAATGCACTGATAATGAGATAGGATTAGAATTAAACAGGAATGCAATCATTATTGAGGTTCTGATTTTTAATGTAATTATCATTATTATGAAGCGCTACTTCTGGCCCCGTGCCAGGATCGGCCTTATCACGCGATAAGTGACAAGATAGAGCGTCAGTCTCGTTCTATCGAACGGTGTCAGCCAGTGACGGACGCTCTATCTTGTCACTTATCGCGTGATAAGGCCGACCATGATACGGAGCCTGGTTACTTCATTAATTGAACCATCAAATAAACACCAGCAACATATAATGAAATCCCTTTTTACCGCTTGAATGCAGCGAAGCCACCTACGGTGTATCGTATGACATGCTCAACCTTGCGCCGCATTGCAAAGTATTTCTAATCGTAGCAATCGACGATTTATTTCGGTTGCAATGTAAAATCGACGTCGTAGATACGAACACTGGCACACATGTATACATTTTCCCCTTATTACAAAGCAATACGGTGTAAAAGTGTAAACATATCTTGGACTTCAACTGTACACCTAAGTGTTGAACCGCTTCATTGATCCAATTATCATAAATTCGCTTAAATGGTACAATTACTTTATAAATACACCACTTTTGGCACTGCATTCGAATGTATTTCCTTTATGATAGTAAACAACGGATATATGTATTCAAATACATGCGCATACGATTGTTACGACTAGACGTTTGAATATGCGACGTAATTTGAATAATACTACTATAAATTAATAAATAATAATCACGTCAATATTAATTCTATTAGTAGCAGTGTGTAAATAAAGCTAATCTCATTAACGATTATGGAAATAGCTCGAACATTCAATCATCTGTAAAAGTTGCAGAACATGGTCAGAGAAAAAATTAGAACTAATTTTTGACACATTACAACAACCATACATAACGTAAATTATGCGCATGACCCATCAAAAAAAAAAGAAGTAATAGGATCATGAGTTCACAAGTATAACCAAATGAATATATATTTTTTTAAGTAAGTAAGTAATTTTTATTTGCATAAAATAGTGCATCCTAGTTCTGGACTATTTTATGATATTATATAATTCACCATAAAAACAGTTACGTATCATGTCTTTTTTAGGGTTCCGTAGCCAAATTGCAAAAAACGGAACCCTTATGGATTCATCATGTCTGTCTGTCTGTCTGTCCGTCCGTATGTCACAAGTATATTACTCGAAAACTATAAGGTGTATTTGAATGTAATTTTGAGGATAGGTGTTTTTTGTTAGCCGCTACATGGTTTTGTAATTAAATTACTAAAAATAATGTTTTAAGGGTGCAATTTTTTTTTTCATTGCAAGGCCACGTGTGGCACATCAATCGATAGGCCTTTCATAATAAATATAAGGTTTCTCAGCATTTTTTTGATTTAGTGAATAGAGTCGGAGATAATCGCCCCGAACGTCACTAAAATTGTGTCCCCCTCTAATTTTTGACACGGTTCACGGTTTTAAAAATATGAAAAAAATCATAGACTTATTAAATTCTTTCAGCGAAAATTGTTTTGAACAAGATCGGTTGAAAGGTTTTTGAGATATTTCTAAAAAACTGCCTTCCTTAAAGAAAAGGACGTAAGTGCCATAAGATTTCAGTGACGATACGACCTTTTTAATAGGCACGGAACCCCTTCGTTGTGCGTGGTCCGACTCGCACTTGGCTGCTTTTTAAAAATTCTAGTGTAGCCTAAGTCATTGGTTTCGATTGAAATGACACATCCGTAAATCGATAGATATCGATAAAACCGAAATAAAACATGATATGAAAAAAATATTTAAAATCTTCCTATAATTTACAATAATTGTACAATCTTATAAACAGAGCCCGTAATTTTCATGCCGATGACATCAATTTGACGTCACGCTGCACATAGGATGATCCCAAATAGTTTTATTGGAATTATTAATCATTAGTCGTCAATCATTTTAATCATGTACGAATTACTTCAAAAGTAATCTATTTCCACGTGGAACAATTAATAGGTGATACGTGAAACGTAAATTAAACTATTTGTTTTGTTTTCATACATACATTTTATTAAACGGTATTGTTACCACATTTCAATAATTACGTAGAAAACAGAATTCCTTCAAGTAGGTATACCTATTAATTATTCCACGTGTGAATAGATTACTTTTGAAGTAATGTGTACATGATTAAAATGATTGACGACTAATGATTAATAATTACAATAAAACTATTTGGGATCATCCTATATGCAGCGTGACGTCAAATTGATGTCATCGGCATGAAAATTACGGGCTCTGCTAATAAACTATAAACCCACGTTTACCACGTATTTTGCAATTTCCAGAGCATTCATGGATCATCATTCATAAACGAATTTAAACGACATGATATAATAGGTTTGATGAACGTTTATGAATAAGGCCTAGTTTATCTAGTGTTATAACTCACCGTTCTATTGACAACGCAGAATGGCAACGAGAACACGGAGTTGGAATCCGACGTGTATAGCGTCGTGTCGTTTTCGGCCCCGAGGAGGATGGCGTCGTCAAACAATATCGCTGCAACAAAAACACAGGTTTTAATGAAAAAATTCGACATAGGATGACACCGACGCGCATGCGAGTCCCTCAGCAGCCACACACGCGGTCCGAGCGCGCTACACCACAGCCACAACGCTCAGGAGAGTTGCGTTTACGCGAGAACTGTCGCGGGTCATTGTATACTTACTCAAGGGATATATGTCGAGATGGAACGGCAGCATGATCCGCTTGGCCATGAACGTGTGTCGCGACGAGTCGGGGTGTCGCGAGGCGTCGCGAGGCAGCAGCGGCAGCCACACGCGCGCTCCGAGCGCGCCGCACCACAGCCACAACGCTCGGGAGAGCTGCGTTTGCGCTTTGCTGCCGCCGCCGCACGACCACACGCTTTCCACGCAGGACGCGAGCACTGTCGCGGGTAGGCAGCTGTATGCCTGTTGAAAACAGTAGTATCAGAAATGTCTATGTGTACGGAATGCGATTGAATAGTGCTATAAACGGAGTTAACGACTCGAGATCAAATTACAAACTTTGAGACTTGCTAGATCGAAAAGAACATTCAATGCTTCACAGCACCCAATGTTTATTTTAGCGCTGTCGACATTCGAACTTGCGCTGTCTTTGGCCGAATGTAAAAAATGCTGTGGCTCGTGCAGATTATCTCACGATAGCTGTAAAATTCCTAATAGAATTGCTTAAAATATTGGTCGTGAAGATTAGTGACCTGAGTAAGATGTCGAACTTAGTTAATTCATCCTATCAAAGTTACTCTTTTCAGGCCTTTGTGTCACCAATGTATGTCGTGCATAATAGTCGACGTCTTTGCAAGCGGGACCATTTTATAATTCAAGACCGAAGTTAATCCTCGAACGAGCGCACTTTGGCTTTTTCAACTTCACGGACTCGGATGAAAACCATGCGAAAAAAATATAAATAAATGATTATATGCGTACCCCCTTGGTATTCCGGTCGTGTATAGGTATTTTCCTATATATTTGAAAATAAGCAAACCTCACAGTCAAAAAGAGTAACAACTCTTCTTCTTCTGCCATATACTGTCTATGTCTAGGTACTCCGACCGCCAAAGAGACCGCATAGCCCCACCCCATGGCGAAATAAATATAAGAAAATAATGAATTAATTTATGTGTTATGAAAGAAACACAAGTATATCTAATTCTGGCAAACAAATAAATGGACTTCACTAACTCTACCTACGTCATTTGTGGTTTATTTAAATGACAGTCTACAATACCAATAATTATAGAGGTTTTAAGCTTGAACTAAGAGATAAGAACCTACTAGTTCATTTTAATCTGATTCAATGCATTTACGACAGCTTTGCATAATTCATTTAAATGTGGGTCCAAGACTTTACAACGCTGAATGATAAAAAGGAAAGGGAAGTATGTTACACGTAGGTCAACAAAATCGAGTGGTGTTAGCCGAGTTCCGCGGTCAACCTCACACATTTGACACATGGACATATTCAAGATCATTTCACATATTTAGTAAGGCACCCGGAAATTTATACAGTATACATTAATTAACTTTATGGCATAATGCGATTATTCTTTCCCAAATACAGCCTATGAGATAATAAATGTCAATATAAGTTCTGTAATTGGTCGTAATTCGGTACAAAATTGGTTTGACTAAGTGACCGTAACCCTGACAGAGTTATTGGTATTGATCTGAAATCATTAGTGTTTCCAATTTTAATACTAAATTATGTATGTCAAGGAAAGTAGAAAATGCAGTCAATGAACTTATTTATAAATTGAATTGATATTGCATCACGAATGCATGATAACTTCTCCAAATATCTCAAGGCCTTACTTAGTGCGGAGTATAATTATAAGTTATAACCAATGAATATGTATCAAGTTCAGTAGCGTCAAGGGCGCGATGTTACGCGTAAGAAGAAATTATATAACGCTTACGTTCGTGAAATCCGTTTGGATTAGGCCTGATAGTGATCTAATGAATTAACTAAGCATATGCGCCCGATCGTCGCGTGCGGTTCTAGGTACTTACTATAGTGCGCAAATAGGGCAAGCTCGCATAGCTCGAATGAATTGCGTCAAGACTGACACGCACCGCAGAACCCTCTATGTCGTATCACTATCATTACCGCCCGGAAAGTTATGTCAGCCCGCGCAAGCGCTAAAATTACGCTAATCAACCGAATTAAGATCAGGCACACGGATACGCGTAGTTATACAGGTACCTAAATGTTTGCAAATAGCTTGTGTATCCTTTGGCCGGTCCGAGCGCATATAACAACGTATGTATATTGTATGCTTGGTGGACGTTTTCACTAACCGAAGGCTGTATGAAAATGAGGAAGCCTGATGCAACCCTTGGCGATTGTTGTTGAAGCGGAGCAGCGCGTAACACCCCGCATCCGCCACTAACAGGACACGAAGGTCTAACACGGTCACGTATAAATTGCTCAGATTGCTCTTTTCGTATCAGTGCGTTTTTGACACGACGTGGTCAAGCGCGTCTCCGTGAAAATGAATTTATACGTTGCGGTGCGTGTTTTATATTTGCGATGTTGGATTGAATGGAGTATAGTGAAGTGACAGTTTGAATTTCCACAGATATGTCTTCTGGCTCTCACGGCGTCAGCGAACGCTGACGGGGCGTTGGGTCTCGGAGGCCTGGGCGGCCTGGTGTACGCGCCCGGACATGCCTCAGCCGATTATTACGTAAGCCTTAACTAAACAGTGTTTATTTCATGAAAATAAAAAATGTGAATAATCAAATTACATATATTTTTAGGCCTATCCCCGTTATGCCTTTGAATACTCTGTGAAAGACCCTCACACCGGTGATAACAAAGCGCAATGGGAGAAACGAGACGGTGACGTTGTCAAAGGTAAACTATAAATCATTCAGTTTTATAAGTCACAAACTCGATAAATAACATGACTTAATTGCAGGAGCTTATTCTCTGGTGGAACCTGACGGCAGCCTGCGTGTAGTGGAGTACTGGGCTGATGACAAGTCTGGCTTCAACGCCGTCGTGAAGCGCCTGGGCCCCAGCCTGCACCCGACCACCGTTCACGCGGCTCCTATCTACAAGGCTCAGATCCCAGTACTCGGTCACGGCCCTGTTCTCTCACCGATTTCCATCGGCCCGGTGGCAAATTTGGGACACTTGGCGGGCGCTCCTCTGATCTCTGGCCCGGTTCATGGCCCTGCAGTGTCAACTCAGGCCTTGATTAAAGATTCAGTGTCGATCGTGAAGCCTATCCTTCCCGTGCCTATACTAAAATCCCCAATTTTGCCTGCTCCTATTCTTCACGAGCCAATTCTCAAGAACCCTATCCTTTCTGGACCCATCTACAAGTCTAGCCCAATCCTGTCTGGACCTATCATCAACGAGCCATACCTAAATGGCCCTATTCTACCCGAACCTATCTACAAATCTGGTCCGATTTACTCAGATTCGTCTTTAGGACCACTGCCAATATACAAAGCGCCATTACCCCTTATTAGAGAGCATCTTCCATACAAGGAGCTTCCCCTTATCAGGGAACCTTTACCTCTATACAAAGAGGTACCCCTTATTAGGGAGCCTTTACCTCTATACAAGGATTTACCCCTGTACAAGGAGCAAAATCCTTATTACAATAGGGAGCCTATACCCCTTTACAAGGAGCCCTTGCCGACTTTGCCTCTTTTGAAAGGACCAGTTGAGCTTGGCCCCGCAGAAGGTTGGAGACTACACGGTAAGGGCATCGGCCCTTGGGTAGGCGATCGACCCATTACCTCGCTTGATTGGGAATCTCTAGGCAAAGGGCCGCTCGGAGGGCCAATTGGTTACGAAGGCCATGGATTACTTAAAGAGAACATTGGACCTATTGGTGTTGGACCTTATCAATATTTAGAAAAAGGTCTCGTACCCTATCTAAATGGTCCCTTGGGGTACAAGCACTGACGACACTACGACAGAAACTAGCATTACCAATCATTTGCTGCCTCAAGGCTCCCTTGCCATGTCTTGATTAGAATGAACTAACCACGAGCCCTCATTGGTGATATGACAACGTAGGCGATAGAGACCAAATTGTACCTAATTATTGTAGGATATTTAATATTTATGTTGCTACGAGTAAGATAGTCAAACTTTATGAACACGAATATAGCATGCGCCACTGTGTGGTATATACTAATTGTTTTATTCTACCTTTTTAACCCTTAATTTCAGCAATGTCAAAAATGGCATCGAAGGCCATCACCCTGCACAAAAAGGGCACACGTTACTTGTATTCAAATTTTATTCCTTATTTAGCACTATTTCAACAATTAACACATTCAGTGCCAGTGGGCGCATAGTGGGCGCCGACGCCGTAGGCGCTTTCCGCTACTAGCGGGAAACCGACGACTACGAGTCTACCGAGTTTTGGCGGCGAATGTTTCAAGGAAATTCTACTTAGGTCTAGTGTTGGACTACATAACAATATGTAAACATTTTTGTATATAACCGTTTGTTAGTAACAAACAAATTGTTACTCAATAAAGTAATAATAAACAAGGCGGCCCAGCTACATAAAATCCATTCACCATCATTTTAAATAAAAAAAAAAAAAAAAAAAAATTGAACTGTTTATTTCAATAAATCACATTTTTTCAAATCAAAGAATCAAAAAGATTACTGCAAATTATGGTCAGTGTCATGTGACTGGACAAAAATAAACTATATAATTAACGAACCTGCTTACGAGAATCGTTCGAGAAATGCGACATGTAGAGTAAAGAATTTCGTTCGCTTCGCTCGCTCGTTCGACTACTACGTAGGGAATTAGTTCAAAACTATCTTCCAAAGACGTATTTATGAAATACGCGGACCATATTTACACCCAACTCACGCACGTTTTCATAGATCGCCATAAAGGAGGCTCAAGGAGTATAGGTACGATTACAAAAACCTATCGAATAGGGTAAACCTTCTATTGGTTGGCACCGGAAATAGCAGGACTGACTTGAAATAAAGTAGAACGTGCGAATGAGTCAAAGCTGACAATAGAAGAGTTTAGACTAGTTAATAATTTACTTTAAAAACAAAGTTTTAACAGACTTCAATTTAGTACTCCGCCAAGCCACGACAAGATTTCCACATTTCTTTTCCAATTTACCACATGAACTGATTTCCGAGAGCAAATGCGTTGATTATTAGAGAAAAAAACCGAATCGCTGTATGTGGGCCGATAATATTTGAGGACTTCCGTCGATTCCACAAGGATCACCTTTGGCACTTCATTAGTTGCTATTTCAACGGAATCTTATTAGAATCTATGATATGCTTTTGTACTTTTAAGTACATAATTGACAAATTCCATAAGTCAGATGTGGTCTTCATCATCAATTCCACTCCACCAAAATTATGATTTCCGGGTGTAATACACGAGTTATAATAGAAAATACCAAAATCAGTACACGCGTGCCTAATATAATTGAGGAGTTCCCTCAATTCCTCATGGATCCCATCATCCAACTGAATTTATGAAAAAAATGGGACCCACCTGGACGCATATACTTACAAACAAATAAAAAATTACGAATCGGCTCTTCGATGACGGAGTTCCATTGAAAAAAAATTTATAAAATATAAAAAAATAAAAAAATACAACCGAATTGAGAACTTCCTCCTTTTTTTTGAAGTCGGTTAAAAAGATAACAGTTGATAACAGTCAGCGATCGGGAATCCGGGCGTAGGGTCTAGCGGAGGCGGTCACCTTGAGAACAATCGAAAGCAAGGGCCGATACACTCAGCTAAGCGATTCATAACTTGTTTCAAATCACCACTCACTCCTAGTATATCTTGAGCCCGAGATTTATAAAGTTGTGTTAAGACTGAACGATTGAGTGTATATTGTGTTATTGTGTATATGTTATATAATATTTTAATCCTCCTTTATTTGTCTAAACATAGAGACGAAATCTTCGAGAGCATTAGGGCGGCTTACATTAACTTACGATTATAGACCATGAAAAGTACGACCTACCGAAAATCATAATAGAAGGTAGGGAAAGAAGGAAGATGAATTGGCTCGATAACATCATAAAATGGACGGATATCAAGGACGCGGCCACGCTCGCAAGACTGGCCAAGAATAAGGAAGACTTTGCAAAGGTGGTCACCGACGCCCGGTAGGGCATGGCAGATAAAGAAGAAGAACGTTAAAGATGGCGCATGCAGCTGACATTCCATAGAAGCTAGTCAAACTTCCATATACAAGGGCTGCCTTTTAAGTTGTGTCGTTTGGAAGTGTTAAATGGTATTTATTGTTTTTCAAAGTAATCACCGTGATATGTAATACACTTTTTCATTCGATCGAACCAGTTTTCGAAACACTTATTTCAGTCCGAAGTCGGGGTCTCCAAAATGGCCGTTTTGTATGCCTCAACCGCTTCTTCAGGCGTCTGGTACCGTTGACCACGAAGTCGTTGCTTGATTTTTGGAAAAGTAAAAAAATCGTTAGGGCTTAAGTCTGGACTGTACGGCGGGTGTTCCAGAATTTCAACGTTTTGCTCTTTTAAAAACGCAATAGTTTGCCGGGCGGTGTGCGAGCTCGCATTATCGTGGTGCAGTCTTATACGACGTCTTGGGTTATTTTTTCGAAACTCGCCGATGACTTCTGGTAAACAGACAGTGGTATACAAGTCAGCATTAACCGTTTTACGATCCTCGAGCACGATGGTGGCAACGTGGCCACTTTTCGCCACAAACGTGGCGACCATTTTTTTCGAAGTGCTCCGTGAGCGTATTACTTTGGTCGGTTTTGGCTCATCTTGGAACACCCAAACAGTCGACTGCTGTTTAGAATCGGGATCGCAGGCATATATCCAAGATTCGTCACCACTGATAATGTCGTAAACATGTTTCGAGTTTCCTCGGTTGAATTGCCGCAGAGTTTTGCGACACCATCGAACGCGAGCCGTTTTTTGGTCTTCACTGAGTAAATGTGGTATCCAGCGTGAGATCAACTTTTTTACGCCTAAGTGATCATGCAAAATACTGTGAACACTGGTCCCTGAAATACTTAAGGAAGCTTCTATCTCACGGTATGTCGCATGGCGATCTTCGATGATCAGTTGCCGTACAGCATCAATGTTCTCCTGGGTTACGGCTGTTTTTGGTCAACCTTCACGATGTCTATCACCAAGACTAGAGCAACCACGTTGAAATTCTAAATACCAGCGTTCCACAGTCCGAGGCATGGTGCTTTATCATTGAAAACCGTAGTCAACTCTTCGAAGCACTGAAGTCGCGTTAAGCCCCTTTTGAAGTTGTAAAAAATTATCGCACGTAAATTTTCCTTCGAAATTTCCATTTTCACAACTGACTTGTCAACTTTGAACGAACGCTGTACTAAAACGGTTGGGCCGACTTCGAGTCATTCTTTTGTTTTCGAATTCTAAATTCAAATATTTTAACGTGACACTAGTTCTTTTTTATGCAATCACGGGAGGTTTGCAAACGACAGAACTTAAAAGGCAGCCCTCGTATTCACATTTTAAAGAACCCCGCTTAAGATTACACAGTTATATGCAACCCACTCTAAGTGTAGGACAGTCTAAGAGCGGGTTGCACCAACTAACAACCCGTTCACACTGCGTCCGTTTCCGTGTCCGGGAGGCATCCCTCTTTTTCTCGCTTGCGATGCTTCGCCCGAGTGCGAAAGAGACGGATGCCTCTCGGACACGGAAACGGACGCAGTGTGAACGGGGTGTAACGATTACATACCGTCATTCCATAGACTCTTGTCAAACTTTCCATAAATTCAGATATTAACGAACACCGCATCCGATTGTAGAGGGTTTGGTGCAATCTACGCATAGTAATTTTAAGGAGTCACGAGCACGTTGTCGACCCTTTATTGATTTGAGGATCCGTTGCGTCGACAGCTAGAGCTAAAGACTCGCTCTCAACACAGCACAACCTCGGGAGCTCTCCACCAGGACCACAACCCCGCATGCCTTCAGAGCAAGTACAGGGGCCGTAGACAAGGTTACAATTGACAAGCGCTAACGCCAATAGAAAACTAATAAAATGTATGGTAATGACAGATGTCAACGAAAAGTGTTTCGTCGGCATCTGTCATTCCCATACATTTTATTAGTTTTCTATTGGCGTTAGCGCTTGTCGATTGTAACCTTGTCTACGGCCCCAGGTGTTAATATGGCGTTAGCTGAAGTTGACGCAAAGCATTGTGAATACCAGCTAAAAGTACATGGTTCGGATGACCTCGGAATGAGCTTAGACCGTTTACTAGATTGAGAAATTAGTTAACCTAACCAGTTGACTAAATTACCTATTCATAAAATACTTAATTATGTCATAGACAACGATTTAAGGCTAGATGGCATATTTAGTACAATCAAGCTATTTTATTTTACATGCATATACATTTACGGCCTATCTGTAGCCTAGTTGGTAGTGACGTTACGAAGCCGGAGGGCCCGGGTTCGAATCCCGGTAAGGGCATTGATTTGTGTGATGAGCACGAACATTGGTTCCTGAGTCATGGCTCTTTTCAATGTATTTAAGTATTTATTTATGTATGTATATAAGTATGTATACCGTCGTCTAGTGTCCATAGTACAAGCTTGGCTTAGTTTAGTACTAGGTTGATTTGTGTAAGATATGATATCAAGAGCATCTTACCGAGCCCTAACCCATCGTGGTTTTATCTAGTACCTATACTAATCAATAAGACGACTGATTAATCCTAGTGGGTGGTGACGCTGCCTACTAAGCTGTCGTTCCTGGGTTCGACTCTCGGTACGGGCAAATATTTGTGTGACGAGATATTTGCTTTTAAGTTTTGGATGTTTTCTATGTAATTTAAGTATTTATATATATTAATTATATCATTGTCTAATTAGTGCCCGTAGCACAAACCTTATTAAGCTTACTAGTGAGCTAGTTCGATTTGACTCAATGACGCATTGTCACCGAACTTCATTAAAAGCCATTGTTTACCTCAAAAACCACTGAAAAAGTGATTTACAACTTACATATTTGTCTACAAATATTGCAAGTTAATAAACAACTTGTAAAAAACATACACGCGACGAACTTGGCGTGGTTTTAGTGCAAGCAATATACATCTCTTGGGCGAATCGTGGGTTCAGTACCTAAATTTCATTAATCTTTTTTTTTTATAAAATGGAGCTTCAGGGCGAATAAAGGCTATATATTGTATTCCGCAGCTCCGCCTGGTTTTGTCAGTAATAAGTGGGCGAAAAGGTAGCTGACAACAGTTACGTATTACTAATAAACATAACTCACGAAAATACTCGGAAAAAATCACTATCATACATTATTGTTGTGCATCTACTTTGTTTAAAATTAGATTCTGAGCCGAGAAAACAATGGGAAGTGAAATCAAGTAGTGTTATTATTTTTGGACCATGAACACCTAATTTTGCTATTTAAGTTAATATTGGATAAAAAATAAACTATGGACGCTGTTTGACCATAAAAAATCGTGATGTCACTTGTTCCTATTTCCCTACAGACTTCATATTAGCAGAGCGTTTATGGGGTTTGATAAAAAGTTGCTGATCTGACGATAGATAGATCAAGGAAGAAACGACAACGAAGACGATAAAGGACGAAGGAGATATTGGGAGGAGTGGACGCCTAGGTGGGAAACCGTTGCCCGGCAGAGGGAATCTAAATAGGCTATATATAACAAAAACTTACCTTTTAAGTGTTTCTCTGCAGCCGACTGTACAAGGATTCGGGGAACAAACATCTAAGTATTGTACACCTCGGCAATTTGTCTAAGGTCAATCATTCTTGTCAAAATCAAACCAGATAATCAATCACAATAGTCTCATAACATTTCAGGAACGGAACCCCAATAACAAGTCAGTCGTAGTAATTACTAATTAGAGTGAAGCATGCAGGGGTCGCATAACTTGGGCGCCTGTTGAAGCAGAAGGCAACGGGTCGCGCCAGTTTTTCAGGCCCTCGCTTCGGATCAAGCTCATATAAAAGCATTGTGCACTAGTAAAACACACATTACATTTCGACAGCTCACAGACGAAAGCGAAAATGACGATAACATTGGTAATTATTTATTTTGGCAGATGATTTGCACAGTGACACTGACACACACTGTTTTTTGTATACATTAAAATTGAAGTGACAGCGAATGTTACCACTAGCTGCCTACCATACAAGAACAATTGGAAGTTAAATTTGAATCAACTATAATAGGAAATAGAGAACCCTGTTCCAATCTAGAATGGTATAAATTCCATTGAAGAGGAAGATGCCTTTTAATAGACCTTAGGGCGGCTAGAGATTACAAACTTCTCTGTTAAAAATGTCTTAACACTCTTCTTGTTTCACTGGCAAGTGACATTAGAAAGGATTGATAAATGAAGTTGCTAAAACGAATTCTACATTAACTACCCAGGCTCATTATAGTCAGGTAACAGCTAGGTGTAAAAATACCTGTGGTGTTGAAGTTACTTCATTTTTCTTGGAACTACAGCGGTAACCGTGCAATGGATGTACGGGTGTTTTTATGCATGACTTGGGAAATAAGTAGCACATGAATTTCATCGCTTGAGGATACATAAACTGCAAGCACATTCTTGTGTCTGGAAACATTTTACAATATTTATTGCAAATATACTCAGCTCAACCTTTGCGAGCTATTTATGAATGACTGAAAATGAATGAAATTAATATTGTTTTTCAGACTGCATTAACTCTGACGCTACTAGCGGCCACAGTTACAAGCGGCGGCGTAGTTCCTTTAGGACCTATTGCGCAAGTAGCTGTGGTAAGTACTATAAAAGACGATTTTAGAGGACTATATCATCCTTGAGTACACGTGACTAAAGTTGATTTTACGTTAACAGGACCACCACCCGCGGTACGCGTTCGATTACGCAGTGAACGATCATCTAACGAAAGACAACAAGGCGCAATGGGAGGTGCGTGACGGTGACGCAGTCAAGGGCTCGTACTCGCTCGTGGAGCCCGACGGGAGCCTGCGGGTCGTCGACTACAAGGCCGACGGACACTCCGGCTTCAACGCCGTCGTCAAACGACTAGGACCCAACGTCCATCCGACCCCCATACACAAAGGAGTCGTAGCTCCGATAGCCCAAATTGCGAACATACCACTAATAGCACCGCTAGCGAAGATACCCCTAACCCCCATCAACCCGCTACCCTTGATCCCTGCCTTGAATTATGGCTTCGGCCCCGCTCCACTCGCCATCGGGGTACCTAAAGCTACTTCGTTGGGACACTGGAGTCACCCTTGGGACCCGTTGACGCACTCCTACGGGGGCTGGGTGCCGCTCAACGGGCCCCTGTGGCCCCTTTCCCTAGGCCCGGGACCATACGCCACGATTTATAGCAAGAAAATGATCAATGGAAAGTTGGTGAAGTGGACAACGGGACCAATTTCGCTGGCGGGCAGAAAGCTAGTTTTGAAAAAACATTAGGAAATTTAGTGCCTATTTTTGTAGCGCTACCCGCTTTTTCCGATATATAGTGAAAACTGTCTACGAGCAGGGAACCCGCCTAGCGGAGCACAAAGTGGTACTCAAAGTGCTGTAGATATAGAAGCAATAAGTTCTAGAATATAACTAGAGAAATAGTAGTGTACTGATATGTTGTAAATATTATTTTACGCTACTCTGTGCCTGAGGTCTGTGAGCGGAAACGTTCCTAGTCTATTTTATTATGATACGGGATGTATTTGGAGCTATACGTGTTTTATACATGTAAAATAAAGCATTTTAACTATAAATTGTATTATTTAGTAAACTCCTTGCTCCTGCCCATATTCCCCTTGTAATATTAAGTGCCAGTAAGATCAAACTGGAACAGAACTTATTCTGAAATTAGACCATGCAATTTCATATTATTTAAATACTGATCCTTGAAGAACCCTTATTCCTGTTGGGTCATATCAGTTTACAATGTGTATATCTCTGGCAATGGGATCTGAACGCGATCCTGACCAATCATAAACAAGTCTGCAAAACATCAGAACTACCGGATTTGACGGAAAGTACCCCTTACTTTCAGGCGACAAGGTTACTGAATTAATTCTGCATTTCCCTACAAACAGAGCGCCTTTCCTACTAACAGAGCGTTTCATAGAAACCGTACTACTCAAACAAACAAGTTAGTGGACCGTGCAAGACCACAATACCGCCATCTAGCAAGCAGTTGGGAAACAAGCGACGATACAAGGGGGGTTATCGTTGTAAACCCACGATCGCTGTGGCAGCTGTCAAATATAGCGTACAATGCTGACCAATAAATACATAGTAGACCTTACCTCGTTGGAATAAGGTTTACAAACGGTCAGTTTACTGTGCAGTGAGCAGCAAAAGACAGCAGTAGCGCTTATGCCCGGGCCACACTAACGAGAACTGCCATTAATTATCGTGATAATGGACGTTAAAGGTACGGCCACACTACGATTATCGCGATAATTAATGGCATTTCTCGTTAGTGTAGCCCCAGCATTACAACTTGAGAAGAATCTCGATCGCGTTGCCTGCACTGGCAGGAAGGAGGCTTAGATGCAAGGTACTTCTCGTGCAAAACATGGTCAAACTTTCCATACTCAAGGAAGAATATAATTACATTACCAAGTTGAAATAACCACCGTAACAATAGGCTAAGCAGTTTATCCAATATACACGGAATTGTATTACCAAAAATGAAAGCCATTTACGGCATGAGAACTCATTACATGCTTCCAAAAATAATAAATAGCTTCGCAAACTGACGGACAGCCCCGATTTAATGTAATTATTGTTTTTGTGAAATAAACTATTTTGTATTTGTATTTGTATTTTGTATTTGTATTTAAACTACATACAAGATTTATATATACTGGATAGGTATATACCCGACATCATCAACCAAAGATGTAAACAAGTATGGTCAAGTAACAACTATGATTACGCCTTGTAATAACCTAGTGATAGATTTGTTATTATTCATCAGCGTTACAGTAAACTGAATGAAAGTATATTGGTTTAAACTTTCACGATTCTCACACTATATTTTTACTAAACCTCAGAGAGGTAAATAAATAAGTTAATTATATGTGCATAAGTCTCGTTCAGTAAAAAAAAGACCGGGTTGCACTCCGGGAGTGCCGGCAGAAGTGAAAACTCAATGACATTTTAACAGTTTTTCGATCAGGTCACGTGTCCGTCTTACGAATGTTCAACCTGTCGAATCTTACGGGCACGTGACATCTTACAGTCACGTGACATCTTACGGTCACGTAACATCTTACGGTCACGTGACCTGTTGTGAGTTTAATATTTTTTCCCCTTCACAAAAAGTGCACAGTGCCGCTAAAGAAGTTTTCACTTCAAAAAATACGTGAATGTAATGTAAGTAGGTACACAGTAAATAGTTAGTCCGAACTCTAGCTGTAAATAGATCTTAGATTTCTTTATTTCATAAAATAAATTTACATCATAAGTTAACTTTAAGCTAATATACACGAATTTATTTAATGATCGTCAAATAATGAATATTAAAAAATTTAATGAAATGTCACAGGTACAATACAACATTATTATTGATAAAGTCAAAATGCCAATAAGCCATTAGTTTCGCATTGTCTGTCTGTCCGTCTGCGGCTTAGCTCAGTAACCCTTACTACTAGAAAACTGTAATTCGGCATGGGTATACATAAATCAATTACGCGCCGACAAAACAGTAGAATAAAATATTGATAAAAAGTTTTTTTAGGGTTCCTCCCCTACATCTAAGGGTTTTTCTTTCTCGTTAAGCCCATAGTGTGGGGTATCGTTGGATAGCTTAAAAATATTATGGGTTTCCTAAAACCATTTTTCAACTCAGTGATTCGTTTGCGATATATTGGATTTCGTTCGAGTCATTGTGAGTAAATGAACAAGAGTACCTATACACATTCATTGCCCAGAATCGCTACGCGCTACGCGCGTAGCCGATCCCGTGGTTTTCCTCGTATGTAGCGGAAAGCGACTACGACGGTCTGACGCATATGTGTCGTCATGGGCCCTGAATGGGTTAAGTTACCCATTTAGCACCAATCACGTAATGCGTCAGAGCGCTACGGGCACTTTCTGCTACATTTGGAGTTTAAACTGCTACGGACTACGGCGTAGCGCTACGAACGTAGCGTGGCAGTGCGTGGGGCAGGGCGTAGTTTTTCAAAATGAACACCCAAAAAGTTTTCGCATTCGAAATGTACGATCCTAGCATTATTCCCGGTTGTGCCCGAGATTTATGAATTTTGTTTTAGCTAAATATAAGTATTTAATTATATTTCGCGTGGTATGGATTATTTTCGTACTGAACCGACAACCGCCAATACATTACCCCAACCGCACGGAACACTTCGCACTGATAAGAACACACGAGTATGTATGACACACTGGCAACCCCATTCGAATAAAAATAATGTATGATAATAGCCACAACTAGGGCTAACGTAATTCATTTGTGTAATTCGACAGGTTACGTATACGCGGGGAATAAAATTTGCAAGCAAATGGAATCCATTGGTCCGTGGAAAGATGCTTGACAAAGCGGATCGCGCCCGAATTGAATAATTACTGTGGTATGTATATAATGCGGGCGGGAAGTGACACAGGCACAGTGCACTTCGCTGGCTCACTGGAGAACCTTGTCAACATGAACACATACATTACGGTAATTATCGTGCCATCTTAGTGCAAGGCCTGAGTGGACGCCCCGCTCAGAGCGGGGCGTCGAGCGTCCATATAAATGGCATTTGTTTTATATGGACGCTGCACGCCCCGCTCCGAGCGGGGCGTCCACTCAGGCCTTGGACTTATGGTAGCCTAGTGGTTCAGGCATGCGGCTATCATGCGGCGGTCGTGGGTTCGAATCCCGGCTTGTACCAATGAGTTTTTGGGTACGGAATACTTACCGTTAGCTTTTCGGTAAAGGAAAACATCGTGATGAAACCGGTCTAATCCCAATAAGGTCTAGTTTTTCCTCTGGGTTGGAAGGTCAGATGGCAGACGCTTACGTAAAACTAGAGCCTATGCTAATTTTTGGGATTAGGTGTCAAAGCGGACCCCGAGCTCCTTTAGGGCACAACCGGGAATCACGCTAGGAGGATTTCAGGTGTAAGAAGGATCAATTTTTTTTTGTGCGTTTTGATTTTGATTTCCTAAATTGGATAAGAAAAGCTTTAGTAGTTTTTCCAAAAGCGAAGTTACTATTTTGTAGTAATTGAATTTGTTATCTTTCTGGGCTGTCTATTTTCACGATGCGACTCGAAACGAGAAATCAGGTCGTTAAGACGCGAGCGACGCGACATGTTAATAAGTTATGTTAGCTCATCTGAACAAACGAGTACTGACATATGCAAACCAAACAAGAAGTAGTTATCAAAATATTCTTACAAACACCTAGCTTATCAAATAAACTAACAGCGTATTTGAAAAATATGTGGTAAAATTCGCCGTGGTAGTTAAGAGGTCCGTGTAGGCTAATTGATAGGACGTTTCCTTAGATAGGCCATGGAGGTTTCCTGCCTTAGTTACTTTCTAGCACGGTTGATCGTTCAAAGTACCCCTGTATCATTTACGAGTAAAGTTATTTATATTTGTCAACAGGCCACCTGCCTTCTGGCGCTAGCCGCCATCGCATCAGCAAACCCACCGGCGACGCTATCATACATACCTTACGCCACCATCGAGAAAATCGTAAGTAGATCGCTGAGTGTTTACCCAAAGAGACGCGACAGTTTGTTTACCCTGCTGTTTACCCCTGCAGCCGAACCCAAGCTACGGTTTCAACTACGCGGTGAACGACCCGTCGACGGGCGACAACAAGGCGCAGTGGGAGACGCGCGACGGCGACGTGGTCCGTGGCGCCTACTCGCTGGTCGAGCCCGACGGGAACGTGCGCCTGGTCGAGTACACTGCGGACTCCTTGCATGGGTTCAACGCCGTTGTCAAGAGGACCGGCCCTAACGTGCACTCCGCCAGTCTGCAGGCCGTGCCTGTTGTCGCCGCCGGCCCTGTTCTCCAAGCGGCACCGTTAATCGCTCCCTACGCGCACGCCCCCATCGCCGCCATTGACCCCGAGCCGATCATCCACAGCCCGATCATCACACCCGTCATCGACACCGCACCAATCATCGCCCCGTATGACGTGTACCCGATGCTGGCCCCTGAGCCCTGGGTGCACCTCTCGGGCGCCTCCTACGGCCACAAAGGCAACATCGTCCGCCGGTGGGCCGCCGGGCCGATCTCCCTCGCCGGTCAAAAGCTGACCATTCGAACCAAGCACTGATTTTAAGTGCTATTATTTATAAGCTTCTACGTGTATAGGTAACCATAGTTACTCACGGCACTTGTGTGTTTTAGCATACAGCTATATGTTAAAATACACATAGGTCTTGATAGAAGTTAAGTTACGGTTAATTCCAAACCAACGAAGTGTACCTGTTCGAATATGTATTTGTAAATAAATGTAAATTATTAATTGACGACTTTTCTTTACGAAAATGTTCCAACTAATTCATTTGCATTGGCAAACTTGTGTAAAATAAACCGAGCAAAACAAATAAACTTAAAAATTCAAAAACCGGCCAAGTGCGGACCACGCACAATGAAGGGTTCCGCGCATATTAAAAAGGTCGTATCGTCACAGAAATCTTACGGCACTAGCTTAGCTTAGTCTTTTTATATAAGGAAGGCAGTTTTTCAGCAATATCACAAAAAGCTTTGAACCCATCGATCTTGTCCAAAATAATTTTCTGTGAAAGAATTTAATAAGCAACATATTCATGTTTTTTTTTTTAATTTAAATACACCTTTCGATTGTTAGAGTGGGGGGCACAAAATTGTGACTTTTCGGGCGATTATCTCCGAATATATTCTCTTTGGGGGAGGCCTATGTCCAGCAGTGGACGTCTTTCGGCTGATATGATGATGATGATGATATTCACTTAATAAAAAAAGGATGCAATCAGAGAAACGATAAACCTGTGAACAATGAGCTCCTCAAAGTCTAGCCTACTTACAAAAGAAGTCCATTTCCGTTGCCATCTTCTTAGACTTTCAGATTCGACGCGACTTGGATTATTTATACACTTCATTACTTAATTAAAACTGGATTACACCCAACGATTGTACTAGTTTCGTTATTACCAATATTACGTAGCCAATAATTGCCCATATAGATCAGATTGATAAACGTCTCATTTTAAATTCAAATTAAAACAATCGTGTTAATTATGTTCTTTCATTAGTTGGATGAAAAAGCGCCCTCCTTGCCGATGATGCGAGACGCTCAAACGAATTTGTCTATGTACTCTACTCGTGCTAATTCAATATGCAATGAGCCGAGGCGAGGAAAGACTTTCTAGGTTAATTCAATTCCACTTATTAATAAACGCGTTAAATAATTATCAGACGGATTTTCCGCCACATATATTCACGCTTGTTAAATCGGCTGCCTGCTTCCGGAAAAATATCGGTAGTAAATGGATTCTGGCACAATTGTATTTTATAAAAAAAATTTTTTTTGACAATCTTACACAAATCGACCTAGTCCCATAGTAAGCTCATTAAGGCTTGTGTTATGGGTACTAGACGACGATATATATAACAGATATAAATACTTAAATACATAGAAAACTTCCATGACTCACAAACAAATATTCATGCTAATCACACAAATATTTGCCCTTACCGGGATTCGAACCCAGAACCTTCAGCTTCGTAGGCAGCGTCACTACCCACTAGGCTAACCGGTCGTCAAATCGAATTGAATAGTGTTTGAAGATAGATCGATATTTGATAAAAATATAAGGTTGAGTCTTGTAATTGCAACTATCTGGTAATTGCAACTAAATTTCACTACACAAAAGACACACAGAGACAAAATGAGTAGACATACAATACAATTGACACATATTGTGTGTGTCTTCGCGGCAGTGAATCGGTCGCTGTCTCAGCATTATGCCGAGGTGTCAGACAGACACCTACAGCGCTGATTTTCAGACAGCACCGTACGTGACCCACGGAACGCAACACAACGTACTGCCGATACAAACGTATACACATAATAAATAAATAATGAATATAATAAATTTGTTAAATATGTAACACTAGCACAATGGGATGAGAAACACAAAGTAAAAAACGCGAAACAGTTGGAATGTTTAAAAAATAAAATAATAAATGAAGTGCTGAATGGGTTAGGGTTGGGATTTTTGGAGCGTCAACAAATAGCCCTTAAGCTGGCGCCTAAAGGTAAGTATACTTGCTAGACGCTCAGGGGATAGGTGGAGGGAGATCATTCCAACACTTGAACGCCGCGGTCCGATGCTTATAATAACGATCAAAAAACATTGAGCTGTATACAACTCAAACTATAGTCTATTTAATTAATAATCCCACAGCAAAAATTAAAACACTGGTGTTGCCAATAACAAGAACCATTTGCAGCAATGAGGAGATTTATAATTTTCGCATTCAAACGAAACATGTCCTATTACAATAATTAACAATAATATACACTCTAATTACAAAAAGAAAATTAATTTGATGACGTAAATCTTTATTTTTACAAAAATCCTCCCTAATCATTATTTTAAAAGATACCCTTTTTATGTGCAGAATATATTTTTAGCACTGGTATCACTGCTGTGATACACCGGGGTTGTGCATCTGTGGGTTGCTTACTATTTTTTTCTTAATGCGAATGGCGTAGACCTTAGACCATTTAACAATAATAAATAAATGCCACAAAAAGTATTGGCTATTTTTTATTATTAATCCTTGGTATTGGGCTTGATTTCCTAGGGGTCCGTGGACGGAAAAAAGGTTAAGAACCGATGCACTATATATTTCTCATATTTATTTTGATTTTTGCTGTTAAAGTGAACTTTAAATATTATTGCATGACCGACCCGTACTTTCAGAAACCCTGATATGTCACTTTGACGGTGATATAACTTTGTTTACATTTTTTCTGTGGGATTATTCATTAGAGTATAGTTAAGGTAAACGTCCGAGTGCTCGACGCTGTACGCTGTAGTATATGGCATGGGCACTCGATGTCAAAGTGACATGGCTTAAATTCGAATGAAGAATAACCCTCTTAGATCGAATTTAACCCATATTGCTTTGGAAGAGTGCCGATGCCATATACTAGTACAGCGTCGAGCACTCGGACGTTTACCATAGATATTAGTATGTATAAAATGTACGACTCAATGTTTATATTGTATATACTAAAAATAAACTTTCAAAGTTTATATATGCCCTAAGAGAACTAAAAAAATCTACAAATTTTCAGTGTGCCCTGTCAGCTTATTACGCGTATGCCTTTTCATGGCTTAAGTATGGTGTCATTCTTTGGGGCAATAGTACAGACATAAACGACCTATTCATTTTACAAAAAAAATGTGTACGTATATTAGCCAACATAAAAAACATAGATAGCTGTAGACCTTACTTTATCGAATACAAAATTTTGACATTAACATCCATATATATTTTTGAAATCTGTAAGTTTGTGAGGAAATATCCGCAATTTTTCCCAAAACTCGTAGACCAACCACGGCGGTACCAAACCAGGTTTAAAAACAATTTAGCGCCAGCATCCCGTTCAAACCTTAAACTACATAAGACAAGTCCAACCGTTATGGCAGTAAATATATTTAATAAAATAAGTGACGATATAAAACAAGAAGTGACTGAAAAGCAGTTCAATCGACGGTTAAGGGACCTCTTAGTTAATAAGTGTTACTATAGCCTGAAAGATTTTTTTGACTATACAATGTAAACGAACTAATAGTTATAATATCTATTGACATGATACAATTATCGACATGCTTCATTATTCAATTTATTCAATTCAATTCAATTTATTTTACTTATTATTTTTTTTAACTCTTTCATGTGTGACATAAATTATCAAAATAATCTCGAATTAATTAATGTTTTGTACTGGTAACCCGCGCTAACATTTATATATTTATTATTAATTCAAATAGATTTAAGACTACCTAATATTGCTGTGCCCTATCAGGGTCCATGTGAATCCTAAAACTATATGTAAGACCTTTGTATTGTACTACCATGGATGCAATAAATTATGATTATGATTATGATTATACTTTTGCACTACATGCCAACAACATGTAACAACTTAGATAAGTTGAGAAACCCCCTGACATTTTCATTTCAAACTTCAATATCTCAAAACCGGCTGAATCGATTTTGTTGAAACGTAGCTAAGATAAGAACCACTCGATCTCGTCAGATTTCGGCCAAGAAAAATGGATCCATTCGTTTAGGAGTTACGATGCCATAGACAGACACACAGATACGTTACATTTATAACTCCCCTCTTTTTCCGTCCGGGAGTTTTTTACGTATTGTGCTTCCCCCTAATAGGGAAGGTGGAATATTTTCATTTTTGCTTTCATTTGAAAGAATCGCAAGTAGATTAAAAAAAATTAAAAAGTATAATTTATAGTCAAAAGATCCTGTTACAAACTGAAAATTTAAACTTTCGCGCCTAAACGGATCTACAGTTCCTGCGACATCACTCATGTGTGTCACTCGCCGTATTTGTTTGTTCGTGGTTCGTCCCTAGATGTCAGAGTTGCCTAAGTTTTGACTTTTGACTGGAGTGACGTCACCAGACGCTGATGTGCGCTGATTGTTGGATTAAAACACGTTCTGTTTCACATTACTTCAAATCGTAATTATTGTTTGAAATTAGTATAAACTAAAATAAAAACGTTTCAGTAGCTATTATTTTATGTTTTTACAACATCTTGCTCACAAAATAATGGTAAATATTATAGCTGCATCTTCCCTATTATCTTGGCTATTTTATTTCCACCCCTAAGATGGCCCGTTAGAAGATATTCGATCATTACGAGCTCTCAAAAGCTCAGCTCAGTAATTGTCTACCGGTACCATCATCATCATCAGCCGAAAGACGTCCACTGCTGGACATAGGCCTCCCCCAAAGAGCGCCAAAGCGACCAGTCCTGCGCCACCCACATCCAGCGGACTCCCGCAACCTTTACCAGGTCATCTTTCCACCTTGTCGGGGGCCTACCCACGCCGCGCCTTCCGGTACGTGGTCGCCGCTCGAGAACCTTTCCGCCCCAACGGCCATCGGTTCTACGTGCTATGTGCCCCGCCTACTGCCACTTAAGTTTAGCGATCCGGAGGGCCACATCATTTCATCTCATCACGCAGAGAAACTCCCAACATGGTCCTCTCCATTGCCCTTTGGGTGACTTTTAGCCTTCTTATGAGGCCCATAGGGTGCCAAAGGGACCGGTCCTGCGCCACCCGCATCCAGCGGACTCCAGCAACCTTTACCAGGTCATCAGGTCTACCGGTATATATTACCTTAAAAATCCAAAGGAAAGCACTTACCGGATTATTGTCTTCGTCTACATCGTATTCCTCTCTCTGGACCATCATGAGGCGGCCGCTGGCGTTGAGCACCTGGAACACAACCTTTCGTGTCATATTTGTTTGCAAAAGTTACTCTGTTGTGGTGACATAAAGAGAGGGATGGCTGAGAGGCACATTTTTTCATTTTTGGCAAAGTATGGCAAAGTTTGTCTGTAAGAGATCGCTCTTCAGCGATAAGACCGCCTGTTGTCTACCTCTACCTGCATGTTATTGTATTGTTTTTCTTTCTAACTGCTTTGTTTGTGTGAGGTGTGCAATAATAGTACATTACTACAGAGGCCGGGAAGTAAGGGGTTGCCGGCCGAGTACATATAGACGGTACATGAAATAAATTAAAAAAACTCCAAGAAATAAAACTTTAATTTTCATGGCTGGATCCTGTGCCACAAATTGTGGAATGGAAATTAAAAAATACCACCTCGCAGGCCTCCAATTTTATATGAAATGCCATTACCGGTCTCTCGCCTCGCTGCGCCCGAAACATGACACTTCGATGCCCATTATCAAGAACACGACGTCAATATTTCATTGCATGTTTGAGAAAAGAGTATTTGTATTGTATTGTATTGTATTGTATTGTATGGCACGTGCGGCCCACATAAGAGTATTGTTTGGATTCAAAGGCTTAGTTTTGACGATAAGAGGAAGGCTCACTTCAAAAATATAGACTACTAGCTTCTGCCCGCGACTCCGTCCGCGTGGAACTCGTTTATATCGTAGCTCCATACAAACTTTCACCCCCCACTTCATCCCCTTGGGGGTTGATTTCCGGGATAAAAACTATCCTTGTAAAATGTCCTTCCCCAGAATTCAAACTATCTCCATACCAAATTTCATCCAAATCGGTTCAGCGGTTTAAGCGTGAAGAAGTAACAGACAGACAGACAGACAGACACACTTTCGCATTTATAATATTAGTATGGATATGGATTACTCGTAGCAAAAAATAGGGCGGTGAGAGGGAGCAAATGTACCCCTATCCTACCCGGTCATTCTATTATTTGGCAATGTAATAAGTACCACTGGATCGTCACGGTCAAAGGGTACCAAAACTGACATCAAGTTGCACAGGTTCCGGCAGAACGGTATTTTTTCGGACCCGGCCAATACAATCGTGCGGGTTGATAACATTTAGCTGTCAAATAAAAACATACTCGTATGTCAATGTACTTCATTTTACATTAGCAGGGCCTTGTTTTTCCGGTGTGAATGAAACAGCGCATCTCGATGTAAGTCAGTGTTACCAGCGAGTCGGGCCGATGCATGGCGGGCTGGCGCTGGCAGTCCTGCAGGCGGCACAGCGAGGCCGACACCACGCACGCCGGGTGCGACAGCGCGGACACATCCACGGCCTGCACGCAGCGAATCTCGATGTAAGTTAGTGTTACCAGCGAGTCGGGCCGCTGCATGGCGGGCTGGCGCTGGCAGTCCTGCAGGCGGCACAGCGAGGCCGACACCACGCACGCCGGGTGCGACAGCGCGGACACATCCACGGCCTGCACGCAGCGAATCTCGATGTAAGTTAGTGTTACCAGCGAGTCGGGCCGCTGCATGGCGGGCTGGCGCTGGCAGTCCTGCAGGCGGCACAGCGAGGCCGACACCACGCACGCCGGGTGCGACAGCGCGGACACATCCACGGCCTGCACGCAGCGCATCTCGATGTTTTCCGCTGTAACATCACTAGTTGGTAATGCTGGCACCACACTGCGCTATGCGCTATTCGTTGTTCGGCTTATGCGCCTGTATTCGACGCAGTATGGACGGTTTATTCGTCTATGTTTGCTTTATGCGCACGCATAACCGTCGACTTGTCGGTTTTTGGTACACATCAAAGGAGGCGAATAGCGCGTCGACTGCCCACACTTCGTTTACACACTCATTTGCCCGCTTGCTTCTAAAATTGTATCAGCTCGAGACCCAGCTTTCTACAGACCAAATGTCTGATCAAATTTTATTACGTCTGTACATTTTCTGACATCACTGACGTCGGTCAGTGACAACAAGCTCACGCGCAAGGTCAGTTTTATAAAGATCCGTTACACCTAATGTCGATTAGGTGTAACGGATCTTTATAAAACTTACTGATTAGATACTTGTAACATCTTTTAGACCTTAAATAAAGATAAAACATGTATGAAAGCGATATAGAACGCCTTTTTACCTTGGACAACCTCTTTCGCAGCTTAAAACAAGCGATCTTTGTGAACGGCGCAACTCCGGTTCCGCGTGTTGCCACCATACCACCATAGAAACCCGACGAAGTGACGACGTCCCAAATACTGTTTTTTTTTTAATATTTAGTCTTACAGGGAACTTACCATTGTCAGTACAGCTCAGCTCGTAAATGGTGACGAGCGCGTCTGCTCCGAACACGACCAGCTGGTCGTCCAACACGTCTAGCACGAAAACCTGCGAGTGGGAACCACTTCGTTTAGTATAAATAATTAATAATAATAATATACTAATTTATGCAATCTTTATATAATGTATGCTTTTACAGTCGAGTACCACGTTGGCCTAATTAAGGTACGAGAGTTAAAAAGCTAATTATATAACTATTGCGTACAATACTTTTTCTACGTGTTAACGGAAATAATAATTTATTAAACAAACTTGGTATCTATTGAAAATCACCCTGCTGAAACGAAGTGCAGCCAACCGCTTTTTTATTTTTGCGCGTTGATGTCTTCTGGAAATCGAGCCTTGTGATTGGTCAAAATTCATTTCAGTTCTGTGTACAGTTGAATAATTATTATTTAAATTGCCCATAGAGCATAAACTTTTTCATCAGACTAAAAGTATTCCATTGCGTTATGCTTTGCGAGGTTCTAATTTAAAGATTATAGTCGACCAGTATAAAAATATACTTTTCATTTCTCATGCTCTAAAAGTTCGTCTTTATGCTGTGCATAGGCGACATAAAGTCGCCTTTTATGCACTAGTGCATAAAGTAAAATCTTCGTCGAAGACCAAAACAATCGGTCCAACAGCCACACGAGCAACTTTAACTTCATAGAATAAACTCTTTATGGAAGTGAAAACTTCTTTAGCGGCGCTGAGCACTTTTTGGGATGGGGAAAAATTGTTAAATACGCGACAGAGTTTAGTGACGTCAGATGTGAAGGAGGACTTTGTGCTGCTAGCCGATTCGACTTCATTCAAAACTGAACGCTATTCGTAAGAGTATAAAGCCGTTAAACACTTTTTGCAATAGCATATTCTGCAAATAAATATGTAATAATACCAAGCGTCCTTCACCGTTTTGCTATTGAGAAAATTCGAATAGTTCGAATTTGGGCGTTATTCCTAAAGAGATAAAGCTTACAAAAATATTTACCAACGGCAAAAACAAATTGATATTTTGGTCGCCACCGCCGTCTGCTGTTGTGCTGTTCTTGCAAATTCGAATAGTTCGACTTTAGACGTTATTCCTAAAGAGATAAAGCTTTGAAAAATATTTGGCAATGACAAAAACAAATTGGTATTGTGTTTGCCGCCGCACGTCGGCGCGCCGACGGGCCCGTCCGCCTAAGTAAATGATAATTGTTTATAAATTTGCGTCAAATTCATTTTTAGGGTGACACCGTAAGCTGTCACGTGACCTGATCGAAAAACTGTTACAATGTTATTGAGTTTTCACTTCTGCCGGCACTCCCGGAGTGCAACCCGGTCTTTTTTAATTTTTTATTTATTATGTTTCGTTAGTATTCTAAGACCAAGGCAAGGATACCAACAGCCACAATAAAACTTCATGAAATAAACTTACAGTTTTTAATTTTAATTTCATTTCCTCGCAATCGAATTGAAAAGTAGAGTGTACAATTCGTCCATAAAACCCATTTTACACTCGATTTTATAAACGTCTGTCCATCTAAACGTTTCACGCAAAATTGTGCGTTTTATGCACTTGTTGCACAATCTACTATTATTACACAAAAACAAACAAATGCAGAACAATATAAGATATTAAAGCCAGTATAAAAGGTAATATTCGTTGTCCTTTACATTAAATCAATTACTCTATTCTGACATCGAACTTATATGAGTCTTTGTAAGTTCTGCCAACCGATACCAATCATCATCATCATCATCATATCAGCCGAAAAACGTCCACTGCTGGACATAGGCTTCCCCCAAAGAGTGCCAAAGTGACCGGTCCTGCGCCGCCCGCATCCAGCGGACTCCCGCGACCTTTACCAGGTCATCAGTCCACCTTGTGGGAGGCCTACCCACGCCGCGCCTTCCGGTACGTGGTCGCCACTCGAGAACCTTTCCGCCCCAACGGCCATCGGTTATAAGTGCAATGTGCCCCGCCCACTGCCACTTAAGTTTAGAGATTCGGAGGGCTATATCGGTTACCTTGGTTCTGCTGCGGATAGCCTCATTTCTGATGCGATCATACCAATCATCGAACATTAATTATCTGTAGGCATCTCTTGAAGGAAATATGTCTAATTTTAAAATATTTACCTGTGAATGCACACGAACGATCTTCGCGAATCGATTGTCCAGTTTGGAGTCCCTCGGGTAGAACCGGATCTCGTCGTGTCCGTCCAGGATACTGTAGCAACCTGGGAAGAATCCTTAATAATGTGTACCTTAGAATAGGGGTGATAAGGTTGATAGTTGTTTGGGTAATGTTAAGGGACCTAAAGGAACGGAGCACGGATGTTACTATATAAGCTCCGAAGAGAGCGTGAGGTCTCAGGACTTCTCGCTCGCGCTATAAATGGATGGCACCAATAGTTTCTTAAGAGGGTGCATTGGAAATTATCGCGCGCTTTGAAACGCCGTTCTGACTAGATTAAGAAACAATAAGGTTTTCAGATATATGATTCTTTATATTCCTTTTTTTACTCAGCCTACTCAAACGACACAACCAAGTTATTACTATAGTATTTTATCTCATCCTAAAATCTCACTTAATGAAATATAAATAAAACTTCAGTAAGTTAGGTATTTATCGAAATTTGTCGAAAAAAGCCATTCCTGAAGAGTGTTACATCTCTTTTTCTCGTGCACGGAAGGCATAATCGTGTCTCTGTTAAGGGGGCGTGGTCGATTCGAATCAAGGCAACCCCTTAAGTGACAGAAGAATGTCCTATTAAAAGGTTGCTTTAGAGCAGTTACACACCCTGCAGCGATACAAACGCACGTTACACGAGCGCGCACTGTATTGAAACACTAGCCAAAGATCACCTGTCATCATCACGTGTATCGATACTGTATCGCGTTTGCATCGCTGCAAAATGTCTCCATATGTAACCGCTCTGTACAGTAGTACCGCAAATATATATAAGTTACAACGATGTACCTGCGCAGAAAGCATTTTTGAGAACATTTTTATCAATCATAAGGCAGCGCGTTTGCGCGGATAAAATCTTCAACGCCCATTGGCCAAACTTTTGCGCGCGACGCCGGCATCTCCGGCGCCCGCCATTTTGTCTGGACGCCGTGAGCGGGAAAGCACGAGTTCACCTGTCTTTGCATATTGTACCTTACGTATAGTGCAACAAGGTCTTTATTGAAATGGTCATACGTTCGATTTCATTCAGCACTCGTCGGCGTGGACGAAGATTGCCGATGTTACTTATATTTGTGGGGTACTACTGTAGTGAGCTACACCCGTCTGTGACGTCACGCACCTATGACGATGTAGTCGCGCCACCACAGCATGCCGCCGGTGACCACGAAGTCCTTCTCCTGCGACTCGTTGCCGAACAGCTTCCAGCGGCGCGCGGCGCAGCTGTAGTGTGCTAGCCCTGCCCGGCCCGCTACGCACACGTTCACGCCCGTTTCGTCTATCGCGCTGTACTACATATATAAAGCACAGTTTAGTAATAGCTGATTATTCCATTACTTAATAATGAATGAATGAATGAAAACATTTATTTCAAGTAACCCAGGACTCATACAGAAAATTACATATTACTTACAATTAGATTTTGCATAAAAATTAAATTAAATTCTTATATAAAATATACACTGTTGGAAACATGCATTTCACAACAGTGCCTCATATACGGGCAATCTAACCTGTCCGCTATCGACCGCAGGATGGGGTTGGGGCTGGCCCGCGCCCGGCGCACCAGGGATGTGCAGCGCTTGCGCATAGTGCGCTTGTGCTTCTGCGAACATCCCTGATGCGCTACAGAAGCGGGGCAGCCCCACCAGCACCCGGAACGCGTTATTATATTGGACCCGGAGGGCTCCGTGGGCCCGTTGCGTGTAATACCTCCATAAGCCGCACGTATACAGGGAAGTACAATATGCTTTGAATAGAGTTATTTTAACCTCCCTCGTACACCGCGCGAACTTACGGGAAATCATATTGGCCCTCACTGACAGAGCCCTCCGTTCCCTTTCTATATCCATATTGTCTTTTAAGTCAGCTGTGACAATATGACCTAGGTATTTAAAGCTCGAAACCCTCTCTAGTGGAGCACCATTTAGATAAATGGGAGGCACTTCGTATATTTTATTATTGGCGGGCTCAAACACCATTAACTGACTTTTGGCTACATTATATCTTAGCCCGTGTTCAAGTGCGTACTTCTCACATACGAGAAGTAACTTTCGTAGGCCACAAGCCGATTACTTAATAATGATACGCTACAAATTCAGAGTAGTCTTAAATAAATTCCAAAGTTATAGGCATAGCATAACCTGCGTTATGCTGGGGCCACACTAACGAGAAATGCCATTAATTATCGCGATAATGTACGTTAAAGGTACGGCCACACTACGATTATCGCGATAATTAATGGCATTTCTCGTTAGTGTGGCCCCAGCATAACAAACATACTCATGAATTAAAGTCGTTAAAAAAGCAATGAGACAGTTGTAAAAAGTGGCCGCCATTTTAAACTTTTTTCTGATTCCGATTGTAATCAATATCTGAGTATTTAATAAATAAATACATTAATAAATATTTAGGGATAATCTTACACAAATCGACCTAGTAGTAGTAAAGCTTGTACTATGGGTACTGGACGACGATATACATACTTATACAGATAAATAAATACTTAAATACGCAGAAAACATCCATGACTCACGAACAAATATTCATGCTCATCACACAAATAAATGCCCTTACCGGGATTCGCACCCGGGATCTCCGGCTTCGTAGGCAGGGTCACTACCAACTAGACTACAGAGGTACAACGAACGAATAGTCTTAAAAGCGATACTATGGTAACATTTTGAAATAGTATCCTCAATCTTAGGGAAAATGTTTATGGCTGACGTGAGGTTTGGTCATAATTCTTAAGTCATCTTGAGTAAAATAGGGTAAGTATGTGCCAGTAATATCAGCAGGCAATATTAACGATTATAAAATCAGCAGTCGTGTTTTTTTTAATACGTACCCTGAGTGGCCAATTCGTCGCAATATACGTAGCGGGCAGCGGCAGTACAATCCACTGCTTCCTGCACTCGTTATCATCGACGTATTCCCTGCATAAACACAAGTGACAAAAATTGTGATACTTTGTGACATTGACATAAGGTATACTCTCGTTTGGCCTGTTACAACCATTGTAATATTATTGGGAGAAATCGGAAGAGAGAGCAGAGTATCTTTCACTGCACTTTGAGTTGGGTAAAACACAAGAAACAATGTAAATGCGTTCACTAGCGGGTCAACCAGAGATCATGTTCAGATTGGTAACGAGTCCACCCACGCTTCGCGATGGTAAAGATATTCGTCTACTACGTAAGGTACACGTGAGTAAGTCATTCGTTAGAACGTAGTAGTGGATCCAAGATTTTAGTGTATGAGGGGTTTGAGCCATTGAGCTTAGGTTTTAGTTAGGACTTAGTGGCTTTTGGGCTGGGATCCGCTAGTGCTAGAAGGCAGAGGTGGCCTAGATTGCTAACTTTACCTGTATTTGGCGCTAGTGTCGTACAGTCAGCATCACATAATTAGTAGCAGCCAAAGTAGCCAAATATATCGTAACACTTCCTTACTCCTATAGTAATAAAGACGTGTTCCGATATATTTGGCTACTTTGGCTGCTACTAACTATATGATGCTGACTGTACTCCGGGCCCGGGTGGTCGAGCCCGTTTTCCTGCTATGCTTATGTGTCGGCCGAGGAATCTATGATACGTGTACGCTTCGTCGGGTACATAGTAGTAGTAACTAGTAGTAATTCGTCCACTAAGAGGCACATCACCATATCAGCCGAAAGACGTCCTCTGCCGGACATAGGCCTCCCCCAAAGAGTGCCACAATGACCAGTCCTGCGCCACCCGCATCTAGCATTCCGCGACCTTTTCCTGATCATTAGTGCACCTAGTGGGGGTAGATGGGAAAGGTTGCTAACTGTACCTGTATTTGGCGCTAGTGTCGTACTCCGGGCAGGGCTGGTCGAGCCCGTTTTCCTGCTATGTGTCGGCCGAGGAGTCTACGATACTCGTCCAATTCGTCAGGTACATACGCTAGTCGTCCACTATAGGAGGAACAGGTGGCATCATCTACATATCAGCGGAAAGAAGTCTACTGCTCGACATAGGCCTCCCCCAAAGAGTGCTACAATGACCGGTCCTGCGCCACCCGCATCCAGCATTCCCCGACCTTTTCCTGATCATTAGTCCACCTAGTGGGGGCAGATGGGAAAGGTTGCTAACTTTACCTGTATTTGGCGCTAGTGTCGTACTCCGGGCAAGGCTGGTCGAGCCCGGTTTCCTGGTACGTGTCGGCTGAGGAGTCTATCATGGAGATCTTCGTCCGCTTCGTCAGGTCGTCCTCTAAGTTCACGTACAGTTTGTCATCCGCTTGCAGGTACAGGTGGCGTTGGTTGCTCTGGAATTCGGAAGTGTTATTATATCTAAAATATTATGAGAATTCTCAGAAACAGTTTTATGTGGCAAAATCTTTACACAAGTTTTGCAGTTAAAATTCTATGAACATTCCCCCCCCGTGCGGTGTCGGGTTAGAATAGCACCACCCCCTTTCTTCCCGTGGGTGTCGTAAGAGTCGACTAAGGGAACAGGGTTGAAGTGTATTGTGGGCGATGGGCTATCACTGCGGTATCACTTTTTGTCGATCTTTTATAACCACATTTATGCAGTGGCATTGGACACAAGTTTCATGTGCTCTGCCTACTACTTTTAGGGATAAAGGCGTGTATGTATGTATGTACGTATACATAGTCGACATATATAATGTTTTCGCCTTATTACAGTATAAACATATCTTTGACGTCGAAAGAACCAACTTATGTTTTATCAAAATCTTTCAGTGTTAACAAAAGTTCGTTAAAACCAAAGCAAACCGTAACATATGTAATATACATGTAGTGGTGCTGGTATACCTACAGCTGATCGCGCGGCCATTGAACTCGCGGGTAGTCTAAAATATCATAATTATTTTTATGTCATATTTGGTGGTAGTTGTTAACTTGTCTTCCGAATTACATCTTTGAATACGTAAGACGTGCTGCTGCCTTATTTATTGAAATCCCAGTTTTTCCCGTGGTTCGGAGCTAGGGAGTGCTCCCATATACGTCATTTGGCGACGAAATCGAACTTTCAGCGTGCAAAGTGGACTAAACAGTGTTATAATGTCGATTGGAAAGTTGCAACCGTTTGACCCCAGTGCGGACGATTGGTCGTTGTACATTGATAGATTAGAACAGTATTTTATAGTGAACAAAGTGACTGATGATTTAAAAGTGCCGACTTTAATAACAGTGATGGGGAGTGATGGTTACGAATTGCTAGTGACATTGTGTACGCCGGACAAACCTTCAACAAAAAAATTTGATGTTTTAAACCAATTGATGAGTAATCATTTACAACCTAATCGTAGCGTAATGGCGGAACGTTATAAATTTCGTCAAAGGGTCCAAAAAACTGGCGAGTCGTTGGCAAATTATGTGGCAGATTTAAAAAAGATGACCAAATATTGTGATTTCAAAACGGAGCTAGAAAATAATCTTAGAGATCAATTCGTCTGCGGAATTGCAGACGATACCATTCGGCAGCGGCTATTCGTAGGCGAAGGTTTGACCTTCGGCAAGGCCTGGAGTCTGGCGGCAGCCATGGAAGCGGCTGAAAAAGATGCCGCGGCAGTGCATGGCAAGATACGAGGCGCCGGTAAAGAGGTCGTGGAAGTTTTGTATTCGGCAGCAAGTGGGACCAGATCGCAGGGTGGAAAGGGTACCGCGGGCACTTGGGCGGCTGGTGGATCGAGCCAGACGGCGGGAGCCCGAGTTGGAGCACGGGGTGGACGGACGTCTCCATGGTCATCATCATCCACGACGCGAGCGGCGGGGGCGCCGCGAACTCGACAGCAGGGCCAGTGTCGTGCGTGTGGGGGCAACCATGATGCGATGACGTGCAAGTTTCGCATGTATTCGTGTCGCGTGTGCATGCAACAAGGCCACTTAAAGAAGATGTGCCCACGGCAGTCTACCGGGGCGAGGGTCAATGCATTGGACACGAACGAAGAAGACGAGGAGTCAGTATTAAATGAGGTACCATTTAATGCACTAACTGTAGGCGATTTAAGCTGTTACAAACCCCTATTGGTTGAGTTGGACATTAATGGAGTATGTTTACCAATGGAGGCGGATACAGGTAGTGCTATTTCGTGTATAAGTTTTGACTGCTATCAGAAATTATTTAAGAATATACCTATTCAAAAATCGAACTTAGTGCTAAATTATTACACAGGAGAATCGGTTCGCCCAGTGGGTAAGATCACTCCATTGGTTAGATTTAAAAATAAAAGTAGTAATTTAGATTTGTTCATTATAGATAAAGGCAGAAACCCACTGTTAGGAAGGCAATGGTTGCAGGAATTGTCAATAGGTTTCGAATCGTTGTATTGTAATAAAATTGATACGAAAGTTGAGCTTGATACAGATGCATTGATTTCTAGGTATAAGGATGTGTTTGCGGACGGGCTCGGGCGGTACACGGGTGGCACGGTGGCGCTTCACGTGCGCGAGGGCGCAGCGCCCGTGTTCCTGCGCGCGCGACCGATGGCGTACGCGCTGCGCGCGCCGGTGGAGCGCGCGCTGGACCAGCTAGAGCGCGACGGTATTATCACACCGGTCGAGACTTCGGATTGGGCCACGCCCATAGTACCGGTGGTTAAACGTGACGGAGGTATTCGCATTTGCGGAGATTATAAGTTAACACTCAATAAGTGCCTAGAAGTTGATCGTTTTCCCTTGCCGAGGGTCGAAGATTTACTGGTCAAATTGCACGGGGGGGAAACGTTTTCTAAAATTGATCTATCCCAAGCTTACGCTCAATTTGAGTTAGACGATGCGTCTAAACCATATACTGTGATCAACACCCATAGGGGCTTGTATAGGTACAATAGGCTCATATATGGACTTTCATCAAGTCCTGGAATCTTTCAAAGAAAACTAGAGCAACTTTTTGCAGACCTGCCGCGTGTGGGAGTTTTCCTAGACGATGTAATCTTGACAGGAATGGACAAAGAGGAGCATTTGCGTACATTAAATCAGGTGTTAGGTCGTCTCCAGAAATTTGGCTTAAAAGTAAAAAAAGAAAAGTGCTCCTTCTTTTCAGAATCTGTGACATACTTAGGGTTCAGAATTAGTAAACAAGGGGTCCATACGTGCCCAGAAAAAGTAAGGGTTATTAAGGATATGGCTATACCTGCTAATGTTACCGAGCTGCGTTCTTTCTTAGGAATGATTATGTATTACGGTAAATTCGTCGAAAATATAAGTATGAAGTTAACACCATTATACCAGTTGTTGAGAAAGGGGGTTAAATTTGTTTGGACCAAGGAATGTTCCGAAGCATTTATGGCCGTTAAGGGGAGTTTGATGTCCAGTTCAGTGTTGGCGCACTATGACCCTGACCTTCCGCTGTGCTTGACAACTGACGCAAGCTCGAGCGGCGTGGGTGCGGTGATCTCTCATCAGATGCCAGATGGAACGGAGAGGCCAATTGCATACGCATCAAGAGTACTAAATGCAGCAGAGGGAAATTATTCTCAGATCCAAAGAGAAGCCTTGGCTATTATATTTGGGGTCAAGAAATTCCATCAGTACCTGTACGGTCGAAGGTTTTTGCTAAGGACGGATCACAAGCCCTTAGTTTCCATATTCGGAGAAAAAGGAGGAATTCCGTCAATGGCAGCAAGCCGATTGCAAAGATGGGCGGTAATTCTGTCAGGTTATCGTTATGACATAGAATACGTGCCCACGGACAAAAATGGAGCAGACGCATTATCAAGGCTACCGGTAGGAAGACAAGCTCCGGACAAGGTGGAAATCACGTACGTACAATTTGTGCAGGATTTTTTGCCAATCACGAGTGATCAAGTTAGAGACCGCTTAAAAACCGATGAACTGCTTAGAAAAGTAGTCATATATTTACAGTCGGGATGGCCTTCAAAGTGCGAAGACCCGGAGCTACAGCCGTATTGGATAAGACGACATGAGCTATACTTAGAAGCAGGTTGTGTAATGTGGGGGTACAGAATGGTGATACCCAGGGCCTTAACAGATGATATTCAACGAGAATTACACGCAGGTCACTCAGGAGTAGTTAAGATGAAGAGTCTAGCCAGAAGCTATGTCTGGTGGCCTGGGATTGATGCTGAGATAGAACAAACATGCAGGGAATGCAGGGCGTGCTCGTTAGAAGCACCAGCTCCAGCCAGGGCCGCGCCACAATCGTGGCCATATTTCAAAGAAGTTTGGAGTAGATTACATATGGATTTTCTAGGACCTTTAAATGGCATGACCTTTTTGGTGGTCATTGATTCAACTTCCAAATGGATAGAGGTGAAACAAATGTCAAGGACGACGGCGGAGGACGTGATCAAGGTCTTAAGGGAAATGTTTGCGAGGTTTGGGTTGCCAAAAATAATGGTATCAGACAATGGCCCTCCTTTCACGAGCGAAGCTCTAACTCATTTTATGCGATCTAATGGCATAGTACAAACTCATAGCCCTGCATACCACCCATCGTCGAACGGAGCTGCTGAGGGCGCGGTGAAGCTGGTAAAAAAAGCTATTTTGAAAGCATTACGAGAGAAGCAAGACGTGGATGCCGCGCTACAGTCTTATTTACTAATGTATAGAAACGCCATACACAGTAGCACGGGGGAATCGCCAGCGAGATTGCTACAGCGAAGAGGACTGCGCGCGCGGTTGGACTTGCTGCGCGCGGACGCGGGAGCTGCGGCACAAGAGTGCGCGCACGCAGCACAGCACCGGCAGCAGGAGCAAGCGGGCGGCGTGACTCGTGCCTACACTGTTGGTGATAACGTTTGGGCTAGGAATTTTAGCAAGGGGGAAAAATGGGTTAGCGGTACAATAACAGAGCAGCTAGGTTCTCGTAATTACTTAGTGCTAAGGGAAGGCGGTCAAACTGTTAAAAGGCATATAGATCAATTGCGCAATAAGTCACGTTTAGCTATAACGGCGTGCCCGGAGATAGTCGACGGTAACGAGAACACAGTTTCGCGCGCGCCGCCTGTGTCGGCCCCTGTACCACCCGCGCCAATACCTAAACGTGTGCGGATGCCCGTCGAGCGATACGGGAATCCTATATTATATTAAGATTATATAGCTATAAGCATTTAATATGCACTAGTGTTAAGTTTCCACCTTATTCATAAAACTTACCAAACCTCTGTTAAATTAATTTTGTTATAAATGGATCTGGCTTAGAATTACGAATTCGTCAAAGTGACAGATAAAGACAAACTAGTTTAACTGCATTTTCGGCTTAAGTTAGCGTAGGAGTAAGGGCATATTTAATAAATAACCAGAGACACTGTTATTGCTAAATGTAAGATTTAAATTCCTTATTATTCCGATGTTTACTGTTGAAGTCTTTATGTCATTAACATAAGATTGAATTTCGCGTGACCTGTTAAGAGGTTATTTTTTTAATGTCTAGTATCGTTATTAGTAGTCCTTGTTAAGTAGTAGGGTGTAACATATGTAATATACATGTAGTGGTGCTGGTATACCTACAGCTGATCGCGCGGCCATTGAACTCGCGGGTAGTCTAAAATATCATAATTATTTTTATGTCATATTTGGTGGTAGTTGTTAACTTGTCTTCCGAATTACATCTTTGAATACGTAAGACGTGCTGCTGCCTTATTTATTGAAATCCCAGTTTTTCCCGTGGTTCGGAGCTAGGGAGTGCTCCCATATACGTCAGGTCATATATTTTGGCCGGAATTTGTAGTACGCAAGCAGTGCGGAGATTGAAAGATCTATTCAAGATAAATAATAAGATTTAGTATCATTAGTAGACTTATCAATTAGCCACACTCTGACAGAATTTTAGCTGCTTTTGCTGTCAAATTGTACATACCATACACGGATTAACACTGAGTGGACTCTTGATAAAGTCCAATTGTATGAGATTCGTGTTGGAGTCTGCCTCAACTTTGACCATCCACAGTTGGTAGCCTTCCGTAGCCCATTCCTGAAACAAAAACCTACGTCACCAGTCGGTCCACAACACCGTTTACCGCTGATATTTCTAACCAGTGCACTCATCTTGAAAAGGACGACAAATGTCAGTATATTGTATCAACTCTATAACAAGTGTAACGTTACATGAAACACCATTACATGTTACATGTTTTATTATTACCATTAAAACACATCTTTTATTGATAAACCTATTCTAAAATAAACACATAAATTTCTACGCCCGCCTACTCCGACGCCCAACCTATTCGACAACGCTATTATCGGATGTCTCCAGAAAAACAGCGCGAACAGGTAGACGAGATGCTAAGCCTCGACGTAATCGAGCCCTGCGAGAGCGCCTGGTCGTCCCCGGTATTAATTGTAAACAAGAAAAATGGCCAGCCTCGTTTCTGTCTCGATAGTCGGAAATTAAATTCAGTGACAAAACGCGATGCTTACAATTTGCCGTACGTATCCGAAATCTTGGACAACCTTCGTGACGCTCGCTACCTCTCTAGCATAGACTTGTCCAAGGCGTTTTGGCAAATTCCCATAGCTCCCGAAGATCGAGACAAGACGGGATTCTACGTACCCTCACGAGGTACATTTCGTTTTAAACTTACCGCTTTTGGCTTAAACAACGCGCCTGCTACTCAGCAGAGATTGGTTGACCTGCTTTTCAGGGAATTCGACCTTAAAGTCTTCGCGTACGTCGATGACATAATTATAGTGTCGAATGATTTTAATTCCCATGTCTCCCTTCTACTTCGCGTGATGGAGAAGTTAAAGCAGGCCAACCTCACCGTAAACCTGGACAAATGTCAGTTTTTTCGAAGCCAGCTTAGGTATTTGGGCTATGTTGTTGACAGTTGTGGACTACGTACATCGGTACTGTCATGGATCGCCAGAGAAGGTGCAAGCTATCCTCAACTACCCGACACCAACTAGCCTATATAGGGTATTGTGTTAAACATGATGTGTTTATTTGTTATTTATTTTAGTTATTTTGTTTGTTGTTATTTATTGTTATGTTATTAAGAATGTGTGTTAGTGTAGGATGTAAATACTAATATTAAGTAGTTGTATAGTGTAAAATTTAGAAATTTATGCGTTTATTTTAGAATAGGTTTATCAATAAAAGATGTGTTTTAATGGTAATAATAAAACATGTAACATGTAACGTTACACAAGACGCTCGGTCATATGGCGCCCGAGACAAATAAAGATACGGTATGGTTTATTATGAGGGGTTCCTTTTGTGTCAGCATTAGGGCGTATCAGAGAGTACCACGCCAGATAAGTACGAATCCGGCTTTAGTTTTTTTATAAATCTCAAAATAAAAAGTGAACTGTCACATACCATACTAGAGCTAGAGATGACGAGCGGGTTGTGTTTGCTCAGGTCCTGGTTGAGCCCGTGGTCCCACGCTAGCGAGCACATGAGCAGCGCGCCGAACGTGCTCCACACGGACACCCCGCCTCGCTCCCGGCTCACATACCATGCTAGAGATGACGAGCGGGTTGTGCTTGCTCAGGTCCTGGTTGAGCCCGTGGTCCCACGCTAGCGAGCACATGAGCAGCGCGCCGAACGTGCTCCACACGGACACCCCGCCTCGCTCCCGGCTCACATACCATGCTAGAGATGACGAGCGGGTTGTGCTTGCTCAGGTCCTGGTTGAGCCCGTGGTCCCACGCTAGCGAGCACATGAGCAGCGCGCCGAACGTGCTCCACACGGACACCCCGCCTCGCTCCCGGCTCACATACCATGCTAGAGATGACGAGCGGGTTGTGCTTGCTCAGGTCCTGGTTGAGCCCGTGGTCCCACGCTAGCGAGCACATGAGCAGCGCGCCGAACGTGCTCCACACGGACACCCCGCCTCGCTCCCGGCTCACATACCATGCTAGAGATGACGAGCAGGTTGTGCTTGCTCAGGTCCTGGTTGAGCCCGTGGTCCCACGCTAGCGAGCACATGAGCAGCGCGCCGAACGTGCTCCACACGGACACCCCGCCTCGCTCCCGGCTCACATACCATGCTAGAGATGACGAGCGGGTTGTGCTTGCTCAGGTCCTGGTTGAGCCCGTGGTCCCACGCCAGCGAGCACATGAGCAGCGCGCCGAACGTGCTCCACACGGACACCCCGCCTCGCTCCCGGGTCACATACCATGCTAGAGATGACGAGCGGGTTGTGCTTGCTCAGGTCCTGGTTGAGCCCGTGGTCCCACGCCAGCGAGCACATGAGCAGCGCGCCGAACGTGCTCCACACGGACACCCCGCCTCGCTTCCGGCTCACATACCATGCTAGAGATGACGAGCGGGTTGTGCTTGCTCAGGTCCTGGTTGAGCCCGTGGTCCCACGCTAGCGAGCACATGAGCAGCGCGCCGAACATGCTCCACACGGACACCCCGCCTCGCTCCCGGGTCACATACCATGCTAGATATGACGAGCGGGTTGTGCTTGCTCAGGTCCTGGTTGAGCCCGTGGTCCCACGCCAGCGAGCACATGAGCAGCGCGCCGAACGTGCTCCACACGGACACCCCGCCTCGCTTCCGGCTCACATACCATGCTAGAGATGACGAGCGGGTTGTGCTTGCTCAGGTCCTGGTTGAGCCCGTGGTCCCACGCTAGCGAGCACATGAGCAGCGCGCCGAACGTGCTCCACACGGACACCCCGCCTCGCTCCCGGGTCACATACCATGCTAGAGATGACGAGCGGGTTGTGCTTGCTCAGGTCCTGGTTGAGCCCGTGGTCCCACGCTAGCGAGCACATGAGCAGCGCGCCGAACGTGCTCCACACGGACACCCCGCCTCGCTTCCGGCTCACATACCATGCTAGAGATGACGAGCGGGTTGTGCTTGCTCAGGTCCTGGTTGAGCCTGTGGTCCCACGCTAGCGAGCACATGAGCAGCGCGCCGAACGTGCTCCACACGGACACCCCGCCTCGCTCCCGGCTCACATACCATGCTAGAGATGACGAGCGGGTTGTGCTTGCTCAGGTCCTGGTTGAGCCCGTGGTCCCACGCTAGCGAGCACATGAGCAGCGCGCCGAACGTGCTCCACACGGACACCCCGCCTCGCTCCCGGGTCACATACCATGCTAGAGATGACGAGCGGGTTGTGCTTGCTCAGGTCCTGGTTGAGCCCGTGGTCCCACGCTAGCGAGCACATGAGCAGAGCGCCGAACGTGCTCCACACGGACACCCCGCCTCGCTCCCGGCTCACATACCATGCTAGAGATGACGAACGGGTTGTGCTTGCTCAGGTCCTGGTTGAGCCTGTGGTCCCACGCTAGCGAGCACATGAGCAGCGCGCCGAACGTGCTCCACACGGACACCCCGCCTCGCTCCCGGCTCACATACCATGCTAGAGATGACGAGCGGGTTGTGCTTGCTCAGGTCCTGGTTGAGCCCGTGGTCCCACGCTAGCGAGCACATGAGCAGCGCGCCGAACGTGCTCCACACGGACACCCCGCCTCGCTCCCAGCTCACCGCTACCGCTCGCCCGTCTCCCGTCCACCTGCGATAAAAAAATACCGGACTAAGGATCGAAGTTAATCGTGGCTAGGCGATTGCCCGTCCGCCGTTCCTGGTGAAGAGAAGGTCTACGGTCTTACCCGTCTGCCGTAAAAGGCGACTAAAGGAGGTTATCGGGGTGGAGCGCGTATTCCGTGGCGGGAGTCACAGCACTCGACTAACGACTCCACGAAAGACAGTAAACGGGGATAAGAAATAGCGAGGTGCTGGGAGGACTTCAGTTATCGAACCACAGGGAATCGCGGAGAAACGGAAATGGTAATAAATAAGAAAAGAATGGAAACACGCGACACAATCTACTTAGATTCAGATTCATTTATTGCTTCTTGAAAATTTACATTATATTTTACAAATTTTCTTTGTATATAAATAAAATGAATTCACAGAAAGCTCGTCAGGGTCGTCTTAGAATGTATAATAAGTACAATACAAATACTCTTTATTGCACACCTCAAAACACGAATCAAATAGACATTACAACTTAAAAATAGAGGTTAAAGACATGCGGTCTTATCGCTAAAGAGCGATCTCTTCCACACAACCTTTAGGTAGCGGAGAAATTGCAACAAAAAATTAAATAGGTAGGTGGCAAAATTGCCATATCGATAAAGATGAAACTCCACTGACATGGGCCATCAATCGTAGCTCCAACTAAGCTCTCACGCAGAAATATTAGTTACTGAAGCACTTAAAATTAACCTTACTACAATGCAATAGAGTTGAAAACAAAAGTGGCTTACCTTATACATTTGACCGGTCCAGGGTCGCCGGGAAAATCTTTGGAACTTAGCACAATTGTGTGAGAAAGCTCTAAACCGCCGGTCGCTTCGTCGATCGTATAAACATCCACTTGTGAACTGAGAAACAAGAATCCAATTAGACTTTACTTTTTTTATTATATCCTCGGAAGTGTCAAACTTAGTTTCTCGATTTTAAAGGAACCTTCGTTAACACTTTCAGTGCCAGAAACCGCCGCGCGCTCTGGTCATAAGCGATTTTCTCTACAAACGGGATTTTGCATGTTATTGGATACGAGCGCAGCGCCACGAAGTTGTTGGCACTGAATGTGTTAATTCCATTACAGTCTGAAACTCGATTTGTATTTCTATTTGCATATTTACGACAGCAAAATACAGATACCGCGAAACGCAAATTAAATCGTTCGAGTCGTCTCTTGCTCAAATATCTCTTTGTTGCTCAAATAAGCAAATTCGATAGAGATAGAGATATACGAACAAATGAAGATAAAGTCAGAATTAGTAAGTCGGTTTAAGATATGTAATATTGGCGAACTTTCTGTGACATTTTTTTTTTTAAATTTGTAAAATACAAGCATACTTACTTCTTTCTACCAATGGCGATAAGTCTAAATTTATGGTTGACTCGGACGCAAGTCGCGTCGTCTATTCCCGTTGCCCAGATACCTTGGACCGCCTGCAATTATATAAAACTTTAGTTACAACCCAGGCTTATCTTATAGGTTTAAGGTCCCCTAGACGAATCAATTTATTGCGCAATAAAATTGGTAAATTACTATAGGACTTTAAACAGATACATTTTACAATTAGCGTCGTGAGTGTAGCACTATTGATGTTAACGTATAGTATACATATTTAATTATTTATAGACATGACCATATGTAAATAATTAAACAGATATCATGTGAAGATTGCAAACTTTTCAATTTCTACTTTACCCTAGCTTTGCAATTTTTTTATTTGTTGTTTACGTTCAATACATATATCTAAAACACTTTAGCGTTTAACAAAACAAAACTTTTGTGTACTACAGTTACGTATGTTGAATTGGATAGCTAAGCTTTTAGGAACATTTGCTTATACAGCTTTTTTAGCACATCGTAAAATTGCAAAAGCATTATTTGTTTATAGAAACTTAATACTCAAAGAATTTATTTTTCTAATGAAGAATAGGAAGCTACCAGCATAATTAATTGCTAGAAAGGGAAAAGCAATTTAATTTTAAAAGTGAAAGCGATTAACGCGAACGTTCCTGTGAGCCTGTTGTGCAAAGGGCCTAACAACAATAATTTAGCACACCTACATAACCTTACCCTCAAATCGGTATCCAACAATATCTGAGGTAGTAAAAAAAATATTTTATCAAAAATATAAATACTTACAAAAAAAAGAATGGAGCATGAATAAATCAATGGAGCCGCAAACTATAATAATCATTCTTGAACCAGTCACGGTCAAACCACTTTAGGTGTCCTTTTAAAATGAACAATGGGTGCAGCGAACTTGACCGCTTTAGCCTAGTTGGTAGTGACCCTGCCTACGAAGCAACAGGTCCTGGGTTCGAATCCCGATAAGGGCATTTATTTGTGTGATGAGCATGAATATTTGTTCCTGAATCATGGATGTCTTTAATGTATTTAAGTATCTATTTATCTATATAAGTATGTTTATCGTCGTCTAGTACTACTAGCTTTGCTTAGTTTGGGACTAGGTCGATTTGTGCAAGATTTTCCCCTAAATATTATTATTATTACTTACATTAGGATCAAATTTGAGGTTAGGTGCGGTGAGGTAAGCCGCTCGGCCATCGTTAAGGGTGACGCCGAACCCGCAGACAAGCGGCGAGTACTCTATATCGTTCACATGCGTGTTGTCTTCTAGGATGGGCTCGGCTGAAAGCAATTAAACAAAGTCATTCCTGGTGCAAAGGCAATATTAATAACGGGATGACAGGCGCCCGTAACGCGCCTGAAATGAAATTATTTATTGCAGAACATGGCTGGCTTAGAGGCTGATTGTTAGATGCTGATATTTACAGTTCCAATAGGTTTTGCTGTCTTCGGCGAGCAACATTCAATGGAGTGCAGCAGGGCCCGTCATTTGACTAGGTAGTTTTTGTATGAATGTCATCATCATCATCATCATCATATCAGCCGAAAGACGTCCACTGCTGGACATATGCCTCCCCCAAAGAGTGCCACAATGACCGGTCCTGCGCCACCCGCATCCAGCGGACTCCCGCGACCTTTGCCAGGTCATCAGTCCACCTTGTGGGGGCCTACCCACGCCGCGCCTTCCGGTACGTGGTCGCTACTCGAGAACCTTTCCGCGCCAACGGCCATCGGGTCTACGTGCTATGTGTCCTGCCCACTGCCACTTAAGTTTAGCGATTCGGAGGGCTACATCGGTTACCTTGGTTCTGCTGCGGATAGCCTCATTTCTGCATTTAGTTTTAAATTTGCCAGCGTCGTGAAAACACGTTATGGGTGATTCTCCATCCAAGCACTGACCTTTAGAAACCTGTTGGTTGATGGAGAAGGGCACCCTGCCCAAGTCGAGGCAGTAGTCGCGGTTCTGCGAGCCGTCCCAGCGGTACCGCAGCAGGTGCGCGCGCGTCGTGCACACCAGGATCTCCGTGCCCGATATACAGCACATGCGGGTGATCTGCCCGTCCCACACTAGTACTTCCTTAAACTAATAAAAGTTTTTTTAAGTGAAAACTTCTTTAGCGGCGCTGAGCACTTTTTGGGATGGGGAAAAATTGTTAAATACGCGACAGATTTTTGTGACGTCAGATGTGAAGGAGGTCACAAACTTTTATATTTTGCTGCTAGCCGATTCGACTTCATTCAAAACTGAACGCTATTCGTAAGAGTATAAAGCCGTTAAACACTTTTAGCAATAGCAAATTCTGCAAATAAATTTGTAATTTTGTCCACGCGTCCTTCACCGTTTTGCTAATGAGCAAATTCGAATAGTTCGAATTTGGACGTTATTCCTAAAGAGATAAAGCTTTGAAAAATATTTTCAACGGCAAAAACAAATTGATATTTTGTTCGCCGCCGCCGTCCGCTGTTCTTGCAAATTCGAATAGTTCGAATTTGGACATTATTCCTAAAGAGATAAAGCTTTGAAAAATATTTGGCAATGGCAAAAACAAATTGGTATTTTGTTCGCCGCCGCACCCAACGCGCCCGCGGCCCGTGCGCCTACATAATTGATAATTGTTTATAAATTTGCGCCAAATTCATTTTTAGGGTGACACCGTAAGATGTCACGTGACCTGATCGCAAAACTGTTACAATGTTATTGAGTTTTCACTTCTGCCGGCACTCTCGGAGTGCAACCCGGTCTTTTTTTTTACCACAGTAATCTGCAATCAGTCGCAAGACTTTAATCAGATGCGTTGTGTTCATGAAGAGATTCATGGAAAGGTAGGGCCCATGCCCAGCACCAATGTGCCGTACCGTACCGTACCACCTCTTTTCAGACGTTTGACATAATCTGCTTTCAGTAATGGATTGGTCAGTGGATTTGGGTGGATGATTAAGCGATCCTTGTAGGTGTCACTGTAATGTTTGCCTTCTTCTAGAACAGTTGGCTAACTAATAAAAGTGAGGACTTTTATAGAAAGTCTTTAGGATAAACCGACAGTGATACGGGCCATTAACACGTTAATGGACATGGATGCCATAGCATTCAAGTCATCTTCTGTATCATTTGGCATGTGACATGCGTTATCCCTCACTGTCATTCATGTTAAGATTTGACGAATGCTCTTACTTGAGCCTTTTGATCTGACTATATAGATATTTTTTTTATCAAATTATAATTTATGTTGTTCATTCAAACAAAAAGTTATGCAATAATATAAGATGAGTTCAAAGTTTGATCAATATTATAATTGTGGTGTTAGTGGTGATCCATCCATCCAGGGTGGCATCCCGCTCGAATGTGGAGCAGCCCAACGGGGGAAGTACCTCCGCCTTGCAGAAGACCACAGCCATAATAACACTACTACTTGCTCTGTAGTAGTGTCGTGTCCCTGGAGGTGAGCAAGGTCTCCAGAGCTCCCGAATTTGACAGCGAGGGAATTTGTTCCTTCAGCTGTCAACACAGCGAATCCTCAAACATATCAAGGGTCGGCAACGCCCATGTTACTTCTTTGGAGTTGCATGCGTCTATACGCTGCGGTGTTACCTTCGGGCGGGCCGTAAGCTTGTTTGCCACCGTCGTTGTATTAAAAAAAAAAGGACAAACCAATGTTATCTTGAGGGATGGTATAACTTCTTTCACAAACAGCTCCGCAGAGTCCCTCCGGAGGCTGGCGGTAGGGGGGTCATACTGCTGGTATGCAGTTTGATCACTCACGACTTCCACATTGTACAGAATTAAATGCCCTTCTGATGTCTGTAATGAAAATAAAGGTACAATTACTTTTTTTTTAGTTTATTTGATACATGTGGTTTTAAATGATAACCCTCATCATGATTGTATTTATCCTCTACTGTTCTTACGTATTGAGGTTGTGACCCTGAAAATAATTTGTTGAGTTTTGTATATGCATTCATACTCCCATATAATTGACATAGAGCAATGATATTAATAGCTATACCTACATCTATACTAATATTAGAAAGAGGAAGTGTCTATTGTCTGTGAGATTGAGGCTTTGTAAGTCTGTATGTTTTGGGTAATCTCCGGAACCACACATCCGATTTCAAAAATTATTTCACCTGCGTGTAGAATAGACCTTCAGGATGGTTGTAGGCTATATTTGACCCCGCGGGATTGCCTGCGTTCTTTGCAATACGCGGGCGAAGCCGCGTGAGCAGCTAGTATAAACAAACTTGAAAATATGGTGCTGTAAAACAGCGAGGGTGAGATAGACTATATATAGATAGATAATCCCTGGCGCAGCTACAGATCTCGCTGCCGTCCTGTGATATCCGTGCTGTTCTTATACACATATAATATCACAGACTGCCATCGCAATCTAAGGTTATTTTATATCAAAGCTAATTTTATTTAATTAACAATATTGAATCTTAGCCCAGTTAAAAAGAGCCGTTTTTACATGTAACCAGGAATTATATGTTGTAATGATGTGCAAAAGTATTTTTTTTTCTTACTAGATGTTTGACAATGAGAATGAATTGCATTAATCTTTGTAAAGATATTTTAGACTGGAACTGGATTACAATTAGATTTTAAGTAAAATAGTTGCAGAACCATATAAAATCCAACATGCAAAATATTATTTTAAATTAAATTACTAACAATAGTCATAAATTAAATAATCCAATGAAACAACATGTCAATGTAAATAAAATTAAAAATACATAATAACTTACAGATTAAATAACAAGTACATTTATAAAGTACTAAAGGCATTCCTAATCTTGGAAATTAGTTTATAACAGTATCACTAATTTCGTAATCAAACAAAGAGTTAGTATTAGACTGGGCTAAGGAATAAAATGAATTAAACAATTATAGGTATGTCTGCACGGGTCACATGCTTGGCTGTGGGTCACCAACGCATGTCTACACTGAGTATGCACGCTAGAGGTGTGGCTCGCCTACACTGAGCGTGCACTCTCGGGCCAGGCATGGTTCACCAAAGCACGTCTACACTGAGCATGCACGCTCAGGCGAGGAGTGCTAGGCCAAGGCATGCATCCGGTGTAGACATGGCTTATGACAAATTCCACACTAAAATTACTAGTCACAAAAACAGTGGTAATAATATTACTGCATAAAAAGTTAAAATATGAATATATTACCGAAATGCATATCATAGATGAATCCGGTTTCCATTCTACTCCAACATTAACTCCAAGCCGCTGCAATGATTCAGCACTTCGCTTGTGATGCACTATAGGAACACTTGGCTAGAAAACAGAATTATAAAATGTATTAACACTCTGTATGGTCAATTATTTTGTGACATTTGAAGAACTAGTATTTGTTGGATAGGTTCTGCAGGATGAACTCACACGTTCAACGCAGGATGCATGAAAATCGGCTTACCTTGCAAAACCACACCATAAGACAGTCTTCGCTAAGCGAAGCAAACAATATTTTATCTCTGTTTGAAACAATCTGAATAATTTGATGATCTGCTCCAGTATTTTTTAGAACTTTGGGCCATCCTATTGGGAAGTACATCGTGCTTTATAAACATTTGATGCACATGCAATTTAAATGTAGTTTCTAGTCAGCAATGACGGTTTGGTCTGCTATAAACTATGAGGCATGTTACATGAATCGAGAATTAAACGCATAATTTGGCAAGTAAATACTCTCTACACAACACAACACACGTCTCGTAGACTAATTTTGACAGGAGTCAGGACGGACGGCCAAATAGTGCTGCCATAGGAAAATATAATGATTAGTTTAATTGTAATATCTACAAACAATTATAATTAAAATTTGCGAATTGCATTGTTAAAAGTATGCCAATAGAAGTTTTGAGAATCAAACGTTCATCTGAAATTAGTTAAAACTAAAGTGAGAATCAAAGAGAATATAACCACTGTGAGAATTACACGACTAAAATACAATAATAATGGCAATGTTTTCGCTTAGAGGCGTTTTTCAGTTGTTACCTTTCTTATATATAATATGTTGCAAATAAAATATAATTTTTGGATTGCTAAGGATATATTAAAACATAGGAGTTGAACAGTAAAGTTTACAAAATTATTAATTTAGGGCAAAAAATTACAATACGTTTAATGCATTTAAAGTGAAAAAATCAGCACGTTTTCTTCAGAAATCTGTATATAACATTAGTAGTTAAATGAAAAAAAAACGTCTTTTCACCAGCGTACCCGTCCGTCCGTACCGTACGATACAATGCAATGGCGATGGCAATTCGAGCTTAGGTTTTGCAAAAGTTAATATAGTACGTTGTAATTCTTTTTGTTTTACTGTGCTTTCGTATAGATTCCAGCGACTTTTTAAATTAGTATGTGATGGTTCCATACCGAAGTTAATAACCATGATCTGTGTAAAAACTATATACCATGTCTGAAGAACTCGACTCGAATGTAAACAACCTATCTGCTGCCGAAGAGGCATTTGAGGTATTCCAATCAAATTCCATGTATTCAGAAGATGAGTGTGTCACTTTACCTGACAGAGAGTGCCCGGAGCCTGCTGCGGGAGATGGGGCTAGCGAATTAAGCGATATGTCCATAGAAAACGATATTGTATCGTCCACCAACATCGAGGATCAATCACAACTAAGTTATTGTAACTTAGATGTAGGCAGTGAAGTAAATATCGCGGAAGATGAGCCGGACGAAGCGAACGCTGCCCTTGATCTTGGAAATGAAGCTAACTCGGACCCTAGTAATTCACATGAGCAGAGCAGTGCAGTAACTGACAATGTAGGTAGTGAAGTTAACATGGCGACAGAAGAGGCAGTAGAGTTGGAAACAGTAAGTAGCTCAGAAATGTGCCAGGCTCCACTGTTATCTCCTTCTAAACAAGGTAGGCCGAGAGGCAGAGGGAGAGGACGAGGAAGAGGAAGAGGGAGAGGCCGAGGAAGACCTGGTAGAGGTAAGAAAATTGTACCAGACATAGATCCATCCATTATTATTTTGGGCACTGATGTTCCTAGTAGTAGCAGGATGCACACGGGCTCTCAATCTGTTGATGATAGTACACTAGAACCCCCAAATAATGACATTAGTGTGAATGAGAGTGATACAAACGGCTTTGCATCACCAACTCAGAGTGTGGACACTTCCACTCAAGAAGTACCTGTAGTTAGAAAAAGGGGTAGAAAAAGGAAAGAGCCACCTCTTGTCAGCGACACGGAAAGTTTGCTTAGTGTAGATGAAGTGAGTCCAAAAGTTCCCCGTAAAAGGGGTAGACCAAGAAAAAATAACAGCCTGACTTCTAATCCTGAAACTCACACACCAGTCAATGGTGATTCTTTACCTGCCACTACTAGTGGTCCTGAAATTAAAGATCTTAGTAAAATGGTTGAAAATTTGACTGACCTTGAAGACAAGTTACGTAAAATGCAAGATAACCTTACAAATCTTGAAAAATTTGATGAAGATATTGAGGATGAAGATGAAGAAGACATTTGCTTAAGTAAGTTGAAAACAACAATTGATTCTGAGAACAAAATGTCTGAGCCCACAGATCCCATATTACAAGGATTGCAAGATATGCCTTCTTCACCATTGGAAAATTTAACAAATGGAATTAATGAAAGTATGTCTGCTCCGGATAGTGAGCCAATCCCGCAAGTTGAAGAAATCAAAGATAATGATGTTAAACTTGATGCCTCAACCGAAAATATGATAGTTGAGAAAGTAGTTGAAGATGTAGTTGAAGAAGTAGTTGAAGATGTAGTTGAAAATAAACCCATTGATGCCAATGAGTCACTTCTTGTAGAAGATGTGTCTAAGAGACCTAAGCGAAGAAATGTTAAGAAAACATTAAAATACAAAAATGATGATGATTCTGATGAAGATCCATTTGCTAATGTTGAACTCTCAGAGGATGATGAACCCAGAAGAGGAAAGAAAAGTAGTAGATATCACTCTGATGATGAGTACATACCTGGCAAAAAAGGGAGAACCAGTTCCATAGATTCATCAGACAGTGCTGTTGGTGATGCACTAGAAGAGTTAAGGATACAAACTAAAAAGAGAGGGCGAAAGAAAAGGGATATTGATATGGAATATGAATTGAAAAACTTGAGCCCTATGAAAGTACTAAATCTGGATGTAGCTGAAAACAAAAAAGAACCTTGGAGGTATTCTCCAACTGCTATTCAAGATCTGTGTGATGATAATGATGACCAACCATCTGTAAGTGATGAAAATAAACCGAAGCAGCCATCAAACCCTTGGGCTACCAGTAAGGAGTTTGAAAATTTCCTTGCATCAAAGACACACGGTACGAATTTGAAAATCAAAAAGGTGTCATCATCCAAATCAACATCAAATGCTGTAGCTCCATTAGAAATTCCGGTGTTAGATGCAAATGAAGTTAACAAGAAAGTAGATTGCTCTTCTCAAACCAACATAGTTAATACTATATCTACAAGTTCACAGACTAGTGGCCCCAGCACACTCTCAATGAAGACCAATGTACCATTGAGTAATGAACAGTCAGAAAATGCATGCAAGTTTCTTACAAGCATTGTGAAAACAACTTCAGAATTGGGACAGTTAATGACTTCAAAGTCTGATGATTTTATTAAAAAGAAAATAAACACTACTAATGTGGTAGGCACTTTTAAAATGGACTATTGTGTCAAGAAATCATTTTTACTACTGAAGCTCGCCAAACAGAATATTATACAAATGGAAGAAGACTTGTCTAGTCAATATGAAAAGTTCTTGCAAGAAAACGAACTAGTATCATACAGAGAAGATGAAAAGAAAATAGAGCCTACACCAAAACAAGAAGATAGTGATAGTGACTGTGAAATAATTGAAGAAACGGCTCCACCTCAAAAAACAAAAATAGCAATAAAAAACGAAAGCAAACCGAAATTTAATCCCAAAACAGTATTTCTGAACAAGGAACTGTCTATCAAAATTGCTAAAAAGCCTAGTGAAGAGGTCAAAGTCAATAAAAATATTAACATCAAGGGCAGACACACTGTGTGGATCAGTGATTCGGTGATGGTGAAGAAAGTAAAAGGCTCGCAGTCTTTTTTAGCCCAGGACAGCCGAAATAAAAAACCTCCTGATAATAAAATTACAGAAAAAATGGTAAGTGATTTTTTTGCGGAATATAATCGCCAGAAAGCATTATTTGTCAGTGCCCCATTCACATCCACGGAGTGGTTGACCTGGCGATCACCAACATATGTCTGCAACTATTTTACTGTTGAACCTGATAAACTTACAAGTGATGGTATTTCTAGAACTGAGGAGATTTTCACGGACAATGAAAGTAATCCAACTGTAAGTGATAGTGGTCATGAACTTAGTGAGAAAATAACATTTGAAGATAGCAAATTGAGGAACCCAACAACACTATTATCAATTTGCGTGAAGAATCTCCGGGAACACTTTTATGTGGTAGGAACTAGTGATGTAAATAATATTTCTTTCATTCCTGAAGACACAAAGAAGAATAGTGCAGTTTTGACCTATCAGCCAAAATCATTATTTTCGTCATGTTTTGACCATCTGACAAAAAATCAGGAGAATTTAAGCATACAAAATGACTTTGTAAATGATGTTCTACTAAATGCATCTAACACCATTTCTCAAAATGTACCTTCCTTGAAAACATTGTGTTTTTCAAAAATGTTAAATTTTGACTTTGTACATAAAATAGAGAGTCTTCATAATGAAAATGAAACTGAAAGTGTTGATAAGATCATAAATCAAGTTTCTATTAACAATAACGAAAGTGAATATTACATAAGTGACTCTGAATGTGATAGCTATGGTGGAGAAGAAGTTAAGTCATTGTTGACTTTGTGTGTTGAGGTGATCCAATGTTGCCAAACGGCTTCACTGTCAAATAGGCTAGGTGATGTTTGTATTGAGAACACATTCTCGTATTCATCTCCAAATTCATTGAAACAAATTGCTGTTCAATATGTGAACACACTACTAAATGAATGTCAATTAAAGTCTGATGCTGAATTACCTCTAACGGGTGTAGCATACAATGTAGCCTCATATAATGTAAAAAAACTTGCTGATATATGCTTTGATATTGTATCAAAGTTGTACACAGCTGATGATTCTCATGATACTGAAATTGGAAACACTATGGCTATAGAATTAACAATTAATGCAGTGAATACATTATCCGAAGAAGCATTCCACAATATTGAGGAAACATCTGCAAACAATCAACATAATTCAGATTATTATGAAGATGATGAAGGCACCTTTTATGAAGATGAATCCATGGAACCTGAATATAATGAGAATGTGGAAGCCAATGAGACAGAAAGTGAAAGTTGGATTTCTCAAGTTCAATTTAAAGAACTAAAGTCATGTGCTGCATCTGATAAAACTAAACCTAGCCTTAAATCCATATCAGATAATGAAAACAGCAACATTGCAGCGGATAGCATAAACCCCCTAACAGACAAAGAAAACTGCAACATTGCTTCTGATAATTATCCTCTTATAGCACACATCAAAACTGAACCAGTTGCAGAAGAAACACCACCCATTTGTGAAAATTTTGCTCCAATTATTAAAACAGAACCAGATAATTTTGTTGATCAAATGACTATCATACCAGAAAGTGTTGTTACTAAAAGGGAAACTTTTGATAGTGTTGATCCGTTACCTGTTGGACGAGAACCAGTTCAAAGACAAAACAGTGCAAGCTTTGATGAAGAAAACTTTGAATCTTTTGTAAGGTCAAATAAAATGATAAATGCTATTAGTGATTATGAAAATGAGAATGAAGAAACATTTAGTCAAAGTGCTTTAAGAGTCCGCAGACAGCATGAACCTGATTCTGATAATGAAAATGATTCTAGTATGAGTCTATTAATACCACATACATTTGAAGCTCTTACCGTTGAATTAGCTAAAGGCAGCCTTTTGGAAAACAGTGATAGTGAGAGTGAAAATGCTGGTAAAAAGATCAATAAAAAAAAACCTGGCAGACCAAAGAAGAAAAAACCTGAACCGCCAAAACAAAATAAAGAAATGCCATTAAAGGAAAACAAAGAGGTTCCCTTAAAAGATAAGAAAGAAGTACAGTCCAATGATAACAAAGAAGTTCAGTCAAAAGTAAACAAAGAACTCCAGTCAAAAGTAAGCAAAGAAGTACAGTCGAAAGTAAACAAAGAAGTACAGTCGAAAGATAAGTCTATTGCAGTTAACGAACTGGCAATACTTACGAGACGAATGCGGGAACGAATAAGACAGGAAGAGAAAAAAGGTGAATCTTCGGAATCAGATTCCGAACAGCCACCTCAAGTTTTACAAGAAAAGGAAACAAAGAAAGAGACAAAACGCTCACGCTTGGCCGGTAAAAATAATAAACCTGTGGATACTGAAATACAGTGTAATAATGTAGATTCTACAGAGCATGAAGTTAATACTGCTAATACGTCCAAATTTGAAGGTGACACCAAAGGCGATAATAATTTTACTGGATTTAGTGCTGTGGACCAAAATGAAATTTCTACTTATCATAAATATGTTAAATATGTATATGACCAAATTATACCAAAAGTGAATGAAGAGACTATACCAAAAACTACAGAAGAAACATTAAACAAAAATGATAAGGAGAATGACAATGATAAAGGTACTAATGAAATAATAAATTCAGACGAACCAATCGAACTTTTAGAATGCACACCTACTATGCCAATCTTTGAAGAAGGGGCTGTGAAGTCGAAGCGAAAGCCGGTCACGGCTGCAACAAAATCACCAGGCAAAAAGAAGGAAGCCAAACAAAGCCAACAGGAAAATACTGAACAGATCTCCAATGATAAAGAAGAATCAGTGTGCAATGAACCAAATAATTCCAGACATGACTTTAATGCTAAAGAAGAATTACTTTGTGAAGGAGGTGAGAAAGTTGAATTGTTCACTGAACGCAATGGCTGGAAATGTTATCCAATTAATTGTAGTGATACAAAACTTCACGAACAAGTTATCATCCCTCTGGAAAAATTACCTGAAGCTTTTGTCCAGACATACTTTGAATATCAAGAGATATCGGTAAAAAGCAAAGATGATGTAGAAATTGATAGGTAAATATGATCACAAATGTTATGACTGATATGTTTTTAAATAATTAATGTTCTTAAAAACTTGTTTTCCTTCCAGATTGACTAACCTTCAATCTTTAACCAAACCAAAGGTGGTATCAAATGTAAAGAAATCTAGGATTCGCAAAGATAAAGTCACCGGTGATGATCAGGAAAAGTCTTCTCAAGGAGACACTGAACGAGCAGATAGTCCTGTAGACAATGATGATTACAATGAATTGTCCCCATCTGAAGACGAAGGTGCTAATTATGACGATGATTATGTGACTCAAGTAAGCATATTTATAATTTTCAACATTAACTATTTGTTGAATAGTAGGTTTAAATTCTTAACAAAAACGAATGAACTTGGAATAATTTCAGGGTCCAGATGGTACGGAAAATAACATGGCGAAAAATTCTCTTCTGAATGATGACGAAGATGATGACGTGCCGCTCTCTGACAGGAAAATTAAGAAAGAACTAGACGGGGACGTCACTTGTAAAAAGAAGAGACCAGGACCCAAATCTAAAACTGTAGGAATAAAGCAGGAGAGCCCAGAGTCGCTGATGCTGACTGCAGACAAGATGATGAACAAGGAACTGACTCTCCTACATGCACCAGTACTTCTCGATAACGAGAACACTAAAACGCCTGTTAAGGGTCCCGTTACTAGAAATAAACCGGTATGTCGAAGTAAATTTGAATATTGTGATGTTTTTTTACGAAACTCTATAAAAATGCGTTTACTTTGCAGAGAAGCGGTACTAAAAGTTATGGTAAGGGAGATCGAATAAAATCTGATGATTCATCTTCTGAGGAAGAAAAGCAATGGGTTAGCACTAAAGAAAAGCTTCTAAAAAGAATGGGAAAGAAACAAGAAACTGCTCTGTAAGTGTGTTTACTGTTTACATATTTACTTGTCATCCGCCTAGCGTTATTCCCGGTTGTGCCTTAAAGGAGCCTCGCACCTAATCCCAAGATTTGGCATAGGCACTAGTTCTACGAAAGCGACTGCCAATCCAGAAGGAAAACTTGACCTTATTGAAATTAGACCGGTTTCCTCACGATGTTTTCCTCAAAACCACTTAAATATCAAATGACATTTCGTATATACGTTTTTGAAAAAACCCAGTGGTACGAGACGGGGTTTGAATGTCGATTGAAAGTCGTGTGCCTTATTATTTACTGGTGTTGTCAAAAATATCGCATAAGTTTTACATTATTTTTTCTCTCATTTTAGGGAAGACGACGCCAAACGGGCCAAACTCGTGAGCGAGTTTATAGAAAGACGGAACGATAATAACAAACCTTTGATACTGAATCATAAAACTCGGGGTCCATCCAGACGTTCTAGAAAAAAAATGCTGGAGAGGCAAAAGCAAATGAGGTAAGTCCGTAGTTATAACTACCGATAAGCCTGATGCGCTTTAATTAAGTATATTATTCTAGTATCCCATTTAATCTAAAGCACAAGCATCGTGTAAATCATGTTACTTTCATTTCACTTTGTTCCAGAGTCTTGTCTTATGAGCTTCTTGGGGAAGTTGGATCACATATAGGAAAAGGAAACTCCGCGGCTTATTTCAAGGGACGACGTAACATCAGAAAGGTATATTTAATCATTTATCCTCAGGATGTTTTCTATTTATTAAAGTATTTTTATATACCTATTAGGTATATTCGTAGTTCGATTTTTGTAAGATTGTACCCTAATATGTACTTATTAACTTCAAAGAATAATGATTTTTTTTGGATATATATTTTGAATCAAAAAATATCTCGAAATATCAGGAAACGATTTATTAAGACCATGTAGGTCAGCATGGAGTGGAGCATAGCCCTGTACGGAAGCGAGACGTGGACTCTAACCCAGCGTGATAGAGAGAGAGACTGAACGCATTTGAAATGTGGGCATGGAGAAGGATGGAAGGTATTAGTTGGACAGAAAGAAGAACAAATGAAGAGGTTCTAAATTTGATAGGAGAAAGAAGATGTCTACTAAAAACGATTGAAAACAGAAGGGGAAATATGTTGGGGCACTTGATACGGCATGACAATTACATAAAAACTATAATTGAAGGAAATATTGATGGAAGGAGAGGCAGGGGAAGACCAAGACGTGCGTTTATGGACCAAGCTAAAGAGAAAGTTAAATGTCGTATCAGGAGCTCAAAACAGTGGCAGAGAGAAGAACAGAGTGGCGATTACTCCACCGACAAGAGCCCGGCTCTTAAGTTTATGATGATGATATTTTGAAGGCTTGCCAATATGATTTCATTTCTTGTTTTAGGTAATTGATAAGAAGTCCTTGGCCCGCAGCACTGTGATAGCTAATATGGAAGAATTTGAAAGAAAACGAAGACTGAGCATGAAACAGAAGCAACTGGTAAGTAATTGATGAATATACATTTCGTTTAAAGTGACAATCTGTCGTTCCATTCCCATCCGCGATACAGAGGTTCTACTAAGCTATCGAAGGCCTACCTCAAGACATCGTGAAACCATTCACGCTAGTTAGATAAAACGACGTGAAAACAACTTACTCATCGTCGACAATATAAAAAATCTCGCATTACCTCGCTTTTCTTTGCCGGTAGACAAGCAACATATTGGTTTAAAAAACACTTTAAAATTATACTACACTTTACATATTACACTTTATAATAAAAGAAAAGGATGGTACGGCCGTGCCGCTGTTTGCTCGACTTGGCGGGGGCACGGACAAATATGCTTCTTTAAAAATAAAGTTTTATTTAAGGTAGTTCGACGACCAGACAATGCTTTTCATACAAAGTCTCTAATATTTTCTTTTTCTATTATGTTTCTATTATAATTTATAGGAACAGAAACTAAATTTCGACCCATAGTGTAAAAAAAGTTGAATGTTATTCCACTTTAAAGTGAGAACCAAACTACGTTTGTATGGAGAGTCAACTTGAGTCGAGCGTGCTGGGGACTCTTAACTTCTTATACAGGGTGGAAATGATAAATGATATCACTCGATTATTTATAAACTATACAGGATATCGAAAAACTGGTTACTGATCCTGAAAGTGTTTCACGAGCTCTATCAATCGGTATCAATTATAGATTACAGAATAAACTGGATCTATCGGAAAATTAAATGTTTCCAGCTTTCATCGTTTAGTACAGCCACACCACAAAATAAAGAATTAACAGAAGGGCCGTTCCCGCCGTCCTTGAAAATACATACCTAAACTGGCCCGACTCACTAGGGTTGCTTCTGTATTGATTCCGAATTTTAAAAAGGAGTAGGTAATATAAGTTTACAGACACACATACATCGATTCGTTTATAAATACATCTTATCATGCGTAGGTATCTTGGTAAATAAATTGATGCATGACCCGCTGCGAGTTGTGACATGTGGCCGGCGGCGGTCGAGAGCGCCAACAAAGAATACATTAGGTACCTACTTAACTAAACCATAGTACCTACCTAAATACTGGCGTTTTACCAGCGAACGATAAGATGAATGTGTAATGGTTTATCTTCGTTATCAAAGCGGCTAGTTCCAAAAATTACCTACCTAACTAGGCCTACCTACCAACATGAGAAAACAGTTTAACTTACCTTTCAATAACGTTTGGAAATTTGAAAAAACTGTAGGCACAGTTTTTTGTTGTATTTAAACAACCAAATACACTGCAACTGTAATAAGATCGTTTATTCATTTTGCCGTACGTGATACAAAGTGCCTACGTAGGTAGCGGCGCCGGCGGGGACGTCAATAGGGAATATGCATGTGATTTAGAAATGGACAAAAAAAATCACGTGTAATCTATATTGCTTAATAAATATACACACATGATTATTTTTTCAAATTATCATGTTTCTATTGATAAAATAAATTGTTTAAAAGTACTATTTTTCAAATTCCCTCGCAAATTTCCAAAACGCAACGCTATTGGCGGAGCGAAACGTGACGTCACCGTGCAGGTCGTTAGTATGATTATTGAAAGTTATTCGCATTGTTTGGCCGCTGTTTATGATAAATAATCAGTGTTTTTTGGTAATTATTAAGTGAAAAAAGACTCGCCACAATGACTGAAGGCGGTTTTGTCAAGGCACAGTCGGATAATCTGCCTAAAATTGATGTGTTCATGATGACTAAATTTAATACATACTTCGCAAATATTTGTGACTTTACGTCCGCTGAACTAAGAGGAGTAAAAGCTGCAAGGTAAATAAGTTAATGTGATTTTCACACATAGGGACAATACAATATTTATAATAAGCTTTTGTGTGCTCTTCCATTATAATAAGTTGATCTTATAAGCTTTAATCACTCACATTTATTAAAAGTGTGAATCAAAAACTTTGTTGTTAATTTGTTTAAGAACCGCCGTGCACTAAGCTGCACGGTGACGTCACAAATGAGCGCGCCAAAATGGTGGCGTTTTGATCGTCCGAAAATGATAGTAATTTTAATTATTTTTTTTTAGCTTATTTAATAATATTGTGAAAGTGTTATATTTTTTTCCGGTTATATAATTACTTATAGAATAGATAAAAAAAATAAAAAAATGTCATGAATATTCCCTATTGATCAACGCGCGCACAGCCCGACTAAGCTCTGTCCAAGTCCCGTCTAAGTATGCCTGTAAATGTAACGTCTGTGTGCGTGCGGCGAAAATGACGCTTTGTACTGAGCGGACTCTCTGCTCCGGCGCGCGCCGCCGCTATTTACTTTGTGGCCACACGGCACTCGTCTCTTAATAATACCATAGCAAGTAAAGCCATGAAGCTATGTGAAGTGGAAACACGTGTATCTACTGTCTATCGCAATGATTGATACAGATAAAATACAAAACTAGTTATTAATAAGTGCATAATATCTTTTCAAGTACCTACTTAAATGATAAATAAAATAGTATCTCTGTGGCTGTACTAAATGTATCCATACAGCTGGAAACATTGAATTTTCGGATAGATCCAGTTTATTCTGTAACCTATTATTGATACCGTTTGATAGAGCTGGTGAAGCACTTTCAGGATCAGTAACCAGTTTTATGATATCTTGTATAGTTTAGAAATAATCGAGTGAGATCACTTATCGTTTCCACCCTGTATAAGAAGTTAAGAGTCCCCAGCACGCTCGACTCAAGTTGACTCTCCATACAAACGTAGTTCGGTTCTCATTTTAAAGTGGAATAACATTAAACTTTTTTAACACTATGGGTCGAAATTTAGTTTCTGTTCCTATAAATTATAATTGAAACATAATAGAAAAAGAAAATATTAGAGACTTTGTATGAAAAGCATTGTCTGGTCGTCGAACTACCTTAAAAAAAACTTTTTTTAAAGAAGCATAGTTGTATTGTATTGACTATTAACGAGTCAACTTAGTTTACATAGCTGTATAATTCGATTTTTTTAACAGCCGATATTTGACAGCCTTCGTCCCGCTGCAATAAACGTCAATGATGGATGACGTATGAATCGTATGATGACATAGATTGTACTGGGATGACAGCTGTCAAATATTGGATGTAAGGGCATTTTCACTATAAGTTTAAACATTTGTTTGCAGGAAGAGTTGCTGGGCTGTGATGAGGGCGTGAACGTGGTAGTCACGAACGATGAAGTCTGCTTGGAGTACGACTTTGCGGTGGGGCAGCCCGCCGTCACTGTGCATCCGTTCTTCACCAAAGTCATGAAGGCACATCAGGTATGCTGCTACGAAGTGCTGGAATAATCTTCCACCGCCGATATTAAAAATTAGCACTATCGGAACTTTTAAAGCAAGGTTTAAAAAATATATCTTGGACCCGCAAAGTACTGTTGCCTAGGGCCTTATACTTATGTAGGTTCAATCGGAACAATTATTTTCTTTCCTGCATAGCTTTAAAAAATAAATTGCTGCTTACCAACACTCACTCTTAAGAAGCTGTCAACACCAAAATGCCCTTGAGGATTTTGAATAGCGCGCACTCTCTCTATTTGTATCGGAGTAAACGAGAGCGAGTGTTACTGGGCGGCCCGGTTTTTGAAGATAATATCACATAAATATTGAAATAAAAAAAGGCTGGATTATTTGTGAAATATGACTCGTTAGCGGTTTAGGTATGAATATGTTGACTTCATGTTTTTAATTGCGGACCCATACGTCAAAAAAATAAAGACAACCGTTTAATGTGATTTTAAGACCAATCTTTGCAATTATTTTCTATCGAGCCGATTTCGTCCAATTATGTATCGAGCCCGTCCACGGTCTTTGAAATATGGTGAATATTAACATATATTTTATTTGGTGTGCTAGAACAAATAGTCTTTCTTAAAAAACTGCTTAAATAACATCATGTTCACCAAATTAGGTCTTGTCAGCCTCTTAACTAACTCTAGATTCAAATTAATTTAACCACAATTTTATTTATAAACATAAATGCATTGAATATAATTTTGTTTGTATTTTTTATGTATCTATACCACCCTTAATACGAGTCGCGCAGTAGGCTGTCCCGCACACCTCACTGGATCCACAGAAAACCAGCGCCGTTGGCACTGCTGTGTCAACTGCATTGCTGAGTGGAGACCTTTTCGGTAGCACATCCCTGTTTGTTAGTTCATAAGGTGCATTATGTGAATGTATGTGAAAATAAATTTCTATTCTATTTCTTCGCATTATCAAGTTCCTGCGGTAAAGAAATGTGAATATCGAATATTAGTAAATACACGCCGATTCTCACCACTTTTCTTATTAGCCAAGCCTAGAGTTATTTACTCTTAAACTCTTTCATAACATTTTTTGTTCCGGGTTGCCCATCGAAAATTTGAAAGCGCTGCCACGAATGCACAGTAACCAGTTACATACAAAAGGCGTACTTAATTCCATAAGGCGTTTTCTACCTTTTATAACGGTTAGGTATGGTTCGTGTCCTAGGCTCTGAACACTTACAGCCCAGCAATTTTACTGACAACACCGAGGCTCTCGACCTATAACGACTGGCCTTTTAACCAGTGTTGCCAGTTTAGCACTGTAACTTCGTCAAATAGGCCCTAGCTAGCCGAGTCAAGACTGGAAAAAAACCGTAAAATTGCCTTTTGACCAGTATACGAGGGCTGCCTTTTAAGTTGTGTCGTTTGGAAAATCTAAAGACAATTTAAGTGTTAAATGGTATTTATTGTTTTTCAAAGTAATCACCGTGATATGTAATACACTTTTTCATTTGATCGAACCAGTTTTCGAAACACTTATTCCAGTCTGAAGTCGGGGTCTCCAAAATGGCCGTTTTGTATGACTCAACCGCTTCTTCAGGCGTCTGGTACCGTTGACCACGAAGTCGTTGCTTGATTTTTGGAAAAGTAAAAAAATCGTTAGGGCTTAAGTCTGGACTGTACGGCGGGTGTTCCAGAATTTCGACGTTTTGCTCTTTTAAAAACGCAATAGTTTGCCGGGCGGTGTGCGAGCTCGCATTATCGTGGTACAGTCTTATACGACGTCTTGGGTTATTTTTTCGAAACTCGCCGATGACTTCTGGTAAACAGACAGTGGTATACCAGTCAGCATTAACCGTTTTACGATCCTCGAGGACGATGGTGGCAACGTGGCCACTTTTCGCCACAAACGTGGCGACCATTTTTTTCGAAGTGCTCCGTGAGCGTATTACTTTGGTCGGTTTTGGCTCATCTTGGAACACCCAAACAGTCGACTGCTGTTTAGAATCGGGATCGTAGGCATATATCCAAGATTCGTCACCACTGATAATGTCGTAAACATGTTTCGAGTTTCCTCGGTTGAATTGCCGCAGGGTTTTGCGACACCATCGAACGCGAGCCGTTTTTTGGTCTTCACTGAGTAAATGTGGTATCCAGCGTGAGATCAACTTTTTTACGCCTAAGTGATCATGCAAAATACTGTGAACACTGGTCCCTGAAATACTTAAGGAAGCTTCTATCTCACGGTATGTCGCATGGCGATCTTCGATGATCAGTTGCCGTACAGCATCAATGTTCTCCTGGGTTACGGCTGTTTTTGGTCGACCTTCACGATGTCTATCACCAAGACTAGAGCAACCACGTTGAAATTCTAAATACCAGCGTTCCACAGTCCGAAGGCATGGTGCTTTATCATTGAAAACCGTAGTCAACTCTTCGAAGCACTGAAGTCGCGTTAAGCCCCTTTTGAAGTTGTAAAAAATTATCGCACGTAAATTTTCCTTCGAAATTTCCATTTTCACAACTGACTTGTCAACTTTGAACGAACGCTGTACTAAAACGGTTGGGCCGATTTCGAGTCATTCTTTTGTTTTCGAATTCTAAATTTAAATATTTTAACGTGACACTAGTTCTTTTTTATGCAATCACGGGAGGGTTGCAAACGACAGAACTTAAAAGGCAGCCCTCGTAAGTGAAATGGACCCAAAGTTGACCCTGATGGAAAAACTATGTAAAACTGTCTTAATGTTCCAGTACGAAGGCGTCAAGTTCATGTGGGACGCGTGTTTCGAAAGCCTGGAGAGGGTGCAGTCTGGCCACCCCGGCGGCGGCTGCATATTAGCGCATTGCATGGGGCTTGGGAAAACTTTGCAAGTCCTAGCTCTGTTACACACAGTGAGTAATGTATTTTGATCATCATCATATCAGCTGAATTTGTACTTTATATACTGGTAATAAATACAGGGAGGTCCAAACAGCGACGTCATTTTTTTTTTGATTCCTCCCACTCAGTGGTACTGAAAATACCCCATGTATGTTCCGCGATTTTTTGTAGTTTTCAAGTTATGATTAAATTTTTATCAAAGGTGAATAAATTACGTTTCAGCGAGCTAGAGTTAAATTTTCAGCAACATGCAGTAATGCTAGGAAGTTAATTGCTGTGCATGTGAAAGAGCAATTTACGAAGATTATGTTTCAGTTAAAAAAAAACACAAAAAGCACATCAGATTTTTTATTTATATTTTTAAATGCCATACTACCGAAATTTCCTATGGAATCGTAAAAAAATCATAACTTGAAAACTACAAAAAATGGCGGAACATACATGGGGTATTTTCGGGTAGCCCTGGGTGAAAGGAATCCAAAAAAAAAAATTGATGTCGCTGTTTGGACCACCTTGTATAATACACGCTCTAATCTCATGTACTTTTACAGTACACTGTAATGTAAATCGCAGTGTTCGTAAATGCGTAGTCTTTTCGATCATTTTGACCACAAAAAAAAATACCATATTTCTTGTATTATACCGATTGTTTTATTTTCTAAGGTATTAACGCATCCAAAAGTGGGTATGCGCAGGATCCTCGTCTGCTGTCCTCTATCAACGGTATTGAACTGGGTCGACGAAATACACAAGTGGATTGGACCAGTTACCGATGAGATAAAGGTAAATAAAAATATTAAGTTGTTTAAAATATGCTTTCAGTTTTGTGACAGAATTACATGCAATTATTGAAAACGTATTTTGTTTATTTTCAAGCCGCTTAAAATGAAACGGAAACTACAGGTAACAGTGTAAAACAGTTGAATTTAATTGATAATGTAGAAACAAATATTAGGAGTAAATCTTATACATGTATTAACTTAGTCCCAAACTGAGCTAGATTTGTACTAAGATGGGATGCGTGGGAGGTCATACAACGATTTAGGTTCGGGTTTCGTGTGGATATTGTTAATGAACTATGGCAATGTCCACAAACTATTAGGTTTTAAACACAGAAAATCGGCATAAACGGGGTAATAAACTGTTAGTACATCGACGTAAACCCTTGCCTATTGCCGACTTTTGTTCTTTTGACTCTGTATGACTTATATTCGGGTCAATCAACTATTTCTGGTTGTTCTTCTGTCGCGTTAGCCAGGACACAAAATTACAGACTTTCTTAGAAAAAATGTTACAATACGGTCTTCTAACGTGCCTAGAAGATGGTCCATACAAAACGGGGTCGAACTGGACAAGAAAACCCCACATTTTGTAATTTAAAACCAGTTTTATAAAGTTAGGAGACGTAACCATGGCAACTAGTGACGGAAAATAGTTGATCAACCCATTTATCATACATAATTACTTATCAGGATTCAAGCCCAGCACAGCTAGCTACAGAAGCACTACTAACTAGGATACCTACAATGTCCGTCATCTTTCATATGCAACATCACCCTAAGACCCACTCCCAATTTGTCAGGTATTCGAACTATCGAAGCTAAAGAAAACTTACGAGCGCGCATACCAGCTAGAGGACTGGTACAACGGCGGTGGAATCTTCATCGTTGGCTACGAGCTGTTCCGGAGCCTCACCACCCTCGACGCGGAGCTGGACGACGTCAGACAGACCATCATTGACAAGATTCGCACAGCCCTACTCGACCCCGGTCCAGACATTATCGTCTGCGACGAGGGACATCTCCTGAAGAACGATTGCTCCGTGCTGGCAGTCGCCATGAGCAGGGTTGCCACTCGCAGGAGAATTGTGCTGACTGGCACGCCGATGCAGAATAATCTGCGGGAGTATTACTGCATGGTGAATTTCGTTAAGCCGAATCTGCTTGGGACATATTCGGAGTATTCTAATAGGTAAGGAAGCATGTACTATTGAAACTAATCGTCCTTGAAATACAGAGTGTACTAAAACTGGGGTGTGAACCGGTCAAGGGCATAACAGGTATCGTGTTCAGTTAAGAAAAAACTAAAAGATTTTTTCTTTTGACGCGATATTTTTTTACATTTGTATGGAGAAGGTCGCCCCAGTCGGCCAACGCTCCATACAAATGTAAAAAAAATCGCGTAAAAAGTAGTTTTTTCTTAACAGAACACGTTACCTGTTATGCCCTTGATCGGATCACACCCCATGTTTGGTACACAGCAGTTCTGCTGTTTTGTGGCTTTAAGTTGTTGGGAACCCTAAGTCTCAGGGTCCTATAAAAATAACTAAATTGCCCAAACTAATTTGAATCCAATATTAAAGGGATAGAGGGGTCCTGTAGGGACGATCCACGTCCACTTTATCTCAAGAGAGAGAGATTACGCAGACTATTGGGACATACTTTAGTATGTGTTCCTTTTCATTGCTTATGTCTTGTTCGATTTTAGAACAAGTGAAAATTCAAAACTGTTATCATCCAAACCGTTTGGTTCAAATTCAATTGTATTTTGTTAATATGGGGTCCCAGGTAGCTATTTGATTTTTAAATTGACTCTATTATTTCTAGATTTGAGAACCCTATAATGAACGGCCAGCACAGAGATTCCCAAGTGGACGATATCAAGCTAATGAAAGCCCGAACACACATCTTACACAAAGTATTAGAAGGTTGCCTTCAAAGACAAGAGGCCTCCGTACTCTACCCATACTTACCAAAGAAACACGAATACACAGTATTCATATCGCTGACTAAGTGGCAGTGCGAACTGTACAAGCATTACCTCAGTGTGTACGCCAACAAGAACAAACAGAGCATTTTGAAGGACTTTCATACGCTGCAGAAGATATGGTCGCATCCTCTGGTGCTGCATAACTTCAATATGAAGTCTCGTGATGAAAAGAATAAAGTCAAAGGTAAGACAATTGTAATCCATAATAATATCATTACATAGTATTTATACAGACAGCGGGAAGGCAAAGGCAAAGGCAAAGGCAAAGTGTTTTTATTTGTCAAACATAGGTGATGGCTGCATAGAAACAGAGATGTTCAATTTTGTACGTTGCACTATGTTTTGCCGATTGGCGTACAAAAACATTGGCTTAAATATCTAGTCTTGAATTACATTACAACATATCATTTGATTAATAATAAAGCATTGTGAATTATATCATTTGGAATATGATGTCAAAAATGTATTTAGAGTGTAATGTCAAAGATGTATTTAGAATATAATGTCAAAGATGTATTTAGGATATAATGTCAAAGATTATTTAAAATAATGTCAAAAATAAGATAATCAAATTTAAAAATAACAATACTTTACAATATATTCATCAGAAATCACTACGTACAATTAAGTTCATCATTTAAATAATCTAAAACAGAGTAATAGCACTTATTTATGAGTAAAGGTAATAATTTATGCCTCAAGAGTGACATTGGTAACAATTTAAATTCTGTTGGTAATTTATTATAAATCCTTACCGCCAGAGAATATACACTCTTACGCACTAAAGCGGTGTTTGCTGGAACTGTGCTCAAATCCTCCCTATATTTTTGCCCCAAACGTTTGCTGGTAAAGCTAGTTTTTTTAAATAGCAGTGGATTATTTTTGACAAACATCACTACTTCAATAATATAAAGAGAGGGCATTGTCAAGATGTTCAAATCCTTAAAATGTGATATACAACTGTCCATTTGTTGAAGGCCACACATTGCTCTAATGCACCTTTTTTGAGCTTTGAACACCGCTTCCTTGTTTAAAGAATTGCCCCAAAAAATTATGCCGTAACGTAAGGTCGACGCTACAAAACCATGGTATGCAGTTAATACAGCATTAGGACTTGCTTGCTTTGCAAGTTTATAAAGTGCATAGGCATACTGGTTCAGTTTTAGGCACACTTGCTCAGTATGTGAGTTCCATGAGAGATGGCTGTCTACATTTACTCCTAAAAATTTGGTAACAGAAGCTGATTCAATCAGTGCCCCTTCATAATTACAAATGATAGGAACAGGCAATTTACGTTGATAAAAGTGCATTATTTTCGTTTTGTCAAGATTGATTAATAAATTATTCACATTGAGCCATTCAACTATGTCCTTTAGAGTACTATTAATTTCTATTTCATAGTTATTAACATCATTACATTTAATAATAACAGTGCTGTCATCAGCAAATAATACCATTGGATGTTTGACGTGTCGAGGTAGGTCATTGATATAAAGTAAAAATAGTAGCGGGCCGAGAACACTTCCCTGCGGCACGCCATATATAATTTGCCTCTTTTCAGATCGGTAAGCCTTTACATATTTAGTGTGCATGCAGATCTGAGAGAGTTCAGTGTATTGACGTCTATCGCTCAAGTAGGATTTTAGCAACTCTAAAATATTGCCACGAATACCATAAGCATTCAACTTCCTTAAAAGAATTGAGTGATTTACATAATCAAACGCTTTTGTCATATCCATAAATATGGCACACACGTTGTTACGTCTATCTAAATTTTCTATTAATGGCTGGATAAGATCATATATTGCCATATTTATGGATTGTTTTCTACGAAAGCCTTTCTGTTCTGCAGCTAGCAAATGATATTTCTCCAAATAATTGTAGAGTGCCTCGTATATCACTTTTTCGGCCACCTTAGAAAATATCGTTGCTAGAGCAATGGGTCTATAATTAGACATATTAGTTTTATCCCCTTTTTTATGCAAAGGTTTCACAACAACAGGCTTTAACTTGTCTGGATATACCCCCGTTGTGATACTGAGGTTAACAATGTGACTTAGGGGATGGATAATTATATGCGATACCTGCTTTACAGCTTTAGTATTTATATCGTCATATCCGACACTATTTGTATTTTTTAGTGATTTAATTATGGTCATTATGTCATGTGGAACAGTAGGTGCCATATACATAGACTGGCTACAGTTAGTTTTTAAATTACCTTGTACATTATTGCCCTTTGCCACAATTTGGTCAATAAAGAAATTATTGAAGGCGTTGGCTATACCAATTGGATCAGTAATTGTCACACCGTTCTTAATTAGCTTTAATATTGGCTCTTTCGGGAATAGTTGTTTGTTTTTATTAATGATTTGCCAGGTAGCTTTTGATTTGTTGGTGGCTTGCTTTATAAAGTGGTCATTTTGTGAGCGCTGTGTGAGATTTAATATTTTCTTATATCTAGTATTATAGGTGTTAAGATTATCTTTATCAACTTTATTAGGACAAAATCGATATTTCCATAGTAAGGCTCTTCTCTTCTTGCTACATAGTTTGATCCCACGAGATATCCACTTGGGTTTTATTGTAGATTTAAGCTTTATTATTTTGAAAGGGAAACATAAATTGTAAAAACAGGTGAAGGTTTCTAAAAACAATTCTAAGGCCACGTTTGCATCATTACACTGTAATACCTCCGAGAAAGATAAACTATTTATACATTTCCTAAACATCGCCAAATTGTCTTTACTGAAATCTCGTTGCTTTACGCGCCAGCATTTAATGAAACAGGTCTTCTTTACAGGGCATTTTAAGACTTGAGCCGTATGGTCCGATAGACCAAGTTCAATAACTTTTCCCTTGGAGCCCTTAACGTTGTGTGCAAAATTGTCGAGACAGGTACCACTGGCCAATCTAGTAGGTTCCCTAATTTCCAATTTCAGATTATGGTTTAATAACAAATATTCAAATTGTAAGGTACTATTACTTCTCTTTAAAATGTTCAAGTTGAAATCTCCACATAATACAATTTTTTTATTATTAGTGTTATCACATGTTTTGCGAAGTATCGCATCAGTTTTATCAAAAAACAATGGTAGATTCGATTGGGGTGTTCTGTAAAGACATATGATAATAATTCCGTGTTGCAACAGCTCAATTGCACAACATTCAATTGAATACTCCATGGATAATTGTTTTATATTGGTCAACTCCTTGTATTCGTGATGAGATTTTACTAATATACATGCACCTCCTCTACGTTGCTCTCTAGAAAAACTAGTTACAAGCCTAAAGTTTGGTATAGTGACAAGGTTTTCCGAGCCCGCCATTAAGAAGTGTTCAGTGATGCATAAAACATCAATAGGCATACTCTTAGTGTTAAATTCCTGTAGGTAGCGACTTTGTTTTATAAAACAAAGTCGCTTCCCGCTGTCTGTCCCTATCTATGCTTAGATCTTTAAAACTACGCAACGGATTTTGATGCAGGTTTTTTTTAATAGATAGAGTGATTCAAGAGGAAGGTTTATATGTATAATATAGTACCCGTGCGAAGCCGGGGCGGGGCGCTAGTTATATTATACAATTTATAAATGCGAAACTGTGTGTGTCTTGTCTGTACCTCTTCACCCTTAAACCGCTAAACCGATTTAGATGAAAAATTATATAGAAATCGTTTTGGTCCCGGAAAAGGACATAGGAAAGTTATTATCTCGAAAATCTTCCCCTAAAGGGGTGAAGCTTCGTATGGAGCTACGATATATACGAGTTCTACGCGGACGGAGTCGCGGGCAGAAGCTAGTGTTGAATAAAGCTAGTCTAGACTGCTAGGCTAGAACAACTGACGCCACAATGCGGTGCGAGACGAGGAAATCCCTCCTCTTTCTAATTCGCACAATGCTAGGGAGACAGGAGTCGTTTGGTCGCGTGCGACGCGACTTGGCAGTGAGTTGCGCTAAATGTACCGGTGGCATGATATGACAGGTGATGTTTCTGGAGACCATTTAGGAGTATAGTTGCATGTTGACATCCTTAACGCTCCCAGTGCCAGTAACCCGCTAGCTGGGGCGCTCTGCTCGTAAGGCCTTCATCTTCCAACCGTGTTTCGCCTCGGCTCCGAAACCGTTGGCACTGAATGTGACAATGAAATTGCAACCCTAACTCCGTAACATTAAGTTTGATATTCGTCTCCTAAAATCGCTTGTCATGCCAGTAGGCACCAGCGCTCTTAGGTATACCTTTTTAGGGTTCCGGACCAAAAAGGTAAAAACGGAACACCTACGGTGCGACTCTGTCGGTCTATTATATTTTACGTTGTGACAGACAGACGTCTGTCACAACGTTAAATATCTCAGGAATGACTAATGCTATCCATTTGGAATAGTTGTAAACAAAGCTAATCCACGTGTATGGAAAATTAAAACGTATATTAGGGGGATGTTCCTTAACACCGGACAGCACCTAGTGCCGGACACTCGTACTATTTCGATAACCAATAACGCGAGCGATTCAAGGACAAGTCAAATGGACGTGGGGGAAAAGAGGAGGGCTCTTTTACTTGTCCTTGAATCGCTCGCTTCGACTTCCCCTTATATATTTTTTTATGAATTACTTTGACTTTACTTGACAGCCGAGAAGTTAGAGGACGACCTAGCGCGCGAAGACCTGACCGCCAGCGAGGACATCAAACCGACCAGCACAGAAGTCTGGTGGCTGCAGTACCTGGAGGGGGGGGACATGCTGGAGCGGCTGGAGAGCTCCAACAAGTTCATCACCGTCTTCAGGATACTGGAGGAGGCCGTCGCGTTGGATGACAAAGTGTGAGTTAGGTCATCTTTTTAACAACATAATACCCAATACGTCTCAGTTGCGTACGATACGGCTGTGGAATGAGCTCCCATGCTGAGAGTTTCCCATTAACCTACAGTGTGCGGAATGCTTATCTCCAAATGATAGTGAATACGTTTTTAACCCTCGACGCAAAGAGAGGGGTGTTATAAGTTTAACGTGTCTATCTGTGTATCTGTCTGTGGTATCGTAGCTCCCAAACGGACGAACCGATTTTCGTTTAGTTTTTTTTGTGTCTAGATAATTTTATCCCGAATGTTCTTAGCCACGTTTCATGAAAATCTGTTCAGCCGTTTTTGAGATATTGGACTTTGAAATAAAAATGTCGGGGGTTTCTCAACTTATTAGTATGGATTTTCAGGTTTTTTTTTTCGATTGTATCTTTGGTGTGGGTAAATGACAGGTAAAAAGATTATTATGAACTTGTATTGAATTCCTCAGTCTGATATTCTCCACATCGCTGATCACCATGGACTCATTGGAGTACTTCCTGAAGAAGATCAACAACTGGAGCCTCGGGCAGGAGTACTACCGACTGGACGGCTCCGTGCCGCCCGAGGTGCGCCAGAAGTGGTGCCGCGAGTTCAACGCCGAGCACAACTACAAGACCAAGTGAGGAAGCATTTGATGTCCATATGAGTCCACCTTGCAGGGGGTCCTTCCCGCACTGAGTCGTCCGGTGCGTGGTCGCCACTGGAAAATTCTCTAGTCCCACAGCACATATCTCTGCCCTGGCCCTTGCCACTTAAGTTTAAGAATTCGTCAACACTCAGAAAAACTTGACCTGATACTGATGATCTGTTCGCGGGAGACCGATCGTTGTGGCATTCTCTGGGGGAGGCCTAGTATCAGCAGCGGACGTCCTCCGGCTTCTGATGATGAATTCCTTATCCTTAGCTTACTGAATCAGATTGGCATCCTTCTATTCTATCCCTCCCACTTATGTTCTAATTTTCCCAATGTTGTTGTCGCCGCGCCATGCCACTTGGCTTAACCTTCAATTGTTTTTTTGTAACACTTACTACCAGCACCACTGTCAAACTTCCCGTACCAACTGGTTTTAACAGTATGGGCTGGTGGACGCAGTACATGACCCCTGATTTTATTCCAGATTGTTCCTAATCTCGACTCGCGCCGGCTCCCTTGGGCTGAACATGACGGCGGCCAACCGCGTCATCATACTGGACACCTCCTGGAACCCGGCGCACGACATACAGAGCATCTTCCGCGTGTACCGTTTCGGACAGAAGAAGGACTGCTTCATCTACCGCCTCGTGGCATTGGTGAGTTGCGCCCTAGGGCTGAACATGACGGCGGCCAACCGCGTCATCATACTGGACACCTCCTGGAACCCGGCGCACGACATACAGAGCATCTTCCGCGTGTACCGTTTCGGACAGAAGAAGGACTGCTTCATTAGGGCTGAACATGACGGCGGCCAACCGCGTCATCATACTGGACACCTCCTGGAGCCCGGCGCACGACATACATAATGTTATTACATGTTAACTGAGATAGGAATGTAATTCGCAGGGCACAATGGAGCAGAAGATATACGAGCGCGCCGTCACGAAGCAGGCCGTGTCGTGCCGCGTCGTCGACGAGCAGCAGATCGACCGCCATTACAATATGGCCGAGCTCACCGAGCTCTACAGGTACGATACTGTACAGTAACTAAGAGGCTGACAAGACCTAGTTTTGTTAAAATTGATGTTATTTAAGCAGTTTTTTAAGAAAAACTATTTGTTCTAGCACAAAAAATAATATGTTAATATTCATCATATTTCAAAGACCGTGGACGGACTCGATACATAATTGGACGAAATCGGCTCGATAGACAATAATTGCAAAGATTGGTCTTAAAATCATCATTAAACGGTTCTATATCTTTGTTTTTTTGGCGTACGGCTCTGCAATTAAAAACGTGAAGTCAAAATATTCATACCTAAACCGCTAACGAGTCATATTTCACAAATAATCCACACTTTTTTTTTATTTCAATATTTATTAATTATTATCTTCTAAGACCTGGCCGCCCAGTAACACTCGCTCTCGTTTACTCCGATACATATAGACAGTGTGCGCCGTGTCCCGAATCCTCAAGGGCATTTTGGTGTTGACAGCGTCTTAATATAATATACTTTAAAAATAAAGTTTTAACCGACTTCAAATCACCTAGCCCTAACCTAACCTAACGCAACACCTATGAAATTTGAAGACTACCTTAGATTTGTCCAGGATCCGGTCATCAGATCCTGACTTGATGACTGGGACCGCCGGGGAAGGATACACTATAGGAACAGGCTATGCGTTATCAGAATTCCCGCCGCCTCCCGGAAAGCCCAACGCATAGCGCGCTCGCCAGTCGTACCCCGGTCGTGAACTAAACAATACAATAGACTAACTCCCAGAGAAATACCCCTAAAGTGGTGACCTCCGACTTATACATTATAAATGGACCTTGAACTTTAACGTGAACATTGTTTTATTTTTGAACTTAAAGTGTTAATGAATTTTAAGGGGTCTGGTTGAGTTACGTTCGCTTTATAACGTTCGCGTTCGCGAGTGCTATTAATAGATCGGGAGGGCGACTCCCCGTGCGCCAGGGTTAACGGTTGCAGACTTATCTTATCTTAATATCGAGATAGACTTTTAAGGTGTTACAGCATGGCTCCGACACCACCCCCCATGCCAGGAACCGAGACAACCATAGAGTTGTCGGCAATTTCATCAGCAGCAAAACTACGTGATTTTTGGGAGGACAAGCCACGACTATGGTTTCTTCAAGTGGAAGCTATACTGGCGTAGCTAAGGGCGGGTGATCAAACAAAATACAATATAGTGATCGCGAAATTAGGAAAGCAGGCGGTTCAACAAGTTGCGGATATCCTTGAGAACCCGCCGAACGAAAATAAATATGAAACCTTGAAAGCCAGATTGCTTAGTGTGTATGAAGAAACAGAAGCTATGAGATTGAAACAATTAATGTCGGATATGGAACTGGGTGAGCAACGACCATCACAGTTAATGCGAAGAATGCGTGACCTTGCGCGCGATAAGATTCCCGACGATACTCTGATATACTTCTGGCAAGGTCATGTACCACCATCGGAGAACTTGGAATAGAGTATATCAGGTCATAGAGACGTTCAGTCCCAACGAGGTCGCTGCAGTCCAAGGCACCTCACGTCGGAGCCCGACGGAAGGTTTTATAACGGCGGAATTAGCGAAGATCAACAGCCGTATTAGTGAACTCGCTGGCACGAGCTAGGAGCCGAGGAAGGAGCAGCAGCCAGGGGCGTGCCCGTAGTCGCTCTCGCAACAATGGGAGGACACCAAACAGCCCTGATTGGTTGTGTCTCTACCATTTCCGCTACAGGACGAAGGCCAACAACTGCGTCCAGCCGTGCAGCTGGAAGGGACAGCCACCGACTGGAAACTCAATTCCGTGCAGACGTTTTCGGCGGACCCCTGCACCACGGTAAATAATTATCGCCTTAGTGTAATGGACAGAAATTCAGGTTTTAAATTTCTGGTAGATTCCGGCGCAAATGTGAGTGTTATTCCGAAAAACTTTAAATATTTTATAGACTAGTTACAACCAGTCATTTGCAGGTTATATGCCGCAAATAACACTGAAATTAAGACATATGGATATGTTAACTTGACGCTAAATTTGAATTTAAGACGTATTTTCAAATGGAATTTTATTGTATGTGACGTCAAACAATCTATTATCGGTGCAAATTTTTTGCGTAATTATAGATTACTGGTAGATTTATACGGTAAAAGGTTGATTGATAACTTGACAAGTGCTTCTGTAATTGGTACGATCGTAAATATTAAACCGATTGACTCATCAATTGCTTTAATTAGTACGGATAATAAGGCATACGATTTATTGCACAAGTGTCCAGAATTATGAAAGCCGTTATCTTTTATCGAAGAGCCTAAACACTCTACTTATCATCATATAGAGACGACAGGGCTTCCGATATATCAAAGAACCAGACCGCTACCTCCGGATAGGTATGAGAAAGCGAAAAAGGATTGAAATGCTTGAGATGGGAATTTGTAGACCATCAAAGAGTCCGTGGTCTAGTCCTTTGCATATTGTTCCTAAAAAAGATGGAGACATTCGACCGTGTGTCGATTACAGAGCTTTGAACGCGGTTTCGAAGCCGGATCGCTACCCTATTTCGAGAGTACACGACTTCACCTATCTACTCGCAGGTAAGTCCATATTTTCTTGTGTAGACATTAAAAGAGCTTATCGTTATGAAAGGTATGTCGCTATATAAATCATGGTACATCCTGAGGACGTGGAGAAAACTGCGATTATTTGTCCGTTACGTCACTGTACTGTATTGGCAGGTTCGCCATGTAATCTAGTCTAGCAACGTTGCTAGGACTCGACAGTTTTTGCATTTTGTCATTTGTTGTCGCGCGAAACATGCAAGCGTTACTCGCGCTATAGGCGCTGGGGTTACGCGTGGTTTCTTCCGGTTCTGGTCTGGACGCGGTCTTAAAGTGAACATATGTCTGTCCAGGTTCGACGAGACGGGCGTGGGCGTGGCGGGCGGCGTAGCCGTGGGCGTGCAGGACGTGGTGCTGCTGCGCGTGGCGCGCGACGCCGCGCTGCACGCCGTGCACGAGCACGACTCGCTGCTGCGCGGCTCCGAGCCCGCGCTGCCCGAGCACGAGCGCGCCGCCGCCTGGCACCAGTTCCAGCAGGAGACGCAGCACAACCGTCAGTACACTAGACATGGTTCACTCACGTGGCGTGCAGGACGTGGTGCTGCTGCGCGTGGCGCGCGACGCACGCCGCGCTGCACGCCGTGCACGAGCACGACTCGTTCTGCCGGAATTCTGCCAACCTAGTAACTAATTATCTCGGGATTATCTTCCCTTTTTCAAACTGGTTACAAAACCAAACGGAACCACATGCTTCCGCTAGTTTATAAGTTACAATTCCCTTTGTGAAATGAGCCCTTATCGGTATCCACAGAAATCCTAGGTATACAGCCACAAGGTTTAGATAACTTGGCTTGGCTTAGCCGAATTAATCTGGATGAAAGGACCCGATACAAACTTACCGATCAAAAATAATTAATATGATTATTTTTTATTTCCTTACAGAAATGCCTAATGACAAAGTACCCAAGAAAGAGAAGAAAGCAACTAAGAGAAGCCTTGCACCCGAAAAGCCTGCACCTACGTCGTTTATGCCCGAAGTCAAAGAAGAAACCGACGGGGACTACACACCACCTGGGGAGACCAAATCGAAACGAGGGAAGAAAATCATCAACTGTCGCATCCCAATCCAATCAACACCACAACCGTCCACCAGCAGCCAGCCTGACAACTTCTACGTCGACAAGAGACAGGAAACGGACATGGTCGCACAGATATCACAGATTCTAGTCAGCCACGACTTCAACAGCAAAAAAGCGTCGCGGGACCTGTCGAAACTTATCGCCACAGTGCAACAAGTTGTTGCCAGTGGCGACCTGAGTCAGCTGCCGCCTGGGGATGAAGCGGCCGCGAGCATCGCACAAATACTGATGCGGAAACAGGGAGCGCCTCCCATGCCCGCTCTCACCGACGTGCAACCTGAGACGGCACAACCGAAACAACCAGAAATCGACGACGCAGACTTCAACGCCGAAACCATCACTGGCGACCTCAATGTGAAAACCAGAAGGCGGGCAGCCGTGTCCGCACAGAAGAAGTTCGACGCCATAGCGGCCGACATAGTCATAGACCTCAACGACGAAGATTGGCGCACTGGCGAAGATTACTCCGTCGCGCCCACGCGGAACCCGGAACCCGAGAAGGCTAAGTATAAACCCGGGCCCAAGAGTAAGAAGACGTCGAGCAAACCTCCCGAACCGGTCGCAGCAGCTCAGGAAGTAATCCAGTCTATCCAAGAAGAGGAAAGCATTCTGCTTAGCGACGACGAGATCGTACCTGAACCCCGACCAACACCTGCACCAGTAACTATAAAGCAGGAACCCGCAGCGAAGAAAACTGAAGAGAAGTACCCTCTTCACCCGTCGCTGTTGACCAATGAGAACTTTGTGAAGATAGTGGCGCACACATACTTGGCGGGGAATCCGATGTTGGATGAGGACGCGGCGACGTTGGCTGCGCGGTACAGCACCAGTAAGGCGCTGAGAGAGATGGAAGCTACTGGGAAGAGTATCTTCAGCGGGCCCATCTATGATATAGCTGTGGAGGTTAGTACGGAGCTAATATTTGGCGCAAACTAGGTATAAGACGCAATATTGCTTCGATGGAAAATATAATCTTAAGGGCCTGTTTCACAATCGCCGGATAAAGTTATCTGCCAGTTAAAATTATTGCTATCCTTTTCTCCCGTCATATAAAAGAAAAGTGACAGCCAACATTTATCTGACGGATATGTTTTAACTGGAGATTGTGAAACAGACCCTTAGTGTAGGAAAGTTTTTGCTGCCGCTAATGCTGTGGAATGACAGTTTGAGGCGATACCTTGATTCGAGTTGTTTCACGAAAACCATGCCTACATGAGAGAGACACGCTTATGCCTTCCGCGCACGAGAAAAAGAGATGCAACACTCTTTGGATATGGCTTTTCTAACGAATTTCGATAAATACCTAACTTAGCGAAGTTATACTCATATGTGTTGGGGTCTCTTATGTGTCGTAAAATTATGTATGGTTTGAAGAAGGAAAATAAAGACCCAACTTGGTTTTTTTTTCTATCGCGGAATTTTTAAGCAATCATGTATCGTTTAAATCAGATAAAATCATATACATACCTGAAAATCGGTCTTTATTGCTTGCTAATCTAGTCAGAACAGCGTTTCAAAGAACGCAATCATTGCCAATTCAAAGCCATATGCCTGTGTCAAAACTGTTCATCCTTAAAAGGTCTATGGACTGCCTTTATTTCATGTCACACTCTCCCATCAGGTACTGGGCGTCGAGATCCTAAAAAAACTTCACAGCAGCGGCCCCGCACCGGACGCTAAAACGAACAAACAGAACGAGAACGCCATCTTTGAGACCGAGAAGATGCTCACCCAGGCCACCGCGCCCGAGCCGAGGAGCCGGCTTAAGCTGAAGGTCACCTCGGACCTGATGCCGAAGGAGAGGAAGCCGAAGATCGCGAACCTGGGGCTGGTGAAGCTGACTCCTGTCATGCCGGTGCTCGCGGCGCCGGTGGTCGTGCCTGTCGGATTGTGAGTAGACTTTTGACTTTTTAGTAGAATATACACGGTGTTTTTAACCCCCCATACAAAGAGAGGGTTTAACCTTTCTGTGTATCTGTGTGTCTGTGGTATCGTAGCTCCCAAACGGATGGACCGATTAGAATGCGGTTTTTTTTGTGTCATAGATAATTTTATCCCGAGTGTTCCATGAGTGCCCATGTTTTATGAAAATCTGTTCAGCCGTTTTCGAGATATTGGACTTTGAAATGAAAATGTCGGGGGTTTTTCAACTTTTCTAAGTTGTACTTATTTTAACCGACTTAGAGCCGAAGCCCAGTGGATGTATACATTACAACTAACCAGAGGTCGGAATTTTCGTGGCACTTTTGAGCTGTCATAGGGACTATGACAGCTCAAAAGTGCCACGAATATTCCGACCTCTGTAACTAACATAAAAAAAGGTTTTTTTTTATTGTGAATTAATATTGTTTTTGTTTGTATTAATATCAATTTTAATCATCCAGACGAGTGACCGCAGTGACTGCTAGCCGCCATCTTATGTAGATAGGTACGAACTCTAACCGGGTGAATGAACTTCGCGCCGCGCGCCATACAGGATTTTTCAAACTTAATTACCTTTTATTACTACAAAACTTAACTAATAAAAAAGAAATCACGAATGATTAGTACGTATTGGATACTTTAAGAGGGCTTCGGTTCTAAGACGGTTAAAAAAACACGCTGTATAATACTAAGAACGCAGGTCCTCTATCTAAGAAAACTGATGTTGGACAGCTAGAGAACCCAAATCATGTCACCCTGTTCTGCTGTATAGCTCATTGGGTTGACTTTGAAAAGTGTCTCTGCAAGCTTTTTCAACCTTTTCACCGCCGAAGACGGCCGTCACGTCATCGGAAAATGGTGCCATTCGCGCCCCCGACGCCAGAGCCATTAAATAAAGATAATAATGCCAAATGTTATAAAATACTCCTAGAAGTGGTTTTTATTGGTTTTTGGACGGTCGTCATTTGACGTCGGTGGCGTCCGTGGCACGGCGAGTCACTTCGTCAGCTGGCGGTCAATAGGTTAAGCTTATAAGATAGTTCAATGTACGCATTTATTGTTCAGAATAAAGCGCACCCCAGTGGGGTCGCACTCGCCCGCGGTGGACGAGGAGTGCATCCTGCCCGACGACGACGACGTGCACGTGGTGCCCGCCGCCCCGACCCCCGCACCCCGCCACCCGCCCCCGCCCCGCCCCTTGCTGCTCAACAGCGTGGTGGCCGCGCGCGACAACCTGCACACCAACATCCGGGTGCCCATCGCGCCCGCCATAGCCCCGCAGGTCAACGCGCCCGTCGTCAAGATCGTCGGCAGCCGCGGCGTCATCGCCCTCGGCCCGGACCCCGCGCCCGCCCCCACTCCCGCCTCCGCCACCATCTGCCTCGACAGCGACGACGAGGACGCGCCGCCCGCGCCCGCGCCGCCCGTGCCCGTCACGCTCACCGCCGCCAACTCCGGCGTCCGCCTCGAGCTCCGGACGCTGCAGGAGACCCCGCTGCGGGCGAGGAGTAAGCCGCCGCCGACGAAAGCTAAGGGGGAGGACCTCCTCGAGATGGACTACTACATCGAGCAAAGCGACGCTCGGGCCCCGCCGCCCCGCCCTCGACCCGCGCCGGCGCGCCGTACCCCGAAGCCCGCGCCGCCGCTCAAATCTAAATCCGCCGTGTGCAAGCCCGGTGACATCCTGCGCATCAGCAAGACTGGGGAGGTGGAGGTGCTGAACAAGGTCGACTCGGTGCCGGGCTTCGTGGCGCGCGGCAAGCCCGCCGCGAGTCCCGCCGGCGCGCCGCCCGCGCCCACCGTGGAAGCGAAAGCGACGGAGCAGAGGTCGACTCCTGCCCCGACACGGAAAGTCCCGCATAAAGCGCCGGAGCAGCCGCCTAAACCGATCGAGCAAAAGATCGCCCCTAAACCGACGGAGAAACCGCTCCGTGTGTTTAGCGGCAGCAGCAGCAGCTCCCGCTCGGTGAGCCCCGAGCCGGACGCCGACCCGCTCTCTATCCTCAAGGACGTCATACAGATCCCCGCGGACCGCTATCAAAGTCCGAGTGCCGCTCCTAAAGACTCCTCCAAACCTCCAGCCTCTGCCTCCCAACCTCCCAAACCGAACACTCTTTTTAAACCTGAAGCCCGGCTGAGTTTAACGCAGAAATTAAACGCATTAAAATCTAAAGAACAGCCGAAGAAACCCGAAGAGAAATTCAAGAAGAATATAACAGTTAACAAAGGTCCAAGCATTTTGGTGGACTCCGTTGACTTGACAGACGTCGCCGCGCCTCCCCCGCAAGCCAAACTGGACAAGAGCTATAGCAAAAACTCAGCAAAACCGAGTAAAAAGATAGAACTGGTGGCTTCAGCGAGCTCCGTAAAACTGAGCAAAAAGAGTGAATCAGTGGGAATTGTGACTTCAGTAAAATCGAAAAAGAAAATTGAACCTGTGGCTACAGTGAGCTCAGTAAAACCGAGCAAAAAGATTGAATCAGTAGCAACGGTAACCTCAGTAAAGTCGAGCAAGAAAATTGAACCAGTAGCTACAGGGAGCTCAGTAAAGTCGACCAAGAAGATTGAACCAGTAGCTACAGGGAGCTCAGTAAAGTCGACCAAGAAGATTGAATCGGTGGCGACGGTGGTTGGGACGTCCAAGAACATAATTTTGACTGGTTCGGGCAAAAACAAGATTAGCGTGGGAACGGCGCCGTCTAGCTCGTAAGTATTTCTTACTGTCTATATTATAATTTCTAGTATCTCTCGTCAATAACTTAATAGACTTATCACCGAAGAGCCAAACTTATTTACGCCACCCTCGACGCAAAAAGAGGGGTGTTTTTAGTTTGACGTGTCGCTGTATCTGTGTGTCTGTGGCATCGTAGCTCCTAAACGAATAGACCTATTTTAATGCGGTTTTTTTGTCCGAAAGCTGACGTGATCTTAGTTACGTTTCAGCCGGTTTTGAGATAAAGGAAAAAAATCAGCGGACTTTCAATTTTTCAAAGTTGTTAATTTTTCCTATGGCATTTAAAATTATGTCTTTTCACGAGACAAAGATGCTCTGGACCTTTACGAGGCGTCCACGGAGCCAACACGTAGAATCGTCTAAAGGAAATTTAATAAAATGTAATGTGAACACTGAGCGGATGCTTTCCCTGCCCGCGTCAAGCTACGCACATAGACAACACCTGCCAGGGTTGTATAGGAACTGTTGCTGGTTGGTGGATTCTAAATGAAACAGGGTTATTAGGTGAAGATGATAGACTATATGGGCTATTGGATGAGACAATCGACGCTTGCTAAAACTGTCTCACATTTTGTATCCGGCAGACGGTGATACGCCCTCTGCTAGATGGGCCCCCGCATTAAAAAATGCCTTAAAGGCAACACCATGCAAAGGGCTGGGGGTAGAGACGTGGTACTGGACTTCAAATGCCGGCTGTACAGTCAGCATCAATTCAATTCAATTCAAAAATAATTTATCAAGTAGGCTTAATAATAAATTAATAAGCACTTTTGACAAGTCATACAAAACCAAAAAAAAGAGTATTAGTAAATATACAATCATTAATTAATACAAAATAATAATTAAAACAAAACAATTGGTAACAATTAACAATAATTAAAAAGACAATGTCAAACATACATAAAAGTCAACAGTAATAACTAATAGAGTCAGTAGGTACAATGAAATATAAATATTACTATTGCATAAGTTATACCATCTTTTTTCTAGGTTGATTAGAATGATAGATGTCACTTCATGATAGCATGTAACTTTGTAAGGCGGTAAGCCAAATTCATATTTTTTCCAAGGGACAAATATGGCTTCTAAAAATTAAATCTCTTCTAATATGCGGATTTTATATAGACTCGATCTCAAAACAGTTAATAAAAGGTCTAGATACCGTGAAAACACTACGTAATATTTTCTTATATATTTTTTTTTATTTAGAAACACAAACAGTCGCTTAAACAAATATATAAGGGGTACACATAGAGTACCAACAGACATAATGCTAAAGACCTGGAGGTTCATTAATATTATGATAATTGTGTTAACAAAAAAGGAATCTTAATCTTGCAACTAAAAATGAATGTAGACATTTTTCGGTTAGAATACCTACAAGGAGATCTGAAGAGTAACATTTACATTAGGTAATTATAATACTCCTGGAAGGACTAAGAAAATAACTTACGTTTTACTAACAATTTGATACTTAACAATGATTGATGAAAAGGATCAATATCAATCAGATACTTATTATAAAAACTAGGGAGTCGCCTGAAAAAAGTATGCCGTGAGTAATTTTTGCGGGCAAAGCTGATATGGAATAGAGATCTAGGACGTAAGGGGTGACGCGGGCAACTGAAAGTAACCAATTCTAAGAGGTTCGGACAGTGTATCACACCTTTTAGAATTTTTTACAAAAACATCACATCTAAAAACTGTCTCCGGCTATGAAGGGAAGGAACACAGAAATGCTTCGCAGCTGACGCGGAACGCTCGAAATAATTACCTGTTCTATAACACAGTGACTTTAGGAAAATATTTTGGATCCTCTCCAAACGGTCAATATGGACTTGGTACTGAGGTGTCCAAACAACGCAGCCAAACTCAAGGATACTCCTAACGAAAGAATTAAATAATATTTTATAAGTATCTGGGCGCCTGAAAGGCTGTCCGATCCGAAGGAGCATCCCTAACTTTTTATAAGCTCGCTTACATAAATTATCAATGTGTATATTAAAGTTTAATTGTGAGTCCAAAATAACACCTAAGTCCCTAATAGATGATACCCGAGCTATGTTATTACCAGCTAAGGTATAATTGAATAAGCTAAGGTATATTCTTAAGTGAACGTCATTACAATGTTGTTTCAATACGCTTGGATTGCTAGAGGGGAGGGTTATCGATTAAGAAAAAAACGATGAAATATTGTGTTACAAAATAAGGAATTGCAATATAAATTGGCAACACACATAGGTCCTCCGTGCCGTGCCGCCATTCTGTATTTCGATGTCACCCCTTGTCAAATAACAATAATCAGCACGGCTATCACGCGACGGCGCGCGAGCTCTCTCGATTTTTCTCGCACTATCCGTCTCTCTCTCTTATTAGAACACTTGGAAAAAGAGGTATAGCGCGAGAAAAATCGAGAGTATGTCGCGGCCGTCCCATGATAGAAGTGCAGAGGACTTGCCGCGAAACGAAAACGAACCTCGTTCGTGTGTCTCCTTCTCTGTCGCACTTGCTAGTTCGTGCGCAGTCAGACAGTACGAGTGGAAAGATCGGACATAGCGCTTGCTCGCTTTGAATTCTTATCACAAGTGAAAACAATTGACGACTGGGACGAAGTTGTTTTCCTAGATGAAACATGGTTAAATGCGAATCATAGTGTTGGAAAAATATGGACACCTCAGTCGTTAACGAAAGTTCCTGAAGGAAAGGGCCAAAGGCTTATTATATACCACGCAGGGAAGGCCAGAGGTTTTGTACCGAACTGCTTACTTGCTAGTAAGCAGTTCGGTGGAAATTCGTTCTGACTTTTATTTCAATACCGTTACAACGTTACGTTCCCAACAATATTAAGTATACCATCGATACTTTTAGCTAGGTATACACTGCATTCGAATAGTATCGATAGTTTGCATAACAGTGGTAGCACCTCTAGTTACGTTAGTTTGGCATCTGTCATTCTAATCAAGATATAAAAAATTACATATAGGCATAGGTCAACTCAGTCCCAGGCATTTTTGTCATTAATATAATCCTTGATACTATAATAAGCTTTACTAATTAATCTACTCTTAATAGGTTTCTTGAATCTATTCAATGGAAGTTTAGTTGCAATTTATTGTAGAACCGTACACAGTTACCCTTAAAAGAATTTTTGATATTTTGCAGTCGTGTGGTTGGCACTGCTAGTTTGTCCCTGTTTCTGGTATTAATGTTATGTATGTCACAATTTCTTTTAAAGTTATCTATATGTTTATGGACATTTACAATATTTTCACAAATGTATTGGGAGTACAGTCAATATATTAATCTCCTTGAACTTGCTTCTAAGCGAATTATTAGGACGCATTTTATAAATAGAACGTATGGCGCGCTTTTGCAGCACAAAAACGGCATTGACATCAGCAGCACTACCCCAAAGCAAGATGCCGTATGACATGATGCTGTGAAAGTAGGCAAAGTACACCAATCTAGCTGTCTTTTCATCTGTTAGGTGACGTATTTTACATACTGCAAACGCTGCAGAACTGAGCTTGTTTGCGAGAATCTTTATGTGGGAACCCCATTGCAGCTTGGCATCCAATGTTAAACCTAGGAATACTGTACTGCTGGTTGGTTCTAATTCGTCATCTTTGATGGTGACAGTCGTTTGTGTAGTTTTGACATTGGTAGTTACGAACCTTATATATTTAGTTTTCTTCCCATTTAACACCAGGTTATTGACGCTGAACCATTGCACTACATTTGATATAGCACTGTTTACATGAACGTTGGCATCTTCATGTCGTTTGACCTTAAAGATGAGAGAAGTATCGTCAGCAAACAGTACTATATCATAGTGATCCTTAACTAAATACGGTAAATCATTTATGTAAATGAGAAACAGGAAAGGCCCCAATATGGAGCCCTGGGGTACGCCCATCGAAACCAGTGACCCAGGGGACCGTTTTCCATTCACGTCCACTCTTTGTATTCTCCCATCCAAATAAGATTTTAACAAGTTCAGCGCTTTTCCTCTGACTCCATAGAAATACAGTTTCCCAACGAGTGTTTCGTGACTAACGCAGTCGAACGCCTTAGATAAGTCACAAAAAATGCCAATGGCGTCCTCCCAGGCATCGAAAATATTTTTAACAAATTCTATCCCAGCGTCAATCGTCGATCGACCGCGAGTGAACCCAAATTGCTTATCGTGCATCAAATTGTTACGGTTAAAATGACTTTAGTAACTGTGACAATGTTAATTTCTCAAAGATTTTGCTTAGTGTGGGCAGAACTGAAATGGGCCTGTAGTTAGTGGGATCAGTGGTAGTACCCGTCTTAAATATAGGAGTAATTTTACTCTGCTTCATCAGGTTTGGAAACTCGCCACAGTCGACGCAAGTGTTGAATATGAATACTAAGTGAGGCACTAACAATTCAATTAGGGACTTCACAACGTGAACAGAAACCCCCCAAAGATCACTAGCTTTTTTGACATTAATAGATCGAAATGCCTTAAGTACATCTAGGTTAGTAACATGTTCAAACTTAAGTTCCACTAAACATTTAGGCAATTTTTTTTACTAACATTTCAGCGGCAGATAAACTTGATGAGTTAAGATGTTTAGTCGTGGTAACTAGTACGTTACTAAAAAAAACTCAAAAAAAAAAAAAAAAACATACTTAGTAGCAGCCAAAGTAGCTAAATATAACGTAACACTTCCTTACTCCTATAGTAATAAAGACGTGTTCCGATATATTTGGGTACTTTGGCTGCTACTAACTATATGATGCTGACTGTACACACTCGTCGAGAGCACACCATGTACACACACGTTGCGTCATTTGAACAGCGGAACAACCCTTTGACTCGGCCGCAAAAACCGACGCGCGACCGAGGCGAGACCCGAGCGGGCGAGACAAGGTGAGAGCATCATGTTCACACTCGTTCTCGGTCTGTCTCGGGGTGTCTCGACGAGTGTGTACAGCAAAATATAGCCAACTCGCCACTTAGGTCACCACGTCTACACTCTAAAAAACAGCTCTTGCGACTACTCTGGACGGCCGGTTAAGGCCAGCCAGAGGCGGGGCCTGTCCCATCCGTCCGACAGGACACCCCCCAAGATCGCTCAGGTACATACATGTAGGTAGAGACTGTAGATCAAATTATACATAACGGTTTCTATATAGTAACAATGGCTAAACTTTCAGCAGCAAAGGTTCGCTGGTGCGCGTGACAAACATGGAGACCCTCTCGCCGGCCACGTTCAAGCGCGCGGAGAAGAAGCGGCCAGCCATCAAGCAGGAGCCCGGGGTGCCGAAGAGGAAAAAGACTGAACGTGAGTGCTTGTGTATCGAATACTATTACAGCTAGCCACACTACCCATACAAATATTATAAATGCGGAAGTAACTATCTGTTACCTTTTCACGCTTAAACCGCTGAACCGATTGAGGTGAAATTTGGCATGGAGATAGTTTAAATTCCGGGGAAGGACATAGGATAGTTTTTGTCCAAAAATAGGGGTGACAGTTTGTATGGAGCGACGACATAAACCAGTATCGCGCGAGCAAAAGCTAGTTAGATATATTTAAAATTAAAGAGGATGAATCATACTGTTGAGCGAATAACGCTATACGATACGCTCTGTACAATTCATGTACTTTATCAATCAATTTCGAAAAAGAAAGAGGTTCCTAAACTGATTTGATCGTTTTGAATTTTATAATTGGGGCGCTTTGAATTCATGACAGAACGCATTTTGATGTTCGACAGAAATAATCGATGGTACTCTTCAAATATTATAAGCACACTGATAGCTATATGTGTGGGTTTTTTCTAGAGTGACCCACGCATTTATTTACTATCGAAAAGCTTGATCACCGAGTCACAGTAGTTACTTAATCACAAAGAGTTCCAACTTTGCATGACTTCTCGTAAGTTAGGAAATATTTTATATGATGTTTTTTTTCTTCCAGTAATGACACTCAAGGACTTCGACTTAGATGACATTGACGACATCATCGAGTTGGAATAAACTAAACCAAGAATATGGAAATGTCGAAAATCGATAACAGAAAACCGCTGACAGGTAGCTGGATGGATCGAAATTATTGTACTTCTTACCAGGACGTTATTGTGATTACTCTAGATACCTAGGTCATATACAGAGATTTAGTCCTGTGGACATTGCCACAGTTCAGGGCTATAAAGTCTAATTCTTGGTTGGACTCATCGCATTTTAATGCGATACGAACATTTTATATATGTATGTATGTTAGTCATAATAACTATTTACCACAGGAAAGACTTGTTTGAGTCTGTGTGATCTACCTATTCTGTAGGTTTAAATCGGCAGTATTTACATTCGTCGATATATGTATGACTCCTACCTATGGGTCACGCATCGTGATCTCTTTTCTTGTAGAACGCTGCCACTGGGCTCTACCTCACGAAGAAAAATACAAGTAACCTATTAAGCCTGCTCCACACTATGGACTATCATGGCCTATCATACAGGACGCAACTATGCGTTAAACGAAGTAAGACATATTTACGTCTCGTTCAACCGCATAACAGTGTCCTGTATGATGGGCCATAGTGTGGAGCATTCATTACACATTTGCTAATTTCACTATAATGCGTACGGTATGGTAGTAGTAGCTAGCATGGCACGATATTGTGCCTACAATTTAGTATATTTGTTGACCCGTACGGTTCACGTCAAAAATATGTTTACAGTACATATGGTGCTACTTTCCCGCACTAGTGCGGAAAGAGCACTTTCTGTGCATATGTCGAGACTTTAAGGAGCCATATGTACAGTAAAACGTTGTACGATACACGTGCGAATTTCCTATTTTCGGCACTTGTATTAACTATTACGCGTTTGGTCCTTCATGTAATAAGGCGAAGTGTATTCATTCATGTCTTTGACGTCAACTGAACATTTTAGGTTTTGTGGGATAGGAGGGCCCAGATGTAACGACACTCGCGTGTTGTATATCGAAACTACGCCTATCGCTCCTATGCGATATATTATTAGTTGTAATGGAAAATAATTTGAATGCATCATTTTACGTTAGTCCTTGATTATTTGGTGCTTTCGTTCTTAATACAAAATGACAGATTTATAACTTGCCATTGCATTTAGTGTACCGTGGCATAATAGTTATTCAAAAACTTTGAATGTCTATATATAGCTCTTGACATTCGATTTTTGTCAGACAACAATGACAAGTTGCTGGTTTTCCAGGTAAAAGTGTTTCGAATACTATAAAGATAGATTAAGCATGATTATTTTTAACGATTAAGTACAGAGTCAGTGTTTTAACTTTATGAGTTTCGGAATGTTATTTTGTTTAGATTGCGTTACTATTAGTTTAACTGATATCTGTCGGAAATGATTGGGAATTGTTTTGGTTATCAAATAATAGTAATTGGAGATGCGTCTTATTTTATCACCAAGTTCTAGATGTTCTGTAAATACTTTATTCAATAAGGCTTGTATTGATTGTATCTGAATGTGATCTAAGTTTGTATGTTTCGTAAGCGACGGCGGCTGACCGTCGGTAGCTAGGGTTGGTTTGTGAGCTGAGGCAAGTGTCTAATGAATGTACATTTTATTTTTTATTTTAATAATCATAAGATACATTTGTCTTGGACTTTAAAAATTATAAAGTGTTTTTAATGCGCTCAAGCGCTTAAATATATCCTTAGATGATTTAGTAGTGATTGTAATAGGCTACGCATTCTCGTACGTTTGTTGGTATTGCTACGCAAATAATTGAAATAAATAATGACTTCTAATCAATGTTTTATTACGCCGTATATTCTTATACAACAACAAAATATATTAAACATTCATAATTAATCTTACTCTTAAACGTTAAAGCTAATAGATACATTTCAAAAATAATTTCATAATCCGAAATGAGGACTGACCAGTTACTTATCACTTTCCAACTTACAACTAAAGGCTGGTTTAGATTGAGAAGTGACACATGCAAGCTTATATATACTGGAGGATGATGATTGATGAGGCTAATATCATGAAGAAAGCTTTGTATGTTTTGGTAATATCCGTAACCGCTATTCCGATTTCAAAAAGTTTCACCTGAATTGTTACAGGCTATATTTTATCCTGCTGGTTTGCGAAGCCGTCGCTAGTTAAATAAAACATTTTTCATCACGCTTGCTCGACAAGGGATCCATAATGCGCAGACATACAGAGCTGTAATATCCTGTGTTACGCCCACGGGCGTAATGGTATTTTTTCTTAAATTGTATCTGTCACTCATGCGGTAGTTACAAAGCAAAGCGGTTTTATATCAAATACGATGTCTGAAAACGTATTTATAAATACATTTAAACTTAAAAAACGACTTAAACATGTTTAACTGAATTATTTACAGATTTAATATGTAGTTATTTAGTGTCTATGTAAAATGTTTTTAAGTGTTTTCAAATCGTGGCTGTATACCGAAGGGTCTTTGCCATACGCGCCTCACGTCAAATTCAACAAAATGGACGACTGACATGTTGCAGTTTTTATTACGATTTGTATTCATTTCATCTAAAATGTATTTGTTTCCTCGCAAATGTGATGAAAAACATTGTGTATTAACACGGGCGTAAGAATATTGCAAACTCGAGTCATAAAAAGCCCTCCGCCTTCGGCGTCGGGCTTCTGATAGACTCTTGTTCGCAATATTCCACTTACGCCCCTTGTTAAACAATGTACTATTGTATTAGGCATTTCTGTAATGACGTGCATTTCAATGAAACATTGGGAACACTACAATTTCTAACATTGAATTTTATCGCCCGTGAGTCGTGCTAGACGAGTAAGATAAATACATCCTCGATTTAGAGATTGTATGAGTATGAAAACCCTCATTGTGGCATAGAAAATGTACATATGAACTCACTCTTAATACTTCTCCAAATATAAACCAACCTGGTTAATATGATAATAATTACAAAAGTTTTTACGGCGCGTCCGGCCCAGTATCAATAGCCTGCTGTAAACACTGGGCCAACGTTGGCGCGGAGCAGAATGCAGCTATGCGTTAGAGGAAGAGGGCTTTATTTCGTTCTCATGCGTTTGCATAGCTGCATCCTGCTCACGCGCAAACGTCGGCCCAATGTGTACAGCCGGCATAATGCTTGTTACCAGAATACAAAGGTAAATAGGGCGGAAAAGTCAAACCAAGCGTGTCTTGAAAATAGCACTTCCAGTAAACGGCGCACATGTGATGCTAGGCGAAATTAACCCTTGTACAGGCAGCAAGTTAGTAGCAGCCAAAGTAGCCAAATATATCGTCACATTTCCTTACTCCTATAGTAATAAAAAAGTGTTCCGATATATTTGGCTGCTACTAACTATATGATGCTCACTGTACCAATGTCACAAAGATGTCGACATGTCAAAGTTTTTCTTACATTATTTTTTTACCCCCGTTTAACCCTTGTGATTGCCAAACGCCAACGCCATTTAGTGAAACTGCCGTTTTGATGATGCGATTTTTTCTTTGACTGGGCACTATTAAACGGCCCTTAGACCTGGCTAAATGCAGTGCACTAACTGAGGGAGGCGATAAACGTTTCGCTCTGATCAGTGAGTGTGAGTGCCGAGCACTGCATTTAGCCAGGTCTAAAGGCCGCTTTATGTCTACTCTGCTGTTACGTCTAATGAAAAGATAATTTGTTCTAATTACCGAAAACATCGCGACTAGAAACCCAAGCGACCTGTGGCGCATCACTAGCGCACTACCTCCCCATCCCTACGCCGCGGGCTAGCTGCTGCTTCACAGGATGAATAAAACTCGAATCAATTCTGCCAACACCCACTGAGTTCCTGTGAATATCCACCAAAGTTGTGTTTTTTTACATATTTGACACCTCGGACAGTTGAGAGCTCGCCCATTCATGGCCATTTACTCACATATGAGATATGAGTCATGCGCGCGATTACAGCTGCAGACCGGGAAAACGCTGCTACGCGTTACGGCGTAGTACACGTAGCGATTTGGGGCCTCGAATGGGCGAGCTGTCAAATATATTAAACACTGGTGGATATTCACCCTTAGGCACTGGTCCCACCGCCGTAACACTCGCTTACTCGCGAGTGTTACTACGTGCTACTCGCTCGAGCGAGTAACCATTACTATAAGAGTACTCGCTACTCGCCGGCGGTGGGACCAGTGGCTTAGGTCCAGTATCAGCTACGCTACGATACACCTCACATACTCAAAATTATAAACAAATGTTTTTTTGCGTCTCAGAAGAACACGTCTAGAAAACAGATCTTCAAATGAGTCGTTCTCTGGAAAAGGGGACTATAGGCAAAGTGAGAAAACTAGACACAGTTAGGTCCCTTTTCCCACAGAACACAGAACAACACAATAATGTACTTCCTATACATATTAATATCCGGATAAATCCATAATTACGATAATTTCGGTTGTTTGATCACTACCGTTTCATAACACTGTGCAATCAAATCTTGTGACTTATTTCGATGACACACTTCAAAAACGTGGTGCCAATAAAAGTGTTAGGGAAGTTCAAACATCTCAGTTCAAAGGGTCAAAATATTTTATTACATCATTTCGTCCTTCACTAGCAAGTAAGTAAATGCGAGAGGGACGAATGCTATGTCGGACATAAACGTGATCATGCTACAGAAAATGTAATAATCTCATTCACATTGACAATACATCAAGCGCGATCTATTTAAAATATGCAGCTTTCATTCAATGTTCATTGGCACCCATTAATACTCATAAAAAATAACACCAAATCCGATCTTAACCACAAAATTCAAATCCATTTGATTGCCCACGATAACGCGAAGCTTCAGTTTAGGATTTTGACAAATGAAATTACATGAAGATTAAAAGCTCGGTCACACAGCACAAATTACAGAAACAGATTTACCAACAATGTGACCGAAGAGGATCGTTTAAGCGCTTGCTAGACGGTCGGTGGCTAGACGGTCGGCCACGCTACACTCCTCGCGGTCGCTCGACGACCAAGGGCGTGCGAAGGTCAAACGAAATTCTGGAAACAACTGTACGTCGGACCAAGGTCGCTCTGTCGGTGGCGACCGTCTAGCAAAAGCTTTATGAAAAACGTGTAAGTAAAACTTAACTTTATCAGCATAAGGAAAAGTATCAAAATCACACAACTATTTTTTTATGAATAAAAGACAAATACTAGGTATATGAGTAAAGACGTATCATTTTGATCTCTCGGAGCGGGTAGCTGCACTGCTGCCGCTGATTATATAATACATTAATATCACACATAATTTACACAGCACTATTGTCAATTACAGTATTTTGGTTGAATGGGGGTAGAGTTTATTTACTTACAGACTTTTGTAAGGTCGAGACGATTTATGTAATCGTGTAAACATTTGCTAGTCCCACTAGTTTAAATTAGGCATTTGACTAACGCCCACAAACAATGATGTAATATAAAAAGGAGGTATTATACACGGTGGAATTTAATCGGTGAACAGGAACCCATTTTTCTAATTCAGTAATCGATGGCGGTCACGTTTATGTAGTACTTAAGTGGAACCAAGTTTTTTTTTATCATAACAAATTTTTAAGTTGAAATTAAATTTTAATTAAAATTTATTGTCACCCTACTAATGGTTTAGTCTGAGAAGTTTAATACCTCTTTTCAAACTATCAGCCATATAAACTTAAAACATAAAAGAGCAATAAGCTGTCAATTAGTCATTGTCAAATTCATAATAAATTGCTTCAAATCGTCTGATCTCATGATCTGTCTAGTATCCCGCCAAAGCCAGCAAGCACTTGACGTATGTACACTTACGAGTAACTTCCCTTCAATAAAAGTAGGGTGTCCATTTATTCAGTCAGTGTACATTTTACCGATGTTAATTAAGTGTGATTCATTAGATTGTGAGCTATATTACACGAGATCTCACGTATTGGTTTCTGTGTAGATTGATAATTAAGATTTTTGGATTCCTGATCACCGATTAAATTCCACCGTGTATATATGTTGTCTGTATGAAATTCCGTGTTTAAAAATGGCCACCAAATCTGACAGCTGAGACGTCCATTGACGACGCGACATTGAGGCAAGGTCATACAATTGGCTGAGTTTTAGCGTGCCACTTTTGGAGTGCTTAATAACCTATCTACCTCTTTATTATATTACATCATTGCCCACAAATATGAGGTTTAAGGCCTTTAGATTCATTAATTTAATAAACATCATGAAACGACACTCAAGTATAACTTGCACGATTTACGTGGGGTCTAGGATATGAGACGCGAGATTTAACAGTGATTTAAATATGAAAAGGTTAGGTAGGGTCATTATGCCAGTTACGCGACCAGGTTCAGTTAGCGACCGACCTCGTCAAGGACAATGTTTTTTCAATTGAAGATAACATCAATTCTACAGACCGTGGGTGAATCTCCTAGCATTTGAACCGCACAGGTAAAACATACCGTGGAACTTTAATCAAAAAAGACTCAGTATCAGGGGACCGATTTTTGACTTTCGAGCGCTCGAAAATCAAATAAAAGTAAATACGTTTGTAGTGTCAAAATGGCGGGCACTTAATTTCTACCAATAGAATTAATTAGGAGTGGTCAGTACCACTCGTTTTTCAAGTTTCTATCGCTATTTCAAAATAGCATTTCATAATTTTTGACAGTTTTCGAGTGAAAGAGTCGAGCGCTCGAAAGTCAAAAATCGGTCCCCAGTATTGGCTTGTGTCGTCATCAAAAGTGGACTGATATTCGACTCGTTTAATTATTTGCTTTCGACGACTGACGAAAAAACGTCTTAGACACCCTCAATATTCACCCCTCAATTGGATTAGGCCGTATCCCTTTTTTATAGTTATCTATAGAATAGGAATCTACTAAAAAAAAGACAAAAAATCCTTTCAGTTCACCAACTTATTTAAGTGGTCGCTAACCGGCACATGAAATTAGGTGGTCGCTAACCGGCACATGAAATTAGCTGGTCGCTAACCGGCGAAATGAACCTTTTTTAGTGTTAAGTGTAGGTTGCACCAAACCTTCCGTAATCGTAAGCGGTTTTCGTTTAAATCTGGATGACTAAAAATTTTGACAAGTTTCTATGGACAGTTGCCGGCACCATATCTAACGTTGATCGATGATCGGTCTGTAATTGTAAGTTGGCGCGCCCCCACCCAAAGACCGAAACGCACTGACAGGGTCCGCACAGAGCGGCGCGGTATTCTGTGCGGACCCTTTCGTATTAGTTCGAACATTACAATCGGTACCGCCTCCGCGCCGGTGCGCCACCGCTGTCAGTGCGTTTCGACCTTAACACGTTCGCTACCAAGAACTCGCCTAGCGGGCACTCGTAATGTTTTGCTCAGATGCCGGCTGAGCCCGCTAGGCGGGCAGTAGTATGAACTTACACGCCTAGCGAATTCGAATTCTCGAATTCTGTCGGTTTCTGGTGAATTGTTCCATTTTTAGTCCGGTTGCGAAAGTGTTAAACCTGCCAGTGTTAAAAACCCACGAGCCACTATAGTGCAAGTGAGTGGTATGAAACATGTTCAGCACCGTTTTACCGCGAGTTGACCCGCGCGAGTCTGGTGCGGTCGAACCCGCAGATGGCGCTGAGCAGCGCGCCGCGCGACCCGCCCGCGCCTCCCGCGCCCGCGCCCGCGCCCTCGCCCCGCGCCGGGCACGGGCTCGCGTCCGCGCCGCTCGTGTCGCCCGCTGTGTGAGAACGTAACCTTACACCCGGTCCCGACTTCAAGCGAGTCCGGCTAATGTACTGCACTATAATCGGCATCCACGTACTTTTTAATCTATTGACCGCCAGCTGACGAAGTGACTCGTAGTGCCACGGACGCCACCGACGTCAAATGATCGTCCAAAAACCAATAAAAACCACTTCTAGAACTCTTTTATAATGTTTGGTATAATTTTCTTTATTTTATGGCTCTGGCGTCAAGGGGCACGAATGGCACGATGTTCCGATGACGTGAATGGCCGTCTTTGTCGGTGAACAGATTAAAAAACAGGGACTGAGCAGACATGGATTTTTGAGCCGTACATTAACCGGACCCCTTCGAGCGACAGCACCAGCTTGCATATGCATAGCTGGCTATTCCCATTTATTATCGCATTTTTGTTGCCACTGGGAACAAATAGAAATAATTATTCCCATCTGTCCCCACTGGGGACAACTGGGAAAGAATCATTCCCATTTCTCACCAGTATAGTAGTCACAAATGGAAATAAACATTCCCAGTTGTTACAGCCCATTTTGACCAAGAAAATGGTTTATGCCCATTTGTTCTCAGGGGTAACAAAAAGGCGGGAAGAAATGGGAACTGCTCATAGCTGCTATTGTCACTGTCGCTCCAAGTTGTGGCCGAGCGACACGAAAGATGTAAAATGAATTTAGAGACAACTAAAGCAACGTAACTGAATAACGCACTCTCTAGGATTACATAGAAGATCTTTATAAAGAACTTACAGAAAAGCGCAAACTCACGGCAATTTCCATTTGATTGAGGTGTGTATTTTTCTATAACAACTCAATAACTACTAAAATTATCTTGTTAACAATACGTTCAGACAGACAGACGGACACAAAATGTCCTCTCGCAACTGGGTACCCTAAAATGGCCAATTATAGCAAATATAACATTGATAACTCACACAAGTGTGGCGGCGTTGGCGATGAGGCCGTGCTCGCACTCTGTGAGCGTACCGTCTCCGCCAGCGACGAGGTCGACTTCCACATGCTATCTCGCTTCTTCTGCAGACATTATACACATGTTAGAAGATGGCAACAAATCTTCATTACGAATGATATAATCGTTCATCAACTAAGCTCGTTATAATCATGATTAATAAATAGTCTCGTGAACTTAAAAACTGGGAGAAATCAAGGAAACATTTCTACCCCTTCAGACAAAACTTACCGCTCTTTTCTTTTGCTTCTTTAGTTCCGTTTCTGAGCCGAGTATTTCCTGTATCCGCACTTCTCGCTTAGCATTCCGGACCTGGAAATGAACGTTACTAATTACGATTTCTTCATGGTTCACCTCGACCGCGTCGGCCGCTGCCCGCAGCTCGTCCTTGAGCGGCCGGGGCTCGACGTGCTCCCCGTCAGACAGTGTACTGTGTACCGTGGCCACGCACCAACGTACCAACTTCTGGTCCGCCTTGAGACGCGCCTCGACCGCGTCGGCCGCTGCCCGCAGCTCGTCCTTGAGCGGCAGCGGAAACTTGAGGTGTTGGGGCTCGAGCCTCGCGCCGTTGAGCGTGGCGCGGGTGAAGAATGGATGATGCAGTAACGGCTCCAGGGCACCGGAGACTCGCGCGTTCTTGCAAGCGGCACTGGATATGCACAGGTGGAGCACCGATTCTGAAATATAAGTTTTTATTAGCATGTGTATTTTTATGATAACTGATTTGACGGAAACAAGGGGTGTTATAAGTTTAACCCATTCGCCGCCACAGATTAAAATGCGAGTTGCCACCCCCACCCCACGCAAGTCCAATGTATCGTTTTTAGACTTCTTCTTCAGCTCCTGTCAGGTGGGTTGCCACAGTAACGAACTTGAGTTCAAGTCAGACGCGGCCAATGGGTTAATGTGTGCATCTGTGTGTTCATCATGTGTGTCATCCTAGGTCGAATAAACCGACTTGAGAGCGGTATAATACAGCTCTCAATTCAATAATTGTTTAATCGAAAATAATTTATGTCACGATGGTTCTTAGCTTTGGTTAGTATGGCCATTGAAAATAGTAGTGAGATGACTGCTTGACCAAACCTTGATCAAAGCAGTGGCGTACTCGTTAACAGTATCGAATGGCACGTGTTACGTGTGAAGTATGGTCTGGTTTACACCAAATGCATTTCAATATTATGAAGCTCTATAGAGCGCTCTCTAATATAGGTCGAAATCCCGGTAAGGGCATATATACATCAAAGTGTGATACTGTTTTGCTTCAACTGTTTCTTTCTTGGTTACAATAAATATATCTCAATTCGTTAAGGTGGTTCGCTTTCCATACAAAACGTTATTTGAAAGCCAATTTATGAAAGTTAGTTACATAAGTTCCTTAAAAAATCACGCCGTTAGCCTGCAAATGTCAAATAACGTTTTGTATGGAAAGCGAACCACCTTAAAAATAATGCTTTGTGTTACCAGATCAATATAACAATGAATTGAGTCATAAGCCCTAGGACAGATAGGTTTTCCCTGTACTTCCGGTGACCACATGCCATCTATATAAGTTAATTGATGACTCGACAGTCAGGAAAAAAATCCTCAGTCAGTAATTCGATTTAGTTACTAAATGTGGTTAGTGCACCACTCGTCTGACGCAAGAAGTAGATTAGACACATTGATAACTGACACACCCCGTAATTAATACATTTCATGTGTCTGGGTTTTGTGTAGTGTGCTATCCTATTTTGTGTATCATATGCGCTTCAGCTACACCGGGCTCGACCGGTGCAGGCTCGACCCGCCGAGGCTGTTCTCTATGTCCATGTAACTTACCCAACTCTGCTGAGATGTCATGGTAATCATCACAGTAGTAACCAGCCATCGGCTCTGCAAACGCCAGCTCGTACAGCGTCCGGCCGAAGCAGTACGCGTCCACGGCCTCGGCCGAGCTCACGCGCTTCAGCTCCACCAGGCTCGGCCGGTGCAGGCTCGACACGCCGAGGAGGCTGTTCTCTATGTCCATGAGGCAGACCTGCTGGTTCTCTATAGCTATGTTGCCGGGGTGGAGGTGGCCTGGAAGACCGCGGAGTTTTATCGAAAGTGTTTAGTGGTGATAGGCAAGATTCCTAAGATTTTTGACCTTGCCATTTGTACCATTTTTTTGGAGATGAACAAATGTTTGTATGGGAGCAAATACAATAAAATTTACGGAACTACCATTAAAAAGGAAGCTTTGTAGAGTCGCAATTGTCTGAGGTGATGCATCCGCAAATCGACGGATATTCGAATCGCATAGCATGCTCGGCACACGTAAATTCTTTAAATCATTTATTTTACCATTTATAATAAGTAGAAGATACCAATAAAGAGGCCCGAATTTCACCCATCTGTTTAATGGAAGTCTACAGTATTTCATATCTAATTTAGTACATAGAAAAATACTTTGCCCATTGTTTGGCAAAAATATTCGTCGGGCCTCTATTCGTATCTTAGGCTCTTAGATAAATAGTTGTGCGAATCATTGCAGATTTTTATGTTGTTAACAATAACAGGATATAGATAAGCCAAGTCTACGTACCGTGTGGTAGTCCCTTATCATGTAAAAACTTCAACGCTTGCAGCACTTGATAACCATAATGCGCTATTTGCCCTTCAGTCAGAGGTTTCCTCACTTTAGGGTTCCCATATTTGGCTAGGTGATTTCTCGTGTATTCAGTCCCATATATTATATCACGAAGGCTGCCCATTTCATGTATCCTCCTTACTACATAGGCCCCCGATTCCAGACTATGAATTGCTAATATTTTATCTATATGTGGGTGCTGCAAATATAAGATATTCATAAAAGTCAATGTTTTACAAGTCAGTATAAATAGAGATAACATAATTTATTAATTACATTGAACGTTAATAAGGTCGCGTTAGCTTTACTTGTCTAAATTTAAAATGCATTTGTTTATATTTAAAGCCAGCCATTTGAGGCCAGGCATCTCCCTTGCACCAACGCATGAATCACCAAAGTGCGAGAGAGAGAGATTGTTTATCAACCCATCCGCATGATTTGGCCTTACTTTACACAGTATATTACGCACGATTTCTTCGGTTCTACACAACGGATACATTGTGATTTGATTAATATTCTTCTCACTATTTGGGATCAATTGTTACCACTACCTCAACTTGATTATTAATACCGCTAATGATAATATATTATAAAATTTGTTATTGATTATGATTATTCTTTTACATTTTTTATAGATTATTATTTATTTTGACATTATCCGCAATTGCGTTGTTATTTATTTTTACTTATGACTTATTTGATTATGACTTTAAGAGTCCTTACGCCCACAAAAGCAGAAGCGGGAGCGTGTTTTGCAAAATGCTTCCTTTTTCATTCAAGATTACGACGTAACTATTAGTATTTATTCAAAAACTGATAACGTAATTAAATAAACATTTCTTAACCTCTTAATATTTTTTATCGGCGTCTGTGCAGCGTGATTAATACGTCTATTAAAAAATATACATTTACGGCATCGTTGGTATATGTTATGATTATTTTTTTATGGGTTAAAATAAAGTTATAATTTGCTATCATATTATTTTTAGGGCAAAATAAAAGAACAATTTGCGGTAAAAAAATATAATGTAATCCTGTTTTCACCAAAAAAATTAAGAAAACTCGGAAGGTGTTTTATCAACTTTTTAAAATGAATCTTTGATTTTCAATCATGTCAGCCCCTCGTAAAAGATTTGGTGATGTGAATTGTAATCATTCATGTACCTAATGATTTTTGTTTACTGCAAAATTGAGAAACGAAAAGACACTTCTCACTGCAAAATTTGAAAAAGACTCCCAAGAAAACTCATTTATTTAGGTTTTAAAACAGAAAATGAAAATTTGAACCATGTTAGCCCCTAGTTTAAGAAATAATTATTCAAGTACGTTATCAGTTTTTGAATAAATACTAATAGTTACGTCGTAATCTTGAATGAAAAAGCAAGCATTTTGCAAAATACGCTCGTTTTAGGCGTAAGGACCCTTAAACTATTATTACATGTATTTCCTCAATTTATTTATCTTCAATGACATTTAATCAATTAATTTACTTCCTCGATCTCTCCTATTTAATAGCTACTAAATACTATTGTAATGTTTTCTAAATTTAAATTAAATGTACTTATGATAATAATTTCATTGCACCTGACCTGATGTTAAATAATGCATGTTAGCCATTAATAATTGTAACGCCGATTAGCACGTAAGGCTTGACTGTTAGTGTTAATTGTATGAAAATAAATAAATAAATATTCAAAGGTCTTCTAATTAATAGTATATTCCCGAAGTTTTCTTTATTCTTAGTAAGATATTGGTAAAGTCCAGAGATTGCAATGACCCTAATATTTAATATGGATATCACACGTGTATACTTATCTATTTTGCGACTGTGGTATGAAATTACATCCAAACTCACCTATCCGTTACAGTTTGCTTGAGCAAGGATACATTTACATATCACATTAAGGATTTCTACATTAGTACATTTTTCAGTTCTATTCTAACTAGCTTTCTTAACGTTCAGCCTCATACTTACCAGTTAATAAGAATATACAACACTTACATTTACATTCTTTATACTCTTAAAAGCTGTTTGTAGATCCTTATCACTTAAATGCGTATCAGCTCCATAGTTCTGCCACGCCAACAGACAGTTCGTTCTAGTCTCCGTGTCAGTCACCTGATAACAACAATGGAAACTGAGTAGGTACATTCATGTACAGTCGTCATCACATATCGATATAGTTTGCTATGATGGAATAAAGTACGAGAAACGTTTGTTAACACATACAGAGAGACTACAGTATGGGGTTCTTCAAAAAATGAGTGTATAAATTCTTAAAGGGTGGGCAACGCGCCTGTAACACCCCTGGAGTTGCATACTATATAAGCTACGCTGATCGGTGACTACTTACCATCATGGGCTGTAAGCTTATTTGCCACTGTCGTGGTATATAAAAACAAATACACATTACTATGATTAGCAAACTATGAAAATCGAACACGACTTAGGGGTTAATTTGAAGAAATATTGGGGTAGCATCAAATTGATGTGCATATTGCTTGTTCTGCACGGCGAGCATCAAACCGCGCGCGAGTTAGATTACCCGTTCAGCACGGCTAGCAAGCGACGGCGCGCGAGCTCTCTCGATTTTTCTCGCACTATCCGTCTCTCTCTTATTAGAACACTTAGAACAAGAGGTATAGTGCGATAAAAATCGAGAGTATGTCGCGGCCGTCGTGTGCTAGACGTGCTGATTAGAGATATTTTTGAGCGCATGGTATCGTGCTGGGCGTGCTAACACGTTAGGTAAATAGGCGAATTTGATCATCATCATCCTCCTAGCGTTATTCCCGGTTGTGCCCTAAAGGAACCCGGGGTACGCTTTGACTTTGACACCTAATCCCAAGATTTCGCATTGGCACTGGTTTTACGAGAGAGACTGCCACCCGACCTTCCCAACCCAACCCAGATGGAAAACTAGACCCTATTGGGACTAGACCGGTTTCCTCACGATATTTTCTTTCACAGAAAAGCTAACGGTAAATATTTCGTACAAAAGTTCCCAAAAACCCATTGGTAAGAGCCGGAATTCGAACCCACGATCACCGCTTGACAGCCGCATGCCTGAACCACCAGGCTACCGTAGCTTTATGCTAATTTGATATTAACCTAAATTTCAATCAATGCTTGAAAAGTATTGAGGGTGCAGAGGGCTCTTTTACGCCGCGCTCGTGACGCCAGCGGGCAAAGACTGAACTCGATAAAATATATTATCAATCAGGTGGTGGATCAGTGGTACATATTAGTTACTAGCTTTCGCCCTCGACCATCGTTCCAGGTTATAAACTATCTTCGCGCAAAATTTCATCCAAATCGGTTAAGCCATTTAAGCGTGATTAGATTATAGGTTAAGTAACAGTAACAAACCTCTAAACATCCAAACTTTCGCATTTACAATATCAGTAGGATCCAATATGTTTCGTCAGATAATATAACCCACTTATTGCAATGGTGTTGAAGCATGTTCAGATATTTTTGAGCACCCTTCAATTTTATTTTATTTTATTTATTTAAGGAACAGTTACAACTTTCAAACTAAGCATATCTTATCATCACATGCGTTTACACATAATTCATATTTGTAAGTTAACAACAACTGTTTACATCACTTACAAAAATATTTATTTAAGGTAGACGGATATACAATATGAGGTGATAATTATAATACTGTAATACTATTGCTAATATTTTTAAGGTATTGGATTATTAAAAGCTAAAGTTGCATTGGCTTTTAATGTATGGAGGGACACTGAAAATAAGTCGCATTTTGCGCAAATATCATTAAATGTGCGACACATACGGATAGTGGGACAATTTTCAGAGACGTTGTTATTGGCAAGAGGACAGGCAAACAATCGCGGATGGCGGACAGGTCTATTACTACATTTAAAATTAAATTCATGGATAATATCGGCATCTACTAGTAAATTTACAATTTTGAATAAGAGTGTAACATGTGCAAGTTTTCGCCTATTGTTTAAGGTATCAAGTTTGAAAAACTCTAGTCTAGCTTCATAACTGGGGAGAGATCTGCGTTTACCCATTTTCATAGAAGCAAGTCTAAGTGCACGAGCTTGGACAGCCTCCAGTTTCTGGTCGTGGATGGAATAAATGGGGTTCCATATCGAAGAGTTGTATTCGAGGATGCTTCTTACGAGAGATTTGTACAGATGCAGGACTGTTTGTCCTTGTTTAAACGGCCTACTAACGCGAGTGCGACTATGTGTACATAATAATAATAAACCATTTATTTTAGGCATCTACGAGTAAGGCCTATAGCACCGAATAAATAATAATACTACAGTTCAGATATGCCGAAGGAGCTTAAACGTGGCCATCCCTTTCTATCGCATGCAACGCGCTGCGATAGAACGCGTTCGTGCTGTATGTAGCAGTGCTAGAATACCGGCCGGGGCCGTACTTGGCGTTGGGTGTACTTGTGGCGGCGCGACGAAATCACGATTGTGAGCCAACCCTACCCATAGCTACAAATACCTTAAAGACTAACATATATGTAATGACGAGAGTACATTCAACTGCACAAGAAAAGTAGTAAACAGTATAATCACTGACTTGATAACTTTGCAACTGCACTTTAAATATTATTTGAAGTGAATCACAACAAAGATAGTGTTGTAAAAATATTTTTCAATTAAAGCTTATCAGTTATCATACCTACTTGTATGATGATGCTTCATCCTGCTAATATTAAGATTTTTGATAAAAATCATATCATAATCAATTTATTGGTAATATAAATTACATGTCAGAGGACTTATACATTATTATAGAAAATAACACTACAATGACTGTTTATAAAAGTTACATGTCAGTGAATATGTTAATTGTAATGTATGTTAAGGGTACATTAACATTTTAATAAACAACACTAGGAGAAAACAATTCCTTATGGTCTTAGTGCCTGTTCAATTTGCATTTTTTTATGTTTTTATATGATCAAGTCTATGTCTAGTTTGTAAGATTAGTGTTAGGGATACCAAATAAGGACTGAAATGTAGAATTTTCCTTAATTTTACAATATACTTTAAAAATTTTTTTTGGAAAATTCCTGAATCTAGTTTCTATGAAATTTATTTGTATAATCAAGCCTAGAGTATCCACTGGTCTGAATTACGACCTTATTGAGATTCAGTAAAAGTTCTAAGTTAATTTTGAAATAAGTCCAAAGTTTTGTATGTAGGGTCTTAGAAGATTGAAGTCTAGTTTGGTTTACAGAATTAAACTTCGGCAGTGTTCAAACATTTCATTATTATTGGCAAACCAGAATGTGTAACAGTAAGCCAAAACATTAGAGTGGGAGTCAGTTTGTTACAACTTCAGTTCTCACAACACAAGTCACTCATTCTTAGGAAACATGCCTTAAAATAAACTCAACACTCAAGTGGTTTCTGTGACACAAGCATAGTTTCAAGGGCTTATAATCAATCATACTTAGGATGATCAACAAGAACTCCCCTACGGAGTATTGACTTGGATTCTTTTATAATTATGATACAAGCCATATTTTTAACTGATCACTAAATAAAGGCTCAAATATAAGACTACAGCCTACAAAGACTAAGGCTTCTATTATTTCTTATGTTCTAAAACTTACCAAAAAATAGTGTTTCCTAATCCGCCAGCCAATATCAGCTAAAGGCCCTTTTAACTCAAACTGCCCGTCTCCCCGCAGGGCTATGGAAACTGTTTGCAATGCTTGCTCTGAAAATAAACACTTCATAATAGTAAAATAAATTTTCCTCATCATTATAAATCATTTTTTTATTCCGCATATGGCATATAGCTTATATAATAGGTTAAAAAAACAAAAGTTACCTGCAATATTTAATAAATAATTATTTGGGTCCAAAAAACTCCTCACTGGTAATGATAATGCTAAAATAGGATGCTTCAGCACTTCATTCATGTATTCCTAAAAATATATGTTACATTAATACTTGGTCAGCAAATTGCGACATTCATTTACACTCAGTTTAGTGTACCTGCAAGGCTATTTGTCTTTCAGCAATAAAAGATGGTTGCATGTTCCCAATAAGTTTCTTTGGTGGTAATGGCAAGTCAATGTTAGCTTGCTGCAGGACTGAATGCAGCGCGGCGAAGTCCCTGTAGCGCCGAGACACCGTCCATTTGATCTCTTTGCTGGGGCCCCTTTGCACTTGCAATCTGTACTCCTTTAACAATTATAATTTCATAGTTAGGTAATAAGTTAAGAAGGCTAAATATTTGACAACGAATATTACTTACAGTGTGCTTGTTGATATTCTGTGCATTTTCTATAATACAAATAAGTTTTTCTGTGTCATCTAATGTAACTTTGGAATGAGACTCTTTCTCAAATATAGCCATCACATCTAATGCAAGAAGAATTCATTGGTTACTATTTACATTATACAAGAATAACAAATCTATTGTTATCACTGGAAAAACATTGAAAAAAAGACTAAAAAACTGGGCGATTTCGTTTGACGAGGTTTGACAGCTAGCAAAATTATAACGACAGATGACATTTAACTTTTGTTTTAATTGTTTCCAGTATGGCAATGGCAGGACTGTAATCAGTAATTAATGGTTATCCCATAAAAAATATTACTAAACCACTTTTTATAGCAAATACTTTCTCATTCTTTTTATGTAAACTTTAGTAATGGTGATTTTTTCACCATTTATTTCTCCATCAGTACCTCAACATCCGCTTTGAGGCACGTTCTGAAACTAAAATCATTATCGCAGTCGTTACGCGCGTTAAGTTCAAATTACGTCCTTAAATAAAGGTAGAAACTAGAAATGAAATATAATTTATTCAAAAAGGGCAGAAGAACCATCAGGTTAAAATTTTTGTATTCGATATTATTTATCTTTAGAAACTACTTCGGTGTTTAAAAGAATGTTAGTTTTTTAACGACCTACATTTTCATGGAGAGACCACAGACAAGGATCGATTATGTCATTTCCGGCTTAGCACCAACGAAGAAACGAGCGGAGAACCACACGGCCCTTCTATCCACCAGTGTTATAAGAATTTGTGAAAAATGTCGCTGATCTCCGCTCGTTTGGCCTCTTCGGTGGCCAGGCGTATCCCTAATGCCACGACAAAGGTATGCGATCTTTCATAGCTAAAAATTAAAAGTTTCGATGTCCTGTAATATCCTAACCGGTGACATGATAGCTGGTGGTATATCTTGGCAAATCATATAAATAGCCACTTGGTGCTAGTTATTTCAGTGGAATTGCGACTATATTAATTCAGTGTAGTGATATTGCTTAAAATCAATCACAATTTATGTTTAGTATGACGTTAATTTTCGCATATGATTCGTGTTATGTAACAGAGGGCGATACTGCAGGACGGCGGTATTCCATTGGAAATGTCAATGGATAGTGGTTATCTAATTAGTGGAACGTTATACTGCTTGATCTTAACCCTTATTGTAGTGTCATAAAGTGTTTTACAAGTGAATTATTAGTTGACGATTTGGTTATGGTTGCGGCAGGTATCGAAGGTCGCCATCCCCGCCGTGTCCGTGGCGGCGCGCAAGCTCCATGTCTCATGCACGCAGCGGGCTGCCGAAATCTCCACCATCCTGGAGGAGAGAATCCTCGGTGCTGCACCCAAGGTAAGTGGTTACATAAACGTTTAAGGTTAAGATAACAAGTACTTTTTGAATGTCAATTTTTTTCTTAAAATGCCTAAATTGTGGGAAACCTTAGGTTCTAAACTCGTATTGTGACTAGGTCAGATACCTTCCCGATTTTACAGTCATTGAAAAAACAATCAGCTGATTTTGTGGTGAGTGTCATGTGTAAGGGAACTTGTATTTAATTATAGTTTTGGCTATTTTCAGGCTGATTTGGAAGAGACTGGCCGTGTGCTGAGCATTGGTGACGGTATTGCCCGTGTGTATGGCCTCAAGAACATCCAAGCCGAGGAGATGGTGGAATTCTCCGCTGGTGTTAAGGTTTGTATACATATCTTCAAAAAAACAGGATTCAAAGAGAATAACTTGCTACCAGATGATTTAGTAGAAGTTTAAATCTGGCTTGATTATAATCCACATTAAAAATAGGTTTGGGACTCAAACCAGCAATTAATTCCCTTTAAATTTGCCAAGGTTAAATTAGTAATTTAAAGAAAACAAGTAAATTTTTCAGTGTCCACTTCTTTGATGGTTAACTAAATCAGTGGTTTACTTTGGCTTGGTGCCATGAAAAAAGTTGAAAAAAATACCTTCCTGTCCTGGATTGTGTCATGCCAGTCCTTGCTCGGTTATTGCCATGCCAGCTCTTGTGTTGTTGTGTAAAGGGTTATTTTACATATTATAATCATACAAGACAGAATCCACATTGTTGTCCTTTGCTATTCGTTTTTTTTATGCTAAAATGAGACTATGTGTTTCAGAAACATATGACATGTTTACTTCCTCATGATTTAACCCCATCAAATGCTTTGGCACGGATCCGCGCTAACTATTTGAGGCTAGTATTCAATATTTAATAGTTAAATTTGAAAACAGAGCTGGACAGGGAGGGAGATACACGAAATGTGGGGGGTTAGAACATTACACCAGTCAGGAAATTAATGATCTTATATATTTGAGCAGCCAAAACTCAATAATTTGATACCTCTATCGAAATAACGTTGTATACAACAGGGTTCGAAAGGATAATTATCAATGATAATATCAAAAAATTGCGCTCGTGAAAGTGAACTGTATTCTAAATACATATTCGAACGTGTATTTCCGCACTTGCGTCTATCCGAACGCACAAAGTGTCTACGTTCCCCTTACAAGAAGAATTCAGTTCGGATTATGCAAAGTTGAGCGATTTTTTTTTTCCTGTTTGGCCTGCTAGGCGGCTAGTCACAGATGTGGCCTTATGGGCCACCCAATGGGAATAAAGTTGAGCGAACTTGAGTGTCATTGGTTCTTATACTGGTGATAATTATCCGATTATTATCTGATAATTATCAAGAAGCGTAATTATCTTGATAATTTCGAACCCTAGTATACGAAGAGATAATTTAACCCTTTAACGGGCAAAGTTTAAATTTATTTATAATTCAAGTCTCTTGCTATTGTGTAGACCTAAAAATTCTGGGTTGTACCAAAAAAAAACATTTTGTTATGATCATCACAAATCGAATAGTAATGACATGGAACAAATTACCCTCAAAAGTAGTGAACGCTAAGCCTTTTAAAAACAGACTCGACAAACTATTTAAAGCAGTGTGAACCTGTGTTAAATGAACTAGGGTCATTACGCTGGTTACGCGAACACCTTCGGTTAGCGACCACCTGAATGAGAAGGTTTTTTTCTATTGAAGATAACATCAATTCTACAGACCCTATTGTGACAATTAGTTGTACATGCATTTTTTTGTTGTTTTAGAATAGAAATCTACTAAAAAACCGAGAAAATATCCTTTCAGTTCACCAACTCAGCTAAGCGGTCGCCAACCGGCACATGAAATTAGGTGGTCGCAAACCGGCGAAATGACTCTATGACTTAGACATATCAGCGAAAGCTGCCTGTCACAAAAAGAGAAAAAAAGGACAAGAAAAGGGAGGCCTAAACCAACTTATGTGTATATATATGTATAACACAACTTTACTGGCTACCTGTATTGTCACCCTTGCAATAGAGTATTTAAGAGCAAGTTTGGCCTAGCTAGTCATATCAGAGCTCATAATAGGGCTAATCCATAATTTGCTAGGAGGACTATACAGCTGCCTGTCTAAAATATAATGATAATAATAATTTGCCGTTTTGCAATTGAGAAATTAACAAATGTCAAGATTGTTGAATATCCCTACTAAACAGTAACAACCCCCCAGGGTATGGCCCTCAACTTAGAGCCCGACAACGTCGGTGTTGTAATCTTCGGTAACGACAAGCTGATCAAGGAGGGTGACATCGTGAAGCGTACCGGAGCCATCGTGGACGTGCCCGTCGGCGAGCAGCTGCTGGGCCGCGTCGTCGACGCCCTGGGGACCGCCATCGACGGCAAGGGAGCCATCGACACTAAGAACAGGCAGCGGGTCGGTATCAAGGCCCCGGGCATCATCCCCCGTGTGTCTGTGCGCGAGCCTATGCAGACTGGTGAGTTCTTTTATAATATACTGGATGGTAGCAAAATGGTAAGTGTCAGAGTCTTTTTAGCTTATGGTTTGACTGTGGGCCGTTTCACAAAGCTACATTATAGGCCTCTTGACGAATAATGACTGGCCATTTCACTTGTGTTGCCCGTTTAACGTTTTAAAAGTGTAACTTTAGCTACAAGTTAAAATTTTAACAGACCACTGATGGTAAGTCGACACTATTGACCTATTTAAAATACTAGGTCAGTAGTTATTGATTCAGATTCTAAAGAATGCTAGAGTCGAACCGAGATTGCTGTTTCTAGAATTTTAGAATTTGCGGGAAGGTGTTTTATCTGCAAAACTACGTCTTTTCATGTATTGACCAAAAATGTATAGCACAAGTTTCCACAATCTGACGTTGTGACATTTATTTGTGTGATGAGCACGAATATTTGTTCCTGAGTCATGGATGTTTTCTATGTATTTAAGTATTTATTTATCTATATAAGTATGTTTATCGTCGTCTAGTACCCATAGTACAAGCTTTGCTTAGTTTGGGACTAGGTCGATTTGTGTTAGATTGTCCACTAATATTTATATTTATAATTGGATACAGGCATCATCCGTTGTTTCAACTGCCTGCCTGATAAATAAATAAATAAAAACTGTTAAAGTTTTCCGTTTTAAAAACCTTGAAAATTATGGTTCTACTCTATAACAACTCACTAATTTGATTCCAGGCATCAAGGCCGTAGACTCCCTGGTGCCCATCGGGCGTGGACAGCGTGAGCTGATCATCGGCGATCGTCAGACCGGCAAGACCGCTCTGGCCATCGACACCATCATCAACCAGCAGCGCTTCAACAAGGGCGACGACGAGAAGAAGAAGCTGTATTGCATCTACGTCGCCATTGGACAGAAGAGGTCCACTGTTGCGCAGATTGTCAAGCGCTTGACTGACTCTGGTAAGTCAATCAGTCAAATACGTTGGTACCTGTACGTCTAGCCAGGCATTGTAACCCCGTTCATTTTGCCGTAGCGGTTCGAGCCACACTTTGAGAGCCTAACCAATGATAAAGGTTACGCTCGCAAGAACAACGCTCTCTCTCTGGAGCATATCTCGGAGCGCAAACAGGGAACGAAATCCATTTACCGGTTAGAGAGCGCTCTCTCCGTGTACGCGGTGCTCGCTCGCAAGAGTCGCAAGCTTAATACAGGCTTGGTACACTACTATAATTCATCAAAAATATTATACCCACGTAAAATTAATTCTCCTCTCACATTACATGTAATGAATAGGTACGGCACGTATTAAAAGATTCATATACTTATCGAATATCTATTCAAAGCCACCGGCGCGGGCGGCGCGACAGCGGTCAATGATCCCGTATCGAAACACCGAGTAACCGGTTAGAGAGCGCTCCGAAATAACGCTCCCAAATCAAATAGTTCGAACGTAACCTAAACACTTAAAACTAAATAAACCGGTAAATTTGTAACCGGGTTACAATCCCTGCGTCTAGCACAACTTGCTGACAAGTCACCGCGCGACTGGGCGCCTCTTGTCTCACTCGCACCGTACAAATTAGAAAGAGGGTAGATCTTTCTCGACTCGCGTCGTGGCGCAGCGTCAGTTATGCTAGCCCTCCTGGTTAGGTTAGTAATTGGTTCTGATAGCAGGGACTGGCCGCATATGCCATAAAGTCGCAAGTTTGAATCTTGCTCGCAGCAATAATCCCTGAAATTTATCTGATTAGGTATTGGTCTCCTGTTCACGACGTTAGCATGAGACTCCTATGATTTTAGACGCAATATCCAACCAACCAAGAGTGAGGTTTGTGGAAGAGGCATTGATAAATAGATATCTTGGCAACTGAGTTGGTGAGAGTTACTGCACAAGCCTGAAACTAAAATTTGGTTGTAAAACTAATTTATTTATTGATACATGGAAAACCAACAGCGCAACATATTAATAATAAAAAAAATAAAAAATAAAAATAGACACAATAATAAAACCATATAGCCAATCACAGTTCTCACTTACAGAAATAAACTAACACAAAGAAATCTATAGCTGAACTTAGCGTACATTACACACAGTAACCAATCGCGCACTAATAGCAACCATGGCAAAGTACAAGGTAGTTAATAAATTAGGATATATAAACTCTACATACATATCATTTAATCTATGATGCGCTTGAATAATCAAATTTGAATGAAACAATGTACAACACGAGTTGATTGTGACGTGCAGGTTCCATCGGCTACACCATCATCGTGTGCGCCACGGCCTCGGATGCCGCGCCGCTGCAGTACCTGGCGCCGTACTCCGGCTGCGCCATGGGCGAGTTCTTCCGCGACAACGGCAAGCACGCGCTCATCATCTTCGACGATCTGTCCAAGCAGGCCGTCGCCTACCGCCAGATGTCGCTGCTGCTGCGCCGACCCCCCGGCCGCGAGGCCTACCCCGGCGACGTCTTCTACCTCCACTCGCGTCTGCTCGAGCGTGCCGCTAAGATGTAAGTGTACGGAATCCATACTTCCATACTAATAGTGTCTGTCTGTGTTACCTCTTCACGCACCGATACCGACCGTGCCCATGGCTGAACCGATTTGGATGAAATTTGGTATAGAGATAGTTTGAGTCCTGGGGAAGGACATAGGATAGTTTTTATCCCGGAAATCATCCCCCAAGCGGATGAAGTGGGGGGTGATAGTTTGTATGATCGTTTGATGTATCGGACGGGGTTGCGGGCAGAAGCTAGTTACCTATAAAAACATAAAAAAACAACTACACAAGTACATGCATGCTTCCATAATTTTGCTTCACCACAATGCTTTTGAGACCTAGTAACTCATTAAAGAAAACCCAAATTGTGGTAGCTGTGCACTTACTTACAATGTGCATTGATCAGCAATATTATTTACTGAAATAAGGAAAACCAAAGGATATTATCAGGACCTCCATGGGTCATCTGAGGTCTTCATCATCAAATGTATGCTCTCCGAGAGTAAAGAGCGTGAGTAGAAGTTCCTTGGATGTCATGACTAAAAAGAATTTAAATTTTGTTGTGTACAAATTGTCAAGGCTATTTTGTTTACAGGTCCGACAAGTTGGGCGGCGGCTCCCTGACCGCTCTCCCTGTGATCGAGACCCAGGCCGGTGATGTGTCCGCCTACATTCCCACCAACGTGATTTCCATCACTGACGGCCAGATCTTCTTGGAGACTGAGCTGTTCTACAAAGGTATCCGGCCCGCCATCAACGTCGGTCTGTCCGTGTCGCGTGTCGGCTCCGCCGCCCAGACCAAGGCCATGAAGCAGGTCAGTTCTACTAGGATATCCTTTGTTTCATCAGTTTGCAATTTAAATTTACTTGTTGGATTTGGCACTTGCTAAACTATGCCCACGTCGAAACTGCATATCCTCTCATATGTCCCGCAATCACATTGCCTTTGCGATTAATTGATTGTCTTATAAAGACGGACGGACAGAAGATGATGTAAGTAAGGGTTATATTCCACTTGTCCAAGATCTTTGTCCAATAATCATTATGTCTCACTTTTTTTTAAGTAAAATTTGAGATGCAAATACATCGGATGGATCTTTCTCGTTAAAAAAACGTGAGACGCAATGATTATTGGACAAAGATCTTACACAAGTGGAATACCACCCTAAGAAATCAAAGTACTCTTAGATGGCACATATCGCATGACGTTAATCTGGATTCCGGAGAATAGTCGAGTGATACAGCCATCAGGAAATGAATCCCCGTAATTGACAATTGTTCTGTTTGGAAGGTGGCCGGCTCCATGAAGCTGGAGTTGGCGCAGTACCGTGAGGTCGCCGCTTTCGCCCAGTTCGGTTCCGATTTGGACGCCGCCACCCAGCAGCTGCTGAACCGTGGCATGCGTCTCACTGAGCTGCTTAAACAGGGCCAGTACGTGCCCATGGCTATTGAGGAGCAGGTAATGTCACTAGTCACTTTGTATGCATGCCTAACACATTCACTACCGGCGATATCGTAGTGCTACGTAGACGTGCGTTTGTAGAGGAAAGCATCTACGAGCACAGCGCGCATCTAGTGTTCCTGACACTCGTTTTGACTGTGTCAAAGAAGTGGTTTTTATTAGCAGGCGGAAACACAAATTTTGTATATCGCCTTTATGTCAGTTATCTTATGAAAGTAGTCTGATCAGACCCCGTATCGTGGTCGGCCTTATCACACGATTAGTGACAAGATAGAGCGTTCGACACTAGCTGACACCGTTCGATAGAACGAGACGACGCTCTTATATTGTCACTTATCACGTGATAAGGCCGACAATGATGCGGGGTCAGAGCTGCGATTTTCTCCGCGTCACGCTGAGTGCTCCTATGCTTAGGCTTTGATATTGATTGAGAGATTGATAAGCTAACTGTGTTAAACAAACTATTTCATAGGTCGCCATCATCTACTGCGGTGTCCGCGGACACCTCGACAAGGTGGACCCCACCAAGATCACCGCCTTTGAGAAGGAGTTCACCGCGCACATCAAGACCAGCCACCAGGGTCTCCTCACCACTATCGCCAAGGACGGCCAGATCTCGCCCGAGTCCGACGCCTCCCTCAAGAAGATTGTCACCGAGTTCGTCGCCACCTTCTCCCAGTCGGCTTAAACTAGTGTAATGGAGCCCTAGGTTGCGTATCGATACAAGAAATCGGCTGGCTCGGAACGCAATCTAGAGTTAAAGGCGGCTTGCGGAAGCATTGACGCAGTGCTTCCGTCAGCAGCACACGTAGTAACAGAACATTCGTATGGACTGTATTGTATGTGAATACGAATCATGGAATGTATTTATCTCTCGCATGTCAGGAGTATTGGTTATATAAAAATATACGTCTTTAAAAACTATTGTGTAACTAGTTTTTTTCGTCGTTTTCCTAAAACAAATCTAGGTTGATTATTTCTAGTCAAGTGTAAAAATCTGGTTGTATACAACTTAACTGGTCCTCTCCCGCTGAGCCATATATGGGTCACAGGTCTTATCTCCTGGACTCCCGCTGACCCATATATGGTCACTTTTTTCAAAATACTTTAAACTCAATTATTTTATATATTAAAATTCTAATTTAAACAACAACATGGAAACGTCCGGGACTTGAACACCTTTGACCTTTGAAGGTCACGGGAGAGGAAGGGTTCTGATAACAGATATAAGCATGAAATTTGGAACATATATTCTTTACAGTATGTGGACGTGTGCTAAGGAATTTTCGAAATTCAACCCTTAAGGGGGTGAAATAGGGGTCGAACCGTTGCATGGAAATCGTTCATTTGAAATTCATCCCCTAAGGGGGTTAAAAAAGAGTTGAAAGTTTGTATGGGAAACATGTCGTTTTTAAACTTAGCTGTTTAAAACTTCGGTCACAAGCTCCTAATGCACAGTCAAAAACATTGATAAGGGATTTTTTTCTAATTCATCCCTTGAAGGGGTTGAAAGTTCATATAATCAATGTGTGATTTCCACCGCTAAAGTTATAAGCAAGAAATTTGGAACATATATTCTTTACAGTACGTGGACGTGTACTAAGAAAGTATTTTTCGAAATTCAAACCTTAAGGGGATGAAATAGGGGTCGAACCGTTGTATGGAAATCGTTCATTTGGAAAGTTATAGACTTTGTATGAAGGTATCTTACTAAAAAGCAAGAATAAGATAAGAAGGAGAGGATAAGAATTGAAAGTTTGTATGGAAAACGTCGTTTTTAGAGTTAGACGTTTAAAACTTCGGCCACAAGCTCCTAATGTACAGGATTTTTTCCTAATTCATCCCTTGACGGTGTTGAGATAGGGGTTGAAAGTTCACATAAGTAATGTGTGATTTTTAACATTAAACTGTGGCTAAAAAGAAACATGAAAGCAGGACAGCAGGTTTCTTTTATAATATGTAGATTTATTTGCCCCCTAAAGGGGTGAAATAAGGGGGTAAAGGGGCTTAATCAAAATAATTTATTCTCTTACACCGTTCAATGGGGACGGTGGATGGAGATGGAAAGTTCTCCGTCTTTTAGCATTAGATAAGTTTGCTTTCAAAACTATGTATACAGGTAGCCCGAACTAACGTGAGTAAAATTACTGGACGGATTTAAGCAAAAAATTTCGAGTCATGTAGCTTTCTTTAATACCTATTTAAGCAGAAACGTCTGTTGATGATTCTTAAGATATTATATTTGATTTTGCAATTTAAACTAATGAACTCATCGCACTGTTACCTACGGACGGATTTAGATGAAATTTTTCGTACAGATAAGTTGAGACCCTTGGAAGGATATACAGGGTGGAATTTCATAAACTGTACATAATAAAAGGAGAAAAATTTCAGCCAATTTCATCGGTGAAACGGTGTTTTTTTTTTTTCTAGTCATTAGTTTTTTTTTTACAGAATTTTGAAAATTTTTGTAAAAACTCGGGTAATACACCTAATTCAGACGGTATAACTTTTGATCCAATTGTCCTAAAATGAAAATAAAAAATGCAGAGTATTACCAAGGGACAGGTTAATAATTCTTAATAACAATAAAATACCAACTAGAGATAAAATCCGCAAAAAAAATTATTGTCTGAAAAATGGCTACAAAAATTACGAATTTTAAAAGAAAAACACAATTTTCTAAAAAATCGCAGATTTAGTTACCATTTTTTTTGCTTAGTATTAATCCTCACTTAATGCCGATTCTAAAACCGTTTTTAAACTGTCTCAGACTGAAAAATACCACGCAAATGGGTACGTAAATCAAACCATAATTTTATTAATTTTAATCCTCTTAAAATCCTTAATGACCGTTTGTTCACAGGTAGTTGAGGGGTGTTATCGGGTTTTAGGTGGAGATAACAAATTACGTACTTAGTATTAATCCTCACTTAATGCCGATTCTAAAACCGTTTTTAAACTGTCTCAGACTTTGAAAAATACCACGCAAATGGGTACGTAAATCAAACCATAATTTTATTAATTTTAATCCTCTTAAAATCCTTAATGACCGTTTCTTCACAGGTAGTTGAAGGGTGTTATCGGGTTTTAGGTGGAGATAACAAATTACGTACTTAGTATTAATCCTCACTTAATGCCGATTCTAAAACCGTTTTTAAACTGTCTCAGACTTTGAAAAATACCACGCAAATGGGTACGTAAATCAAACCATAATTTTATTAATTTTAATCCTCTTAAAATCCTTAATGACCGTTTGTTCACAGGTAGTTGAAGGGTGTTATTGGGTTTTAGGTGGAAATAACAAATTACGTACTTAGTATTAATCCTCACTTAATGCCGATTCTAAAACCGTTTTTAAACTGTCTCAGACTTTGAAAAATACCACGCAAATGGGTACGTAAATCAAACCATAATTTTATTAATTTTAATCCTCTTAAAATCCTTAATGACCGTTTGTTCACAGGTAGTTGAAGGGTGTTATTGGGTTTTAGGTGGAAATAACAAATTACGTACTTAGTATTAATCCTCACTTAATGCCGATTCTAAAACCGTTTTTAAACTGTCTCAGACTTTGAAAAATACCACGCTAATGGGTACGTAAATCAAACCATAATTTTATTAATTTTAATCCTCTTAAAATCCTTAATGACCGCTTGTTCCCAGGTAGTTGAAGGGTGTTTTTGGGTTGAAGGTGGAGATAACATGAGGGGTATAAAGGCATTGGGCAATAGGTCAACTATTCAGTCGCTCGCAAATCGCAATTGCTTGTCTTTGCTCGCCACTTCTTTGATTACTCCAGTACTTGTTCAGTTTGAATCATCATGCCCCGCTTACGAGAGTTTTCGCCGTTACAAATAGCCAACATGCACTATTATTATGGATTGTGCCATGGATCTGCAAGAGCTGCGTGTATCGCCTATTTGGAGCAGTATCCTAATGACGTTCCAAGACCTGCTGCTCGCCACTTTCAAGAAGTTCATCGCCGGTTGTGCAATATTGGCCTGGGATACGGTGACCGAGATCGCCGAGAGCCAGGAAACATAATTGATGTTGCCATAGAAGAAGCAGTTCTCAGAGACTTGTACGCGGACCCAACCACGAGTCTAAGACGCTTGGCATTGAGGCACGGAATCTCAAAATTCTCTGTCTGGAAAATTTTGAAGAAGGAAGGACTGCATCCATTTCATTATCAACGGGTACAAAATTTGCAAATTGGCGATGCCCGCGTTAGGTGTGTTATGTCGACTTGGATACTTGGCAATATCAGAAGGGATCCGGAATTTACTAGAAGAATTTTATGGATGGACGAAGCAAGATTTACTCATACGGGAATAACTAACTTCAGAAATTTACACACATGGGCTCACGATAATCCAAACCTAGTAAGACCATCTAATTTTCAAGACCAATTCTCCATAAACGTTTGGGCAGCGGTACTCGACGATCTATTGATTGGACCAGTCTTCTTACCGAATACTTTGAACGCCGACAGATTTTTACTGTTACTGAGAGACGAGCTCCCAGAGCTTTTGGAAGATGTGATGTTAGATGTGAGACAACGCATGTTTCTCCAAATGGATGGATGCCCAGCTCATTGGGCATTAAGAGTTCGACATTTTTTAAATGAGCAATATCCCAATAGGTGGATCGGCCGAGACGGCCCCGTTGGATGGCCTGCAAGATCGCCTGATATGACGCCGTTGGATTATTTTCTTTGGGGTGATATGAAGCAACGGGTATATCACAGAATCGTCAATACCGAAGCAGAATTGCACGACAGAATTTTAAATGCAGCACAAGAAATAAAAAATAATCCGGGAATGATTCGACGGGCTACGCAACAAATTCAAGCTCGGGCCACATTGTGCCTTCAAGAAAGAGGAGGTCATTTTGAACAATTAATACCATACAGGGAACGCCCTTTGCAACACTAGAATAAGTTTTTTCTTTAATAAAGGTTTATCAATCGAATTTATGACTTTTAATTAAAATACATGATTTTATTTACGCAATTTTTAGGACTACTTTTCTTCCTATTGTTTTCTCTACCTAAAACCCGATAACACCCTTCAACTACCTGGGAACAAGCGGTCATTAAGGATTTTAAGAGGATTAAAATTAATAAAATTATGGTTTGATTTACGTACCCATTAGCGTGGTATTTTTCAAAGTCTGAGACAGTTTAAAAACGGTTTTAGAATCAGCATTAAGTGAGGATTAATACTAAGTACGTAATTTGTTATCTCCACCTAAAACCCGATAACACCCTTCAACTACCTGTGAACAAACGGTCATTAAGGATTTTAAGAGGATTAAAATTAATAAAATTATGGTTTGATTTACGTACCCATTTGCGTGGTATTTTTCAAAGTCTGAGACAGTTTAAAAACGGTTTTAGAATCGGCATTAAGTGAGGATTAATACTAAGTACGTAATTTGTTATCTCCACCTAAAACCCGATAACACCCTTCAACTACCTGGGAACAAGCGGTCATTAAGGATTTTAAGAGGATTAAAATTATGGTTTGATTTACGTACCCATTAGCGTGGTATTTTTCAAAGTCTGAGACAGTTTAAAAACGGTTTTAGAATCGGCATTAAGTGAGGATTAATACTAAGTACGTAATTTGTTATTTCCACCTAAAACCCAATAACACCCTTCAACTACCTGTGAACAAACGGTCATTAAGGATTTTAAGAGGATTAAAATTAATAAAATTATGGTTTGATTTACGTACCCATTTGCGTGGTATTTTTCAAAGTCTGAGACAGTTTAAAAACGGTTTTAGAATCGGCATTAAGTGAGGATTAATACTAAGTACGTAATTTGTTATCTCCACCTAAAACCCGATAACACTCTTCAACTACCTGTGAACAAACGGTCATTAAGGATTTTAAGAGGATTAAAATTAATAAAATTATGGTTTGATTTACGTACCCATTTGCGTGGTATTTTTCAAAGTCTGAGACAGTTTAAAAACGGTTTTAGAATCGGCATTAAGTGAGGATTAATACTAATTACGTAATTTGTTATCTCCACCTAAAACCCGATAACACCCTTCAACTACCTGTGAACAAACGGTCATTAAGGATTTTAAGAGGATTAAAATTAATAAAATTATGGTATGATTTACGTACCCATTTGCGTGGTATTTTTCAAAGTCTGAGACAGTTTAAAAACGGTTTTAGAATCGGCATTAAGTGAGGATTAATACTAAGCAAAAAAAATGGTAACTAAATCTGCGTTTTTTTTAGAAAATTGTGTTTTTCTTTTAAAATTCGTAATTTTTGTAGCCATTTTTCAAAGACAATAATTTTTTTTGCGGATTTTCTCTTCTAGTTGGTTTTTTATTGTTATTAAGAATTATTAACCTGTCCCTTGGTAATACTCTGCATTTTTTATTTTCATTTTAGGACCATTGGATCAAAAGTTATACCGTCTGAATACACCTAGTATTACCCGAGTTTTTACAAAAATTTTCAAAATTCTGTAAAAAAAAAACTAATGACTAGAAAAAAAAAAAAACACCGTTTCACCGATGAAATTGGCTGAAATTTTTCTCCTTTTATTATGTACAGTTTATGAAATTCCACCCTGTAGGATAGTTTTTATATCGGAAATCATCTCTTAAGATGGTAGAACTTTGATTGGGTCGGCGATAATTGAGGTTCCGCCCACAATAATTTAATAGCAATCATTTTTTTAAGACATTTACAAGTTCTACGCGGACGAAGTCGCGGGCAACAGCTAGTCATATATATGATAAAAAAAATCATTTCAAGTTTCATGTCATTGCGCGATTTACATAAGTTCCGAAAACCACATTGGTACGAGCCGGGATTAGAACCCACGACGGCCGCTTGACAGCCGCATGCATGAACCACTAGGCTACCGTAGTACTTCACAATTAAATAACCTTTTCCTTTCTTTCTAGATAAAGTGGGCAATCACAAAAATTTTTTGACATTTTCACCTCCCGTATCTCCCTTATTACTGATTCTTTAAAAAAAAAAAATACGGCATTTTGTAGAAAATTTAATCAGCTTTATTTTCTCAGCTTTAGGTTCTCTTTTCTAAAACACATGGTTTTTGAGAGAATCACAAAAAAACAAAAAATAGGACCTATTTGCTCCCCCCTGTCAGCCCAATTCAACATTAAATCTGACTAATTGCTATCGTGTGGATCAGGGATGTCACGAATGTCAGTTCAATTACATTCGCGAATGCGAATGCGAATATTTAGAATGCGAATGTGCGAATGCGAATGCGAATATTAAGGAAGTACACTAAAAACCCAACGTACGTAATCACTTTTTAATAATTTCATTTAACAATCACAAGTATAAAAAGCAATCACAAGTCACTACCCAAGTAAAAGTGCTTTCTATTGGTCAAAATTAATCACGTGCAATACGGGTTGGCGCGCTTTGCGCATGTGCGAGTCGGGTCGGCGGCAGGCGGCCGGCGCTGGCGAAACACGCCACGACTTGCACATATTCGCATTCGCAAAACATTCGCATCGTTTGATGCGAATGCGAATGTTGATGCGAATACGAATATTCGTAACATCCCTAGTGTGGATGCATGTTGCGCTGCCGATCCAACCGTCAAACGAGTTGTCCGACTAATTGCATGAAAATCGCAATTTGGACCATGGAATTGGCATGATCTGCCAATTTTTTTTCTCACAAATTTCATTCAAATAATTTTAAACGAAAATTAAAAAATATGTCTTGAAGAATATTGTTTTAATATTTTAGACAGTATTTTTTTTTAAACGTGTTTTGCAACTGCTTTTTCATTCAGTGTGGCCAGTTAACAGTAAGAAAGCGAAAATTGCCGCATTCAAACGGTCCTGCAAAGCGGACTACAAGATTGTTACTGACCGATGAGATAGGGCGAGAAAGCACGTCTATCATGAGACGGCCGTGACATACTCTCGATTTTTGTGTGCTGCATGGCTATCACGTGACGGCGCGCGAGCTCACGATTTTTGTCGCACTATCCGTCTCTCTCTTATTAGAACACTTAGAACATGAGGTTTAGTGCGAGAAAAATCGAGAGTATGTCGCAGCCGTCCCACGATAGACGTGCTGTCTTGCCCTATCTCATCGGTTAGTAACAATCTTGCAGTCCGCTTTGCATGACCGTTTGAATGCGGCCATTTTCACTTTATTACTGTTAACTGGCCACACTGAATGAAATTGTAGTTGCAGTTGTTACGTCTGCGTCTGCGTCTACGCTATACCCAATTATGACTTCGACATGTTGGTCTGACAAATTGGGGTAAAATCACATAATGTGGATACCCCATAACAATCCGACCACATGTGCATGCAATTTCTCAGTACAACTCGTTTGACAGTTGGATCAGCAGAGGGGCTACCGCGAAGTGAAAACGAACTTCGTTCGAGTATCTCCCTCTCTGTCACTCGATCATGCAAGTGCAACAAAGACGGAGATACACGAACGAAGTTCCTTTCCATTTCGCGGTAGGCCCTCAGCGCAACATGACGATAGCAATTAGTCAGCTTCTGATAAATTGGGGCTGACAAACCATGACATGTATAGACTCCATCAGTCCGTGGTCCTTTAAGCGGCCTTTAGAGCTATCTAAATGCAGTACACTGATTCAGAGTGGCAGTGTCGAGTCTTACATGCTAACAGTCTTTTGGCCCGTTGTACACTTGTAAGTTCTTACGTAAGTTCAGTACAAATACTGCTCACGTAAGTCGTCAGTAAGCAATATTTGTATTGAACTTACGTAGGTAACTTACAGGTGTAAGGGCCGCCTTACACTTGTCTTTCTGCAGTCTTTCTGATTTAGTAAACTGCATTTAGATAGGTCTAAAGGCCGTTACAAATATATAGATTTTAATATCTAAATAATAAATATAATTAGGTATATTATTCATTCGTTTAATTTTTATTTTCAATATTTACTTAAATCATTTATGCACACAATTTTAATATAAGTGTTGGGAATTTATAGAAAATAATATTTTTTGCGTTTTTTATAAACTTAAAAAAATGCTCCAGATATGGCACCTATTACTATTGGGTATTTATGGCCGTTTATATAAATAAAGACGACTTTATGTTGTTTTAAATCTTCTATTTAATCACAAGTGATTATTTCAAATTTTTCGCTTGGATAACTTCGGGGATAAGGGGTGAAATACGACCTTAATTTGGACTTTAATCTATTGACAGTTGACATGTGTATGTGTATCTGACATTTTCTTATCACACCAAAATATAACTGACCGCGTTTGTTTTAAGTTAGTAGTAATAAGTTTATATTTGAACGGAATTATTCAATAGAAAGTTGATAAGTAATACATTAGTAAGAACTAAATCATACTTTTCAATGAACAAACACATATCGGTGTTGACCACGTTGTCTAAATGCATTATTTTGCAGGTATGGAGTTTTTCGAAAAAGCGCATGCTTTAAAAAGGAATCACAACACAGACGATAATATGAAGAAGCAACTAAAGCAAATGCTGTACGGGTATAAACAAAACGACAATAGATTAATTCGAGATGCTGCTAATGTTCAAAATGACGACGATTCAACGTCTGTAAGTGGCTTTTCAGACCTCAACCTAACCGCGTCCAGTAGCGAAGGCAATAGCACGAGGCAAAGAATCTCGTTTATGGGCCCTGGTAGTGTAAGAGATCCTACAAACGTCAGTTTAGATGATTCTGAATCACATAAGTCTGAAAACTTGGAGAGCAGCTTCGAGAATGCTAGTTTGCCAAAGACAAGTGATGTGTCTCTTTCTGATATAAATGAGGATATTGAAAGTCTGTCTGAAGCTTCTATTATTGATGAAAGTAATGATAATTTCTCGATGACAAGCACAACTGTTGATTCAGCATCAGAAGCAGACTCCAGTGCTAGTGAGCCATTTGATTATGACGGTTGTTTAGCCTCAAAAATACTTGCTAAATTACATTTGAAAGAGAATCCTGAATCAAAAGATAGGAAAAGGAAATTGGATCAAATACCAGAATCGGATCATAGTCAAGAGCTGGAAAGTGACTACTCAAGTATTGAGTTGCCATCTGATAATATATCTGAAACTGATTCAGAAGATAGCACAAACTACACAAATGTTGTATCACCTTCATTTATTTCTATAACTGCCGTGGACATGCCACACCAGAGCCTTAGTGATGTACTGGGTGACTACACATACCCAACTGTTAGAAACTTGCCATCAGAGGCCCAGAATGTGTTTGCTACTAACAAGTGTGGTATATTCCCAACTGAAGAATTAGCTGAGAGTGTAGTGAACAATGCAAATGACAGTTTACTGCCGGAATTGGGAAGTGAACTAGATAGTGAGCCAGACATCACTGACTTGGAGACCACAGGCATGCCTGTTGAAGAAACCTCATTTGGTTACGATGACACTATACAGTTGCAGCAAACATTCCAAAGAGAGACTTCAACAGACTCCATAGACACCAATTTCATCAACCCTGTAAATATATACTATGGTAAAAAGTGCTGCATACTAGTCTTGAAGCATCCCGCCGAAATATATATTCATGGAAAAGTTAGAGTCACCTCATTTGGCGGTCTTGTAGAAATTGGTGGCTACATTTTACAAGATAAGACTTATAATGTATATGCACCGAATTATAACTGTGCTCAATACTTAAGAACGCTAAATCATGAGAACAGTTTTTATGGGTTGTTTGGAAAGTTGACAGGATCTGGTCTGTCAGTGGCAGCTGCGGAGGAAATAGTAACTACACTTGGCGCCCATGACAGTGTTGTTCAGTTACAACTACTGAATGACAGAGTGGCGCAGTTTGTGGAGAACAACTGTACTGTAACAGATCTGTTTTCCAAGACAAATAAAAATGTTGATAGCTGCTTCAAAAAGGCATCAGATTTTTTGGGTTGCTCCCTCTACCTTATGAAGCCTTGGAAGACTTTCCAAGAAAATCCTTGTTGGAGCCAAGCTTTGCATCATGGTTACAGTAAGATACATTCTTTGTCAATTATCATTATCTGTATTTAATTTTATAGCTATCTTAGCAAGTTACGGTAAAGTTTCGCTGCTATATGAAAATATATTGGACATGTAGGTTTTTTTTTAATATTTTATAAGCAGTTCCAGAGTTTACCCAATACATACAAATTTACAAATCTACAATCTCACAGACATAGGTATCGAAAAAGTAAATTGGGAAACAGTTGGGTACAAACATCCCAAATTGAGATACCTATACTATTCTTTATCTTCACTCCTCCCAACATGCTATGCAAATATCAATATTCATTATTAGACGCACTAACTGCCCCTGATTGCATTGAAAATAGAGGTACATGTACACAAACAAGTTGTTTGGAACAAAAATTATTTACAGTTGTTTTTCCATGGACACAAGTATAATTTCACCTACTTCTACACATGGACTAAAAATGGAACAATACACCAGAAACCTATAGACCTCCCTAGGCGTGTAGGTTTATAGCTACTGCCCGCCTAGCGGGCTGAGCTGGCTGATCTGATCTGAGCAAACAGTATGAGTGCCTACCAGGCGGGTTCTTGGTTGCGAACATGTTAAAATTAGATTCCTATAAGTATTCACTTCTCACAACAGACAGCAGGAGATTGCTTTCAGTCACATTATTTTTAAACCACATGAAATAAGTGCTTCTACAAATGAAGACTAACTCTCCCATAACTTCCAGAAAACCAAAGCCGAGGCATTGTATGCGGCGGCAAAGGCTCAGGGAAGAGTTCCTTTCTCCGCTACTACGTGAACCGGCTGCTGGCGCGCGGGCCCGTGCTGGTTGTGGACCTGGACCCTGGGCAGAGCGAGTTCACGGCGCCGGGCGGCGTCTCCGCCACTGTTGTCACTGAGCCATTGCTAGGTCCTGCGTTTACCCATTTGAAAACTCCTGAAAGGTTAGTCTTGCCCCATATATTTTTTTATACGACGGTGGCAAACAATGATGATTACTGATGGTAAGCGGACACCGCAGCCTATAGACGCATGCAAATCCAAAGGAGTAACATTGGCGTTGCACGCCCTTGATATGTTTGAGGATTCACCGTGTTGACAGCTGAAAACAAATGCCCTCGCTCTCAACACAACGCATCCTCGGGAGCTCTGGCGACCTTGCTCACCTCCAGGAACACAACATTACTACAGAGCAAGTAGTAGTGTTATTATGGCTGTGGTCTTCTGCAAGGCGGAGGTACTTCCCCAGTTGGCTGCTCCACATTCGAGCGGGATGACATTTCGCTGTGCCCTACCTCACCACACTGTGCTTTACCTCACCACATTATTCTAGGTGTATCCTATGGAGAGTGTGACCTAAGGGCCGATTCAAACCGGAATGGCACCGGCAGGCTCGCGTCCCTGCCCCACTCGCCTAGTCTCCTCTTGACCTCTTGGATTGAAATTATGGAATTGGTTCTTATAGCACACGCGGAGCGCGCGGCTGCCCGCGGTGACACTAGCGGCCGCGCGTCTTAAGCTGGTTTTCCACTGGAGATTTCACGATTTACGATTTCAATTCTCGCATCGTCTCGTCTCGTCTCGTCTCGCCCCTACGGTGGAAAACCAGCTTTATCGGGGTTGTACCCGCGGCTGCCCGCGTCGACGTGAGGCCACTCGCGGCACCGCGGGCAGCCGCGCCACCTTTTCAAGCGATACTGGTCTTTAAAGTATGTAGATTAAGTTTAAAAATATATCACTGAAAGTGCTCGGCCTGAAATGAATGCCTTTGAGTATTTGCTCAGTGTTTTTGTGTCCCTACACGGACTTGAAGCCATAGCAACACAACAGGCAGCGGTTAAAAGCGTGCTACTCGCGAATTAAAAATTCGTGCGGTGCACTACGGCGTGATCATTACCGACTTTTGGTTGCTACCGTGCTTTAAAAATAGTAGTTCACTGTAGTGTGCATAGAAATCGAAAAATAATTCCAATTTAAACATTTGATCACTTTGTTTAGAAGTTTTAGAAAAATGAAATACCAAAAACATTTTTTAACTTTATCTAAACCATCCAAGCTAGCACGATAGGTTATATATAAGTATAAGTATGCAATTTGTATAGTTACCTCCTGTGTATCAACACATCCCACCGCACACAGCCGCCACGCCGTGCACAAGATTGTGCGCGTACTGTCCCGCACGCGAGAAAGACTATTAGAAAGAGAAGGGTAGTTTACCTCACGCGTAATAAACTACCTATAGTATAGTAAAGCCTACCTACACATAGTATAATAAAATCCCTAGATAAACTATACCCTTATGCGCGCAGTCTTGAGCTCGTCGTACTGCACGTCTATCATGAGACGGCCGCGACATACTCTCGATTTTTCTCGCACTATACCTCTTGTTCTAAGTGTTCTAGTAAGAAAGAGACGGATAGTGCGAGAAAAATCGAGAGTGTCGCGACCGTCCCATGATAGACGTTGGTGGTAAACTTGGTTGCCAGTGCTACGAGAATGCTTAGATTAAATAATATATTCTCAATGGACGTTCAAGTGCCTGTTGCCAGAACGGCGGGGTTTAGGAAATGCACTAGGTTTGTTGCAGCAAAAGTATATAATGCCCTGCCAAGCAAAATAAAGTCCCTGCCATACTCAAAATTTGTAGCTGCATTGAAAAAACACCTGATTGAATTATGTCCTTATAACCTAAATGAATTTTATAATTTTAATGTACAAATATGTATGAATGAATTTTATAATTATTATAATGATTATTAGTATTGGTAGAATGAAAAATGATTATTAATGTAATTTTTAAATTAATGTATTATGTCCTTATAACCTGAATGAATTTTATAATTATAATATATGAATGAATTGATTTTATAACCATTATAATGATTATTAATTAATTAATTATTGTAGAATGTAAAATGACTATTAATGTAACTTGTTAATTAATGTATTAATCTTTAGTTTGTAATTAATATTTAGCGACACCCTACGGGTAAAATTGTATCCTGCAATTTGAAGCTATTAAATAAATAAATAAATGCTCCGCGTTGAGTGACGGTCCTGCATTTATTCCTTGTAATTGTAAGTACTCGCATCAATGAAGAGTTGGCAGTGCGCATGTGACGCCCCTGGAATTGCGAGCGTCCACAGGCTACGACGTCCGTATCACGCTCGGCTTGTTTGCAACTTTGTTAGGTTAAAAAAAAAAACATAAAACGCCTCGGCTCTGCCTTGAAATCACTCATTTGGAAATACCCAAGTAGTTATTTTGGTTCTTGATTCAGCCTGTTACTATTTTTATACTGGACATCTATAATCTATCATCGCTTTATCACATAGGTTTATTCGCGTAGTATAGAACCGGTATATTGTGTAGTCACTGCCATTAATATCTGCCATAACAAAGCAGGCTAAAATATCTGACACGTCCCAACGGCCCTAGAAATAGAGTCGTGTAAGATATTTATGCGCGATACGTTGTGGCAGATATTAATGCTGGTGACTGCACTTTTGATTGTTATGCCACGTTGATAGGAAAGCCGTGTATTTGTTAACACTGCTTCTAATGCAGTGTTTGTAAATAAGTTTCTAATTGAATACCATACACCGATAAACATTGTTTTAAAACTTTTTGAGACACAATATTATCCAGTACTAGACATCTAAATTAAAATACGTAGATAGTAATTTTATTAAAGATCCCTACGAGTATAGGTATTCCTAGTCCTCGTAGTGCAGGTCACTTTTGTCGTGTTATGATTAGTCAGCGCGATAAACCACTATAACAAAATATTCGTCATACATAAACCATAAACAGGATACTAAAATAAAACTATACTGACATATTATTTTCCTGGCCCAGAAATATTAAGCTCTGATATATTCAAGTTCGGATTTATAATGCTCGATCATCGATAGACTTTGACAGATTAAGTTTCGAATTTAAATTCTTACTAAAATTAAATAAAACAAATGCGAAGAGCATTTCAATATTTAAATTAAACACATTCTAGGGTCATACAGAGGTTTAGGCTCGCGTCTCCTCTGTAGACATTGTCAAAGAGCTATAAAGACAATTTTTTTGTTGGCCTCTTAATCCGCATACATGGCCGCCCGTTATATGATTTCATGCAATGACATAAATGGCGTCCCCCGTTATATGATTTATTGCAATCAAAACATTTTTTTATATGCACCGCCCGTAACTATTGACCACAGAAAACGACATCCCCGACAGGATACAGACGAAGATGGTTTATTTTTCCATTATATTCTTTCTCTCTGTGTCATACAGTTTAAAATATGATCGGGGTAACTTCCTCTTTAAAAATAACACGAAAGACAAAATATTTAATTAAATAGTTTGCTTCGTTATAAAGGTATAACATTCGTTTTATTTGATTTTAGTAACTTTTGTGTTACTTCTATAGGAAAGGAACCTGAGACTCTGGAAGATAACGGAACATTTCCATTACTAACCAGCAGCACGGCTATCACAAGACGGCATGCGACCTCTCGATTTTTCTCGCACTATACGTCTCTTTCTAAGTTTTCTATTAAGAGAGAGACGGACAGTGCGAGTAAAATCGAGAGGTCGCATGCCGTCTTGTGGTAGCCGTGCAGCCCTGCAGATCTTTTAAAACGGAACCGAAAACGATTCACAACGAGAATCGTTTTCAATTTGGCGTTCTCCGTACGCCATGTTTACAAAACCTTTTGTTTCAGGATGTTGAACATCGGCATGATAAGCACAATGGATAACCCGAGACGTTACGTGGCAGCAATAACAGCGCTCATCGCCTACTGCCGCTCCGAACGACGCTTCCACGACCTACCCTGGATCGTCAACACCATGGGAATGGTCAACGCCCTGGGCCTCCAATTCATGACCATCATAGCCACCCTTTTACAACCCACGTTCATCCTCCAAATCGACGCCAAAAACCCTAAGAAGCGATTCTCGCATCACATCGACTCTGGAACTGCTAAATCGTTGTACTATAAATATAGACACAATTATCTATTCAAGCCGATCAAGTTACAGGAGTTGGACTATGCCTTCATAGTGTCGAGCACTGATAGTGTAAGGAATCTGTCGCTGCCACCCAAGGAGGAGAGATACCTTAACTTCTTGGCTTACTTTGGCTGCATGGTGACTAATTGTAACTTAGACGACTTCCTGTTGGGCGCTGTTCCTTATGAGTAAGTTGCTTTTAAATTATTTACCCCCTTATTCATAAAAGTTAAAATGCCTCTGCTAAATAAAATGTGCTTTGTCCCTTTCTTACGAACACAAATGTCAAAGTGCCAGATAAGAACAAACGAATTATAACGGCATTTTAATTAAAACAGGCTTGTAGAACGTTTATGAATACGGCCGTTAATGTATCGATCGTTCAACCCTCGGGAGGCGCCTCACTTCTTATACTAGTTTGTGTTTGGTCTTAAGAGGAAAATCTCTCTTAATTAGAGGTAAAAGTGTGAGATCCTTAAAGGTTGGAGGGGGGTGCTTCCTCATATATTGACCTATCTATTGTAACTGAGTTTTCTTTTTATCTAGGTATACGAATATTATAAGAGGTTAAGTTTTTATGCCCAAGCCTCTAGTACTACTCGTCCGATTTGATTTTTTTTTTCACTGACTTTCGGGATGGATTATTTTATACCGGGTCCGCGTTCTTTTTAATACACGGCGGAGCCGCGTGGCTAGTTAGGAATTAAGTCGACTTTGTAAAGGAAAATAGTGTATCTCGCATATATATCATGTAGGATGCAACTGGGCAGCAAGTGGGACTTTCAGGGAATTCCCACTAACTTATTTTTTATCGTAACAGACATGGACATGAAAACATCTGGTCGGTTTGAATTCGACCTCTTGGCATTCATTTGTTTTTAAAAATAATAATCTTATGTAAAACCAACCATGTTGTCTAAATTCTGTTTTATCACGACGTAACGGTATTTTTACGATATGCGCATAATAAATCAAAATGCCGTCCAAAGAGCAAAGAGAGATATATATAGAAAAAAAACTGAACATCTTTCAAGAAAATCCAGGTTTTTCACAAAACGACATTGGTAGGTGTCTTAAAATTAATATATCGACAGTTCAATCTGTACTTTCTAAATTCAAAAAGGACCTGACGTAGAACGTAAGCAAAGAAGTAGTAGAAAATGTGGACCTGTGGACAAAAAAAAGGCTGAAATTTTGTAGTCGACTGTTTTACAAGAAATCCGAGCCTTTCTATCAGAGATGGTGCAAATAAAAGTGAGTTTCTAAATCGTATATGTACAAAAAAATTCAAAGTTATGCAGGCTTAAAGACATGTAGTCAGACCTCACAGATCAGAAAAACAGGAAACTTCAGTCAAATCACGTTGTATAAAACTGTACGACCAGTTCCTGAACAAACATGACTGCCTAGTCATGGATGACGAAACGTACGTCAAAGCCGATTTTAACCAGAGGCTCTAGTATAAGTTTTACCGAAACAAAACGTTACGACCGCGTTCGCGTTTCGCTGTCAAATCCCATACAAATTGAGGGTAAAACGCAAACGCAATCGTAAAGTTTTGTTTCGGTAAAACTTATACTAGAGCCTCAGTTACCTGGACAAGACTTTTATGCGGCAACAAATAAAAAGAGTATTCCGGATAAATATATAAAAAAAAAATTAAGTATAGAAATTTCCAAAACGTCACATGGTTTGGCAAGCAATGTGCGGTAAGAGGAGCAAGGCTTTCGTCGCTTCGGGGACGATCAATGGAGAAGTATACAAGCAGTGTTTGCAAAAGCGATTGCTGCCTTTCATCAGACAGCATAATACGGGTTCTATACTGATTTGGCCACATGCCATTACAGTGCCACAGTTTTGGAGTAGTACAAAAACAATAAGGTCACTGTGGTGCCAAAACTGGCAAATCCTAACTGCCCAGAACTGAGACCCATTGAGAAATATTGGGCCTTCATGAAAAAAAAAACTTAAAAAATATTAATCCGATTGTAGACGTAAAAACTTTTAAGGCGAAGTGGCAAAAAGCAGGTAAAGAAGTATCTGATTATGTTGTTCAGCGAATGATGAAAAAGGTGAAGTGTAAAGTGCGGAATGTCATACAATACACATAAACTCAAATAATGTTTCTATTGTTATTAAATACGTATATTATTAGAAAAAAAAATAACATTCATTTCATAATAATAAATAAATTATATCAAAATATATACGACCAGATTTTTTCGTGTCCACACTTTATTTCGATCTCGTTTCTGAGGAATAGACATACCTTAAGTTGGCACGCGAAAGGAGGAATTGAACCCAACACTAATAAAGTATAGTCAACAAAAAGCTGTCCTTGATAATGTTTAGCAAAAACACGCGTGGTGCAAACAAGTTTCGGACCCAACTCGTTTCCCGTTACCGTCATTGTTCCCAGCACCTAACGAATGGTGATATTCGCGTCTCGGATCCGCCGTGACTCACCGCTCGGGCGCGAACCACGAATCGTTTATCAATTGCCCTTATCACTGTGTTATTCACAACTTGTTTCACCGGACACACACTTATATCGTGGCGTCGCGATTCGTAATAACACCGCGTATTCGGAGGCCTGCATTACACTGGTTTGCCTGAGGCTAAGGTGAAGCGTCTTGAACTACAGCCTTGGGCTCGTTACTACCGTGCCGCCGATCACTCTACGCAAGCGAACCAGCGTGTGGCAACAAATGTACACATGAAACCACAGTTTCGCTCATCTTAGCAATCATGCGTAGTTTCAGTGTCCGAGAGGCAACCGGATGGCTCGCGGTATTTAAAAAAAAGACCGGGTTGCTCCGGGAGTGCCGGCAGAAGTGAAAACTCAATAACATTGTAACAGTTTTTCGATCAGGTCACGTGACATCTTACGGTGTCACCCTAAAAATGAATTTGACTCAAATGTACAATTCTCAATAATTTAGGCGGACGACCCGCGGGCGCGGTGGGTGCGCTCGCCCGACGGGCGGCGGCAAACACAATACCAATTTGTTTTTGCCATTGCCAAATATTTTTCAAAGCTTTATCTCTTTAGGAATAACGCCCAAATTAGAACTATTCGAATTTTCGCAATAGCAAAACGGTGAAGGACGCGTTGGTATTATTACAAATTTATTTGCAGAATATGCTATTGCAAAAAGTGTTTAACAGCTTTATACTCTTACGAATAGCGTTCAGTTTTGAATGAAGTCGAATCGGCCCAGTCCAAGTTGGCCCATAGGGCGGTTCCACAACACTTCCGGAGCTCAAATACCGCGAGCCATCTTGTTGCCTCTTGAACACTGCAATGCAACTACGCGTCATTGCTCTGAAGATCTCCAGTCCGAAGTCGGAGCATGCTCCAAACAAAAAGTTGTCAGTTAGGGATTAGTGTGAACAGGCTCTCAGTCTGACTTGGTACGAATGTCCAGGTTACTTTCACAGGTTCCTATATACCAACATATTACTCAACTAAGAGAAGACGCGGTATAAAATTTAGCCTTTGTTCAACCGAAAACTTCATTCTGTAGTCAGGTGAAAGAATGATTTATTTAAATCGGAAATTACCGCTACATAAAAACTTACGCTACAATCTAACATTTCACAGCTCTTTATTATTAGTAGAGTACGTATCGATATAGATGAGCGGTGAGGTGACAGTGACAGGGTGTGAAACGCACAGCTGAACAGTCGCGAAATAACGAGAACGCCATCTTTCAACCTTACTGCCTTTGAAATAAAGTCGAGTAGTGACGAACATTTTCATTCCTCGACTACTACACGGTATTCCTTTGATGACATCATCATTCATTGCAGAGATTGTATCATTTGTATTGAAAGTTTTTTTCCAAACAAATGACTTCTGTTAGTTATTCAGTTACTGTAGAAGCGAAACTAAATAGCTGTTTATTGCGGATTCGCATTTCGTTCAACCATTTATTACAATCTTTAGTTTTTACCCACTTGCAGTGGTTTGATTGACGTGAAGTTTGTTCCCTGTCCCGGTGGATTAATTCGCGCCCAAATTGTTTTTAAACAGTTATAATTTTATTTTGTTTTCAGAGTGGACCTCCGCAACCTGTACATCGCGGCGAACGTTAGAATCAATCAAGAGAGCATCAAACGAGTGATCAACGGCAAAATAGTAGCGCTGTGCAAACACGAAGGCGATAGCGGCGACAAGATATTTACACTGGACACCACTCCGCTGCGATGCTACGGATACGGTTCATATAATTTATATGATTTTTTATATACCTACTAGCTGCCCTATTGCAAATAACGCAGGCAAAACCTCTGTACAAAATATAGCCAATAAGCATCCAGAAAATCCATTCTACAGTCAGCATCACATAGTTAGTAGCACCCATAGTAGCCAAATATATCGTAACACTTCCTTACTCCTATAGTAATAAAGACGTGTTCCGATATATTTGGCTACTTTGGCTGCTACTAACTATATGATGCTGACTGTACACGCAGGTGAAAGATTTTTTGAAATCGGATAATCTTTTCCGGACTAAACCCAACACATACAAATTTACAATTCCACAGAATTGTCCTCTTTATAATACTAGTATAGACCGCAGTTCCGTATAATAAATCCGTCTTTCGTTTTTGTATTATAGAAACATCTATCATTTTGCTTTTCCAATAAAGATATGGATGATACAAACATAGATAGCTAGTTACAGGTTACATCAAAAAATAAACATGTAGGGAACGGTTGTTATTGCACACGTACATATACAAAATTCGACCATTATTTCACATCGTGGGGCATTCTCATTTTCAAGATAAACACATATCCTATGACCTTGTCTGATAGTAAAACTACATAACAAGTTTCGTCTACATTAGTTCAGCAGTTTATTTATGCGTCAAAAAGGTAACAAGATAAAAGATTTACGTCCGCAGTTATAATATTAGTCTGGAAGGATGGGTTTTAGTCATTAAATCTGTTACTGGGAATTTTTAATCCTCTCCGCAAATAGCTTAAAACATCAATGAAATTATTACTAAATCTGAATGCAGCGTTTCCTCATTGTGGTGACTCACGTAATGACAACATTTGAACTGAGTAATTTGCTTATGACGTGGTACAGTCAGTACATCAATTTTAGATATTGCAATAAGAAATGACTAAAATTATTTTATAGAGCGCGAGCATCAAAAGTAACTAGGTCATATACCGTCGTTATGATCCGAGTGAAACCAGTGCCAAAAACTTGTTCAAAATAATTGCAATGTTTATCAATGGCCACGGCCAACGCGGCTACATCTGAGAAAAAGAATTCTGCTCAATCCACTCTGCATTTTTCGAACTATTGGCACGAAACCAATTTAAGATGCGAATTTCCTTTTAACATTTCCAATCATTTATAACCTCGTACAATCACCGTCAAATATCTGTACTTCACGGTGCCTAACAATATCAGGACGTGCACTCTAATACCTTAACAATACAGTCGTGTTCAGATATTTGAAGGCATGATGTTCGCTTCGATATTATATATCCGATGGCGACAGTACAGTCATAAATATTCGCGTTATCTAGCGGCAATAAAGTGGCGATTAAAGATAACTCGAGTACTGCTGTTACAGTTACAAGGTATTCAGGGATCCTTTTCTAAATCTTAATTTTCTTGCAAAGGTTTGTAACTACTGAGCCCTGAATATGGTGTAGTGTAACAGCTGATGGGCCCTTGCTAAGGAACAAGTATTGAAGTGTTTGTCACTCACAGGACTAGTTCGAGGGATCGACGCAGCGGCGGGGCTGTGTTACGTGGTGACGCCGGCGGCGGGCGCGGCGCTGGCGGCGGCCGACACGCTGCTGTACTGCGACTGGGCGCCCGAGCTGCGCACCGGCGCGGCGCTCCCGCCTGGCCTCGCGCAGCCCTACCGCGCGCCCGCTGCAGCCCTGCAGCGACAACTTATGTCCGCGCCCCGCCGCCGCTACAACCCGCTCCAGCTACTAAAAATGACTAGGGCTCCTAAAGTGAAAGCTTCCGTTAGTTAATAAAAGTATAATTGGAGTAGATCCGAAAAGACTTAAATTATAAAAGGAAGTCTAATGTTTATGTTAATTCATGTATATTTGAAAGATAATTTTGTACTTACAATACTAATAAAACATAACATAGATGATTGATTTTAACTTAAATATTTCCCCATCCTAAACACCTCGGATTTATAAATGCTGTATTAAATTTTTATAAAAGTCAAAAAGAGTCTAGAAAAGAATTGTTAAAACGTGGGGTTCGTTTATTACAAATAAATTATATTAGCATGCGATGTAATCATACAGAAGTTAAGATTTCACACAAACAAATAGATTACAAAAAAACTGCCCTACACGAGAAGAATCAGATTGATTGGACGTCTCGGAGACGCATTAGCTGACGGGCCCTCGGCTCCATCAGGGCGCCCAAGTCAAACAAACATCCTACACATTATACATCACTAGTTTATTGAAAAATTAAAATACAAAATATGAAACTAAACAATAGTCTCATTGAGACGGGACGCAGAGGAATAAATCTATTCAGGAAGAAATGCTACTCGATTATATAACTTGACAGTATAGCACATAAAATTCCAGTGGGCCCTTAGACAGGGGGGGCCCACTTCGCCCCCGACTACATTTGTTAAGGCATTTATGCTTACTCTTTATAGATAATCTATAAAATATACAAGTACCAATTGTGAAAGTGTAGCCACACGAATACTGAGTGGATGTGCGTGCAGCGGCGAGACTCGGCGCCGGCGGCGGACCGCGGCGCGGCTGCAGCCCGGTCGTTTACAACGTAAGTGTTCAGGCAGTATGCGAACCATTCATAAATCAGAGTCTCCCAACAACGGCACAATTACAGCAGAGAACACCTAGTCTTCTTCTTCTTCTTAACCTGTAGCGCGGCGCGAGTGGCCGTCTCGAACACCTCACGCACGCCCTCCTTGCTCTTGGCCGAACACTCGAGGTACGCGAACGCGTTGATCTTCTCCGCCATGGCGCGGCCCTCCTGCGGCTTTACGGGCTCCTGTTTCATCTTACGCAGCTCGTTAATCGTGGCCGGATCGTTACGCAGATCCTTCTTGTTGCCCACCAGGATGATGGGCACGTTGGGGCAGAAGTGTTTCACCTCGGGGGTCCACTTCTCGGGGATGTTCTCCAGCGAGTCGGGAGAGTCCACCGAGAAGCACATGAGGATCACGTCAGTGTCCGGGTACGACAGCGGCCGCAGCCGGTCGTAGTCCTCCTGTCCGGCCGTATCCCATAGCGCCAGCTCTACCTGCTTGCCATCAACCTCGATGTCGGCGACGTAGTTTTCGAACACGGTCGGCACGTATACTTCCGGGAACTGGTCCTTGCTAAACACGATCAGCAGGCATGTTTTACCGCAAGCACCGTCACCTACGATCACTAATTTTTTGCGTATCGCAGCCATCGGTCCTGTAAAACAATGCAACGCAAATAATTACAAGTGAGCGTCAACGCCTTTCGTGACTTATAAATATGGCCGCCGTATAGGATTATGGGTAGGGAGTAGTTAGACAAGGCCTCAATTGTGAATAAGCACCTGAACTAGCGGAAGAAGAACAGCACCACCACATAGTACCCTCACATGCGAGGGTGGTTATTTATTATATTTGTAGATACCTGAAGATTCTGGCTAATTTCTGCAGAATATTGGCTTATCGACACTACTAATCGTCTTTGCTCATCACAAGCACTTTCGTTCGTGCAATGAGTGTTGCGATATCAAAAAAAGTATAAGTTTATTTCAAAGTTCCGTTTTTAGTAACAAACGTTATTAAAGTACTAGTAAATAACAAAAAACCAACCTTTAATGGATTCCTCAACCAAAAAATATACTCTGGTCAATTGTATTGCAGGATAAATATTTTTCCTATGACATAAGCGTGCCGAGTTACCATGCAAATGATAATAAAACTGATGACTGCACTATTTGACATTTTGTTTTATTTTTAAATTCCGTTGTACGCAGCCACAGACTAATGTAATCTGTGTAGGCAGCGCAGCTAGCGATAACAATACATAAAAGCGGCTTCAGTAGTTTAAAAGGTATAAATAAATAAATACCTGATTTAAATAAATATTTCTCAATAAAACAAGGACAAAGAATTTCAGTACTGAATCCAACGAGCGTTTCACATATTACCTACAAAATACCTATTATAATCATCTGTGCATAAATTCGCAATTTGCGATCTTATAATTTCTCGCATATTCTACACTCAAGTACCTATCTTGTAATAAATTTATACCACGAAATCATCACAGCTCCTTGACCTTCATGATCCCATGACCTATCATCCGAGTATTCTATCCATCATCTTTATTTTTAGAATTTGCTTGGTTTCTTGTGGATAAGGCTACGTTTACGCCCTGCGAACGTTTATTTTTATAACAAATTCCTTGATTGTATACCCTAAGGCCTCATACTCCAGGCAAATTACGGTTTTGAAAAACATTAATTTATAATAGCGTTTTTTTTGTCGATTTCATTTGAAAATGTTATTCTAAGATGATTTAGTCAAGAATCCGACAAACTTTCCACCCGGAAGTAATTATGTAGATTTAAATGAAGCATGCATTATCTTTTTTTGTACGATTTATCTTGAATATTATAGAGCAAATGTAAATGAACCAAAATAAAGACAAAAATATTTATTAATATTTTTACTGACTTTTTAGAAGCCTTAACTTATCATTTTTTCGACGTCTGAAATTTTGTCGGATTTTGTCGCTGGGTAACTATTTAATTGATAATATATCCGTTATACTTAAAAAGTAAGCTATTATAAATTATTTCCAAAATTGTCATTTTTTCCCATACAAGTTGTCAGTTCATTGCCTGGACTAAAAAGCGTACGGTTGTAGGTACTTCGTTAAAATACAACTGAAATTTTGTGCAGTCCGCCTCACACGACCCATCTCAAATGAGGTTCAAGATATATCTATTGGAAAGCAAGGCATTTTATTATTTATCTGTCGTTATGGCGACTTTAATAGTCAGTAATACATACTTTGTGAAAATTCAAGTGTCCATCCAACTATTACGGATCAAAGATGCAGACAGGCGGATTAACGGACGGACAGACTGATAGAGCAGAGGGCCTACCGCGAAACGAAAACGAACTTGGTTTAACGAACGTGTATCTCCCTCTCTGTCGCACTTGCTAGTTCGAGCGACAAAGACGAAGATACACGAACGAAGTTAGTTTTCGTTTCGCAGTAGACACTCAGCCTTGGTAATAGGGTCCCTTTGGCACCGTTTCCTGGGTAATGGGACTCATAGCAGACAAATATAATACGACGAATTCAGTCAAACCCTGCAATGTAATAAAACTCGCGTAAATGACCCTCTTCGTCGGCAATCAACGGGTTACAAAATAATTGATGTTGGGGTTATTAAAAAAAAGTTTATTTTACAGTTAAGGCACTTTATTGATGTTTTTTTTCCCAAACATACCTTCGTTAAAAAACAATATATATAATAAAAATTAACAAACACAGCCTTTCCATAGTCACAACTTTACAGGGATCCGAGGCAGTAAAAAAATAGTCATTTTGCGTATTGCACATCGCAGTTATGCCAGTTATTTTACGGAGGATTTTTTAAAATATAATTTAAGAAAGTAGGAAAGTCCTCCTCATCTTAGCATCATCCCCGTTGCATCCAAGGAGGCCAGGGTCAAGTCAACTGCCTCATCCCCAACTGCATAACCACAATCGCGTAGGAACCACCTTTTGTCGAATCGACTGCCATATGGCTTTCCAACCAATGATGTAATATAAAAAAGAGGTAGATAAGTTATAAGCACTCCAAAAGTGGCACACTAAAACTCAGCCAATTATATGACCTATGCCTCAATGTCGCGTCGTCAATGGACGTCTCAGCTGTCAGATTTGGTGGCCATTTTTAAACACGGAGTATCATATAGACAACGTATCTACATCTTTTTTTATATTACATCATGTTTCCAACCCAGAGGGATTAAAGTTTTGTTATCTCTAAATCTATTTTGAGCATCCTGGCGTATCCACACTTCCCAAATCAAATTAAATCATATATATCAAGTCCGATGTAACCTCTATGGTAAAGGTACATATTTATTAAAAAGTATATAGCAATATTGATTAACTTCTACAAACTATTGGTACCCAGTTGGTACCAAATTAATCGCTGCTATGAAAACTTACAGGATAAGATACAGTTACAGGTACATATTTTTCATGGTAACACAAAAGTTCAAACACCATCACCTAGTTTTTTTGTACATTACAGTAACTATGTTTGCGAAATAGTGACTTAGTTTACAAAACTAAAACTAAAGTGAATATGCCCTTACATCCAATATTTGACAGCTGTCATCCCAGTACAATTTATGTCATCATTGACGTTTATTGTACCGGGATGACGGCTGTGTAATATCGGCTGTTAAAAAAATCTAGTTATAGTAAAATATTAAGATGTGACACTTGATTTTAAGTCTGCAGCAAAAGTAGCTACCCGGGCCAAGCGGTCAAAATGACGACTCCAATGTGAGTATAAGGACTGTGTAGATCATTTTGAGCGTTTAATTTTGCGTAGCTACTTCTGCTGCTAACTGTAAGAACCTAACCTAACCTTGTTGTAGGCAAGCGTGTTAAAGTATTATTTAAAATAATGAAATCACTAGTACATTATAAACACAGAAATTATTTCACTGATATACACATAAAGCATTAACTTAACCATGGTATGTTTCTTAGTAATAAATACATTTTAAGGTTAACGCACACTTATCAACTCGGCACCGCCTTAACCCATGGTATAACAACACAGGTACTCTGTTCCGAGATTCGCGAACCACTTGACTGACACAAGCCTACGTCATCATGCTGTTAAATGCCGTTTGATGACGTAGGCTTGTGTCAGTCACGTGGTTCGCGAGTCTCGGAAGAGAGTACCTGTGTTGTTATACCATGCCTTAACCCGAAACCATGGTATGCCCGAAACTACATAATTAGAGATAGCTTGATACGGCAACAGTACGTCTATCATGGGACGGCCGCGACATACTCTCGATTTTTCTCGCACTATATCTCTTGTTCTAAATGTTTTAATAAGAAAGTGACGGATAGTGCGAGAAAAATCGAGAGAGCACGCGCTCCGTCGCATGATAGCCGTGCAGTAGTTTGTCCTTAGTCGAGGTGTCACATGCCAGGTCGATAGGTCTACGAGATTAAGACACAGTAAAAAAATACAAAACATAAATAAATGCGTAAGTTGAGAAGAATGCTTCCATCCTATAAAGTTACATTTTTCGAATAACAGTAGTAGTAAACATATATCAATCTTATACAACAATATTATCACATATATGGTATTTCGTATTGCGTCCGTCCCGACTCCAGCTGCTTATAGCTCCTCCGAGACCGACTGAAAACAAAGGTCAAGGTTAGTAAAGTAAACTACCTAATTACATAGCTATTGAACGTAGTATATAGGGGAGCTCATTTGAAGGATCTCTCTCCCACGTATTGCTACATCCCTATCCAAGAACCAAAAAAATCAGGAATGTTCTATTGCTCGAATAATGCAACTGCTCGAAGACGTTCCAATTTTTCTGTGTTAGCTCAGTTCCATATTCATACACACATTTGACAATTGATGTTAACCTCGCTGTGTTCTAAATCCTACGGCCTAATGACGTCACCAAACACAGATGCAAATTGAAAATCGACATAGTTCGTAACCCTTTAACCGCCATCAGTTAATAGAAAATGACACTAAAACACGCACAAGAAAGAATGCCCCTTTTTGCCAGACGAGTCCTCAACAAGTTGTCTAGCTAGCATGATCGCCGTTATGTCGGATACGTCCCTTACTAGCAGACTGTATGATAGTGCGAGAGAGACATATGTTTTATATCCGTTATAACCCTTTAGTAGAGATGGGCCGACTATGGGTTTGGCCGACTAGTCGGCTAGGCCGATCGTGGACTTCGCCTAAGTTCGGGTGCAATCGGGAAACTTCGTATCGTTTTGCCGTCGCACTGTGTGCATGCGTCAAAGTACCAAATGTGATATTAAATCTGTTTTAAGTAAAATATAAAAATAATGGTAATTAATGGCAATTTTCATATTGTATGTCTCGTTTTTCTGTGATCCATAAAGTGGCGACTAATCGGCACACTTTGCCGACTAGTCGCCGACTACAAATGAGGCCGGGTAGTCGGCTTTCCCGACTAGTCGGCGAGTAGTCGGTACATCTCTACCCTTTAGCAAATTCTATTACTACCCGGGCATCGAAAGTCGCATAGTAGTTTTGACGGCCTGTTAGCCTAGTGTGTAGTGACGCTGCCTAGTGCATAATGAAGCTAAAGGTCCCGTACGTCCAGCACAACTTGCTGACAAGTCGCTTTGCGCGCGACTGAGCGTCTCATTTCTCAGTCGCACCGTGCAAATTAGAAAGAGGAGGGTAGATCTTTCTCGAATCGCGTCGCGGCACGGCGTCAGTTGTGCTAGCACCGCTGGGTTCGAATCCCGGTAAGGGATGAACATGAATATTTGTTTCCGAGTCTTTGAGGTTTTCTAGTACTATTTGTTGCCGAGGCGTACATATTCCATATAGTTAGGACGCGATATCTTGGCCGTCAACGAGCTTATCGTCGTCTAGTACCCATAACACAAGCCTTATTGAGCTTACCATGGGGCTAGTTTAATTTGTGTAAGAATGTCCCCTAATATGTACATTTAAAGTTACCCAGATGAACGTATTTTTAAGATTTCTTTACCTAAGAGTGAGCTCTTGATTAAGTAATCAGTACTATTATTATTTATTTCTGCTGGCAACACAATGCAAGAATAACTTATAAAAATGTTCTAGTACATACTGATTGATTGTTTCTCTATTTATTTATCGTATGGCAAATCAGTGTATAAGGCACGGTTGTCGGTCGCTCTAGTAAATATCTCTGATACCTTGATAAATAGGCGATCAAGTTGATAAGATAATAAGTTGACTAGTCCACTATTAACATGACTTTTCAACAATTTTTACACCCTTATTCATAAAGCTAACCTCTGTTAACTAAAATGAGGATAGTCCCTTTCTCACAAACATTAGTGTCCTTGTCACACATGAGGTCGAACTATTTTTACGAAAAACTAGAGTCAATGGACTTTTATGAATAAGGGTACTATTGTTTCAACTGAACACTGGATAAGGTTCGACCAAGTTTTAATATGATATGGAAATTGGTACCACCATATTATGTTCCTACCTTCCACTATTTTCATCGAAGTTTAATTTGTATGGCTGCTATTATCCTAGTACAATTTATAATATTACCTGACAACATACATTAAACAGTTGACAGGTACTATAGTTTACTTAAAACATAAGACTAAGTTGACAGCTGTCATAAGCACCAAGTTTCGATGAAAATAGCTTAGGTGCTATTATAATAAAACAAAATATGAACTTTATAAACATTTATTGCCAGTTATACAAGTTCTATGCCAATTTGAAATACAAAGACAACATTACAATTATCTTTTTTTTATAAAGCTAATTACTCTTACCTATATAATACTAATACCAAAGGCTAAAATAATACTTTGTTTATAATTTGTGACCCTACGATAGTACCTAAAGTCAGGCAAGGAACGTAGCTATTTGTTAGAGTGAGAGGTAAATAGAGACGCACTCTCAAGTATCCTTTACAATTGTAAAATTACGCTTTATTTGTTAGAATGTGTATTCTTATATCAAATGGGTTAAATGAGGGAATGAATTCGTTCATTGCATTTCGGCTAGTTTTTATGAATAGTCACTATTGATGCAACGAATATGAATAGTAGTCAGCAGCAAAACTAGTTACGCTGTAGAAGTGCTCAAAATGATCTACACAAGCTTTTATCGGCTTATGACGTGTGTAGTTAACTTTTCACTACTTGGAACGCGTAGCTACTTCTGGCGATGACTGTATTTTTAGTTGTAATCCTGCCAACACGAATACTTGCGCATTATAATAAAATAAACAACAGCGAGTATATTTGACTGATTACTCTTGATGTCTGAAATTATATGAATAATTTATTTCTTGTATGTTTACTAATACTCCAGGCAAATTACGGTTTTGAAAAACATTAATTTATAATAGCGTTTTTTTTGTCGATTTCATTTGAAAATGTTATTCTAAGATGATTTAGTCAAGAATCCGACAAACTTTCCACCCGGAAGTAATTATGTAGATTTAAATGAAGCATGCATTATCTTTTTTTGTACGATTTATCTTGAATATTATAGAGCAAATGTAAATGAACCAAAATAAAGACATAAACATTTATTAATATTTTTACTGACTTTTTAGAAGCCAGTTAACTTATCATTTTTTCGACGTCTGAAATTTTGTCGGATTTTGTCGCTGGGTAACTATTTAATTGATAATACTTATATCCGTTATACTTAAAAAGTAAGCTATTATAAATTATTTCCAAAACTGTCATTTTTTCCATACAAGTTGTCAGTTCATTGCCTGGACTATAAGAGGATTTCTTTGTGCCTAATTTATGGTGAAGTACAAGAACCTTAATCCCTTATAAAGAACCTTTTTTATTCCCGGGTATCTGTAATAATGATTATACCTACGCAGCGAATTTCACTGCGCCAGTCATACGTAAGCAAAACTTGCAAGAGTAAAGGCGAGGTTAATACTGAAGACTGTTCAAGTGCCCTGTTCACTTTTTTACCTTGTTCCAGGCCACTATCCCGTAGGTGAGCCCGGCGCCGAGCGCCACGCACAGCAGGTAGGGCAGCGCCGCGAGCGAGGGCGCGTGCCGCTTACGCATCAGCGTCGTGATGAACTTCAGCTTGCCGTCGGTGTACGGCGGGTAACGCGATCTGGAACACGTTTGAGTTTAGGTTTAACCCGTCAAACGTGAGTCTTTCTCTTAGCCCGTCGCCCCAAGCGCGGCGCAATCAGGCCGTTATGCACAACCGGGCGTGCCTAGCGCGCTTGATGGGTTAAGTAAGTTGTTAGCGACTTGAACTTTAGCAGTGAATACGTTAAGAGTCCGCAGTAAGATCGATTCTCCATACAAACGTAGTTACGCTCTCATTTTAAAACTACGTGTTGGATTGTAACGAAACTTTGCATGTACAATGGCATGAGGTATTATATCCAGGTCTGTAATTAGTTTATGTAGCTTCAGATACCATAGTAAAAAAATATAGGGAATTTAAGTTTCTCATACAAAACTTCGAAAAGAACAGTCGTCACGTCAATTTCCTTAGGCCATACAGCAAGTAAAAAAAATTAAATATCTGGGCAGCATTATTACAGATGATTCTAGATGTACATGTTAGTTAACCACTGACAGATAGTTTGCCTTCATTTAATTTTCAACTTTAATATCATACAAATAAAGCAATTTTCAGAATAATGTTACCCACGTCTACCGATTTAGAAATAACTACTTAATTTGTATGAGGTTAAAGTTGAAAATTAAATGAAGGCAAACTATGTCAGTGGTAAACCCCAAATAATTCTACTGTAACCGCTCTTAGGCCTGGGTATACTGTAGTGTGTTGCTATCCTTATCTTGTGCGCATACGTCACGATGACCGGAATGGGGGCAGTAGTTGTCCCTTTGAGTTGTCCGACCGTTGCCGGGAGTGGTGGTGTGCTGTCGAGCCAAGGAACGTGTAGCAACACAGATATACCTATAGAACGTGCCAATACGGGTGTAGACTCGAAAATTAGTATTACTCCAAAAGAAAGAAGGCAAAAAAATATGCCTAGTGACGAAAATCCCATTCAGATATCTCAAAGAATTACGAAGCTACAACCGTTTTAATATTGCGTGTTAGAGAGAGAAAACGCAAACGGTGTGTGACGTCACGTTACGGGATGCTGCCGGGGGGCCGCGTCGACGGCGGCGCCGACCACGATGCGGCGCGGCACGTTGCCGTATTCTAGTGACGTCACATTCTTCCAGCGTCAACGTTTTATATGAAGTTGCGTTTTGCGAAAAAGGGACAGAACATACCCCTTCTTAAAACTTTGGACACTTATAACTTCGTGATTATTTAACCTTTTGCGTTTATTATTATTATTATTATATACAAAAGTACTTACGACCCCAGCTTCTCCCCTATGGACGAGAAGCTCTTGATGAGACAGCTCTTCTTGTGCGTGAAGGTGTCGAACGTGGCCTTGCCATGGTAGGCGCCCATGCCGCTCTGGCCCACTCCGCCGAACGGCAGCGTCTCAACTGCGATAATCAACTTTATTATGTACGGGTTAAGGCACGTGGTAGCTTGAAGACATGCAAGCAATATCAGCCCGATTTAACTTTTTCTAGCGACTATAATATCCTCGTGGCGCCCACGCGCCTTTTAAAAGGCCGTGTCAGTTGATGAAAATTCAAATTCATTCCATTTAAGAGAAACTTCAAATTTCACTGTTCTTTTTTGCGTGCTGGGCGCCACGAGGATATGAAAATCGAATTGTTTTTTTTTGCGTGTGTTCTTATGGGGCTTCTAAACGGGCCACATTTTCCTGGCAACTATTGCTGTCTTACGCTGACTTTGTATGCTGGAGCAAGATGCACATACTTGCCGGCCACACATTGCCGTAAAAATGTTGCCCGTTCAGAAGCCCCGTTAGTATATGCAATAATATGCATGGTATATGACAAGGAAAATAAGAGCCATTAGTTTTATATCCTAATGTAACAAACGAATAAATATGGGCGTCGCCACGCTAATGGAAAACTGATCGTCTTATTTTACATCCATATACATTTTTTTATTTAAATGACAAATAAAAGGGAGCGTCTCATAACATTTAACTACATTTGTTATAAACGTAACATTTGACATATAATTGAATATAAAACTTTCTGTTTATATTTTTTCTGATAGATTAGGTTAAGCTATGTTTGTTATATCAATCGTATAAATAAGTAGTTCTCGCGAAACAGCGCGTTATGTCAAAACATTACGTTATATCAATAATTACATGCCCCAAATAAAAAAAAGGTCGTACGTAGTCAATACTTTGAGAAACTAACTGAATGCGTAGTCATATCCAACATAGGCAGGTATTTCTCACAGAACGGCCAGCGAGCTGTCTCAGCGACCACAAGTCTCTTTCTAATGATGGGGCCACACTAACGAGAAATGCCATTAATTATCGCGATAGTGGACGTTAAAGATACGGCCACACTACGATTATCGCGATAATTAATGGCATTTCTCGTTAGTGTAGCCCCAGCATAAGCGTTCAAGACATATTTTACCAACAAGGAAAACCTATAAAAAAAAAATTGCATACAGTAAGTTCCTAAAATATTGTCTAAGATCAGAATGGCTAAAGTTCTTCGGTTTATTTACTAATAATTATAAAGCGTTCAATAGGCGCGCTTTCAATTGTTAGTGACCTCAAGGAGTGCCATGGCAATATTTATTAGCATGCATTATTTACAATAGGAATAGTAGTATCATATTTACATGAATTAATAATAATAATTTGACGACCAGTTAGCCTAGTGGGTAGTGACGCTGCCTACGAAGCTGAAGGTCCTGGGTTCGAATCCCGGTAAGGGCAAATATTTGTGTGATGAGCATGAATATTTGTTTCTGAGTCATGGAAGTTTTCTATGTATTTAAGTATTTATATCTATTATATATATCGTCGTCTAGTACCCATAACACAAGCCTTAATGAGCTTACTATGGGACTAGGTCGATTTGTGTAAGATTGTCCACTAATATTTATTTTATTTATTTATTTATTTATTAATATGGGAATTGGGGGACCGAAACTCTGGCAAATGAACTTAATCAAAAACCGATGTGAAAATAACGTAGTTTTTTGCTTGCGGTTTTTGTCAAAACTCACTCTTATAATTTCGTTATTTTATACAAAAAGTATGTAGAAATTATTATCGACACCACATCCCAAAATTGGGCACAGTCCTTCTGGGTGGGAGAAAATAGGCTTAGATATCGCAAAACAATGAAAAGGGATATTTTTGCGAGAAGAGGTGAGTAAATTGATACTCTCGTAATTTATAGCAATACTATTATCATTTATCAAGTCGCACTTAATTTTCTAACTTTCTTTATTTGTAATTAGGAAGGTACATGGCACTTAACGCTTCACATGGCAGTAAGAAATAAATGAAATAATGCTGATAATTACACGGTTCAACTCACTTATTAAATGTCACTACGGGCGACATGTTTCGAACTCTTCGGGAGTTCTTCTTCACCTTCACCATCGCCTTGTGTTACTTGTGTGATTCAAGCGACACCGCCGCGATAATACTCATCCTGAAGAAGAACTCCCGAAGAGTTCGAAACATGTCGCCCGTAGTATAAGTGAGTTGAACCGTGTAATTATTAGCATTATTTCAACATGTCTCACGAAAGATTAATTCGAAAAAATTGGAAATACATGATTTAGATTTTCATCTTTATGTGCATAACCTTAAATTCTCCAAAAAAATTGATGCCTTTATGCCCGTTAAATAGTTTAGTATATACTTTTACAGTACATATGGTGCTACTTTCCCGCACTAGTGCGGAAAAGAGCACTTTTCGTGCATATGTCGAAACTTTAAAGAGCCATATAGCCAGTAAAACGTTGTACGATACACGTGCGAATTTCCTATCTTCGGCACTTGTATCGTAAATAACTGTTACCGTCTCCGGGCGGTGGAAGTTAAAAAAATAAGTGTCAAAGTAATTCTACCTATAGATTGACGCACACATTAAAAAGTCAAGTCCAAACCTCCCAAATGCATAACCGTCTCGTTGACACACATGCCGCCGCAGCTGGTGCTGTCCACCATAGTGGACACTAGCTCCTTGTCCGTGCTGAACACGTACATCGTTAGCGGCTTCTCTCTACACGAGCAAAGGTCAAGTCAGCGCTACCACCGGGCTACTGGAGCAGTCTACTCAGGTCAAGGTCATTGCAGCGAGTGAGACAGCAACAACGTGGGTTGCGATCTCACTTGCGGCCATTGGATGTGAGTAGTCTCTAAGTTGCCTTACAGAACAGAATAGTAAGCGGTAAGGATTAAAATTGAACAATTATTATTTTAGTATACAACATACATTTACCAAGCTATCATTGCATTCCTTTTCAAGCTTTTGTTGCCGACTGTACTTTCTTTTTTAACTCAACTAAGTACAACCGAAAATCAACACAAGTCGCATTTCTTCTTCCTATAAAATATGAGGGAACGCAAAAGGAAACTAGCTTTCAAACACCATTTTTTTAGATTACGTTGTTCTTAATAGTCATTCGAATACTTATAGACATGTAGATTATGCTATATTATTATTATTTTCCACTACCGGGGTGTATTCAGGAGTTTGCACTATTTTTAGTTGACCTATAGAAGATAGAGCTACGTCTGGAAATACTGAGATGCTAGTGAGATATTGTCGTTGAAGTAAAAATCATCAAAAAAATAAGCATACATTTTGAAATATTCACTGTGATAGTTTTGAAAAAAAAAAAAATACTCAGTGATTTTTCCACGCAAGCTCTCGATCAATGCAGACTTTATAAACAAAAACAGATTTTTTTGTAAAAATTAAAAACAAAACATACATACATACATTCACGCCTTTATTCCCAAAAGGGGTAGGCAGAGCACATGAAACGTATGTTTCAGCGCACAACAAAACATAATTATTTGTGCAAAAGAAAACATAATTATTTGAATGCCATTATGGTTTCAAAGATGTTAACTTTATAAAAGAAGATTTTCAGGTAATTTAGTCCTAAGTTATCCATTCCCGACCATTTCGGTGTGCACCTCGTATAATGTTTGCCCACCGAACTTACCACCTTAGGTTCGCAGTGTCTCAGATCCACGAACTATCTTAAGTCTTAGCGCTTTTCATTCTATTCTATAAGGCATAGACATACTAAGCAGTTTGGTTTGAATTACACATGCTTTACATGGGAGAAATATTTTATTCTACAAAAAAAATATAAATAATATTAAAACTAAAAATGCCTATGCAGGGAAATCTAACTGTGAATTTTACAATATTTAATAATACACATAGCCATACAATTCTAATTAAAAAGTTACATAAACCAAGTACTAGGTTAATGCGACTTTTTAATATCTATGGCAGAATAGTCACCGCCACCACACTAATGGCCGGTTCCAATAATCAATCCACCGATAGTTTTCCTTACCGGCAGTTACATTTTGACATTACCCGTAGAAAATGTGTCAAAATGTAACTGTTGGTAAGGAAAACTATCGGCGGATTGATTATTGGAACCGGCCATAAGAACATGAACCACAACCTGTAAAATACCCTACACCACAATATAAGCTGGGAATATGTACGTGCCTTTCACCGTTATTCTATGCATAATGGAATAAATCAGATCCATTTCCGATACTACTAAGTAGTCGGCACAATCAACTGAAATAGTAATAAAGGTTCTTTTCATTATGCTCGTTTTCAGTCTTAAAATGTTACTTCAAAATTACAAGTAAAAAAAAAGCACAAATATTTCACGGTTAGCTAGATCTAAAATTGAAGTTCACAAAACACAAAATAGTTAAAAGTATGCTAGTATCTTTGTTTTTTCCGCTTTTCTATTCAGTATTTACAATTTACAAGCCATTTTATGTACCTATTTATAATTTTATTCAGTCAGTAAAATCATTAAATTTTTATAAATTTACAATTTAATTAAAACAAAACATCGATTTCTAAATTATTCACATACGATTAAATAATACGAAATGAAACAACTTTCAACTAAAATGGACAAATACCTTTTTCGTTTGAGGTAATTTGATTGAATAAGGTAAAAATACGAAATAGTTCAACTCAAAACTTCGGTAGTAAATAATGTTCAATTTTTTTTTCTCGTTACTTGATGAACGACACCAATAACTCATTCAAAAGCAAGCTTTACTGTCCCGAAATAAGATCCTTTATCCCCTATTTCAGTGACGCGCCGCACACCCTCATCCTTACCGCCGTAAAACATGAGTGTGTCGTTGTATGCGATACTCCCCGACCGGGTCTGGTCCCGGAATAACCCCTGAATGTTATTTTCTGTGCTGAACACGTAAAGCACTAATGGGTGTTCCCTGAAACCGGTATAAGACGATGAACACACGACGACACTGATGAGATGGTTCAACACGATGATATGGGAAATGAATAAATATTGGGCAAACTGGACAAAACGTAGACTGAAATATTTATAAGTTTGTACTCTTTTATAAGTCTAATCTTAAGGTCTCAGAAATAACGATGTTATTACGTTACTTATTAGGATAAAAGATCCATTGTTTGGCACTCTGATTTTACAGGATTCGCAATACCGTCAAATAAGTTTGAACGTGACAAAAATTGACAATATTGGATGCCGAGTTTCAAGTTTAAGAAAGTTTTTTGAACGGGGTCATCTAAGAGGCCTCGTAAAGTAGACGTTTATACAAATCATGCCAATGCAAATCGTAAAATTGTCTCGGCTCAAATTTAATTGTCGGGGCTTGTTTTAGGCACGTGTTAAACAATGTACTATGTCACTATAGCCTCACATAATATTCGTAGCCAAACAACAGAGGAATCTCACGATTCAATGTTTGCATTATGCAGTTCCATATTAATGTTGAATGATGTTAAAACATTTTATAAGTGTGTACAGATAGTGACAATAACCTACGTTAAAGATGCTGTGGTTCAAAGAGACCGCGGAGTGGAAGCCCCAAAACTCAAAACGGAGATGCGGTAGACCTCGTCGGCGATGGCGGGATAACTCCTTTTCAAAAGACTGGACAAATATTGCTCAAGACCGCGATTAATGGAATAAGAGAGGGGAGGCTTTTGTTCAGGAGTTGGACTAATATTACGGGCTCAATAATTATATTACAAAAAATATTATTGTTATTAAACAATATTTTTTATAAAAAAAAATTTCAATGAAGTGTAAGCATTAACCTTACACGCCCTGTCTGTGTTGAGTAAATATATTATGCTCTTATTGTTTATAATTGTCAGGGCCATTTTAATATAGTAATACGTGAGGCCAGTTGAGGGCATCCGGACTTTGCTCGGTGATTAAAGATAATGAGAATGATAAAAACACAAAAACACAATTATATCCCTGATTTACTTCATCACATTGATGGTGATAAAATGCATGGTGAAACACCGGGAGTTAAGTAGTGAACTAAAAACTATAAATGACGACGAAATGTAACCAAACATGATGGTTATAATCAGTTCTTGTAATTGAACAAGATAAAATGAAAACATGTCTGTCTCTCGAAACAACCCCATAAAAGATAATTATCTTATTAATACAGAAACAAAAAAGGCGATGGCGTGAAAATTATGGATGCGTACGGCTTAAAAATAAAAAATCAGCCAGCCTAAATCTTCTCAACATTATTATGTAGTATATTTTCAATAGAAAAGTAAACGGTTTGGGTTTGGTTATAAAAAGATCTATTAGGCCTTATGCCAGATCAATTAGTTACTCAATACTTATATTGACATTACTTATCGTATCTTTACAAAACTTGTCCTTTGCCCCGTTACATATTTCTGTAACCGTTTAAATTCCGGGTCACAAGTACTCTGCCAATGTAATTAGAAGAACTGTTTATAACTTCTAATTAGAAACCTGTCACTTTTATAAAATTCTCCGGCGCCTACTGCTTGCCACGGCCACATGAAAGCGGTTCGAAGTCGAACAGAAGCTATTAAACCTTTTAAGCCTCTGAGAGACTAGCGCGGCCTGTCCGCGGAGGTCAATAGCTGTCAAATTGACTATTGACCGCCACCGCAGGCCAGTGTGATTCAGGCCTTACGCATATATGCTTAAGTCGATACTGATAATGGAACACGCTGCTGCGTTGTCAGCTATAGCCGGTTCATAGAGATATTTAAATCCGCCACTTTCCTTTGCACATCCATTTTTGGATCGTGAGTATCCATCAGAGCTGTGCGAGGTAGCACACGGTGTGCGAGGAAAAAGAACACCGATAGGAAGATACATGAGCGAGGCTAGTAATGCTGTTGGTGGATTTTTCCTCGCACACCGCTTCTTAACCTCAGACAGCTGTGGTGGATACTACAAAAAAGACGACTCTTTTTAAACTCTGAATGACCCAGCCGACGCTGGCGAGAATTGCCATAGCCTGGGTTCAAAATGATTTGCAAACGCAACGTCACAGAATAAATAATAGTACTCACGGCTAAGAAAGCACGGCTAGAAAATTCAAATTATGGCATCGCGCTCGCCGCATAGTTAGAGCTCGGCCGAGCCTTAAAGACTCAAGCAGTGAGGGCTAAACGAATCTTCTCGGTGCTGCATAAGCCTTAGCTTTAACGGTACAAGTATCAGACGAGCGCTGATGACTACATAGTACGTGCTCTCTCGCTCCTAGCGCGATCGGTCGTATCAACACCTCGGAGGTGAGGAAGACAGGGCTAGCAACGTTTACCTTTCATTGATGAACTTGATCGCCTCGTAAGCGTTCTGCACGGGCACGAAAGGCAGGATGGGCCCGAAGATCTCGTCCTCCATGACCTTGTCGGTCCCCGTCGCGTTGGCGATGATCGTGGGCGCGATGAACCGCTCCTGAGAGTCGTAGTTTCCGCCGATGACGACCTTGTCTTTGCTGGCGTCTACTATGGCTTGGAGACGGCTGGAAGGCAATCACGCATTCATGGTTAATATCAAAAAAAGATGATTTATCCAGTTTGGCAGTTGCGTACATGGCTTGTAAGGCCAGTATGAGAACGACAGCGACGTCCGCACCGGGTCGGGCGCAGCCGCGCTTATTATTTTATTTCTTCTGTTCTCAAAGTCTACTTTTGATGGGTATATAGCCGGGTGGACGATTGTGTTTCCACCCTAGGGTATAAAGTATTTTTAAATTGATACGATTAGCCACGGAGTCCCAGATAATTGAGTTACGTCATATTATTAAAATAAAAGCTTTTCGTATATCTCAACTGAGTTTATTGGTATCTTTTATAATAGGTCAATATTAAAATCCTTTTATCGATATTCAAAATCATTCCTCTATTCGGGTGCCCGCCATTATGTCATGACGCTCTACTCGAGATGAAAATTACAAGACATTTGAACTTAGATTGAATTACATAAATTTCAAATTTCTTCTATCTTTACGAGTATCTCGAGTTGTCGCCGTGTTTTCAGCCGTGTACGGCTTTCTTTTTTCAGGTCTCCGCATGGCCATCTAGATTAGTCGCGTCGCGGCCTACTCGATTGCAATCTAGTGGGCCGTGGCAAGTGGCCAGTGCGAAAAGGTTGGAAATTGAATATAGGTATAACTTATTCTTACTCATAATATACCTTGGAATGGGGTTACTTTGATTCGGGGGGCGACATTGATCAAATTGGTTTTTCTCCGAAATCATTGTTATTAATTGTGGGTGAACTGTGGCAGTGAATATATTAGTATTATATCTTGCTGTTTACTTGATTAAATCTTCTTAATTTCAAATAGTTCTGCTTTTATACTACATTCTAAATGATCAAAGTAGCCCCATTTTTTCCTAAAGTAACCCCGGTTCACGTACCTGTTTTATAAGATGTAAAGCCAGCATCATATACATAAGTTTGTAGCAGCCAAAGTAGCCAAATATATCGTAACACATCCTTACTCTTACAGTATTAAAGACGTGTACCGAAATATTTGGCTATTATGTAAATAATGTATATTAATTCAATTTTACATTCTATAGTTACTTAAATTTATGTTTTCTATTTGACAATTTAATTCACACATACATATTTGCACGCTTGCATGCAAGCTAGTTACACATGATCGTAATATATTTAAACATCCCTGTACTGTGTCTATGCAAATAAACAATTTCATTTCATTTCATATAATTTCTACTTTGGCTGCTGCCAACTATATGATGCTGACTGTAAATGTCGTATTTTACTTTCCTCACAGTGAAATTGAAATACAGTGTTTAACTCGGGTGAAATAACCCCTTAATCTCCAACTATATTTAGAGATATCTCGGTTGAAATAGGTCACTTCTACTTTTGGTTAACAATCTACTATATTTTCACAATCTCTTAATCCTATCTTCCTATCATCATGTGCGTGGTTGTGTATTTATCATTCTTGTTCGCCGATAAGTACGTGTGAAAAACTATATACGTTTTCATAGGTGTGAAAATTATTTTATGTTGTGTGCAAAGTACAAAGTAGGATGGAAGTGTTCGCTCACTAAGGTTTATAATTAGTATAATTACTTAGATACACCCCGGTGCAAACTAATCAGTCTAATCACCGATGCCCACTGAACACGTGTCAGATGACTTCATCGACGTCATCGACGTGCCATCTAAGTACATGTAAGAACTAGATGATGGTATTGATTAGAATGCGTACCACAAACCAAAAATAGACAGCAAAAATATAAATAACTAGCTTCTGCCCGCGACTCCGTCCGCGTGGAAATCGTTTATATCGCAGCTCCATACAAACTTCAACCCCCCATTTCATCCCCTTAGGGGGTGATTTCCAGGATGAAAACTATCCTATGTCCTTTCCCGGGATTCAAACTATCTCCATACCAAATTTCATCGCAATCGGTTCAGCGGTTTAAGCGTGAAGAGGTAACAGATAGACAGACAGACAAACAGACAGACAGACAGACAGACACACTTTCGCATTTATAATATTAGTATGGATGGAATGTTTAGTCATTTCTTTACGCATTTAGTCATTATATATCCTGTTCGTGTTCGATTTTTGAACAAAATGCGACGCTTTCCGAGCATGTTTGAGAAAATGTATGTTATTTCTTTCTTCTATATATTTCCCAGTTTGACGCTGACTAATGAAAAATGAATTCCGCATTGGGTGCAGATTCCTTTAATGCAATCTATACTAGTACCCTTATCACGAAACAAATTATTTTTAATTAAATATTTTGTTTTCGTGTTATTTTTAACGAGGAAGTTAACCCGATCATTTTATAATCGATATGATACAGAGAAAGAGTTTCTCTGTATCATTGCGATTATAATCTATACTAGTATCATCAAGACATGAAGTCTGTATGTGATCCGGCCTCCGAATCAACACACTTTAACAAAATTGCTTTCCACAATATACAGATTGGATCTTCTGGATAGGCTATATTTTTGTCTTGTGGTTCTGCAAAACAGTGAGTACATGCAATGTAAGTTGCGGGCCTCGGCCACAAACTTGTCCTGGATCTCCGTGGTGCAGAGGACCAAGTCCGGCCCGAGTTGACGAACTTTCCCCAGAATATGTGCTTTGTATATTTTATCCTATGATTTTGCAAAGCCATGGGTACATGCAATGAAAAGTATTACCTGAAATGCCTGCTGTTGACGATCCTGCATAGATCGGGCGACTTCTGTGGGTCTTCCCCGTACCACTCCTTGAGCACCTTGCGGGCCTCGGCCACAAACTTGTCTTGGATCTCCTTGGTGCAGAGGACGTAGTCGGGCGCGATGCATGTCTGGCCACTGTTGACGAACTTGCCCCAAAGTATGCGCTTTGTGGTCACTTCTATGTCTGCTGTGTTGTCGATGTACACTGGGCTGTAGAAAAAAACATGAATATCTTGAAAATACGTCATCATTGGCCACACAGGGCCATCACAGGTTTAGATCATTGTTGTCTTAAAGGGCCTCTGTGTTGTTTGCCTCGGCTCCACGCATGCCTTCCAAAGGTCCGGGACCCCATGGTCCCGAGATATGGCAAAGACATACATAATAATTAATAATAATAATAATAATAATGGCTGGATCAACGGGTCAGATGCAGAAGGCGGTACTCCCGGACACTGCGAGGATAGTCAGGAGGTTCCTGTCTCGTCGCCCTGACCGCCGGTGGCTTAGGCCTCGCCTCGCTGCCGGCTGCACCCTAGGTGAGGTTTTTATAATGATTTTATGTTTTGTATGAATGTTTTATAATATTTTACTTTTGATATAATAGGGTTGTAGACTCGAAAATTATTATTAATCCAAAAGAAAGAAGGCAAATATATGCTTAGTGACGAAAACCCCATTCAGATATCTCAAAGAGTTACGAACCTACAACCGTTTTAATATTGCTTGTTAGAGATAAAACGCAAACAGTGTGTGACGTCACGATACGCGAGGCTACCGCGTCACGCCTCGCGCGCGCGGCAGGCCGCGTCGACGGCGGCCCCGAACACGATGGGGCACGGCACGTTGCCGTCTATAAGTGACGTCACAATCTTCAAGCGTCATCGTTTCATATGAAGTTGCGTTTTGAGAAAAAGGGACAGAACATACCCCTTCTTAAAACTTTGGACACTTATAACTTCGTGATTATTTAACCTTTCTCGTTAATTTTTTCTCCTTTTTCTAGAAAATATGACATTATGGATTATTTTATTCAGTGTATATTATCGATTAAAACCTAGCCTATTCACCCCTATTATTGTAAAAACCTAGCCTAAGACAAAACTTAATAAAGAGAATATTAAAAACCATTTATTCAGGCATCCATGACAGATGATTGTTGCAGCGCTTAGGAGCCTATGGCCTGCCGCAACTAAATATGTTGGTGGCTATATAATATAGCAGCGCGGCATTTCTTGCCACATCGATTGCAGACAGATCTTAAATGTGCAGAACCATAAACTCTTTAGGCCGAACTTGATTTAAATATCGTTCCGCATATGTGGTAAAAAATCGTTCGTTTCAGTCATAAGTTATGGGTGTTGGGGGCCAATAATACTTCCGTCGATTCTACAAGGATCACCTTTGGCACTTCATTACTTGCTATTTCAACGGAATCTTATCAGAATCTGTGACGTACTTTTGTACTTTTAAGTACATAATTGAAGAATTCCTTAAGTCATCTGTGGTCTTCATCATCAATTCCACTCCACAAAATGTATGATTTCCGAGTGTGCGTGAGTTATAAAATAAAATACCAAAATGACTACACGCGTAGTAATTCATTATATTAATAATTGAGGAGTTCCCTCAATTCGTCATGAATCCCATCATCCAACTGGATTTTTGAAAAAAAAAATGGGACCAACCTGGAAACGTATACTTACAAACAAAAAAAAATTACGAATTGGCTCACCAATGACGGAGTTCTGAGGTAACAAACATTGAAAAATCCTTTCTTTTGAAGTCCGTTAAAAATGGCTATTGTCTAAAATTTCATGTCAAAATACATACCGATGACCGGTTAGCCTAGTGGGTAGTGACGCTACCTACGAAGCTGAAGGCCCTGCGTTCGAATCCCGGTAAGGGCAAATATTTGTGTGATGACTGATGAGCATGAAGTCTTGGATGTATTGTATTGTTTGTTGTATTGTTTTTTGTATTTAAGTGTTTATATCTATTAAATATATCGTAGTCTTGTACCCATAACACAAGCCTTGTTGAGATGACTATTCGGATAATTCTATTTGTTAGAATGTCCTCTAATATTTATTTACAAGGTCAGTTTAGTTGATTGACTGGTAATAAAACAAGAAACGTTTTGATGCATCATCGCATCGCATCATCACGTCTCTCAAATATGTATAATTACTCGTATACAATTCGCATAGTACAATTACATTTTTGACACATCTTAACACCCACACAAAAAAAATGCTCCCATCTGTACCTAAACTTTAAGAGCACTCGTTTACAACATAAAATAAAAAACCCAATGATACCCAAAACAATGTTATTCCAAAAAAATGTAGTTAGAATGGCTCCGAAAATATTTAATAAATTACCAAAGTGTTTAATTTCAATAGATCAACTATATATATATTTAAAAAAGCCTTAAAAAATGTTCTAGCTTATAGAAGTTATTATACCATAAATGAATATATAAATGATAGTGATTTTGACATGCATGCTCAACAATTTGTAAGCCGTAAGGCGCCACATAGTGAAACTGACCATAACTCTGTAACATCCTGTAACCTATGTTGGACAAATAAATGATTTTATCTTTATCTTATCTTACAACGCAAATTGGTACTGCTCAGTTAAAAATAAAATAACCAACTGCTTTTATACTAAAAAACCAAGATAAAACGCCCCGTATCCTGTAACCACTAATTAAATGAACTTAATTTTTTTCTAGAATATAATGTGATACACGTATTTTGTGTTGTATAAAGTCGAGTTGAAGAAAAACGATTTAAGTGAACCACAACTGTAAATACGACATTGAGTCTCCTCTCAAAAATCAAATGGTACTATGCCAATAGGGGTGTAGATGTCGGCGGCAGATCGTTAAATACGCCAGATCACGAAATTCCTAGGCATATCGTGAAACGGCGCCATTTCATGATATGCCTAAAAGTCGGCTAGGCTTATCACGATGTGCCTGATAAACAATACGGCAGATCGATTAGAGCAACGCATTCGTCGATATTCCTAGCTCTATACCGGGCACATCGTAAAATAGTTCTTAGGTCGGTTAGGTTAGGGTTCACTTGTGTCCCTCAGACCAGAAATAGACACCCCGCGCAGCGGGGTGGCGTCGACTCGCTGGAGATTATCAGTCCGCACTTCTTATTTTTTTTAATTTACCTAATTCAATTTTGGACACCCTACTTACGTATAACGGTGAGTATTGAACGATATGCCGGCGTTTCATGATATGCCTAGGAATTTCATGATCAGCCTAAACGTCACTGGCTTGGCCAAATCATGAAATGCCGGCGTTTCATGATATGCCTAGGAATTTCATGATCTGCCTGAACGTCATTACGTCATTAGACAAATCGTTAAACGTTAAGTTTTGAACGATATGGCGGATGTCCTTTATGTTATGTCTACCCCCCAGTGCAGAAAAATACGCGGATCGCAATTGCAGTACGCCGCCGACCGACAAGCCCGAGTCAAATTCAAATATACGAACGGAAAACGTTATGTTGTCTAGGTTCCCCGTGCTAGAAGTGAATATACCGGCCGACACACCTCGTGAGCAGTGCGAGAACGAGATAGCGCCGATCGCACCAACGCCGGCGAGTGAGACGGAACGACAATGTGCACGAGATGTTAACGTGTGGTCCAAGCGTAAGACGATGGCGGAGGTTGTAGCCTTGAGCGAAAATGCCCCGAAAGTGGGTACGCCGGACAGCCCAGTGTGGGAAAACACAGAAAATAAAAAGAAGCGAAGGCGACAGATACGATTGACAGGACGGGAAGGAAAAGCAGTGGTACAAGCGGACGGAAAATTCAAAGCAGCAGACATCCGAATCCCTCTATTTATTAACAATGTAGACAAGCAAACGAGTGAAGCGGATATTCATGATCATATAAAGCGGAAAACGGGATTGTCTGTAACGCTTAAGAAAATAAACATGAAAAAGCCAAAGCGATACGACGCGTACAAAATCTTTGTACCACACACCAAAGTGTCGTTATTTATGGATAGTGCTATGTGGCCCGAAGGAATAAAATTTCGACGGTTTATCTATTTTAATAGGAGCACATATGAATCGGGAATGCGACTGACGGGATCAAAAATTGGGACTTAATGGCGCAATTAACTCAAATAAAACTGTGCAGTTTCAACTGTAGATCGGTAACAAGATCGGTGGAATGTGTTAAGTCGTTGTGTCGCAGGGCCCAGATTATATGCTTGCAAGAAACGTGGCTGCTGCCGGAAAATATACCTTATCTTGGAGGCATAGATCAGTATTTTGCGTACGCAGGAAAATCAGCTGTTGACACG